>VDFB02086081.1:392957180-393079337 GCA_007258455.2 Sequoia sempervirens
GCTATCCAATGAACTAAGAGGCAAGGTGGTGTAAAATATTTCAAATGGTATTAATTGTTCTATCACATTTATCTTTACATCTATTTTGTTGCTTGGAGTCCCAAATTGAATGTACATCCATATGAGAATGAGTCTAAAAAATGATCTTATATACTTGTACAACTCTGGACACCATACCTAGAAAATTATGACCCCATATCCCATTTATACATTTTTTTAAAGATTACTTTGTGGCTTATGTATTGCAAAATAGGTTTTCAAATGCCTAGACTCCACATTACTTTACAAAATTACTCAAGCCTGTAGATTATCAACCACATATTAAAAGGGGATACATATTTGGGGAGATTGGTTTTATGTGAGAGACATGTATATATATATATATATATATTTGGAACCTTGTATATACCATATAAATTTCCATGCATAGTATTAGACAAATCTCCTATGTAGACTTCAAGTTGCATAAAAGGAAAAGCATCTATGAACCTAAGTCTCATAATCCTAGGTTTTGAAGGATCTATGAAAAGATAGGGGATATCATTTGTCCATTAAGATTGGATTTTTTAACTTAAAGGGGATATGAACATAAGAGATTTATAAATAGGTCATAAATTTGGCTTGTTGGATATGAACACTAGTTCAAGATGACTTATATGACCTCATTAGAATTTATAAGGATGGTAATGAGAATAAATAAAGGATGATAAAATGGTTTAGAATCAAAATAATTGAGATAATTTTTTGGAGGCCAATCCTCATAACATCAAATTATTTATTATAGAAATTAAAGACCCTATCTATAGAATGAGAGTATTTTTGTAGAACTAGAATACAAGTCATCCCCTTATTTCTTCTACTCCAACCTCTATAAGTGTATATGATTAAATTAGAGGCCATTCAATAAGGGTAAAATTTTGAAGTAGCATAGATAAAAGGAAACGAGATACTAGTTGAAGGATCCTTTGGGTTACAATAACAAGAAAATGTATTATAAATGCATCCCAGTCTCCTCAATTTCCACATAGATTTGAAAGAGGCTCTAAGGAAGCTGATCCAACTAATATGTAAAAGATCAAAGAAACTTAATCAACAAAGTATTCATGGAGGACTCAAGGAACTAACCCTAATTATATGATTTCTTTTAGTGAGATGAAAGGTGAAGATTCAATATAGGATATCAAAATAAAAGCCAATGAGACGTTCATGATAGAAGATAAATTTGAAGAATTTGAAGAATTTAAATTTTTTTATGAGATCAAAGAGATTTTCCTAGATTGTTATTTAGATTAAATGCATGATTATGTAAGGGATATTGTTTTTAGTCCTAATAATGAAGAGGGTGATTTAGCCTTTAATATAATTATTGATCAAATCACCCAAGCAAGCTAGAAGACTAGTGAGAGAAAGTAGATGCTTATTACTTATTGATTTTGATATAACCTTAGCTTTTTATTTTGACACTATGAGGAGAAATGCATATCATGGGGATGATTTCTATAACATTGAGCAAGAAAATAAATTCTATTTAGGTTATAATTTATTTCTAGAGAAAACTATTTTGATATTATGGTCAATTATTCCTAAACATGACAAGACAATCATTCAAGAATCTTCCCAAGGGATAATTTGAACCCTAGTAGTCAAAAGAGAGGAAAAAACTCCTACTCCTAAAGATAAATTATTGGGTATGTACAATACTCATCTAGTGAGGCTGTGATAAAAAGATGTATAAATATCATGGTGCATTCCTCCACAATATCAACATATTGAACTAGGATTTGAAGGAGGGGAAGGAAAAGTCAAAAAATTATATATACAAAATTAGAAAAATAATGGAAAACTACCTCTAGGAAGGGAAATTTAGGATACATCTATAATTCAAATGATTAGAAAAAATATGAGAACAAATTAAAATATTGCAAGGTGATGTGAAACAATTAGTTCTCAAGAATAGGTAGGATAATGAGGAGATTATCAAATGAATTATTAAGGAGAGAATAGTGACCCTGATTAGAATGATGAATGATTTCTAGAAATGAAATATGAATTTGAGAAGCACTAATTAATATATGAATCATTTAAATCCACAACTAATTAATCTAAACATGAAATAGATTCGTATAATTTTTTCTTAAATATTATTAGTATAAATGCTAAGTATAATCTTAACAACTCAAAGTATATTACCACTATTTTTTATGTCACTCAGCTTTTTAATGGAATCTCATCTTTCCCCTCCAAGTTACAAGTTTTTCTTAAAGAAAAAAGAGAGGAATTATATTTTTTTCTCAAATTGATATTTCTAGATGTAATGGGCTTTAATGATCAATCAAAATAAATTAGCACCTATCTAATGTGGCTAGGTCCCATTTTATTAAATAAAAAAATAGACTGTTTATTGGTCAACATCTAAGTGGATAAATCCATTTAACTAGAAATTTAAATATGAATAGTTTCATCGAAAGAGTAAGGATCATTTTGGATGCCAAATATATAACCAATGTGAAAAAAATTAAAATAACTTGGATACATTGTGGCCATCAAATGAGGAATTAAAAGATTGGATGAAAAGATACAAAAAGGAATATTGGTTAGTAAAATTCATCATCCTCTTATTATTGAGTTTATTTACTCATATTATGTAGCATGTGAACACATCTATTTCAAGAACATCACGATTGTGCAGTGGCAAGTAGTGGTAGAAATTCATCCCTTATTGTATGACACATACCTATTTGATAATGAAGAGAAATTTGACATTAGGTATGCATTCATGTCCTATATATTCTATATATAGTTATTTATTATTCTATTTATAAAAAAAATGAGAATTATATTATGCCCTTAACCTACTTTTGAAAGTGTGAATCCATTTGATATTTGTAATAGCTATGGAATAGGTGGGCCTAGGATGATTCTTGATAATTATCTGTAATATTCATATTCATTAATGTTCTCTTCCTTGGTTTCTTACCTCTTTTAGTTGCATGTTTTTTTTTGAATTATCCTAGTAATCTTGAATTTATTTCCTAGAGTAGGTAGCCATAGTTGGTGTCTCATTTGTGGTCCTTAAAATACTTCACAACATGATTCTATAGATAGGAAATTTCTCGTATGAATATCTCTCTAGAGGGACTAGATGAGGATTTTTTTAAAAACACATGTAATATTTTGGGATTTCTTTAGTTGAATGTTAGTTTGACTGTATGATTCCAAAGGAAAGGGTTCTTATTATCTTGATAAAAAGAAAGTACCCTTGGATCCTCCATTAGAATGATATTGAAGAACAAGTTTTCATCGCTCCAACACTTCCACCTTCACTCACAACTCTTAATTGATCTACTAGTTTATTCTTTTTTCTTGGTCAATACCATGTGTTATTGATGATGTTATCTTTGTTGGTTCTATTATTTCAGTTTGTTGAGATTTTATTTTTTAGGTGTCCATCATTTCATTGAAGTAAGGAAATCAAGATAAATTTCTCCCTTGTGGTTTCTAGTTTGTGTCCACCAAAAAGACTCTCATTCATGTGTTATCTCATGAAAATCAAAAAGGTGCACACACTATTGATCATGTGAGTACTTTATTTTTTATGACTTCATATTGCAATATGAGTTTACAATTGTCAATCATATATGTGAGACGAGAATTGTCATTTTCTATATAAAGAGTATTATTCTAAATTTATGGAGGATTTTTGGGAGGGAATTCATGTAGCATTTGATGTAAGTAAATACACACCTAGTGCATCATGAATTTATAGGTTTCTATCTTTTTTAATTCTTTTGAATTGTTAATTTTTAAATAAATTAATACAAAGAATTTTTTATTCAAAATTTTCAATTTTTTATATCCTATTGATTGTTATACTATCTATTAAATATGTGTTTGAATGTGTGTTTTTATATTTACTACTAAGAATGTGTTAGTTTGATATTCCATAAATACCATAAAATACTAGGCTAAACATTTTTCTTAACATAGTCTCTTTCATTCTTTTATAGTAGAATTATTTTGATTGTGATAAATAAGTAGAATTATAGCTTGGGTGAAGGATTTTATCTTGACATTGATCACATAAGGTGAGGTTGATTATTTATGACTTACTTGAAAGATATTATGCATTTCTTGTAGCTTTTACTACAATTGAACCTTGGTTCTTGAATTTGTACCCTAGAAAGTAATGGCACCAATCATGTTCCTCTGATACCTCCACACATTAATATAATTTGAGTAATTGTGATCTTGTGTGAGTGCTACATGTTGATATTTAAATTATCCTTTACTTTTAGACCCTATATTTTTTCATGAATATCTCTACCTTGTTTAAATCCTCTACATACTTTCTAATAGGTTATCTAGTTTGTACTAGTGACAACTAATTTTGGTTTAGATCTACATAATCAATATTAACATATAAATTAGTCATCCTATATAGCCATGTTTATTAATTATTGGTATAACTTTGGATGAATTATATCAAATACCCCCTAAGTTTAGTAGGAGAGAGGATCTCTCTCTCATTTGTTGGTCCTATCCAACTTCAGGTTTGCATTATTTCATATTATAGTCATTATAAGGTCCAATAATTCCCTAGATTCCTTGAAACCCTTATATAAGTTGTGAGTTGAGTGAAGGTCTAATATAAGAAAAAAAACCTAATAAATCTAGTGGTTTCACAATTTCAATAATGATTTCTTTATTCACATGAAATCATAATATATTCATACAAAATCAATCACCTCTTTCAAGTTCAAGATCCTTAGTTTATTATTAATCTAGATTAAAATATTTACTATATAATTTTCATGAATAAGATCCTACTCTAATCATAAGTAACTTGAAAATTTGAAACCAAATTGCAAGAATAATCTTTTGTTCCCAAAAAAGTCACTTAATCTTTAATCTTCATTCACTCTAAAAAAAATGTGTCTTGTTAGAATATAAAAGCTTCTTATAAGAAATTATCCTCTCTTTTATTAAATCATTATTTTATATATTTTAAATATTAAAATTGGAAGAAAAAATTCAAGATAAATTTATTTATTTATTTAAGGTATAAATAAATTGTAAGAATAAAATCAAGATAAATGTTTTTTTTTTTTTACTTCCATATGTGTTTTTAGACTTGTTCATAATTTGACTAGACTAATTTATCTTTTTTTCTAGTTCACAAATAGCCTTGTCTTATTGTTTATATGCTTATGCCTCCTCATTTCCATTATTTATTTACCATTATGCAAGCATTTCTCATCCTTTCAAATATGTTATTTGTCACACCCACCTAGCATTTCATTTTTTGTATTTATTCTCATATATGTAATAACTTTTCTTTTTATCATATTTTCCTTATTTCTTACACTTCAAAAATCCTACTCAATTAGAGTTGCTTCCAATGTCCATATATTATCATTATCCTTCTTCCCCATAGGGTTGGTTTCCTTGGCATTAAATTTAAATTGCACCTCCATTAGGATACTTGACCCATCTGCGACACCCTTTATGGAGGGGTTTCTATAATTTACAAAGAAATTACACAAAAATTTAGTGGAAACTCATTAATGACCTACCTACTATATTTACCTCACTCACCTTGCTCAAATTCTTACAAAATCCTATAAATAAACTTAAATTTCCTCTCATTTTAATATTCTATTGCAAACCACAATTTTTCTATCTTTGCATGCAATTTTCTTGTACGTTCTTCTTGGATTTTTAGATTTATTAGATTCATGCTAGAGCTTGGAGTTGTTGGAGTTATGCTTTAAATTCATTAGAGCCTTGTCCTAGTCCTCTTTCATGGCTTTATTTATCTCTTCTTATACTATTATGTTGTCCAATTTTCCTCCCTCATATCTATTAGAGCCAAATTTTCTTGTCCATTTTTCATATGAGCCCTTCATTTAACCATTCATTACCATCCCTTTATTTAAAATCCCTCATATTCATTATTTTTCTATCTTTTAGTCCCATTCCTTGTAATTTTTGTCTAGGTTTTATTTGTATACACTCTTGTTATCCATCATAGTCATTTGTGCTTTTTGAAATAGTTTAAATACATGTATTTGCATTAGTAGTGTATTGCGGGTATTTGTCACAAATCCAATAAGAAGGTTGACTGAGGCAAGCTTCCATTTGAAATATTATTGTTTAGTCTTTTCCCATTTAGTCTTTAGGAGTAGATACATGATATGTGTACATGATGAAAAATTATTTGTAAAATTTTACAAAGCTTCCCTAAAAATTTTAGAGCTATCAAACATCATTACCATGTGTACAAACTTTGTTAGGACATCCCACCCCCTTCATCAAAGGAAAATTCCAAGACTACCAAACTTTCTTGAAAATTCATCTCTTCCTTTCTTAATTCATTTAAAATTTTACTTGTTTTTCATGTTTTAGTATGCTTTATTCTTTGATTAGGGTTTATGCTTCTAGTTCATTGAGCATATTTTGATAAATTTATTTGTTTCTTTTCTCTTTATCTATTCAAGTTCTAAATAGATGATTATAAATTCCCTATAGATCTTTCAATTTTAATTTGGTTCTAATATGTCACAAGACCACTAACACCCCCTTTAGGACACCTACAAACCTTGGGGCTATGAGGGCTCAACCCTTTTGTGCAAGACACCCCATGGAGCTCTTAGATTTCTCCTAAAGCTTCACAACATTTTTAGTTGTTCAATTTAACATAGTTTTTCTATCAAGTGCACAAGTTCTAGTTCTACCCTTTAGAAGTTTTGTTTTTTCTTAGTTTTAGTCTCTAATCGTGTTTCCACCTCCAAATCCATGCTTCCAAGTTTTTTTTTTTTTCAATATTGGATTTTGTATGTGTTATTTTAGTTACAGATGAGGCTTGTTTAGTTTAATATAAATAACTTTAATTTATTATATTTTAGCATATAAATATTGAAAAAGGAACTCACACACTTTTTCTTTTGTTTTAATATCTTCCAAGCATATAAATATACTATATTTTTTTAATAAAATAATTAGTAATTGACAAATAATTTGTTGTGATGAAGAATAAATTATTTTCAAGATCATGAGATTCTCCTCTACAATATCTTTTTATTTCAAATATGATTAGTTGTAAGTCTTATAAATTCAATTTCAAAAGTTAGGAAAAATCTTAAGATAACATTGAGTAAATGATTTGTAAAACTTTTTACATGTTTGAGGCTTCCAATCCTAGATCCAAGGCAATCCTAGGAATTTTTTGGAAAGAAACAAAAATTGAGTATAAACTTTTAGTACTTATTCATCCAAATCTAAATATAGCACTTTTTTGTGCCCAATAATTTTTTCTATTAAAATCTGCCACTATTTGATCCATCATTAACTTGCACAAATTCATGTACAAGTTATGAGATTTATTCTAAGATCATGTACATAACCTAAACCAAACTTATTCTCATTTCCACTCATTCCTAGGGACAAGCTCCAATCTTTAGTTTCATTCATTCCTTTTCTAGTTTTAGATATGCAATTTATATAAATGATCTAGGATAAGTGTGTGATTTGTATAAATAACCTCCAAAACTTTTAAATAGTTTCTTTTTATTTAGACATTACGTATTTAATTAAAGTGCAAAATATTTACCCACCCTTGGAATTGTATTTAATGGCTAATCCTAATTATTTTAAAAATCTAGAATTTAAGGTGTATTAAAGAATATATCTTGCACATTTCAAGGAACATCAAATCATTTTCATGTGATATCAACATTTTTATGAACATTATAATTCAAATTGTATGATTTTTTGTTATTTTTAATTTTTGTACAAAGTTGTTGACTCAATATACCAATATTTTGACCAAGGGGAGACATATTCTTTATCATTGACAAACTTTGGACCACACAACCAAATTTTTTAATGCAGAAATAAGCACATACTCAAGGTGGATTGGAAGCAAATATTTGAATACATACAAAGATCATATATGTGTAAGAAGATCAAATCTGCACTTCACATAAGTTGAATTTGCATGTTGCTTGATGGATCTTGCAATTGCAAAAGTGACCTACATTGATAGACAATTACTTTATAATTCCAATCCATTTCTTTGAACATCATGAAATTTTCTACGTCTTAATAAATTACTCTCAACCCCCTCTCTCAACATATCAACATCTATTTTATAGCTAAGTTCAACTATTTATTTATTTAATTTTCCACATCGATTTTAACACAATGCTCCAAATAATTATTAACAGCACCCATCTTATTTAAAAGAAAGTTATTTAACCTAATATTATATGTAAAAGGTATTTCATTCTCCATTGGTACTTATTATTTGTAAATTTTTCAAATGTTAAGCATCTTTGTGCTCATCCTCATGGGCAAATAACTAAATAAATAATAAATTAAAATTTCTAAGTCGTCGTCGAATTGCATCGCTAGTATTATTTACTTACACAATTTTGTTGGCTGGAAATAAATCCAGCACAAATTGTTCATAAATATACTGGCAATTATTAGAATACATTACCATGAAAAATGGCTTATTATTATTACTATTTAAAAAACTCATTTCTTTCAGAGTGACAAAGACTCTACAAATATTTTAACAAAGTAAAAAAGAATTTGTGCAAACATTGGACAGAACGAAAATTGCTCAGGGTCGAACAGCAGTTAACATGATGTTTAAAACAAATAAAAACATGCGAAGTATCACAGGTAGAGAAGATGCAATCATGCATGTGAGAAGCAGGTGGAGCATTGTACATAACTATAAACTATTACTTAGCATACAACTTCAACATATTCACAGCTTACAGAGCAGATTGAACAAGCAGCTATTAGGTAAACCCAGTGAAGGGGAAGAAGAAATTTACAAAGGAGAAGCAGAAGAAGCAGCGTGTATAAGATGCAAGTCTTTGAATTTAGTGCCCTTGTCATTCTTCACTACAACTGCACCTGTGCTGTTGTTAATACTCTTCATTCTGCCCTTGCCCAGATGGTGCTCGCACAAATAATACCCAACGAGCGTTCTCTCCGAGCACCGCCAGCCCCTTCCGTTCCTCCTCCTGCACTGAGATCCTGCGTGCAAATTCTTATTATCTTCATCAGCTTTGTCCTCGCTTCCTTTCATCTTAGGGGAAATTTTCCTTTCTTCATTGGCATGAGATTTTTTAGTGCAGTCCGACTTGCTTCTTTGCTTCTTCATGGCAGCACCCACACCCACATCTGAAGCCTTCTTTTCACACCCACCTGATTTTGGCAACTCACGCTCTCCATCGAGTCCGCTTGGCGTGCAATCCTTGGCACAGCCTGCTTCAATTTTGCATACACAAACAGTCAAAAAGAAATCTTCCGTAGCATTCATGTCCTAATGCTATTGACAGCAATTATAGTATCTACGTTGATTCTTACGGTGAAACTAGATCAATTACCTTCGCTTGTGATCAGTCCGAATTTATCCCCTCCAGTTTTCCTACCACAACAAATCCACAAGTAGGTATTGTGGTGATTCCAATAATTCGCACAGCGGAGAAGCAACGTGCAGAATCTATCATTCTGGCAGTATGAAATAAACAAACAAATAAATAGTGCGGGGAGTGGGAAGTACCTCATAATCCCATCCCATCTGTAATACGATTTATCGCCTTCCCCGCCTGCCTGCACAACACAAGATAAAACCCAAAGCGTTTTGAGCATGGCGGAACCGAGAACCTAATAAATTAGCAGTTGAATTCCATCTCACACACATGCGGAAATAGATTATTCTTGTATTTCCTGGTAGGGGAGAGGAGAGTATACAGCTCTACGATGCCCTCGGAATTGACGCTTTCCTATACGCAGGTGTTTCACGACCTTAGCTGTAGCGGGCGGGCATTCAACACGAGGGTTTTCGATTAGTACAAACATTGGGCGCCGATAGACGAGAGAGAAAAACGCAAACAGTGACGGTCTTTCCAAAAGCTACTAAATTCTAAACCAAACCCCATGTCCACTGGTAATACCCACATATTTCCACCGCACGCCGATTAAACACCCGTTAGTCTGTATATTTTTCGGTGTAACTCGAAAAACGGAGAAAATCGAAATAGAGGGTTTATGCAAGTAAAATGCAAATGCACCCAGTTGTTGCACTTTCGCTTCCATTTACACCTCCTACAATACACGCTATTAAATTCTTGAGGCCAAATTCTACGAGGCATAACCCCACGGCTGCGTGCAGACGGTTAATTCGTCTTTCTGCCGCACCGCCTGCATGCACAACCATGAATATAGTGCCCTTTCTTCTCCCCAAATTGCAGATACCGCTTACGCCCATCTCTCATCTCATATTGGACCTATCGTTTCTGAAAAAATATTTCTCCGCGGGCCCAAGTATTGAACATGGAGGGTACCATGGCATAGTTTATTCTAGTGATCTGCGCAGAATAGCATAAAAAGTGGAAGAGAGCTTGCTTACCTGGAGGGCCTCGCCTTCTGTTGTGCATCTTAGCAGTGCATTCCTCCATTTGTGCAGCGGGCGCGAGTGAATCTCGGTAATTGCATGGCCGTCTTGTTCCCCAAAGTGGGCATGGGCACGGGCCTGCACGTCCATGGCTGCCGCCACCAGAGGGAGAAGAAACTGCTTTTCCTTGATCATCTGCTCCTCCTGGCCACTGGAAAAAGAGACGTCGGGCTTCTGACAGGAAGAGGGCGACAACGACAACGTCAGCGCAGCAATGGAACGCTTCCTGATCCTCATGGCTTCTACCTACACAGGCTCTTTTGCCCCTTCCCTGCGCACAGGAAGATTGAAGGCCGAAAATAAGCAGCGAAAAAACGATGAAACATAGATAGCCCTTCCAAGGAATATAGGTAAACACCACACGCCAAATCCTTTTTCCTTTTTCCTCGCCAATGCGCGAAGGGAACACACGTGTGTACCGGGTAACCGTTCGTCGCCGGTAAGTCCGGGGAAGTCTACGGGCAGCTCCTCTCCGGCCTGCTCTACGGGCGGCCCACCGCTTGCTGGCTGTCAGAATTTACTGTTTTTAAAATCTGGTGTGGGAATTTGCTTTACTTCCTTGCGCACCACACATCATTATTATTTTATTGGATTGATATCCTAAATAGTGAAAACCCATAACATACGGTCAGTACGTAAGTACTATGTATACAAATGAGCGAAACCACTTTTGAATTAGTAAGCTGTCGGACTCACGAGCAAGAAAGAAGATGGAATTAGTAGGGGACCAACCATCACCTCCTTTTCCAGGTTTTATATACCTATCATTCTCTCACACCTTTTCCATCCCTCCCATTCCAACTACGATACAAACTTCAATCCTAAAACCCAACTGGGCGCAACAAATAAATAAATAATAATATCTATTTATAATTAATGAGGAAGAAGTTTTAATCCACGAGAATTAAGTGAGGGAGAATAGAAGGTGACTACACCTTTTTAACATTAATCCATTGTAAATTCACATTTCATATGGAGGATAAAAATGATTAGTAAAGGGTGGGGTCTAGTTCGAGTGGCTATTGTCACGAGGTAGTCTCCCCCATGTCCTCGTGGTACGGAGGGCATGTCGCTTAGTGTCATCGGACACGTGGAAAAAGTTTACTAGCATATGGGGGGCTACTCGATTCTTGTTGTCTAAAAAAAAAAGGATGGTTAGTAAAATCATTATTTAGAGGAATTTATATTTAAGAGTAAATAGTTATATTTTACTTATTGATTTACCTATGTAAAGTAGGTCAGTAATATATTCTCACAAAAAATTATGTTGATTGTTTTTACATATAATTTAAATTAAATGAAATATAAATCTTAGAATTATTATTATTTGATTTGATTTATTTATTTCACCTTTCAATAAATAATGTGTTTCTTCAATGTTATTAAATGTTTTATGATAATAACATGAATTATTTCAATTCGGAATGTTTTTTTCAATCTTTTAAAGTGCCTTTTTCTTACAAATTTAAACATCAATAATGATTTTTCTATATGACCTTTTTATAATTAACCTATTAAATAAATTAAAGATGTTGTCATCATAATAAATAATCATTTCATTTGACTTATTGTTTATTCAAATCAATGGATAAGAAAATCATATATAACTTCAATGTCACAAGGGTTAGCTACATCTAATGATAATCCTATCTCATTTTTTCTAGCAAGTATATATATCATTTGAGTCCTTCATATACGATTATGAACCCAATGCAAATTATTTCTAAGCAATTTTAGTATATCATCAATAACAAGAGTCACAACTCATTAATGTGTGGAATTCTTCTTTTATATTAATTTTAATTGTTAATGATAATTAATTTATTATCATAATGTATGACTTCTTAAGATTATGATTTTCTATCAAAAAATTTGACACACATAATGAGATTATATAATTTTTCTTTTGTATTTGTGTGTATATACATATTGTTGAGTAGCAAAAATGATCGTAGATCCAATTAGGATAACTAAGATTATCTCCTTTTCACTTGATTCAACATTAAATATAAATTGACTATGGTTTGATGATTAGCTTGTTACCATAATGGAGTCATTCTCTAATGTTTATGTTTGTTTTTGAGTTACGAGGATGATAAATTTGATGTGATATTTGATAATCTTATTTGACATATAACCCTAGATCTTAAAATGTAATTTAGCGAACAGACAAAAATGGAAAGTTATAGAACCAACCTAGATCTGAAAACTAATAATATAGTGAGGAACCTACACTTGGAATTTGAGCTTGAATTGGCTGGTCTAAGATGCAGTGCACCCTAGACTGGACTCCTTCGAATCTAAAATTTCTAAGATCTGGATTAACGTCTACACTTTGTTTTCCTACATTGTCTTCTACTAAAATCTCTAGATCTAACTTGTGCACATAAAAATAGGGGAAAAGGTTGTGTTGTATAGCGGCTTGCCTAAGTTAAACCCTGTATTGGCATTTTTTCCCTCCATACACATTAATTGATGATGATCAAGAGGTCATGCCCTAGGCTAGATAGATGCCAAAACAAGAATAATTTACTAAAATGATGAATGACAAATGATAATGTTATCTTAATGTGAAAACCCTTGAAGAAGAGATGTCACTCACAAGTTGATTGATTGATGCCTTAATTTTTTGATAGACTTGAAAAAGGTTAAATCACATACATAATAGATAGTTGCAACTAACATGTAGAGGATAATTCAATACATCTTCATGATTTGGCATGATTGGGCATAATAGCTCATTACACATAAATTGCTCCATTCTTTTGATGTCTTGTAAAATTGAGCTTGATTCATGAAAGTGTTGTAATAATGTTGATAATTCTACTTTTGACTATCCTTGATTATTTTAGGATCTTCAATTTTCTCAATAGATTTTCTAGCTCTCCCCAGGATTTCAAATGATGAAAAAACTATATTTATAAGTAATTCTTTTGATTTCCTGAAAAATCAAATGTTGATTATCAACAAATAAAATTAGAAATTCAAATAATATTACTGACATCAACATATCTAAATTTGGGGCCAAATTAGGTGGTCTTGCAACCTAGACTAGATCCACCTTTTTAGGGGTCTAAAAGTGTCGAGGGAAATATTGAATGTATAATTTGATTTCACATGTTTCAATTTCTAAGAATGTTTATAAAATAGATAATTAATGCATAATTAGGTCCAAACACATAGGGGGAGAAAAATCCATTGTGAAATTATCAAAGGTGAGATCATTTTTTCTGATACATTTAGCCCCCACTTTATTGAGAGTATGAAATTATTCTCAAACTCACACTAAAGTAAGAATATGTCAAGAGGGGTTCAATTATCCAAATATTGAAGAGATTGGATGGTATTGAATCTAGGGGATGTGCCAGCCCCCATGATTCAAGATCCTATGACAAGACTTGACATGAGGAAAAAGGAACACACATGCATGAGATGTAATGCAACATTCAACAAACACAAAGCATACACAATGAAGACATAAAATGAAATATAACATAATACAAACATAACATGAAGTAACAAAGTACAAAGTAGGCACTCTGCAAATACATATGTTCAATCACAAGAAATATAATAGTCAAAAATAAAAAAACACAAGGTTAGTACTAAAAGGTTTCAAGACAGTAAGGTAAAGAGATCACGGTCTTAAAATTTTCTCAAATACCAAATGTCATCCATTGAATGTGTTAGAAAAAATAGTTATCTCATAAGGATGTAAGATCACTCATGAAACACATGGCTCCATTGGCAAGAAATATGTGTTATGTTAGGTGTCCATGTAAAAATGCTAAAGTTCATGAATTAGCAAGATCTATCATGCCAAATCCATGGATTATTTTTCCAATCACACTTTAGGGAGCCATAAAATTTTAACATCATGAGGGATAAATCAATGCTCAATGTCATATAAGATGAATTGATAACCATGCCTCAAGGGGCGTTATAAACAACACCACCACCAAAGGGGTATGTCAATAAGTCAAATCTCACAAGACATCCATGGAATGGATAGGGGTATATTGCCCCCTTAAAATGTCAACATACTTGCTATGTTGGTATTTTAAGGAAAGAAAAAAGGGGAAGAGGGATCCTTGAAAAGAATATACACCTCCCAAAACTAGTTATCCTTCCCCCAAGTATAAAGGAAAATACAACCACATAAGAGACTATCATGTTGCTACCATAGAAAGAAATATGGTTGCACTTAAGATTATACCACCATGAATATAAATGAGAAAACATATGAAGCTACAAATGCCACATAGTGAGGAGAAACACCATAGAATAGATCATTATTATTTAGAGTGATTAGTTGCATCAACACATGGAAGAGCACCACAATCACTAAGTTGTTGTATTTTACTACTCAAGGCTTGACATTCATTTGTGGAATGGCCATGCACTCAATGATATGCACAAAAAGAGTTATTCTATAAAATTTATTTCATGTTGGAGGAGGAAGAGTAATCAAGTGATCTTTGAGGAGCCTTGAAAAAATATGCTTTTGCTTCAATAAAGGTGGTGGAGACAAATTTTCTCTTGTGAATAAAAGCTTGCTTGCTTACTACATGATGTTTTAAATATAGTAGATTCAATGGTGGATGAGATGAAGACAAAGAAGAATGTTGGAAACCTAAATCCCTTTTTGATACATATGTCATAGACTTCACATGATCCTTAACTCCTTGTTCCATGTTTTCATTATATCCACTTTTAGACTTTAGAATTCTAAACCTAGGCCCATAATACTTCCAAATCAGATGGAGAATTCTTATCTAAATGCTCATGAGAAGAATTCATTCTTTCACTAGAATGCAAATCCTTTTTAATATTTTTAAAGTTAGGCATTGCCAACACTCGTGGGATGAAATCTAAAGAACCCCCATAACTATCAAGGGGTGTGTTTGTAGTGGTTTTCATTGATTTCAACACCTAAGATTGTTGTATATTTGGCATTGATTTCCATTGATGAGTTGGTTGCCATTGATGTCTTGGTGAGATTGTTATAGTGGTTGTTGTAAACACTTGGGAAGATTATTGCATTGGTTTTCATTATTGACAATATTTTATTTATGTTTCCCTTGAATATGGTGGTGTGTTGTTGATGTTTGTCGTACCTATAGCACACATTCCCCATTCAAACTGGGGAACCTCTCTTTCCTTTTTGGTGTCATTAGGTCATTTTCTCCTTTGCCTCATTTTTTGTGCCCCTAATCCTGAGCTCAAGTTGGTCAAGTGTTGTGAAGTCATCAATTCCTTATTGAACAAAACTCACCATCATCAAATTTCCTAAGTCTTTGGCTTGAGTGGGAGTGCCCTTGCAGGTTTCCCTTGGTCCTTTTCCCCGAAGTCTTCTAAGACCTGCGGGTTTCCCCTTGTAGGTTGCCAGTATCCCTTCACCGCTAGATTAGCGGCCAGAGCAGGACGTCTGCCCACAATGACATTAGTCGTCTGAGTCTCCACCGGTAAATGCACCATATGCCTACATTAGAAATTGTAAAATAAGTCTTTTTTTGAGGTTAGGGTTTCCAAATTAATGATAAAATCTCAAAAAAAACCTCGTATAACTTCAGTGGCCTTCGCAACAGCTAGTTCCATAGGGAAACTTTACTCTTGGTAGTTTAAAAATCCCTCAAAATTACTCAAATGATGCCCTTGAGTGTGTGTGGAACCCCATCACTTGCTCGTTGTTCTTCGCATGGAATGAGTGCCTCTCCGACCCACACCCTTATTGTTAATCGCCTAGTCAAGCTAAGCCTAGAATGAAAATGGCTAAGTTAGTGGCTTGTTGCGAGAATGGCCATGCGGGTGGCCCTGATTCCTTCACTGCTAGCTAACGGCTTATCCCTGGCGGCCTTCCACATCATGTGTCCCGCCCCAAAATTTGCCACAAAGTTGGAAGCACTTAGAAAATCCATGAACTTAGTCCCCTTTGATTGAAGATTTCTTAACAACGAAGCCATCCCTTCTTTCTGCATTGTGGACTTCATAACCTTCTTTGTCGTTCTGAGTTTACAAAAACACCAAGTTGAAATTCTCATGTGGGGCGGTCTCTATGGGGGTCCATTTGTAGACCACCCCTACTCCTTCACCACACCTTAGCATTCGAACAACTCCATTTCTTTGCACTGTAGACTCTGCCTAAGTTATTTCCCTCTGAGATCTTCAATGAAAAACCCAAGTTAGTGAACACCATGTGGGCTCGTCAATGCAGACCGTTGTTTGCAAACCACCACTCACTCTTGGCCGTTCGATGATGGTGAACCTTCAACAGTTGCCCGATGGATCCCATCCACATGCCTAAAATGATCAAAAATTAGGAAGCAAACTCATGTCATCCTAACCACCCACTGGTTCTGTAGTGCGAAACTTCGCCTATGGGTTTCTATCCCTTGAAAGCCACTAACATAACTATTGAGTTTTAACGTCCTTCTATCTAGTAGCTTTCGCATGTCTCCAACCCACAAACCCTCAATGCATGACTTGATGATGTTAGCATCCCCAACCTAATTTTTGCATGTGTCTAGAATCTCACAAGGAATTTGATCACCAACTTGTTAATGCAAAATCTTTGTTGCGGAACTCCATTTGCGGGTCTTCATGGCCTCTCGAATGTTATTTAACTTTCTTCCTCCTATCATATTCTGGCTTGGGGAAACCCACACTGTTAAGTCTACATTTTCCCAAATGATTCCAGAAAGCTCCAAGTACCTAATAGTGATGAACTTTGTGAACTTTTGATGATATATGAATCGATCTAACGCTTGATCTACATGATTTAACTAATATTTGCTCGAATTTCTATGCAAATGCATTTATTGCATCTAGCGCATGGAGGATGTATGGAACCTGTTGTTGGGCCTTCTGAGAAGCCTATGCAAAAACTCGATAAAGGAAACAATCCTACCCACTCCCAAGGGAAAGGAAGAAAAAGGGCAAATGAAGTATGAGTTCCACAGAGTCAAACACACATCAAAGCTCACTTCTAGCTTGGAAATGATCTCAAACATTGAATTTGGGCATGTTAGTGTGGATGAATTTAGAGAAAGGGTTATGCAGAACCCCAAAACAGACAAGGCAGTGAAAATCATAAAAAAGTGGTTAAGCCAAAGTTTTTGGTTTTCCTCTTGCACTTATTGCTCTGAAATTGGTAATGGCCTGTTAGGAGTGCTATCACTCCAACATAAAGATAATTGACCACAACAGAAGAGTACTGGCAGATTTGTTGACCAAATCTATTGGCAGGATCTTTGGAATTCCAATCTTTGACAAAATGGAAGAAGTAGAGAAGGAATTTTCCTAGAATGTATGGAAAATAGATCCTATTGGGTGCAAATGAACAATCAACCAAAACTAGTTAAAAGAAAAGAGGGAAAGCATTGCTAAGGTCCCTCAAACCTTATACAAGAGTGACTTCTATGAGGAGTATCATGACCTTGTCACACTTTTGAGTAGAGTAATGGGTTTTCCTACAGCCACTTTCTTTGAAAAATGGATGTTTTATTTCATAGAAGAGATCCTCGAGGGAAAGACCAAATTCCATTGGGTGAAAATGATTAATGACAACATGCATCTATAGTTAATGGAGGTAAATAAGACCTCTAGATTTTTCATGACTTCATATTTGGTCTACCTCCTGGTGGCCAAATTTCCATACAAGGGATTGTTTTGTGTCAGAGACCTGGGAACCAAAAAAGGAAAGTTGAAAGTATATGACTTTTACCCTCAATTGCAATAAAGGAACTTCAAGAGGGAGTATAGAAGAGTGAATGATGTTTTTATTGGGCATATAATTAGATTCCTGGGTGGAGATTTTGAAAGAAGAGTAACACACAATACACTAGCCTTCGTGAAGGGTTTTGGATATCTATTCATCCAATTCCCCAAGTTCACCTACATATGGCTCGAGGGATTCTCAAGAAGTCCATACAGGTTTCCACACTATCCCAACGATAGGATCATCATGTTGGAGGAAACTCGATAGTTGCAAACCTCCCACATATTGCTAAGCAACAAACACCGAGCAACAGTCCCATATCCTCTCACCCTTGTACAAGGTATGTATTCTTTCCCCACCACCTAATGCACTGGATATTCAGAGGAGTTGGCTGAGTAAAATCTTAGCCTTCATACAAACAAAGGAAGATTGGACCCAAGGGAAAACTGAAGAAATGGGTTGGGAGAGAATATGCTCATTGCCCTCACATTAAGGATTTATGGGCTAATTGTAAGGATGATAAAGAGGTGTGAATGCACCACTACATGAGACTGACCCTCACACTTGTAAAATCAACCAATCTGTTTCAAGTTCCAAACCAAGTTATTGATGATGAAAACATGATAGACAAAAGATTTGGTGCTTTAATGAATGCACCTCTACCGATAATAGACTGGTCCAAAGAGGAAGTCACAGACATGGACATTCTCACTTGTCGAGTGGAAAATAGAACAAAACAATAGTTAGATGAACATATTGCTCAGTTAAAAGAACAAGCTGTTGACCTCACATATGGGGTGCTCAAGGATGAGATAAGTTATAGTGAGACTAATAGTGTTGCTGCTACAGAGCCCTCTAGAGAGGCATTCAAATCCCCACCTACTACAAGATCCATAAAGACAAAGGAGGCATCAAAGCGACAACCCAAGCCCAAGGTTTATACGAGAAAGATAATAAAATGACCACCTCCACCAAAGAAGGGGAGAATATGTTGGAAAAACAAGGATAGACAACTGAGAGGGGGGTTGAATCAGTTGTCACATAATATTTAAACTTTTCAAACTTAACTTAACCTCAGATCTGATGAAAGAGCAATAAACCATAAAAATTAACACATCAGAAACATAGAGAACATCAAATTTTTTTATGTGGAAACCCTGATAGGGGAAAAACCACGGTGGATGTTAGTCCACAATATTATACCCTATTAAAAGTATAATGTGAATAATAATGGGAATGCACATGCATTCAAGCACACTACCTAGAGCTCACTACTCAAATATAAGAGGGCTCACTACCCAAAAATACATAGTAATTTGGATTAGATCCACAAGGTGTGAACTAAGAAAATAGCTTCTACACAAGCCTGATTATAGTTCCAATTAAGCATAGAAAACCTTCTTCACACTTCGCTCAACCTTCTTCTCAGTCTACTCTATAATCGAATGATTAGATCAATGTTTGTGCACTTTCTCTTTCTCTGGATTTCCTCTTCTTTCACACACACTAACTTCGATCAAACAACCACTCTTATATATCCGCAACATGAAATACATCAACAACATAGTCGGCCAAAAATATTAAACATATTTACAATGTTGGCCAAAGTTTACAAATAAATTGTAATGTGAATCAAACACCATCAGCTAATATTATGATGTGACCCAAAAAAATATCTTTGAGCACGCCAAATATTAAAATTTTGATCTTCAAAATCCACAACATGTTACAAGCATCATGTCAACCAAGAACATGAAACCAAAACACACATGAGAATTTTTTTGACCACAAACACATCGATCAATGCAGATGTACAATAAAGATAGAGAATGATCTAGAAGCATCCACAAATAACTAGAACTAATAGAAAAGCATCTGCAACAACAAAAATTATTTAAATCACATAAACTTCAATTAGGAATATTGACAGAGACCACTGAAACATTGCCAGAACACAACTGTTCATAGCACGATCAAATCTTCACACAAACCTCTAAAACTTCTGATAGATGATCTAGAGACTCTCAACAATAAATCCATTAGTCCACAACAACTGATCTTCAATGTATAGAAAAAAACACCTTCACGGCCTTCACTATTCCATTGGAAACCAACAACTTTGTAACAATTTTCTCAATATCCTCGACATATACAACCTTCAATACAACAATGCTAGCAGTGTTGACATTAATGACACCACATATCAGCAACACAACCACAACATCCAACAATATCCCCCTTTGGCATTGATGGAAACACATGATGTGAAAAATACCATCAACACAACTACACTTACTCCCCCTTTGGTTCTGACTCTTCTCCTCAATTTCTCTTCTCCCAAAAAGGATTTTTCACATTTCTCTTCTCCCCCTTTGACATCAATGGAAAAGGTAAGCATTACCTTCCCACATATAAGCTCTAAACCACATATCTGCACATTTGACTACTCCCCCTGAGTAGTAGCCATGGAAACATCAATCCAGATCAGAAAATATCTATGAAGCACACAGATTGATGCAAGTAAATGCATCTATAGTTCATATCAGGAGGGGTAATCACCCCTAGCATCCTTCTGAGATACTCAAAAGTATCCTTTGACAATGGCTTAGTGACAATGTTTGCAACTTGTTCTTTGATAGGCACATACTCTAGTTTGACTTCTTTCTCATTCACTTTCTCCCTTAAGAAGTGGAACTTGATTGATATATGCTTATTCTTAGAGTGTAGCACCAGATTCTTTGATATGTTAATTGCACTTGAGTTTTCACAGTATATGGCAATAGGCTCTTCATATACTACTCTAATATCTTTCAGCATTTGTTTCATCCACATCACTTGAGTACAGTTATTTGCAGCAGCAATATACTCTGTCTTAGCAATAGATAGAGAAATGGAATTCTGATTTTTACTCAACCAAGACACCAACTTCTTCCCTAGGAAGAAGGTACCACCACTAGTACTCTTCTTGTCATCAACATCTCCTTCCCAATCTGCATCAGTATACGCACTCAAAGTAAAATCATCATCCTTAGGATACCAAAGTCCAAAATCAATTGTTCCTTTCAGATATATGAAGATTCTCTTTACAACAGTCACATGAGACTCTTTTGGATCAGCCTGAAATCTAGCAACCATACATAGATCATTCATAATGTCTGGTCTAGTCTAAGTTAAATAGAGCAATCCACCAATCATTGACCTATATCTTGTTTGATTTTCCTTAGGAGAATCATCATTCTGTGTTAACTTGCATTCGGTCACCATGGGAGTGCCAATAGGCTTTGAGTCTTCCATGCCAAACTTTTTCAATAGTTCTTTCAAATATTTGGACTGAGATATGAAAATCCCATTGTATAACTAAGTAACTTGCAATCCCAGAAAGAACTTCATCTCTCCAATCATACTCATCTCAAATTCACTCTTCATTTCATCAACAAACTTCATACATAGATTATCATCTCCTCCAAAAATAATGTCATCAACAAAGACTTCAATAGTCAACTCTTTGTCATGATCCAACTTGAAATACAAGTTTCTATTAGCAGTACCTTTATTGAATCCAAGCTTTAGTGAGTATTTGTCCAGTCTATCATACCAGGCTCTAGGGGCTTGCTTGAGTCCATATAGAGCTTTCTTCAAGCGAAAAACCATGTCTTCCTTGTCAGTCAGTTGAGATCCATCTAACTATTAATCTAATAGCTTCAATTCTTGCAATAGGAGCAAAGGTTTCTTAAAAATAAATACCTTTAATTTGTGAACACCCTTTACATAGCAGTCTTGCTTTATTCTGGACCACTTCACCTTGTTCATTCAGCTTATTCTGAAAGACCCATTTAGTACCAATCACATTTTTATCTTTAGGTCTGGGAACAAGTATCCATGTATCATTCTTTTCAATCTGCATCAGTTCTTCTTTCATAGATTCCATCTAGCGTTCATAATTGCAAGCTTCATTGACAGCTTCAGGCTCAATCTTGGATATCAGACAATATTCTTCTATAATTTTTCTCCTAGTTTGCACACCTTTATTCTTGTCTCATATAATTTTATTTTTAGTATGATTTAGCTTCACATACCTTGGAACTTTGGGGCTCTCTCGAGCTTTTGGTTCTTCTGTTCTTTCTTCTACACTTGCACTTGTCTCTCCTTCTTGACTTACTTGATTTATCGAAACAAATTGAAGTTAATTTACTGGAAAATATGGAACAATTTGAAGTTGATTCTATGTATGTGCACTCTTCCCTTTCTTTGTGTTGTCTTCTTGGTCATCTGAATCATATCCACAATATCTGGATGATCTAGCAGATTCCTCATCAACTTTGACATTTGCACTCTCAACCATTTTTCTTAGTCTTCTGTTATAGCACCAGTAGGCCTTGCTTTTAGTAGAGTAACCTAGAAATATTCCTTCATCGCTTCTTGCATCAAAATTTCCTATATCCTCATCTCTCTTGATATAACACTTGCTTCCAAAGATTTTGAAATATTTAATATTAGGCTTATAACCAAACCATAATTCAAAAGGAGTCTTACCAGAATTACCATTGACATTTACCCGGTTCAAAGTGTACACAACAATGCTTACAACTTTAGTCCAATAGATGTGAGGCACATTTCCTTCTATCATCATTGTTCTAGTAGCATCCAGAATTGTTCTGTTCTTTCTCTCTACAACTCCATTTTGTTGAGGGGTTCAGGGAGCAGATAACTATCTTTTGATTCCATGCTCTTCACAAAAGGAATTGAACTCCCTGGAGGTGAACTCACCACCTCTGTTTGACCTTAAGCATTTGATTTTCAGACCTTTCTCATTCTCTATCATAGTTTTGAAACTTTTGAACTTCTCTAATGCTTCACATTTTTATCTTAAGAAAGCAACCCATATCATCCTAGAATAATCATCAATAAGTAGCATAAAGTACTGTTCTCCATGAATACTTCTAACTTTGGAGGGACCACAGAGGTCAATGTGCACTGGCTCCAATAATCCATTTGTATGATGTTGTTTTCTTAAAAAAAAACTCTATTTTGTTTTCCCATCTGAAATTCCTTGCAAATTGTGTTAGCAAGCTTTACTAGCTTAGGTAGATCTCTTACTACTTGAGTGGAGCTTACTTTGACAATGTTATCAAAATTCACATGACACGGCCTTCTATGCCATAACCATCTTTCATCTACTTGATCAATTAAACAACTTTCACTAGCAACATTCAGGTGAAAAATATTACCATCTGTCTTTTTACTTGAAGCAATTACTTTTCCAAAACTTCCAAGTATCCTGCATCTTCCATCTTTGAACTAAAGATCATAACACTTTTCCACCATCTTCCCAACACTCAGCAAGTTGTGCTTCAAGCCTTCAACATAAATAACATCATCAGTGTTATGCTTACCACCAAGATAAATAGATCCTCTACCATGAATCACACCGGCATTGTTATCTTTGAATCTTAAAAACCCACCATCATACTTCTCTAGACTTACAAATTTTCTTTTTTCACCAGTCATATGATGTGAGCATCTGCTTTCAATAACCCACTCATCCTTTTCTTCAATTCGGGCTGCAAGAGCTTTCTCAACTTTAGCAGATTTAGTAGCCATCAAACCATTTTCCTTGATAGCAATGAACACCCATTCATCCTCATTTCCATTATCTTTATCACACTTTTCATCAGTCACTCCTTCAGCATAGTAACACTTCTTTTGAAATCTATATTTGTTAGGCTTGGACCTAGGCACTCTCTCAGGACACCTTGAAGCAAAATGACCTATTTTACTTCAAGAAAAACATTTAATGGGCAACACTCCTTTATACTTACTTTGTCCTCTACCTTATTTCTTCACAATCAGTGCTTCCAATTCTTCTACCTCTCTTTCTTCATCTTCAAGCTATTTCAATTCTTCATCATACTTGGATGACTTTCTAGAACACTCTCCCAGATCATATCTTTGCTTGTTTCTTCTAGATACAGTATCCTTGAATGCAGGTTCAGTCTTGGGAACAAATTCACCAAATTCACTCAACTCAAAGGTAGCAAGTTTTCCAATCAGTGTATCTCTTGTCATATTCATCAATGATCCGGTTTCTTCAATAGCATGAGCCTTTGCTTTGTAAGAGGGAGACAATGATTTGAGCACTTTAGCTACAATTTCTTTCTCTTCCAGGGTAACACTGACACATCTAATACCCATCACTATTTCATTTAATATTTGCATAAAAGAAGAGATATTTTCATCTTCACCCATCTTCAAATTTTCATACTTTCCTTTCAAACTCTATAACTTATCCATCTTCACATGTACATCTCCTTCATACAAAGTTTCCAGCTTCATCCAAATCTCATGAGTTGTCTTCAGACCTATCACATTTGTCATTTCTGAATTTGTTAGAGCACTCAACAAAGCTTCCATAGCCCTAACATTATTCTCAACCTCTTTAATCTCATTAGAAGTGGAAGGACCATTCTGAGGAATAACATATGGATTCTTTGTAATCTTCCTGAAGGGTTCTCCAATACACCTCAAATGACATTACATCCTGGATTTCCACAATGAGTAGTTCTTTCCATCGAATCTAGGACAGCCCTTCCTATATGATGCCATCTTGGATCACCTCAAGCTTTTAAACTTCTTCAGAGGAACCTACTCTAATACCAATTGTTGGAAAAACAAGGAAAGACAACTAAGAGGGGGGGTGAATCAATTGTCACATAATATTTAAACTTTTCAAACTTTACTTAACTTAACCTTAGATTTGATGAAAGAACAATAAACCATTAACAATTAACACATCAGAAACACAAAGAACACCAAAAAAATTTACGTGGAAACCCTAGATTAGGGGAAAAACCATGGTGGATGTTAGTCCACAATATTATATACCCTGTTAAAAGTATAATGAGAATAATAATGGGAATGCACATGCATTCAAGCACACTGCCTAGAGCTCACTGCTCAAATATAAGAGGGATCACTGCTCAACAATACATAGTAATTTGGATTAGATCCATAGGGTGTGAACTGAGAAAATAGCTTCTACACAAGCCTGATTAGAGTTTCAGTTAAGCACAAAAATCCTTCTTCACACTTTGCTCAACCTTTTTCTCACTCTACTTTGTAATCGAATGATTAGATCAATGTTGTGCACTTTCTCTTTCTCTGGATTTCCTCTTCTTTCACACAAACTAACTTTGCTCAAACAACCACTCTTATATATCTGAAACATGAAATACATCAACAACTTAGTCGGCCAAAAATATAAAACATATTTACAATGTCGACCCAAGTTTACAAATAAATTTTAATGTGAATCAAACACCATCAACTAATATTATGATGTGACCCAAAACAATATCCTTGAGCATGCCAAATATTCAAATTTTGATCTTCAAGGATCCACAACATGTTACAACCATCATGTTGGCCAAGAACATGAAAACTCGAACACACATGAGAAAAATATTCGACCATGAACACACCAATCAGCGTGGACATACAACAAAGATAGAGAATGATCTAAAAGCATCCACAAATAACCATAACTAACAAAGAAGCATCCACAACAACAAAAATTATCAGAATCACATATACTTCAATCAAGAACATTGACAGAGACCACAAAAACACTGTCAGAACACAACTATTCATAGGACAATCAAATCTTCATGTAGACCTCTGAAACTTTCGATAGATGATCTAGATACTCTCAGCAATAAACCCTTTAGTCCACAACAATTGATCTTCGATGTATAGAACAAAACACCTTCATGACCTTCACCGTTCCACTGGAAACTGGCAACTCTGTAACAATTTTCTCAATATCCTTGACATATACAGCCTTCACTACAATAATGCTAGTAGTGTTGACATCAATGACAACCACATATCAACAACACAACCATAACATCCAACAGAATAAGGAACTTTGTATTGGAAATGTCGACTATCTAAGAAGAGGAAACCATGCCTAAGGAAGAAGAGCCCAAGTTCCCTTGCTCAACCCCACCAACCAAATCCATCCCTACTAAAGCTACCACTCCAATTCCTCCTTCAACCCAATCATTTCCCATCTCATCTCCACCTGTTGTGGACATCTCTGTCCACCTTTCTTCCACCTTTCCAACTACTCTAGTGGTAGTTTTGGATTCCTCTTCCTCCACTACTTCCACCCTCTCAGCTTCCTCACTCCCGTCTCCCTTGCCTACTCTGTCTACTTTTCCATCCTCCATAATGACCACCACTATGGAAATTCCCACTCTGTCACATGCCTTTGTGGCATATATGCATAATTTACTTAAAGAAATTTATAGGGTAATCCTCAACCCCAAGATTCAAACCTTGATGGCCCAAATTTTTGCTTCCCTTCCTCTTCCTTTGCCACCTACAAAGCCTACTAAGATGGAAGCAACAATGCAAATATCAGAGGATATGGAGAAATGACATGCAAAACAACAAGAGGAGGCTGCAGGGGACATTGCCGATGAGCCTAGAGATTCTGATAGGGATGATTACTTCGAGCACCTAGAGGGAGGGTTAAATGTGAACATTGAAAAGGTGGCCTCCAATGACAAAGCACAACAAAGCCTTGGAGGAGAGGGAAATGACCAACTCAATGAGCCCTATGGGATTGAAACTTCAGATCAAGAGGAGAAAGTGCCCTGATAACATGAAGATGTAAGCATAGAGGATCATCTTGAGGAGCATCATTCTGAAGAAGAGAAACCAAGAACTAATATAGAAATGGAGATCCTTGAGGAGCCTCCACAAACTAGCAAAGATGAGGACCTAAGATAAGAGGTGATGCATATGGAAGAGGAAATTCTTCCAGAGAAAGTGCTAGAGAAAGAAGAAGAAGAGAGTATAAAAGAAAGGGATGCCAAGCCCGAGGGAGGTAAAGAAGCTTCCCAATAACAGTTGAACGTCACTGAGGAGAATATACCTCCTACTATGCTAGATAAATGAAAGGCTATACAAATAGAGGGCTTGGAAGATGAAGAAAATGATGATGGAATAATTCCCAGTGATGATGAAGATGAACATCAAAGAGAGCAGGACAAAGAGGAAGGTGATCATGAATCACCTAAGGGTTAGACTAAAATACCTGACTAGCTAGAATTCCAATTGGGAAAGAAGAAAGCTCATGTGGTCGTTGACCCAAGAGCAAGGTTAGAGGCAATCTTGGCAAGGGCCCAAATGAGAACAAGAAAAGAGAAGAAGCTTAAGGTTCATTCTCACATCACAGTGGATGCCTCGAGGTCCCAAATGATACAAATTGTCACCCTGGTAATGATCAAAGATATGGGTGTCAGCTACAACATTTCAACAATCAACATAGGCCCAACAACCCGAGAACATAAGATAGATGAATTCCAAGGGTCTGTGGCTACTATTATGCAACAAATGAATAAAGATCATACCACAAAGGAAGAATTAAAAGCACAGCGAGTGGATCTTATCACTTACATCTAGTAGTATACATCTACTGAAGAGGAGACTCCAACAAAGACATTAGTACCACCCTCGTTACTCTCCAAAGAAGATATCAGCAAGATGGAAAAGAGGAAAATCTAGACAAAGTCCATGTCTACTTGGTTCAATATGGTGATATCTACTAGCGATAAGAGAATTGACCATGTGGTCACCATGTATAATAGGTATAGAAGCCTAGGAAAAGATGTAGAGAGTATGATGAATACGTTTAGGGAGTTTCCTGAGGCCTGCTGGATCACTTATCTGAAATTGGAGTGCATCCTCAAGCTATCTCAAAATATCTAGAAAGAGGAACTAAAGATAGAAAAAGAAGACCACTGGATGGTGGAGACATGGTTGATGAACCTGGAGTATATAAAAGAGGTTCTTGGAGAAGGTTCTATGTGACCTCAAGCTTGACTATGATGGAATGTTGAGCACTAGGCTGACAATGCAAAGTATTTGAAGTTGATGACTAATTTTGAGGTGCTCACCCTGGAGTTGGATGCAGAAAAGGTCAAGCCTTTGTTTCACGGAAAGGTAGAGCAAGGAGTTGGTGACACCTTGTCACCAGATTTTATGGATTTTTTTGCAAGGGCCTTTGTTCAGACTGAGCAGATGATGGAAGCTGCCTCAAATTACATAGAGAATCGATAGGAGATTATTTATAGAATCAATAGGATGTCCTTCCAAATCCTCAAATCTAAGCTCTCTAAAGAAAAGAAGCTTGTGGCTATGTTTGGAAAATTCATAGAATATGCAGGTGCCCAAAAGATGGCTAGAAAGACCATTATAGATGATGCTTATTTGTCAAAGTATCCATAAAGGAAGGAAGTCACTAAAAGACAAAATTGCTATAGTGCCAGGGTCATTAGGTTACAAAATAGGGAAAAGAAAAAGATGTATTTTATATTGTTATATTTTGGGGGTAGGTGAAACGCTAATGTAAAATGAATCTGGGCCACATAATGAAATTAAATCTTGGCCATTCATTTCACTTTTGAAAACTATAAATAGGGGTCTTCTCTCATTTTTAAAGAGAGTTGAGTTATTGTGTAAAGGCATGCTGCAAAAATTTAATGAGAATTGCATTTTTTTGATGGATTCTTGTGTTTCTTCACATGTGTGCATGATTCATCTCTTTAATATTAGAATTTAGCTTTGTTGTTTTAGTTTCAAACTGCTTTAGTAGTTAGTTTTATTTTTGCATTTTAATGGTGAAGAATGTTATGTTGTTGATGCCTTCCATGTTCATACTTTTTGTTGTTTGTTGATGATGAACAATAGTTTAAAGTTAGTTTGAACATTATTAACATTGTTGCACTCAAGTTCATCTATTATTCATGCTTTAATGGTGAATGAATCATTGAAAATTTGCATACCATAGAAGATTGCACTAGTTTCATAAGACTGTAGGTTGCCTTGGTTAAGTGGAACTTAGTTGTAGGAAAGCTATCCACTGTAGCATCCTCCATTGTTACTCTTCAACATTAGTTACAAGTCTAGGAAACTCTCTATCCCTTTTCTCTTTTGACTTATCTTTGAACATTGAAGCTAAAACGAAGTTTAAGAATCACAAAAAAGTCAAACTTGATGAATAGAGAGGAGTTTCAGACTATTGTCCTGAACTTGTAGTAGTCATCCTTCATTTCAAGAATTTGCAAAACTCCTTTTGAAGATACAATCCCCTCCAAGCTTAGTCAACCATAAATTCCCTTTGTGATTACCAACAAATCACATCAACCAATTAAACTACTCCAAGCATTGCCATGACCTAATACTTGAGAGACCTTGGGGTGATTTCTAAACCTTAGTTCTAGAAATTACCTTTCAAGAGAGGTAGCATACTTGTGCATTGCTTGTGTTGAGAAGGTGCAAAAACACCCATCAATAGAACTGGCACTAGAAGAAGTGCCTCTTAGCTAAGTTGGATCGAATTGGTTCCTTCTCTCCCCAAAGGTTCCATAGAGTGTTAAGATCCACACCAGACAAAGGGGAATTCCAAGAGCTACCACCTCCTACTAAGGCTAAAAGAGCTAAGAAAGGGGAAATATCTACTTCAACCCCATCCAGTTGACCTTCATCCCCTCCATCTCCTCCATCTCCTTCCACCCATCCATATCATTCCTCCCCCTCGCTCCTGGCAGCACTCCCATATTTCCATTCAGCTTAAGCAACCTTCTCACCCTCCATTCCCCATGGCAAAGGTGTTGTCCCTACCCCTGCATTTCCCTTCCAAGGCACTACCCCAGCTACTGCCCCATTGCAGCCTCAGAGTACTGTTGCACAACAAATGTAGCCTCTTCCTCCCACAATGGCTTGGCTGGTTAATAACCCTTCCCCATTATCCTTCAACAACTACCATGATATGCCAAAGAATCCTGAGGGATTTTGTTGTAAGTTTAACCCACATGATCCACAAAGGATAGCAGAAGAACATATCAAGATCTTCCAAACAGCCCTGAAAGATATGTAGATCAACCATGAAGACATGGGTTGTAAGATTTTCCCTTACTCTTTGGGAGACAAAGCCTTCTACTGGTAAATCCACCTACCTACAGGCTCCATCACTTCTTGGGATCTCATGAATAATACCTTTTTATAGAAGTTCAAACTTCTAGCTAGCCCCGCATAGTTGTACTAGCAGTTCATGTCTGTTAGAAGGGAAGTCAATGAGCTGATTAGTTCATTCAGCAAATGATTTTATAGGCCTTACATGAAGCTACAACCACCCTATGTGGTTGATGATGCCTCAGCCCAACTATCATATTATGCTTCCTTGGACAACCTCACATTTTCCTTGGTCAAGAGAATATGCCTGTCATCTGCTAGGTTAATAGATGCATACGTGGAAGTAGTCACAACAAGCACAAACTTGGGGCAGCATATTGCAGGTCTATTTCCTTAGAAATAGATACTCATCCAACTCAAATATAAGGACTTACCAATGTCTTGGCTCATCAGGCACCAATGTTGAATCAATTTCTGCAACTGCCAATAGTGCCTCATCTAGGGCAGCCATTAAATCAGGCACCTTGAGTACCTCAGTACTTGCAACCTTAACAACAACAGACTTACACTCAATAGCTACAAGTTCCCCCATACTTACAAAATTTAGAATTCCCACCTACTCAATAGAACCAACCCATGACACAACTAGTTTTCCTTTAGAACTCATCCCCACAACAAAGTAATACAGAGAAGGATCAGATTGATGAGCTGACAGAGTTAGTAAAAATGTTGTCTACTGAAATGACACACTTGAGGACTCAAAAGAACTAACTGCAAGCTTCTCAAAGAAGCATTCAATCCAACCTCAATCGAGACAACCGTGATATGGGTACATCTTCTAAACACAATTATGAGAGAGGTCAAAATTTAGGTCATAGCTTTGAGAGGAGACCCACCCAAAGGAAAAATTGAACATGGAACACAAGGCCAAACAACAGAGGTGTTCCCACACCTCTTGATCAACTGGGTGATAACGACAAGCTAACAAGCAGATTGTATTTGGTTGAGGTTGCTTTGTTCAATGGTGCCACATTCACAAACCAAATAGGCATTCCGAGCTGGATTGTCTTGAATTTCAAACTACAATGGAAATTTTCCAAGTAGAGGTTCAAAATGCAGTTGATGGCCTAGGTTGTAGAGACTCGGTCCCCTTCGAACCGTATGACTCATCAATGTTGGTGGTCAATCAAGCCCCAATCTTGTAAAGTGAAAACAACATGCTTGAGAAGGAAGTTGTTGCCCCAAAGAATGAGAGGCCACGAAGGTAAGTAATGATAGTGCCCTATCTTAGTTCTTTGATTCAGTAGATAATGGTCCAATAGATGAGGAAGAGTTGTGTGAGGATGAGGTTCAAATGTTCCATCAAAGGGAAACCCCTTACAACTTGAGAAATAGGCAAGCTGGTGATCCTTTCATGACTTCTACCCCGCCTAATAGCTTCAGTACCCCGCCTAACCCAAATGCCAACAATAATCCAAACTGCTTGCATGTACCTACCCAATATTTCAATAGGAATAGGCAGCCAAACCATGCCCAAGATCATCCCACTAGCTCTTCCCAAGGAAAATCTTTCAAAGAAGAGGTTGAAAAAATGGGGGAATACATTGCTGAAGAATTCAAGAAGGTTAAATTGAGGCTCTCTACTTTTGAGTTACTTTGGGTCCCGATTGTCTGAAATGATTTCGTTAGAATTATCAATGGGACTCATTCATCCAAATCAACCCAAGAAGTATTTGTGAAAATAGTTTCTTTTGATAACCTGAACAATGCGCCTATCATTAGGGAAATCTTGGGAAGGAAACCTGATCAAACCCCAAATCAGCAAGTCAATAAAATCTAATCACCAGACAAGGCACTATCGAATCAAGTGCCAGGAAAGGATAAAATGAGTGAGAAAGACAAGGATCAAGTAGCTTAGGTTGATGTTTTAGTTAGGCTATTCCTAGGAAAATTTGAAACCCCTCCTTTCTTGACTACAATTAGAATATTTGGTAAGAATCTACATAATTGTCTACTTGATTTTGGAGCCTCATCCAACATCATGCCTTTGGAAATATGAAAAGCCTTAGGAATAACTCCAACTCCCTCCTGATAGAAAGTGACTTAGTTGGACAAGACAAAAGTGAACATAGTTGGAGAAATAAACAAGATACCCATGCAAATTGTTGCTGAACCAAGGGTGCAGTAGGTGATTGACATTCAGGTTGTTGATATTCTAGACACTTTTTTTTTTTTTTAGACTGCAGGAATCGGGTAGCACGACCCCCTATAAACTGTAGTGCACCTGGTAAACTTTTTAACGTGACCGGGGGCGCTGGCGCGACACACCCTCTGGTACCACGGGACAGGGGAGACTAGAACTCGTGACCAGCAGAGCCGCAACGGAATTACTTAGCCAACCGAGCTAGGGCCCCCGCCCGATATTCTAGACACTTACAACATCATACTCAGAAGGGATTTCACCTGTACCCTAAATGGTTATGTAGCTCTAGATTATTCCCACCTTTGGTTTCCTTAGAAGGGGTTGCCCAATCAGATCCACATCGATCGATAGCCTTGAATGAATCTCATGATCACAGAATATAACAACACAAATGAGGTGTTGTTTGTTGAAAGAGGATTGGGGAGTTATTGTCCCATGGCTCACTAGAGTGAAGAAGGGTTCCAAGGGGAGGAAGTGGCTAAGGAGGTCCTCCTTGTGTTATGCAGTGCCCCCATCGATTTAACTCATGTTCCTGATAGTACTGAGGTGTTTATTGAATCTAAAGATGAAGAATCCTATGAGGATGGTAACCTTGGATTGTTGGATGGATTCTAAGAATTTATGCAAAAATGTGTGTAAGATTTTCTGAGCCTAGGAGCCAGAATAGATTTTCAAGAGTTATTACTTCCATGTTGGTGAAGGGTACACAACGCTGCCCACTCTGAATTTGAATGTTTCCTATGCAAAATAATAGTTGAGCATATCAAGGGATAGGTCACCCCAAGGGAGGCTACAGAAGAGGAATAACTAGATCAAGGCCAGTCTGAATCCACACAACTACTCAGAGATATGAAAGTAGATGCACAACCAAGGAAGGAAGCACATTTAACTAGTTCCAAAGTTAGGGACTCTTCCAAGTTTTAGATGTTGCGCTTTGATGGGTCCAAATCAAAACAAGGAGCGAGAGTTGGCTTCAAACTCATTATTCCTATGGGTAAGACGTATTTTTCTGCCCATAGAATTCAATTTTATTGTACCAATACTATAGCAAAATATGAGGCCTTGGTTCATGGGCTCTTAATGGAATTAAGAAAGAAAGTAAAAATGTTGCAGGTATTTGGTGATTCGGAGCTGGTAGTGAAACAAGCTAGGAAACTGTACTCCTTCCATGATAGAACACTTGAAAATTATAGACATAGGGTATGGGATATAATAGAGGGCTTAGATGCATTCAATATTCAGCTAATCCTATGTTCTAAAAATCCAACTACTAATGTGTTAGCTCAAGTAGCAAGCACCCTTCAACCCTTATCCTTAACTTGCTTGAAGAAGTTCATTGTAGAGCTTACCTCTTCTCCATCAGTTCTTGACAACATCACCAAATTTCAAATATTTAATGATGATAAGCACATCCTTGATTTCATAACAAGAGCTGATGTATTTGCAACCCAAATTATTGATGAAGCATAACTCAAACTGGCTAAACTTGACATAGAAGGGCTCATCAACCTCAAAAAAAAAATGATACCATGAGGTATGGTTCAGGTTGAGAGAATATTTGACTTGGATCAAATCAAGGACCATGACCAACAAACCAAGAAGGAGTCAATAGACAATGTGACACTCATAATATGGGCACTGCTGAAGAGATCAAGAATGTGTTCATTGGAAAAGTGTGCACATCATAAGAGAAGAAAATAATTGTAGATGATTTACAAACCTATCATGACATGATTGTGTGGAGCAATGAGGACTTGAAAACATATGACACCTCAATCATCACTCACACCATTCCCCTCAAGCCTGATGTGAGGCCTTTTTGGCAGCGTCAACGCCTGATCAACGGGTAAAAGAACAAAGTTGTGTCACACTTTCAGCCAACTTATCAGCACAACTGAATTTAAGTATTTCTAACTAAAAATCAATTTTGGTCAAACATATGATCCAGTAAGATTCATTCTAGCTAAGTTAGATGCTTCCACAACTTTTCCAACTAAAATTGTTGGCTAAAAATGTATGGAGCATCACTTTGAGTCCAATTTACCAAAAAAATAAAATTATTTGAAAATCTTGAAGTTTCAATAACTCTTGCTAATGTAAACAACATTTTTTTTAAAATATAAAAATACCCTTTTGTAGATCCATAAGTGTAGTTTTCAAAAATATATTTATTTTAATAGTTTAATTATCTTTTATATTTTATTTTTTATTTTTACTAAAGGTAGGTTTTCAGCACAAAATATAAGGTTGATTACTATGCCAAAGAAAAATACTAAAACTTATTAAAAAAAATTGAAAAAAATATGATGCACTAGATAAAAGAATCTATTTTAAGATGGTATAGTTTTGTTTCCATTTTAGATAAATATTTAATATGAAATTTGACGTTCGAGGAAAACAGTTATTTTTTTATTCACGCACATTTTAATATTTATTTAAAAATATATTTTTATCAAAATTGGAAAAAAAATATATCCATGCACTAAAATTTCAAGTTATAAATACACAAAAAAAATTTGGAAGAAAAAAAATAAAATTTACTATAAAAAGTTTGACGTCCCATGCAACTTCATTTTTCAGCATTTTATCAGCAACTAAATTATAGTTTTAATTTATTAAAAACTAGTTTAAAATAATTTTTTATATTTAACAAAAAATGCAAACATAAAATATACTAAAATATATAGATTTTACTAGTTTACATCATTTCAAAATTCAAAACATTTATGTCACTTTTTAGTGATTAAAGTTTAAAAATTGGATCAGCGTTGGCCGTTTCCTTTATAAAGTGTGACACAACTTTGTGATTTTACCCCAATGCTTGGAACCAATTATCTACAAATAAGTCCAAAATTTTCTATCCACCAGGATTATCTTCCTTGTCAGACACTCTACAAGGGTGGAAAATTTGGTTTTAGTTATGAAAAAGAGTGGTGAAATCATATTGTGTGTAGAATTCCTCAATTTAAATAGAGCCTCTGAAAAGGACAATTATCCAGTGCCATCACAAGATGAGGTACTGCAAATAGTTAATGGATCTCAGATGATACATTTTCTAGATGGCTACTCGAGATATAACCAGGTGATGGTGCAGTATGAAGATAGGCACAAAATGACTTTCACCATAAAATGGGAAACCTTCGCATATAGGAGAATGTTGTTTGGATTAATTAACGTCAGTGCCACATTTAGCATGCAATGGACATTTCCTTCAAGGACCTAATCGGAAAGTGCATCATCATATATATGGATGACCTCACTATTTTTTCAACAAAAAGAGATCACATATCCGATATGTGAAGGGTCTTTCAAAAATGCAGAGAGTTTGGCATCTCTTTGAATCCAAATAAATGCATCTTTAGGGTGACAGAAGGTAAGTTGTTGGGACACGTGATCTTAAAAAGGGGGATTTCAATTGATTTGGAACACATCCAAACTATATTAAAAATGCAACTCCTAGACAGTAAGAAAGAAATGAAATATTTCTTCAGAAAGATCAACTTCATCAGGAAGTTCATCATAGGTTTTGCAAGAATTGTCAAACCATTGAATTCCATGCTCAAGTAGGATGCTAAGGTTGAATGGACACCAAAAGTCAAATGGGCCTTTGAGGAAATTAAGAAAGCAATTTTTTATGCACCTGTGCTAGTCAGTCCAGATTACCTGAAGTTGTTCTATATCTATTCATTTGCTTCAGATCACTCTTGTGCCAGCATGCTAACACAAAAGGATAATGAAGGGAATGAACACCCTATTGCATTAATTAGTGCTCCCATGAAGGATGCAAAGTTAAGATATCACAATGTTGAAAAACAAGCCTATGCCCTAGTTAGAAGAGTTAAGAAGTTCTGACACTACATCTTAAGGAACAAAGTGTTTGCGACCAGTAGTCAAGACTCTATTAATGTAGAATGAGTTAGGAGAAAGAAGAGAAAAATGGGTCACATTGCTACAAGAATACAACATGGAGATTCAACCCATGAAGCTAGTCTGAGGGTAAGCCCTCACTCGTACAATGGCAGAAATTGGACCCAAGCTTACAGTACATCAGTTCCAACCTCTCGAAGAGGGTGGTATGATGACATTGTTTATTATTAGTTGAAAAACAAGTGCACATCACGATTGCAAGGAGTACAAAAATGTTCCTTGAGATTAAAGAGTGGTAGTTACATGTTGTAGGGATCCATATTGTATAAGAGAAATCATGAAGGAATCTATCTTAGATGCTTTGGGAAAGAAGAAGCAACTGAAGTTTTGAGGAAATTCCATGAAAATTTTGGAATAGGACACAGGCCCAACCTTTCCACAACTCATTAGATTATGTGAGTTGCATACTACTAGCCGACACTGTTTAAGGATGCACAGAACCATGTTAGATCTTGTCATTTTTTCCAGACTGCTACTACCAGAGAGGAATGTTGTTGTCCCATTACAACTAGTCTTGAAGGTATGGTCGTTCGCTCAGTGGGGACTCGACTTCGTTGGTCTGGTAAGCCCATCATCCTCTACAAGCCACAGGTACATTCTGACCACTTCTAATTATTGCACTAGATGGATTGAATCAATAGCATGTAGGCAATGCACAACTGAAGTAGTTACCAATTTTTTAGAAAGCTTCATTTTAAATCACTTCCGTTGCCCATTTTCCCTCGTATGTGACAATGGCCACACCTTTTCATCACTTAAGTTTTCCAATTAGGCCTTTGATTATGGGATTGCACTTAAGTTATCATCCAACTAATACCCTTAGGGTAATAGCCTAGCCAAATCCACAAACAAAATCCTCCTGACTATGATTAGAAAACTGCTTGAAAAGAATCTAAAAGACTGCCACACCCAGCTGTGTTTTTCTCTCTAGGAAAATCACACACTTCATTAGGTTGCCTTGGGAAATTCCCTATTCTGTCTTGTCTATGGCTTACAACCAATTTTCCTAGTCCACCTCAAAATCCCCATGCTCTAGTTTATCAACACATTATGAGGAGGGGAAATGCCAAGAATCCCATCTAGCTGAGTTGTTGCATTTAGAAAAAGTTCACAATCAAGTAATAGAATTTTTTTCCAAACACCAGTGCGTAGTCAAGAGATGGTTCAATCACTGAGCCAAAGTAAAGGCCTTTAGGATTTCTAATTTAGTCCTCTATTGGGACAAGGCCCATGAAAAGAAAGGGGGACATGAAAAGTTCAACAAGCTCTGGCTTGGCCCCTTTCAGATTTTAGAAATTTTAGGAGATAATTCCTTTCGCCTCAAAACCCTACTTAGAGAGGACATCCCATTTCCTATCAACGGGCAATACATCAAGCATTATTTCCTTGCCTAAATTTCTCAAGATCATTCTTTGTATATAGTTGTATATAGGTTAGCGTAGGTTCTTTTGCTTTGTTGCTTTGCTTTCGCCTCATTTTTTCTCACTTTCCTAGCTCTTGTTTTTGATGCAGTGGCCATGCTTGGATAGTTAGAGGGCCCACTTTGTTTCCCACTCCCATTTTTTCTTCAAATAAGTCTTCACCCATTGTTGTGGATTTTTGACTGCTCACGTGAAGCAAGTTTCCTTACTTGAACTCCCACTTGATTTATGGACAAACCCTTATTTAAATCCCCTCATGCTCATCTAAGTTTACACATGAAAACACACCTTAAATATTTTTGACGAGCTATGGGATAGTCATTATGAGTTCTTGGAAAAAGAAAAATCCTAGGTCTGCTCCAATGACCACTATGATTCCAAGCCCACTATAAGCTTCAGTGCTTATGTAGTTGAGCAAAAAGGGTATCAAAAAGGAAATATTAAAAGAAAACAAAAGAAAATGTTAAAAATGAAAACTATATGGGTGTACAAGCAACTCTATCAGGGCTAAGGATGCCTAGCTTTCAATAGAGAAATATTCATGGGGTCACAACAACAACTCCATCAGGGCTCTGGATGCCTGACAGGCAGTGGAGCAATTGTCTAGGTTATTTTTGGGGTTGGACAATTTGCGTAGCCTACCTTGACTGATTAACTACTATTTGTTATAGTCTCTAAAGGAAGGAAATGAACTCACTACACACATGCTTCTGAGGTACTCCATGACTCGATTCAACTAAGGATCCCATCCTCCTTTATGTTTCTAGTTTGGTTATGGAAATTGGCTTCTAGTTTGTGAAACTAGAGATTCTAATTTTTTGATGAATCCTTACCCCTAGAATGCTCGGGAGTGTTCTCCCATTGGAATTGCCATTTTTTGTGCCTGTAGGACAAATGCCCCATTCAGACTAGGGACCCCCTCTTCCCTTTTTCGTGTCAATGGGTCATTTTCAGCTTTGCCTAGTTTTGCATGCCCCTAATCTTGAGCTCAAGTTGGTCAAGTTTTGTGAAGTCATCAATTCCTTATTGATCAAAACTCACCATCCCCAAATTTCCTAAGTCTTTGGCTTGAGCGGGAGTTTCCCTTGGTCATTTTCCCTAGAGACTTCTAGGACCTGCAGAACCGCACCTACGGGTTTCCCCTTATGGGTTGCCATTATCCCTGCACCACTAGATTAGCAGCCAAAATAGGACGTCTGCCCGCATTGCGAGCCCCATAATGACATTAGTCATTTGAGTCTCCACCAGCGGCTACACCACATCGGGTTTCTGTAGCCTCATCTACTTCACCTACCACCATACTGAAACATAAATGCACCTCATAAATTTACTTTGGCCTATAAATATGTGGTCAAACCTATCATTTTCACTAGTGCATTTTCAAAAATTTTAAGGAGCGAAACAAAGAATGAAACCTCTGTACTCACATTGGCCTCTGTTAGATCAAAATCATGATTGCCACTAGATTCTCATGCCAATTTAGTTACGCCTACATTTGAAATTGTAAAATAAATATTTTTTGAGTTTAGGGTTTCCAAATTAATGAAAAAATATTGAAATAAACCTTGCAGAACCCCAACAGCCTTCGCAACAACTAGTTCTGCAGGGAAACTTTACTCTTGGTAGTTTAAAAATCCCTCAAAATTACTCAAATGATGCCCTTGAGTGTGTGTGAAACCCTGTCACTCACTCAATGTTCTTCATGCAACATGAGTGCCTCTCCAACCCACACCCTTATCGCCATTGTCCGGTCAGGCTAAGCATAGAACAAAAATTTCTAAGTTAGTGATCGTTGTGGGAATGGTCATGTGGGCTTCCCTTTGCAGGTGGCCCTCATTCCTTCACTGCTAGTTAATGGCTTATCCCTAGTGACCTTTCGCATTGTGGGTCCTGCCCCAAACTTTGCTACGAAGTTGGAAGCACTTAGAAAATCTATGAACTGTCACCTTTGATTGAAGATTTCTTAATGATGAAGCCATCCCTTCTTTGCGCATTGGAGACTCTGCAACCTTCTTTGTCATTTTGAGTTTGCACAAATACAAAGTTGAAATTCTCATGTGGGCCAGTCTCTATAGGGGTTTGTTTGTGGACTACCCCTACTCCTTCGCCATGCCTTAGCATCTGAGCAGCCCCATCCGTCTACACTGCAGACTCCACCTAAGTTATTTCCCTCTCAGGTCTTCAATGAAAAACCCAAGTTAGTGAACACCATGTGGACTCGTCAATGCGGACCGATGTAGATCACTATTGACTCTTCGTCATTCGATGATGGAGAATCTTCAAAGGCTACTTGATGGATCCCATCTGCATGCCTAAAATGATCAAAACTTGGGAAGTGAATTCATGCCGTCGTAACCACCCACGAGTCCCGAAGTGTGGAACTCTGCCTGCAAGTTTTCATCCCTTGAAAGCCACTAACTTAACTGCTGAGTTTTAACATCCTTCCACCTAATAGCATCCACATGTCTCCAACCTATAAAGCCTCAATGCACGGCCTGATGATGTCAGCATCCCCAACTTAATTTCCACACGTATTTAGAATCTCACAAGGAATTTGATCACCAACTTGTTAATATGGAATCTTTGCTACGAAACTCCATCTATAGGTCTCCGTGGCCTCTCAAATGTTATTTAACTACCTTCCTCCTGATAGCTTTCAGCTTGGGGAAACCCACATTGTTACGCTTGCATTGGCCCAAATGATTCCAGAAAGCTCCAAGTACCTGACAGTGATGAAATTTGTGAACTTATGATGATATATGAATCGATCTAATGCTTGATATGTAGTATTTAACTTGAATTTGCTCATTTTTTTGTGAAAATGAATTTACTACATCTGGCACATGTAGGATTTATGGAACCTATTGTTGGGCCTTCCGAGAAGCCTGCATAGAAACCCGATAAAGGAAATAAGCATTCCCACACTCCTAAGGGAAAGGAAGAAAAAGAGAAAATGAAGTACGAGTTCCATGGAGTTGAACACACATCAAAGCTCACTTATAGCTAGGAAACAATCTAAGACACCAAATTCAAGCATGTCAGTGTGGATGAATTTAGAGAAAGGTTTATGCAAAACCCCAAAACAAATAGGGCAGTTAAAATCAGAAAAAGTGATTTAACCAAAGCAGTTGGTTTTCCTCGTGAACTTATTGCTCCAGAATTGGCAATGGTCTACCAAGAGTGCTATCACTCCAATAGGAAGACAATTGACCATGACAGAAGAGTACTGGTAGATTTGTTAGTGAAATCTATCGACAAGACCTTTGGAATTCCAGTCTTTGACATGAAGGAAGAAGTAGAGGAGGAATTTGGCAAGAATGTATGGCAAATAGATCCTATTGGGTGCATACAAACAATTAAATAAAACTAGTTAAAAGAAAAGAGGGAAAGCACTGCTAAGGTCCATCAGACCCTATACAAGAGTGACTTCTATGAGGAGTATCATGACCTTGTCACACTTTTGAGTAGAGTAATGGGTTTTCTTACTACTAATTTCTTTGAAAACTAGATGTTCTATTTAATAGAAGAGATCCTCAAGGGAAAGACCAAATTCCATTGGGCAAAAAATGATTAGTGAAAACATGCATCAATAGTTAATGGAGGTAAGGAAGACCTCACACTTTTTCATGACTTCATATTTGGTCTACCTCCTAGCAGCCAAATTTCCATACAAGGGATTGTTCTATGCTAGAGACCTGGGAAACAAACAAGGACAGTTGAAAGTATATGACTGCTACCCTCAACTACAATACATGAACTTCAAGAGGGAGTATAGAAGAGTGAATGATGCCTTTATCAGGCATATAATTAGACTCCTGGGTGGAAATTTTGAAAGAAGAGTAACACACAGTGCACTAAAATTTGTGAAGGGTTTTAGATATCTATTCATCCAATTCCCCAAGTTCACCTACATCAAGCTCGAGGGATTTTTAGGAACGCCATATAGGTTTCCACGCTATCCTAATGATAGGATCATGATGTTGGAGGCAACTTGATAGCTACAAACCTCCCACACATTGCTAAGCAACGAATATCAAGTGGTAGTCCCATATCATCTCACACTTGGACAAGGTATGTATGCTTACCCTGCTACCCAATGCACTAAATATTCATAGGAGTTGGCCGAGTACAATCTCGACCTTCATACAAACAAAGGAAGAGTGGACCCCAAGGGAAAATTGAAGAAATGGGTTGGGAGAGAATATGCTAATTTCCCTCACATTGAATATTTCTGGGCTAATTGTAAGGATGATAAAGAGGTGCAGATGCACCACTACATGAGAATGACCCTCACACTTGTAAAATAAATGAATCTGTTTCCAGTTATAGACCAAGTTTCTGTTGATGACAACATGATAGATGAAAAATTTGGCACTTTAATGAAATGCACCTCTATCGGTAATAGAATGGTCTGAAGAGGAAGTCATAGACCTCGACATTCTCACTCACCCAGTGGAAAATAGAACAAAACAATGGTTAGATGAACATATTTCTAAGTTAAAAGAACAAGGTGTTGACCTCACATATGGGGTGCTCAAGGATGAGATAAGAAGTGAGACTGATAGTGCTGCTATTGCAGAGCCCTCCAGAGAGGAATCCAAATCCCCACTTGCTACATGATCTAGAAAGAGAAAGGAGGCATCAGAGTGATAGCCCACACTTAAGGTTTATACGAAAAGACAACAGAAGGGCCACCTCTACCAAAGAATGTGAGAACATGGACCTTTGTATTTTAAATGTTGACTATCTAGGAAGAGGAAACCCTACCCGAGGAAGAAGAGCCTGAGCACCTTCACTCACCCCCACCAACCACATCCATCCCCATTGTTGCTACCACTCCACCACCTCCTTCAGCCCAATCATTGCCCATCTCATCTCCACCTGCTATGGACATCTTTTTCCACCTTGCTTCCACCTCACCAACTGCTCCAGTGGTAGTGTTGGATTACTCTTCCTCTACTATTTCCTCGCTCTCAACTTCTTCGTTGCTGCCTCCCTTGCCTACTCTATCTAATTTTCCTCCCTCCATAATGACCACCATTATGGAAATACCCAATTTGCTACATGCATTTACGACATATATGCAAAATGTACCTAAATAAATCTTAGGAGTAATCCTTGACCCCAAGGTTCAAGCCTTGATGGCCCAAATTTTTGCTGCCCTGCCTCTTCCACCACCACCTATAGGGCCTCCTAAGATGGAAGCCACAATGAAAATATTAGAGGAGATGGAGAAATGACTTGAGGAACAACAATCAGAGCCTACAAGGGACATTGTCGATGAGCTCAAAGATTCCAATGGGGATGATTACTACGAGCACCTAGAGGGAGGGTTAAATGTAAACATTGATAAGGTGGCCTCTGATGACAATGCACAACAAATCCATGGAGGAGAGGGAAATGACCAACTCGATGAGCCCTATGAGGTTGAAACCTCATATTAGGAGGAGGAAGTGCTCTAATAACATGAAGATGTAAGCGTAGAGGCTCATCTTGAGGAGCATCATTTTGAAGAAGACAAAGCAGGAACTGATATAGATGTGGAGATCCTTGAGGAGCCTCCAAGAACTAGCCAAGATGTGGGCCTAAGAGAAGAGGTGATGCATCTAGAAGAGGAAATTCTTCTAGAGAAAGTGCCAAAGAAAGAAGAAGAAGAGATTATAAAAGAAAGGAACATCGATCCTGAGGGAGGTAAAGAATCTTCCCAACAATAGCAGTCACTAAGGAGAATATACCTCCTACTAAGCTAGATAAAGGAAAGGCTATATGAATAGAGGGCTTGGAAGAGGAAGAAAATGATGATGAAAGAATTCCCAGTCATGATGAGGATTAACATAAGAGAGATCAAGAGAAAGTGGAAGGTGATCATGAATCACCTAAGGGATAAACTAAAATGCCTGACTAGCTAGAATGCTAATTGGAAAAGAATAAGGCTACTGTGGTTGTTGACCCAAGAGTAAGGTTAGAGGAAATCTTGGAAAGGGACCAAACGAGAACAAAAAAAGAGAAGAATCCTAAGGTCCATTCTCACATCACAGTGGATGCCTCGGGGTCCTGAATGATACAAATCGCCACCCTAGTAATGGGAAAAGATATGAGTGTCGGCTATAGCAGTTCAACACTGAACCTAGGCTCGGTGACCTGAGAATAGAAGATAGATGAATTCTAGGGGTTTTTGGCTACTATTATGCAACAAATGAATAAATATCAAACAACAAAGGAAGAATGAAAAGCATAGGTAATGGATATTACCACTTACATCTAGTGGTGGACATCTACTGAAGAGGAGACTCTAGCAAATACATCAGTGCCACCCTCATTACTCTCCAAAGATGATATCAACAAGATGGAAAAGAGGAAAAATTGAACCAAGTCCATGTCTATTTGGTTCAATAAGGTGATATCTACTAGCGATAAAGGAATTGACCATGCAGTCACCGTGTATAATACGTATAGAAGCCCACAGAAAGATATAGGGAGTATGATGAACACATGTAGGGAGTTCCCTGAGGCCTATAGGATCACTTATCTAAAATTGGAATGCATCCTCAAGCTACCTCAAAATATTTGGGAAGAGGAACTAAAGATAGCAAAAGAAGACCATTGGCTAGTGGAGACATGGTTAATGAACTTGTAGTACAGAAAAGAGGTTCTAGAGAAGGTTCTACATGACCTTGAGGTTGACTATGAATGGACTATTGAGCACCAAGTTGACAATATAGAGTATTTGAAGCTCATGACTGATTTTGAGGTGTCTGCCCTAGAGTTGGATGTAGAAAAGGTCAAGCCTTTGTTTCAGCAAAAGGTAGAGCAAGTTGCTAGTGACCCCTTGTCGCCATATTTTATGGATTTTTTCGCAAGGGATTTTGTTCAAACCGAGAAGATGATGGAAGCTACCACGAATTACATAGATAATTGACAGGAGATTATGGATATAATCAAGAGGATGTCCTTCCAGATCCTCAAATATGAGCTCTCTAAAGAAAAGAAGCTTATGGTTGTGTTTGGAAAATTCGTAGAATATGCAGGTGCCCAAAAGGAAGATGGAAGTCCATTTAGATGATTCTTATTTTTCAAAGTAGCCATAAAGGAAGGTAGTCACTAAAAGAAAAAACTGCTATAGTGCCAGTGTCACTAGGTGACAAAATAGAGAAAAGACAAAGATGTATTTTATATTGTTATATTTTGGGGGTAGTTTAAACCCTAATCTGGGCCACATAATGAAAGTAAATTGTGGCCATTCATTTCACTTTTGAAAACTATAAATAGGGATCTCCTCACATTTTCAAATAGAGAGTTGAGTTGTTGTGTAAAGGCATGCTGAGAAATTTAATGAGAATTTCATTATTTTGATGAATTCTTATGTTTCTTCACATGTGTGCATGATTCATCTCTTCAATATTAGATTTTAGCTTTTCTATTTTAGTTTCAAACTTATTTAGTAGTTAGTTTTATTGCTTCACCTTAATAGAGAAGAATGTTATGGTGTTGATGCCTTCCATGTTCATACTTTTTTTTGTTCATTGATGATGAACAATAGTGAAAAGTTAGTCTAAGCATTATTAACATTGTTGCACTCAAGTTCATCTATTGTTCATGCTTTAATGGTGAATGTATGGTTGAATATCTGCAGACCCTAGAAAATTGTACTAGTTTCATGAGATTGTGGGCTGCCTTGGTTAAGTGGAACTTAATTTTAGGAAGGCTTTCCATTGTAGCATCCTCCATTGTTACTGTTCAACATTAGTTACAGGTCTAGGAAACTCTCTATCCATTTTCCCTTTTGACTTTTCTTTGAACATTGAAGCTAAAGCAAAGTTCCAACATCACAACAAAGTCAAACTTGATGAATAGAGAGGAGCTTTAGACTGTTGTTCGGAACTTGTAGTAGTCATTCTTCATTTCTAGAATTTTCAAAATTTCTTTTGAATATCCAATCCCCTCAAAGCTTAGTCAACCATAAATTACCTTTTTGATTACTAGCAAATCACATCAACCAATTAAAATATTCCAAGCATTGTCATGACCTGACACCTGAGATACATTGGGGTGATTTCTAAAACTTAGTTGGAAAAATTACCTTTCAAGAGAGGTAGCATACTTGTGTGATTCCTGTGTTGAGAAGGTGCAAAAACACCCATCAACAATGTTCATGGTTGGATGTCATGCCTTGTTTGATAGTTGTATAGTGCATTTTTGTTGTCAGCAAAGTTTTTTTCATGATGATATATTAAGATGAGGATTAAAAGTATTTCTGGTGGTGGAGAGATGTTGTTGATGGGCTATAGCATGTTGTATGCTCTCTCCTTTTATTCCTAAAGAATTATGTGTTGCTATAAGGTTGTTCTGGCCTCTATAAATGGGTAAGAATTTTTTGTTTCAGAAATGTTGTTGTGAAGACTATTTTGGAGAATTCTCTATATACCTCTTCTATTGGAGATATATGGTCTCATAGTTTAGGATTTAGTGTTTGTGCTTTGTGGATATTTCACTCCTATATTTTTAGGTCGCCTATGTTACTAAGGAGGTTTTTGTTATCTGCGAAAGGTTGGAAATGTTGTTAACTATCTGGAATGATCTGGAAAATGCTCCACATTGATGTTTCTACTCCTGCGGTTTGGTGGATATGCTCTCAATGTTTGTGTAGTGTCTTAGTTCCAATTTCCCATGGTGAAGTTTTTTTCAAGTTGTTATGTTAATGTTATATCTCATGTTTGTGCATAATGTGCTTCTAAGATGAAGCATTCTATTTTTGTTTGATCTACTGTTGTTGTTGGTGGCATGATAGTATGAAATAAGTGTCTAGAAGTGTTGTTGGATGTTCAAGGAACATCTCTCTATGATTCACACATTAGTGTTTGATTTCTTTTGGTGTTTCATTGTGTTTGATTTGGTATTCCAAGAAATTCATGGGTATCTATTTGATAAGGCTTATTCTCTTGCTTGCACTATGTGCTTGAGGCTTTGCATTAGGATATGAAGTTTTGTTAAGATATTTTTGGGTCTTGACCTATCTTGATTAGAACCACATTAAGTGAATTCAATTGGAAGTATATTTTTATGCTGATTGGTTATGTGCTTCACATTTTATCTACATGTTTCCTTGTCACTGACTTAGGTTGATGTTTCCTAGTATGTGAGTTGTTTGGGATCATATTGGAAGATATAACAAGGTTTTTTTGGTCCTCTTTATCCCATGGATATGACCGTATTGATGCTTTGTTTTTGACTTGTTGAGATTATTGTTTATCTTCTATGTGGCTGACCTAATTGTTGTTGTGTGATGTTTCAGAGGATATAAATGTAAGATCAAATCAGTTGCAAAGTGAGTAAGAGTGGAATATATTAAATATCTCATAGAAAAATTTTGAAAGTTCATGGAAGAAAGATCAGATGTACTTTAATGTCTTAGTAAAAAAAGTGTATTATTGACATATTTTGTAAATTATAAACTTTCATGTATCTTGCTCTAAGATAGTGAATCTCATGAGGTCCTTGTATCTCTCCCTAAGGTTTGTAAGGAAGATAAGGTAGTGGAACAACTTCCTGCACTAGTTTTGAGAGGAGAATAATGAAATTTTTTTACAAATCTTTAATAGTTACAAAAACTTAAACATAAATAAACACAAATATCATGCATACCACAACACAATGATTTACGTGGGGAAAACCCTTCTGGAAGAAAAACCCCACACTCAAAAAGTCATTCAATATATTATTCAGAAATCATAAAGATTACAATATACTTACAAATCAACCTTCTCATAGGAGTATCACCACTTAGAGATCTAGAGGCAACACAACTGCTATCAGGCTCTTAGAATACATTGCAATACACAACCATAATACAATTCCCTCATAAAATAGGGTTTCCTTATAGGGAAAGTCAAGCTGATAAAATATCATCCATCAGATATGATACATAATGATGTTTGGTCCATATTTACAATAATAAAATATAAATAAAATTTTCCTTTTGGGGGCACTACCCCCGAGCCCTTGCTAGGGTGTGCTACCCTTGGACCCCAACCAAGGGGGATGATCCCCTTGGACCCCTCGTTGGGTGGGATCCCCCTCATGCCCCCCCCCATCGTTGTCGGTTGAACAATACCTTATGTAATTGCAAGGTTGAGACACATTTTCTCAACAAATCTTGAACACTTTTCAAGGACAACAAAAGGGTGTCATCATCATCTCTTAATTGCTAGGGGTTGAAAGGCCCATAGTCTCTGAGCACCATCTAAACTTCTCTATGCTCATAGACTTAGTTAAACAATCAACAACATTCACCAAAGTCTCTACTTTAACCAACTTCACCCTGCCATCTTCTATCATGTCTCTAACAAAATGATATTGTACATCAATGTGCTTGGTCCTGGCATGAAATGTTGGGTTCTTGGCTAGACATATCGTACTCTGACTGTCGCAATAAATTGTCACTACACCTTGTTTTATTCCAATATCTGAACATAGTCTCTTAAGCCAAATGGCTTCTTTACAAGCATGAATAGACACCATATACTATACTTCAGTAGTGGACAAAGCAACCATAGCTTGTTGCTTACTCATCCAACTAATTACACCACCAAATAAAGTAAACACATAAGTACTGGTGGATCTTCTACTATCAACATCACCTACCCAGTTTGAATCCACATAACCATGAGTACAAGGGAAATATCATCTTCAGTCATATTACTGTGATAACATAAGGAATAATCTAAGGTACCATGCAAATATCTGAAGACTCTTTTCATTGTATCCCAATGAACTCTACTAGGATTAGACATATATCTAGAAAGAACTCCCACTGCTTGGGAAAAGTCTGGTCTAGTACAAACCATAGCATACATAAAACTTCCAAATGCACTCTAATAAGGCACTCTTCTCATGTCTTCCATCTCCGATGGGGATGTTCTAGACAATCTAAAATAGATAACTTTGTTCTAGCTGAAATAGGAACACACAATGGTCTACAATCTTGCATATCAAACCCCTGTAAAAATGAATTGACATACTTACTTTGTCCAAGACATAGCTTTCTATTCACTCTATCTCTTCTAATTTCCATCCCAAGAATGTGTTTAGCTACACCAAGATCTTTCATTTCAAACTCAACAAAAAGTTGAGATTTCAGTTCTGAAATCATACATTTCCCTTTACCAATGAATAGCATATCATCAACATATAATGAAATAAATAGGAAATGATCACCATAAGTTTAATAATGAACACAATGATCTGATTTAGAATGCTCAAATCCCAAACTCAACACATATGTATCAATTTTTTGGTACTACATCCTAGGACTCTATTTTAAACCATACAAAGATTTCTTCAATTTTCAAACCAATTTACTTTTACCTTTCACCACATAGTGCTCTGGTTGTGTCATATATATATCCTCCTCCAAGTCACCATGAAGGAAAGAAATTTTCACATCCATTTGCTCAACCTCTAAGTCATAAGCAGCAACAATAGAAAGCAAAAATCTAATAGATGTCATTTTTGCAACAAGAGAAAATATCTCACCATAATCAACACCATCAACTTGAGAATAACCTTTTGCAACCAACCTTTCTTTGTATTTCTCAATACTTCCATCTGACCAATCTTTTTCTTGAACACCCATTTACAACCAATAGGTTTTCATCCTTCATGCAATGGTACAAGCTCCCATGTATTATTCTTTTTTAGAGCTTCCATTTATTCATCCATAGCAATCTTCCAAGATTCTACATCATTCATACCCAATGCCTCTTCTACTGATCTGGGTTCATCCATGTTAGTACTCAAAGAAAAAATACATCTCCAATCATTAGGTGAATACCTTTCAGGTGGTTTTCTATGCCTTGTAGACCTACGAATTGTTAGAGTAGATGTATGTACTCACACAACTCCATGAATCACCTGCAATGATAAAACTATCACACTATGAAGAAATAAACAAGATATGATTGCCCAACAACTTAGATATGATGAAAACACCAATTTGCATTATGTGAGCAATTATCACATTGAATATGATGCCGTAGAGAATTAAAAATAATTACAATGAATCAATCCTTATGAAAAGGATGAAAGCTAACCCTAGATTAGGGTTAGATTAGAATATGACAAGTATCCTCATAGGAATGAATGAGACAACATGTTCTAATGTTAGAGGCTTCAATTATGCAAAAAACAACTAATTAATTAAAGAAAAATAATGAAATAAAAGCACTCTTAAGTTTAGCTTAAGTGTAATAGAGCATAAAGTGACCCAATTAATTAATTAGGTGATGAATTTATTACTCTAACACCCCTCCCCCTGAAGATGAGCTAGGGAGAAACTAAACTATGATAAAGAAATGCATGAATGGATGCATGAATGAGTCCCACCCTAACGGTTGATGAGGTACCCATGTACAAGCTAATCTCTTGTAATTGGAGAAAAGGAGAAAACCTCATGGGAAAAACTTCTCTCCAAAAGAGAGAAAAAGAAATGACTACACTAGTGAAAGAAGGATAGAAAGAGGACTCAATGTGACCCCCCAAGGATTGTTTCTATCATGCAAGTATAGTAGATGTCCCCCTGATAGGAGATATAAAATGAGGATATGAATCCCCCTGTAATGAAAGAGCTCCCATGCCAATGATGTATGCCTGAAGAGAAAATATGATCCACTGCCTGCAAACAACATTTCTCCCCTTAGGAAGAAAAGGATCCACTGGTGATTGGAGAATCCAATCCAAAAAGATGGGTGATACTGGAATCCAAATCTAGATGATGTGTGCCTCTAAAAACTACTCATGTATCCACATGTCAGAAAGTGATGATGGTGATCCAAGATCCTGTGAAGACAAATATAGTACAAGCTACAAAGGCGATGAAGATGGTGGGTCAACAATGGTGATGTAGCTTTCAACAAAGAGGAGATGAATGTCCTCAAATTAGTCCTCCAAATCTGCAATATAGGACTCTACAAACAAGGATGTGATGTCTATGAGATACAAATCCCAAGTAGTTATGTTTGGAAGATATATGATGTCTTGCTGCAATGAATCCATAGGGGCCAAGGATGTGGTGATGTCAAACTGATTAGGAACAACAAGAGATGATGATGTAGCCTCAGTATAAAGAGTGGGAACATGAATGCAAGTCTCTAAACTATCAAAACATGCAAGACCTATGATATACTCAAGCTCCTCTAAATTATCATCATCAAAGGGTATGCAATCTATATCTACAAGAGGGATGAGACAATCTGTAGTAGGATCCTTTAGGTATGGAGAGAATTGAGGGTCTCCATGTATCTCTCAAAGTCATGTCCAAAGTATGTGGGGACATTCAATGTCCAAAAAAATATACATAGTGTCAACATCAACACTAGAACATATAACCCCTACAATATGATCTACAATGATGCCCCATGCTAAAAAACTCCCTAATGTGTTTGGTGTAGGTATGAATCCATACAAATAGGACAAAATATCAAGCCACCTGAGATGTGTTAGGATGCCATTTTTCCAAGACTCGTAGTTTTCCTTTTCCAAGTTGATCACAAAAGGATGAAAAAAAAAACCCATGATACTCACTCAAATGAAAAAATTAGAGACTAAAACCCTTAGGACTGATAAAGCAGATCAAATGATATCATCTCAAGCAAATAGATCCTTTCTAGGTGCCAAGATGTCCAAGTAATTAAGGAAAATGTGAAAACAAAAAATACTGAATAAAATGCACCTAGGGCAGATTCTGGAAAAAAGTGCACAAATAGATCTGAAGAGCTCTAAAATACCTTTCCAATGCCGCTTGAATCGTGAAAATCGGAGATACAGGAAAAAGGTTATGAGCTCGGAGGAACAAAATGAAGATTTTATTTTGACTGAGAATAATAAGAACGACTAGTAAAATATGGTAATAAGACTAGCACGATTGGAAATTTTGTGGAACCAACTTTCCGACAATATCTCGTTTGCGTGGTTTCGACACCGTATGCTCAAGTTATGCAAAAAAGAAAAAAAATATCTCCTTTAAGAAAAATCAAGGCTAGGAGGGGGCCTGGAGATTGTACGGCTAATGACGTCAGCAAAGTACTAGCTTAAATTTGACAGTCGTTGCTGAGAGAAAAAAAATTGCCCTTCTGCCAGAAAAAATCAATATTTGCCGGTTAAAAATTATCGCCGCTAGAATATTCCTACTTAATCTAAAAGATTCCCTACTAATTTCTTGCCACCGGATGTGAGGGAGATTCATTGGATTTTTCTAAACCCCTGTTGATTTTTATTAGGGTTTCCACTGTTTTGTTTATGCCACCTGATTTGACTGGGTTAGCTATTTAATGCAGCCACTGCTACTTTGAAGGAAATTCATCGGTGGTTGGAGGAGGTCGGCATGTGGGGTTCACCCTGGTACATTGTGAAGAAGACCTACACAGGGGTTGTACCTTGCGCAAGTTTTAATAAAACCCTTTTTTAAAATTTTATTTCTACTTTTTTATTTTATCAGAAAAACTTTTTGATATTTCAATCAAAAAAATTGATTTTGCAAAAAGATTTTTTTTGAAAAAGAAAATATAATTTTTTTTTAAAATTTTCAGGAAATAAAAAATTGAAAAACTTGATTTTTCAAAAACCTATACTGTACGCTTGCACAAAAATCGAGACACCTAGATCTATATGGATCTATGTGCCTTTAAAAAAAATTCTTTTTGTTGCAACTGCTCAGATTTGAGCAAACCGACAGGTGTTCATAAGGTTTTCGGCCACTTTAGATACGATGGTGGTGTCTGTTTCAGCTGAAAGTGCCCATATTTTTCACCCACAGGTCCAGATCTGGAAAAAAAATTGTTATATCTTTAAACCCTCATAGATCTAACAAATGGAGGCCTTTTTCGATGAAACAAAAGGCAAACCTGATTGTTCGGACAGCTCTAGATTCAATGGAATGCTCAGAATTTGACCATGGATCATGAATATTAATGCAAGATTTGATTTCTTCAAAAAAAGTGGACAAGGCGGCTGTAGATTTGGTGCTCTGGTACCATGTTAGAGTAGATGTATATAGTCTCACTGCTCCATGAATCACTTGCAATGATAAACCTATTACACTATAAAGAAATAAGTAAGATATGATTTCCCAACAACTCAAATATGATGAAAACACCAATTTCCATTATGTGAACAACTGCCGCATTGAATATGCTATTGTAGAGAATTAAAAATAATAATTACAATGAAGCAATCCTTATGAAAAGGATGAAAGTTAACCCTAGATTAGGGTTAGATTAGAACATGACAAGTGTCCTCATAGGAATGAATGAGACAACATGTTCTAATATTAGAGACTTTAATCATGCAGAAAACAACTAATTAATTAAAACAAAATAATGAAATAAAAGCACTCCTAAGTTTAGTTTAAGTGTAATAAAGAATAAAGTGACCCAATTAATTAATGATTAATTAATTAATTAGGTGATGACTTTATTACTCTAACAGAACAAGCTAAACTAGAGGTTCTTCCTCTTCTTCTAAAGATTCAAAGCTAGATGAGCTCTTCACAACTTCTTGTTTATCCATGGGTCTTGATTCAACTTTCTTAGGTGTAGAAGGAAATTGAATCACATCTTCCTATTTACTTTGTTTTGGCTGCAATATAATAGAAGAAGGCTTAGTTTCTCTAAAATAACACTTCTACTATGTATTACCTTCTGCACAACAAGATCCCAAACCTTGTATCCTTTCACACCATAACTATATCTAATGAAGATACATTTCACAACCTTGTTCCCCAACTTTGTCTGCTTCTCCTTTGGCACATGTGCATATGCCTCATTGCTAAAAACTCTAAGATGTCTTAATGAAGGATTGTGGCCCAACCATGCCTCTATAGGTGTCTTATCAATGAGAGTTGATGTAGGAGACCTATTAATCAGGTAAAAAGTAGTGGCAACTACTTCAGCCCAAAACCTTTGTTCTAGACTAGCACCACTCAACATACTCCTAGCCTTCTCCATCAATGTCTTGTTCATTCTTTTTGCAACTCCATTCTGTTATGGAGAATATGGAGTTTTATTTTATCTATGAATACCACAATATTTACAGAATCTATCAAAATCAGTAGAGAAAAATTCACCACCATTATCAGTCATCAAACATTTTATTTTCTCTCCAGTCTACAACTCAACCATTGCTTTAAATTCTTTAAATCAATTGAAAACTTTAGATTTACTCTTTAGAAAATATACCCATGTCCTACTATAATCATCAATAAATGAAACATAATATGTGGATTTACCAATTGAAGGAACATCTACAAGACCAAACACATTAGAATGAATAAGATCCAATACGCCACAAGATTTATGAGAACTCGAGTAAAACTGAATGTGGTTTTTTTTCTATAAATGCAATGCTCACAAAAATTAAATTCAAGATTACAATTTGTGTGAACCCCAATCCAAATACTTGCAAAACAATGAGAACAAACAACATTAAGTTATAGATTGCAAGCAAGAACAAGGATTCCCCATGAAATCCATTTACAAAACTCAAATTAGGAAAATAAACAATGAAGAACACAATAAAAATAGCAAAATAGATTGAATTCTAATTTAAATTTGCGAACTCATGATCCCATGGGGGAATTGGTGCCAATTTGATGTGAAAATTGGCCTTTCCCAATTCCTATGATGCAAGATTGATATGTTGAAGATGTGTTCATGATTGATCCACTTTGTTGATGAAGGATGAATGCTTCCAAGCTAAAAACCTGCATAACCTAGCTATGATTCAATGATATTTGATGGAAATGGCTAAATATTTTAGCATAATAACTTTACATAATTTGTGGATGATGAAATAAGGAATGAAGCCTCTTATTTATAGATGAGATTGAAGGATGAATGTCCAAAATAGAGCAATGTGGGACTAACATTCAACCAATGGCAAGATGCCACTTGTCAACCTATGAGTGGATGGAGGGTGTTCAAGTTTTGAGGATTGTGCCAAGAGGGGGGAGATTCAAATTCAAAATATGGCTTGAAGGATGAGGTGAAAGGTGAAGCAAATGCACATGGCTCAAGAAAAGGACATGCAAGAGATTTTAAATGCTTTGTTGGAAGGGACAAGTCTTTTTGGGGGGAGATTTTAAATTTGAGGAATATTCCATCTTTGATGCCTTTTTTGAATGAAAATAGATGATTTATAAATAAATTAAATTTATTTTCATGTGAAAGTTGCAAAATCTAGAGGATTTGAGTGATTAGGATTAGCATTAATCATGATTTGATTAATTTAAATGATGTTAGTTGATTTGACCATTTTGACTTAGATTTTAGGATTTAAATAACTCAAAATGAGAAGAGAATGATTTAGACTTAGTTAAATAAATGTTTTTGATTTATTTAACCAAGGGGGGTGATGTTAGATTAAATTACATAAATGTTTGATTTATTTTATTTAATTAGATGAACTTTAGAGATTTAATCAAATAATATGGATTATTTAATTAAATGAAGATGGAAGATGAAATGACCTAGCTAATTACATAGAGACAATGATTTAATTAAATCGAGGGATTTATTTAATTAAAAGGGGAATTATGATGACTTTAATCAAATAAGGCTATTCGATTAAATGGTTAGATAGAGGGATAATTCAGGATGAAGTGATGTTAGTAGATCAGGATCGAGTGCATATACATTTTACGTGTCTACACAATCAGACAAACCTTCAACAAGGGTTTTTATTTTTCAAGGTCCTTAGACTCTTTTCTCCAATGTGGCCAAGTCTCTAGTTCCATAACATTGTTTTCTCTATAGGTAACTTTGATTCAGAGGAAAGAGCACCCTTGGGTACCCAAAATCCATGACCATCTACTGAAGGTGAAACCCTCACTTCTTCCATAGAACTATTTTTCACAGAAGTACTATTGCACTCAATAGTGCATGCATCAAGCTTATACAATGTGCCATATTCGACACCTCTAGTAATCACCATAGCACCTCTGACCATCTTGCATCTTGCATCAAATAATACTACCTACACACTTGCATCTATTAGTTTTCTCATATTTAACAAATTTCATGCTAAACCAGGGATATACAACACACCATTAATACTTCTTATTCTACCCTTAGGAAACATGATTTTAAATTTACCATGACCAACAATGTCTAAATGAGAATCATCACCCAAGTACAACTTACCTCTATCAAATTCTTCATATTCAAAAAACTAATCTCTATTAAATTTCATATGGAAAGATGCACCTAAGTCAATTAGCCATGCATCATTACCTACATGAGTTTCCAAAGTTACAATGAATGTGTCACCATCTTCCTTCTCAGACTCAGAATTAGAATCAAATTTCTTTTTTTTCTTCTTATTTTCTTCTTGGTAGTCCTTACGAACATGTCTAGGCTTACAACAATTCCAATAAATAACTTTGGACTTTCCAGGATACTTAGATCTCCCCTTGGACTTGGATTTTTCACGCTTCTCATTCTTCTTTCCTTTTTCCTTAGGTCTTTTATGAACATTCAGGAACTCCTTGGCACTGGTGGATATCTTCCTCCTCATCTCTTCAAAAAGAAAAGAACCCACCACATCTTTAGTCTTCAATATAATAGAATTACTCCCAATAGCCATAATAAGAGAATCCCACAAATCAGACAAAGAACAAAGTAGGATCTAACATTTATCTTCCTCATCCATTTTGACACCAAATGATGCCAATTGAGCCACCAAAATATTGAATGCTTCCAGGTGGTCTATAATTCATCCACCCTGTTCCATTCTCAAGGAATATAATTTCTTCCTCAAGAAAATCTTGTTCACTAAAGATTTGGCTTGATACATCTCACCAAGCTTCTTCCATAGTTTTTGTGCAGAGGTCTCTTCATGGACATTAATTAAAAAAAAAATCTCCAAACACAATCCAATTAGATCCTTGGCTTTATGGTCCATAACATAATATTGAGCAGCTTGAGTCAGATCTACAAGCCTTGAAACATTCTCATCAACAACATTCCATAGATCTTGATCTATCAACAGATCCTTCATCTTCAGCTTCCACATTTCAAAATTATTTCTAGAAAATTTATCCACCTCTATTCTCCCTGATGAACTTGCCATCTGGAAATTCTTCCAACAAGATCACAAAGTATCTTCTGCACAAGCACCCACTCAAATATGGATTAGTTCAAAAATCCCAACAACCCAAAGTTGAACCAAAGGTGATTAGGCTCTGATACCACTTGTAAGGAAGCTAATGTAGCAGAATAACTTCCTACACTAATCTTGAGAGGAGAATAATGTAAAAATTTAACAGATCTTTAAAAGTTACAAAAACTTAAACATAAATAAACACAAATATCATGCATACCATATCACAATGATTTACGTGGGGAGAACCCTTTTGAGAGAAAAACTCCACACTCTAAAAGACACCCAATATATTATTTAGAAATCACAAAGATTACAATATAGTTGCAAAGAAATCTTCTCACAGGAGTATCACCACTCAGAGATTCAAAAGTAACACAACTGCTCTCAGACTCTCAGAATACATTGCAATACACAGCCATAATATAATTCCCTCATAAAATAAGGTTTCCTTCTAGGGAAAGTCAAGCTAATAAAATATCAGTCATTGGATATGAGACATAATGATGATTGGTCCAGATTTATAATAATAAAATATAAATAAAATTTCCTTTCGGGGGTGCTAGCCCTAAGCCCCCCTAGGGCATGTTGGCCTTTGACCCTAGCTGGGGGGGATGACCCCCTAGAACCCTCATGGGGGGGGTTGTTCCCACCACACCCCCTATCTTCTTTGGATGAACAATACCTTATGTATCAATAGTACCTTATGTAATTGCAAGGTTGAGAAACATTTTCTCAACAAGGTTGTGCACCTTAGTCTGCAAGTCTTTTGGAAGTGAGCCTTATTTTATAAGCAATGAGCTTCATATATTGCGAGTTAACTCTCACTTTTGGTTTTCCCTCATTAGGTTTTCCACATAAATTTGGTGCCATCTTATTCATGTGTGTTCCTTGTTTTATCTTTCATTATGGTTGATCTGATTAAGGATTGAATTGTTGAATCTTTCATTGTTTTTGATTGAATAAGGGTTGATGAACTTGTTAAGAGATTAAATTTCCATATCTCTCATTGTTGTTGATCTATCCAAGTGTTTTTGGGTTGGTTAAGAAGTTTGAATTGTGTTGAAAGTCTTAATTTTTAGAAGGGTTTAAGTTTTTGAAGATATTGATTCATCCCCCTCTTAGTATTTGGTGTGTTCAATAATTGGTATCAAAGCCAAGTTCCATTAAAGAAGCTTAACCACTTGAATTAAAGATCTGAGATGGCACATGATGGAGCTTACAAAGGTCCTAGGTTTGATGAGAAAATTTACATGTTTTAGAAATTGAGGGTGGAAGGCCATTTGAACTCTCTTAGGTTTGGTGTTTGGAAATTAGTCAAGGATGGTTATGTTGCTCCTACTACTCCAATAGATCCTATTGAAATCAAGCTATATGAAAATAATGCCAAGGATAAGAATGCTATCTTGTGTGGTTTGGTTGATTCAAAATTTTTGAAGGTGATGAATCATAGTTTTGCTAAGGATGTCTTGGGAAAACTTAGCCAAATCTATGAAGGAGATACCAAAGTAAAGAAATCCAAGATGAAAATCTTCAAGAGTAGATTTAAGACCCTGAGGATGATGGAGGATGAATAAATTGCAAGTTATATGCTCAGGGTGCATGAAGTAGTTTTTGGCATCACTGGTCTTGGTGGAGAAGTAAAAGAAGATGATATTATGAAGAAATTTTTGAGATCTCTCCCTAAAGCTTATAGTCATAAATTATCCATTGTAGACGCCTAAAAATGACCTAGGCCTGCGAGCTTCATTTTTACCACTTTTGTCCTAGCATAATTATGACATTTAATTATGACCTTGGTCCACATTTGACTATTAATTAAATAATTTAAAATTGTTTAATTAATTCATGTCTTTGTATTCTTCATGATTATTAAATAAATTTTTTTTATTTATTTATTAAATACGTCATTAATTGTCTAAGTCTTCCCTTAATTAAATAAATTTCTTAATTTATTTAATTCCCCTTTGTCATATATTTCTTCCTGATTATTAAATAAATAAGTTTTATTTATTTATTTTAATATGTCACTAACTGTCATAATTAAATAAATTGATTAATTTATTTTAATTAATTAATCTTATCTTCTAAATTAAATAATTAAATTTAATTATTTAATTACCAATTTAATATTCCTCTCATTTTAAATAAATCAATTATTTAAAATGTCATCACAATCTTAACTGTCAGTCCATTTTGATAAATAATCTGAAAAAGATTATTTATTGTCTCACAAAATCATTATTTTGAATTAATTTAATTCAAAATAGTAGCTAATCTTCCAAAAATCAAGTAATCGGGCAGATTCTTGATTTTCCAAATCTGATCTTCAATTCAAATCTTATCTTCTTGATTTTTTGAATCTCGCAAATCAGACAATCTTTATCTTCTTGATTTTCAAAAATCTTTATTTTCTAATTAATTTGTCTCATTTATTCTCCACTGTCGATCTGATTATCTGAGGTTTTATCTTGACCGTTTGATTAATGAATTTTCCCTAACCCTAATTAGGGATTCTCAGGTTTAATCTGGACCTCTCATTCTAGGTCTTTCTTAGAATTTAATCTCATATGTCCACTCAAAATTGTGTTTTCTATAAAAGACAATTTTGCTCATAATTTTGGGATCGGACAACTTCATTTTTGAATTTAGGCATTATAGTCATTTTAGCATTGGTAATTATTATTTCATTTAGCATATTGTCATAGACATAGGCATTATTCTATCAAATCCTTCAACATTTGCATAGGGCTTAGACATTACTTTAGGTTGCTCATTTGAAATCTGAGGGCCTCATCCGATTTGCTGCAAACTAGAAGGTGTAACAAAGGTGAACCATGGAAGATGAAGATTTCTGGTAACATTGTTCCTTTTATTTTCATGTTTATTTCCTTTGTGCTTTGTTACTTGATGGGATTTTGATGTTTATTGATTTAATCAGCTAACAATCTAATTTTCCATAGATACATTTGGTGAACCTGACATATTTAGACAAATAAAGAGGATTTTTTGGAGTTGGTTTCTTCTTGTTGCAGGGCTTGTTTGCTTTTGTTGTAGGTTTGGCATCATTGTGGACAAAGCCCTACTTTCCAAAGATTCGACCATAACTTTCAAATGGTTGCGTATTTTCTCATGAATTTTTTTTTTGCAACTTGGGGACAACATCACGCACTTTCATTCCAAAAATTAGATTTTTTTTGCTTTGTTTTTAATTTTTTATAATTTTTTTGTTATTTTTCATGAAATTTAATTTCAAGAGAAAATTATTGAATTTTTCAGATATGTTTACATTTCTGGAAAGTTCTCTAAATTTTAATAGGGGTCTATTCTTTATTTTTTAAATTTGGATGTGCAATTATTAGTCAAGAAATAGATTTGTTGAAATTGGTGTTTAACAAAGATTGGCTTATATCTCTCCCACAGTTGTAGATCTGATCACAATTTTTTTTTTCAGATTTTGGATAACATTAGATGACTCTAGTAAAAAAATTAGAATTTTTAGAGCTGTTTCATATTTTTTATAATTTTTTTATGATGTTTCATAAAAAATTAATTTCAGGTGCAAAATAGCAAATTTTTCTGATTTATTTAATTTTTTGGAAACCTCTTGAGATTTTAGACAGGATTTATTTTTTGTATTTTTCATTTTTCTATCAAAAAAATTTCTAAAAATCAGATTTGTCTCGACTAGCTAACCCTCTAATAGAAGTGATCGATTATCTTGTTAGGGTTTGTTGTTGGTTTTGTGCATGTGCAGAAAATAAACACTTCAAAGGACACATTGGATCAAGTGGAAAAAAAAGGATGCATCTAACTATTTTTTTTGCAGATCGATATTCAAAGACAAACATTCAAACTACTAACGGATTGTCTTGTAGGTTCACTTGTCAAAGGCCAAACAACAAAACAATGTGTTTGCATTTTTAGTAGTGTAACTCACATTTTAGTTTTGGTGCAATTAAAATGAACCTTGTTTTCCATGTCTGAATGTGTTTGTAAAATGATAGGGGAGTATGCTCTCACCTTGTGAAAACTTGGTGATCAAAAACCCATACTCGTTTTTATTTGTTCTTACCTAACGATTTGGTATATCAGAGTATCCTCTCCCCTCGCGCTTTCGGGTGATCTTGGGTGTAAGAGAAACGGTTAGCAACTCTAGAAATTGGGCCTTCCTGGGGATTTCATCACCCCAACGTGACTCAAACCTACAACGGAGCAGCCAAGCTACCCCCGACCGGTATATAAATGTAAACCTTAAGGGAAAACCTAAGGTTGCTTGTGCAGATGTGTCATATGGACAAAGTTGTACTCCCTTAAACCCTGTTGAGCTTAACCTCTTTAGGTTGGAGTGCCACCTTAATGGTGATTAATCTCTTGCCCCATGTATGGCCACTCAAACGGGGGTCCCGAACTAAAAAAAATTGTGTAGTAATCCAAAAACCTTCTATTTGCTAGCGCAACACCGGTCGGTGTGAAGGCATCCACACTTTCGCAATTTGTAGTAGAGGTGATCAATCTGCCATGGGAGTTTCGTGGGGGTTGGAAGCTTGGTTGGCCTAAGAAGAGAGTGCATTGTAAGGGGGAGCCCGTGCAACCAAGCTTCTGAATTCACACGCTACAGATATGCGGTTGGGGAAACCCATGTGGAATCTAGCGAATACTGTCCTAGCCTAACCTAGGATATTGCTTATATGATGTGTGCTTGCTTACAGTAAAACATCATGCTTTTCAAGTGTTTTCTGGACTTTCAAATAATATACACAATAGTCACAAATCTAGACACAAACAATCGACCTTAGACAACTCAGACTTTTCAACAAAACATAAAAAAAATAGTCTCAGTCCTCATTTTGAACTTAGACTCGACATTGTCCATCATAGTCCTCATTTGGCATCTAGACTTAGCATTGGTCATTTTCCTTAGTCAAAATCTTCATTGTCATCTTGGCATTTGGCATCCTTTCTTGACAATTTTATCACCTTGCATTGGTCATTTCCCTTAGACAAACGTCATTATCACTTTGCATTTAACATCATGACATCCACCACCTTGTCTTCCCTTCACCAACATATTGATAGGCTTGCTAGTAAAGTTGAATACCAATTACTCTGTAGAGATCAATACCAACAAGCCTTAGATGTTAGGAGACAATTCCTCCAAACCGACAATCAATGTCCTTCGTACCAACAATCCATGAGTCCTAGTCCTCCATCCATCTACCCTCACTACCAAAATTCACTTAATACCATTCATGACATTAGTCCACAACAAACATCCATTACTCACCCTTATCCTAACCTTGACAAGGGAAGCCAATTGTCCACTAGTCCATTCCAAACCTCCATGTCATATTCTGACCCTTCACCTATCAATCCCGTCCAAGTCTACATGCCTTATCAACCATCTACCAAGTCATGTCAAGTCCCCACATCATACCATACCGATTTGGTCCAAGTCTCCATGTCATATCATTTCCATTCAATAATTAATCCAGTCCAAGACTACATGTCCTATCCTTGTACCTCACACGCTACTCCAGTCCGAGTCCCCATGTCCTATCCTAGTCCTTCATATACTAGTCCAGTCCAAGTTCCCACATCCTATCCTAGTCCTTTGGTCATTAATCCTTTTCAAGTCACCCCCTCACAAGCCACATCAACATGTCCACCCATATCACAACAAGAACATAGGATCCCAAGTCCACCTTGGCAACAAAATCAAGAGCCTTTAAGTCTTAATGCCACCTTTGACAAGGGGAACACCAGTCTGGTTCATGCACCCTTACAACCATCCAATCAAATGCCTATCCATAAGCCACCATGTTTGATTCCTAATTCATTGGCCTCTTTACCTTCTAACCAATCAAAATCTTCATTACCCCCACCATCATCTAATCCTCCATCAAATCAATGCCCTACATTTAGATATTTAAAAAATAAATTGATGGCATTATCTAAATCCACCCATAAACCTATAAAGGATGTGACCCAAGGGCTACAAGCAAGGAATCAATTATCTCCATGTCATTCAACACATATACTTGAACATACAAAAGAGTCCTCAAACATCATGCCAAGTCCTTCAAGTCAACCATGTCATCCACAACCCCTTGAGCCACTTCAAGAGTCTCCCTTCATAAGTCCAAGTCACCCTCTTTCATGCTCCTATGTTGACCATCAAGAACATGTCAAGTCTCTCCATGAGAAATCCTCTTCCACTTCCATTCAAGCAACCCAAGAGTTATGTCAAGAGTCTACTCCCAAGCATGTGGAAACATCAATCCCTATTCCTAATGAATGTCATATCATTTTCGTCCAACCTATCCATAATCTATATCATTTTTATGATCAACATGATATCCATAATGATGAAGATCCTATCCATGAGAAATCTGATCATATACCCATCCATGAGAAAGATATTTCAAATTCACCTCCACCTAGTCCTATCCATGATTCATCAACATCCACTCCCCACGATGAGACACTTGCCTTCATGGGACACATAGACGATATTCCTCCAGAACAAGAATCTTCCACTAGGGACATGCTTGCATGTGATCAAGTTATAGCTAAAACCATTGGGCTCTATGACACTAAAAATAATGATGGCTTCGACATTTCCTTGGAAGCACCAACAGAATCATCTAAACCTGACATGTCACATGATCAGTCCAAAGATATCAGTCAGGAATATGTCCAACATGAAAATGAAACTAAGACACTTTATCAACTAGGGTCATCTATCTTTGTCAGAGTAGGCTTTCTTGCAGATGAAAATATTACAAGTGATAGTGTCCATAGACATCATGATGGGTTAGCATCTTTCTTTCAAAACAACAAATACCCCATCACAAATAGAATTTGTCAAAGCATGCAATATCAAGGCAAAGGACTAGGCATACACGAGCAAGGCATTCTAGAACCAATACAACTTCAAGAAAATTATAGACATCAAGGTCTTGGCTATTCCTCAGATAGTAAATCAAACAATGTCAGTGGTACCTCCTCAATACTGGGGGAAACTTTGTCAGATACAAATGTCAAAATGGAGTCCATGAGAAATCCTTGTCATAAGATTGTTGTCAACACCCCGTTCACCCACACCATAAACCATCATTCTATCATGAATCAACCTCCCTTTTGGGACCAACAAAAAAAAAAGTCTTACAAGTCAAAAGATCAAAATCAAATGTCAAAGGCCATTGAATCAAACAAAAGGACAAGTGGACAAGTGAAATTAAAATGGATCCCAAAGAAAAGTGGATCAAACAAAGACACCAAGTCAAGTACAAAATTCAATCACAATGTGGAGCCACAAGACAAGAGGACTCCCACATATAACATATGTCCACCTCCTTCAAAATGGTCATCAATCAAGACATATAAAAGTGTTGGTTCCAAACACCATCCCTCCAAAATCTGTCATCCACCATCCTAAGTTTGGAAAATAAAAAGTTATTCATCCAAATGTCCAAACAATCTTTCCACGTCTACCATCATTCGTCATAACCCTACATCTCGTTTAAAGTCCAATGATCCCACGTCACAAATCCGTCACATCTTGGCAGCAACTCTTTACCACAAGGACTCTCATGGCACTCTATCACGATGTGCGTATTCTGATAAGGCCAACTCTAGTATCAGAAAGGACTGCAATGAGATCGATCAGTTGTATACAAGCGCTACAATCCTGACAAGACAACTACTTCAGATAGGACATTATTTGCATATCATGGCACCAATCTCTACATCGGCACCGTCAATGGATTCAGAATAGTAAGTGGTCATCTAAAGCATCCAAGCTATCTAAAAAATAAAAATAAAAATAAAAAATTGAAAAATGATAAAAATCATCTATAATGCCCCGTCGTGCGAACCCCAAAGGACAAATAAACAATAATTATAGCACAATTTTTTTTTTAAAAGTAAACATAACATACATGTAATACACATTAAATCATAACATGAATTTCATTTAAGAAGATTCATTAGCACATACATCCCTTGGGGTACACGAAGAGTCATTATGAGACCGAGATCCACACAACGACAATAAAGAATAAAACCAAAGATATAATTCATAACAAAGTAAACATTAACAAATGAATACATGATAATCATTGATAAGAAACCATTTGCGTACATAAATACAACATATGCATGATCAACTTAACACATTGAATAACAACTGCCATGGCCAATATCCACACCAAGTTTGACATTTCATTACAGTACAATGTTCAAGAGGTACAATGATACAAAAGTGTTTCCAACATAAATGGAAACCATATACAAGATAACATGATACAAATAAACAGATGAATACAAAGTATCATAACTGGCTCCAAGACAAATACAACTTTTAAGTTGCTGCAACAACACTAATCCGCACCTCTCGATCCTCAACTAGGGACCCAATGGGGTGCTTAGCACATTCCACCCGACCATGTGAGTCCGAAGACCCACCCCCCGTGCTAAGGGGCTGACAAGAAAGAGTCCTCAACCAAGAACATCCAAAACACGGAACCACAAGACTCAACATCATATCATAAAACTCAAGGATTACAATGACACAATCAACAACATCCAAGAGTCAACATAATAACTTAAAGTCATAAATCCCATCACATAAATCAAAGCAATGACCAGTAAACAAGTAATCAAAAGATGATCATGAAACACTTCCAAATCAAACTGAATTAATAAACATAACACAATTCCAAATTGTAACTAAACCATACAATAACATCATATCACAGTACCAAAAGAGTACAAGGTCATAAGTCAAATATCAATGAGATCATACAAGACCACCAAGTACACCAAGATATATTAAGGCAATAATCACAAATCAATATAAATCTGCATATCAACAATCTAAACCAACTCCCACAACCTACTTCCAGAGGAACACAATAAAAATAAAACACATGGGAAACTAGGGGAGAGTGTCATCACATAGTCCTTCATGGGCTGTCATGTGCTCTTCCTCCCAACTGGAGGCGCTGGTCCCATCTATGGCTATCTTGTGCTCTTCCTCCCAACTGGAGGCGCCGGTCCATAGGGTGACTCATGCAGAGCCGTAGACCTCTCATGAAGACGAGGTCACAACCTTGCCAACCACGGCCTTCTCAGCCTTCCATTAGCCTACGGAAGCACTAATGAAGACGAGGCATCCATTTTATTAATCTTATAATGATATTACTACCCAACCCTCCTAAGTTAATTATTAGGTTTTCACTTGTTTACTAACTCACTTGTGGGTTATCCTGTGCCCTTCCCCTTAAACGGGGCGCCGGCCCCCATGAGGAGCCACTCTCCCTAGAGACCCAACAACATAAAAACCAAGGGTTGTACCATCAAAATAAGAATATTAGATCACAACTGAGAAGCATGTGAGGCATTACCCATCTCGCTATAAATATAGTTTCCAAGTCTCAACAAATCTCGTACAACCCTTTTAAAATCATGAAACCAAAGCACTTGCCAAATCAAGGGCACATAAAGAGAGAGAACATCAATTATCAATCATCTCAAGCCTTTGGAAGCCAAAAGGATGAAAACCCATAACGAGGGTAAAGTGAAGCAACATGAGTATTTCTCCAATAATTCCAACACAAGGATAAAATTTCCTCAAATATGAGAGTAAATCAGAAAAGCCATAAAAAGGAAAGATTCATCAAGACTCAACCACAAATCAACAATGGTGTCACCTCAAATAGGGAAACACAAAAGAAAATCAACCTTTAATTCAGCAAAATCACTTAATAAAACCAAAAGCCACCAACTAGGTATTCCACGGGAGACCTCAATTTTCTCCTCACAAGAACCCCCTTATAGTGGTATGCAAATCACCTTCATAAAATCAATCAACAAAGCAATAACAACAATAATTGCAAGGCCACAAGAACTATTCTCAATTCCAATATAATAAGTGAAAAATAAAATCAACAACTCCATCAAGACTACATAAACAACTTTGATACAAAATAAATTAGAAATCCAAGAAGATCGACTACCCATAACTCATCAACAAAATATAAGTTCCCAATTACATTGCAACACAAATTAAATGACAAAGGATTCCTTGAATCAAAACTAACCTCCAAAGGCATTCACACCAACATGGAACAATCCTTCAACAACAGAGGTAAAAGCATGCAACCAGGCATCCAAGGCACCAAATTTAAGAACACCTTAAATACTCAACCACTCACAACTCCACAAAAACACTTACATAAAAACAACCAAAAATTCAATCGAGAACAATATTTATTAACCAATCAATTAACGACCAGAACTAAATAACTTTACAACTTACCCATACTAAAACAATTCATGATAACCATCACAAGTATTCTAAAAGACTTATCCATAAATAGAACTTACAAATCAACCATTAAATGATTATAAAGGAAATCAATTTCCAAAAGATTAAAATCCCTTTTCACCAATAAACTATCCAATTCGAGAATATCCTAATCAATTCCTAACCTTGCCCACACATTTAAATTTCCCTTTTCATTTATCAACATAATTGAAAACTACTTAATAATTGAGTAGTTAACTCATTATCATTTCATAACTACTTATGTTCAAACATTATTTCCATTTTCCTTTCATCATACTAACTTAACACTCACTTCCAATGTGAAACCCATTTAAGACCAATTGTTTATACTTAAAAATGATCATAATGACAATACTCTAAATACTTAAACTACATAATAGGACTTACCACCTTAAAATCTTAATTCTATCTAAATAATTCACACACATAACTACCTTTTAAAACCACTACATCTTTATAGATTTAAATTCTTTTTGAGGAGGGAAAGTAGAAAGAGAATAGATTTTTTTTCTAGGAATCCAACAAGTCTACCAGACTATAACTTCACAAAATAAGAATAAAAAGATAACTTATTCAATTCTATAATAAATTCTATTTCCACCATATACATATTTGAAATAAAACGATCAATGCTGATACATATATATTCACAGATTGCCCTTATATTATCCCATCAAGTTCACAATTTAACAAATTAAATAGAAGTTCCTTTCTATTTCCATATCTTCACTATAATAAAATTTTATTTATCTCATACCAGAAAGTGAAACTATCTGCTTATAGACAAAATTTATTTAAATAAATATAACAAAGAAATTATGACATAGAATATAATTAAATTAAATAATAATTATATGATATATATATATATATATTTAAAAATGCATATATATTAAAATCGAAATACAAATTTTCGTTTAAAAGAAAAGCGTGCATTTTAAAGTTTATATTTCCTTTGGAATGGCCACGGGCTGCTAATAGCCACGAGATTTACACCCGGCTGCGGACAGTCTACGGACTATTCGCAGCAGTCCGTAGGACTGCTGTGGATAGTCTGCGGACTGCCGCACAGGTACCAACCCCCGGCTGGGTGGTGGGTACGGTTGAGGCCGAACCACCACTCAGTCGGTGGTTTACTAATATCAACCATATGCAAAATTTTGACGGGAATTGGCAAATTTTGAAAATAAATAAATTTACAATCAATATTTATCAATGTATATATATACATGTATATGTGGGTATATATATATATATGTATATATATCAAATATAATAGATATATATATATATATACATATACACATATATATATATTTATATATATATATATATATATTGTATTTCAAATACTTCGAAAACAGAGATAGATATACATTGTACAATGTTTCTGTGTATATTTAAATGTAAACAAGAATATACACAACCTAGTTTTCCCAGAAAAAGATTATTTTAAATTTATTAATTATATTTCCCAGCCAAAACTATAGTATTACTGGTTATTTCCATAATTCCAATCTTAGTTTCATTATAATAAACAACAGTCCAAAACTCAACACACAATTTCATTTAATCAACTAAAATCCTAAACCTTGGTAAAATTTTCTTGATTGAAACACAGTCCAAAACATTTATAAGGATTCGAGAGTTTTCTACATGCATTAAATTTCAAATCCAAAACAAAGAATTCTTATTTCATTTGATGCTATAGAAAGAAGATAATTTAAAAGAAGAAGGAGAACCTGGCGTCCTGCATCTGTAGATAACTGTAGAAGCTTTATCCTTCTTGCTGATCCAATCCTTCCAGCAGCAGCTCCAAGATCCTCCCTCAAACTTAAATCTTAATCCTCAAATGAATTCCCAGAAGAATAAAAGAATGCAATACTATAACATAAAAAAGACTGCCAAATTCTCCAAAATCTATTGGAAAGAGAATGCAACCCCCCTTCCAACCCAAAAATCTTCTAAATAAAATCTCACACAAAAGTCTCTTCCTTTTTCCACTTCCAGTGAATACCAAGAGTCACTTCTTCAAAATAAAATTCAAATACATACAAATCCACAAAAAGATTGAGCTTTTTTATTTATTTATTAATTTATCATTTCCATAACTAAATGCACATTAAAATAATTAAAATCACCCATTTACAAAATTTTCTTCAAAACACAATTAATATTTTTTTTGCAAACTACTACAACTTTTATTTATTTATTCTTCATATTCTCTAGTTCTCTTCATCTTCCAAATGCTCTATAGGTGAAGTTTCATTTCTTGCTTTAAAACACTTCAGCTTCCTATCTCCTTATCCATTTAAATTTCTTATTATAATAATTATCTTTTCAAGATTATTTTGTTCATAATTATTATTAACTTCAACAATTTAAATCAATTTATTTAATAATATCACTTTTACTTTTAACAAATTAGTTTAATTTGATCATTTGTTCTAAATCATTTGGTTTGATTTAATTGATTATTATTTTAATTCCTAATTATATTTTAAATAACCTTGCAATTTCACTTATGATCTAATTAATTATTTAAACATGACTACTAACATATTATATTTTCCACACAATCAAATAACATAGTAATCAATGAAGCACACACAAATACTCACACAAAAGTTCAGAACAACCGACACGGAGGGGTATTACATCATCACCCTGATGAAAACCTGGCAAACAGGCATCTTGGTGACACCAAAAAAATCAAAAAAGTCAAGAAAATAGTAAAGAGAAAAATTTCATCCAATGGTGAAAACCTGGCAAACAGGTGCCATGGATAAGTACTATGATGAAAACCTGGCAAACAGGCGTCATGTGTAAAATAAATCGTCTATGTGAAATTTTATACTTGGGGGCAAGTCATCTCATTTTCCCATGCCTTCCTCATGACATTGACATCCATCTAAGCCCTATCATTTCCACACATTTTTCCCACTTACCTCAGTCTTGACATAAAACTAGCACACATAAATCATGCTTTGGGAAAACTCTTGACATGTCTATCCTTCGGTCATACACAATTCACAAAATATCATGTCATTCACCGTCATAGTCTTATTGTCCTTATACGACATAGTCCTTGAAAATCATATGACAATTCCATTAGTCTCATGTCTCCCATCTTTTACCAAGGCCACCCCCTATCCTTTCATGCCTATCACCTATCTTGGCTTTCCCTTGTCAAATGGTCTAAGGATAATCATCATCCTATCTAGTCCTAACCAAGTCATTCCAAATGCAATGATTCTAGTCCATACAAGCACATTATCCAAAATTTTCCTTGAATGGGTTCCTGGCTCTACTGTAGACCTCCATACTTTCATCACATTATCGTCATTGTCCTCACATTGTTTCGAGATGCATCTTTCCCATGTCAAACAATGTTGTCATCACCTTTCAATTGGTATTCAGCTTGACTGGGGGCACAATCATATTTTTCCTTGGATTCTCAGGTGTAGGCATCATTCATATGCATTTGTCACGATCCTCTTAAATGTCAAAATCCAAAAAAATCGTAAAATGACAAAAAGACAAAAACATCACAAAAAGTCCTGAAAGAAGACAAAAAATAAATAAATCATAAAATGTCCTGAAGAAAGACCTAAAAATCATAAAACGTCCTAAAGAAAAGCACAAACAAAAACATCAGACTGCTCGAAGAGCATGAATACATGGTCATCTCTCGTCAAAATCAGTTATATCAATCAGTCTTTGTCATTCGTTCGAACTACGTGGTCTCTGCGCATTTACTACGTAGGCAAGACTCACATTTGAGTCCCACAGACATTAGGTCAGTCCATTTAGGTTTGTCAGAATAAATCATGACGCAATCTCTGGTCACCAAGACAAAGTCATTGGTCGTGTCGAACTACGAGGTCTCTGAGTGTATGACGTAGGCAAGGCCATCTGTCGATGAGCCCCCGAGGCCGCACTAGGTCAGTCCATTAGGGTTCATGACACCACACTGGCACACACGTCAAAAGTTTTCAAGGCAACACAAACCTTTCCCAAACGAACGAAACTCATCAAGCAAATCAGGACAATCAGTTATTTCAATATGATAATTTCATCAACATGTCAATAATATCATCATGACAATATCGACATATAGTCAAACACAAGTCAGACTCAGGCAAAGCAAGTCAAATCATCATAACCTGTCAAATTGTCAAACTTTAGGTTAATCTTCAGATGAGTCCTTCTGAATGATAACCTTTGTCATTTATTCCTTAGGATGTGTCTTTCCTAGGCATCTTCATTGTCATTCGACATTTTGAGTGATCCTCTTGACATCTAAAGATCATTCTTCATGACATCAGTATTCTTCAGATGTGTCCTTCTGAAGAACCAACTCTGTCATTTATGCCTTAGGATGTGTCCTTCCTAGGCATCGTCATCATCTAGAGGGACCCCTTATGACTATTAGGGATCAAATCCTCTCGACATTGGCATTATTCAGGATGTGTCCTTCCTGAATTCACCAATTCTTGACATTTTTCAAGATATCCAGACGCACTTGGCAAACACTTGACAATTGTCTTTTAGTTTTTATCATGCTATTAGTTTTTCAGCGAGATCCCACTAAGCAGGATTTAGAGAAGCAGCAATGTATCATGTCAATTGACACACATGACTACTAGTTTCTCAGTGAGGTCCTGATTTTGGGATTTAGAAAAATAACGACATATCGTGGTAAGGGCTCTATTTTTGTATTTTTACAATCATGCCACTAGTTTCTCAAGGATGTCCTGGAAACAGGATTTAGAGAAGCAACGACGTTTCATGATTTGTCCTTGTCTTTTTCTGCATGTGGTTGATTATGGCAAAAAGACTGGGGCAATCGCGCTCTTAGTATGAGTCATGATCATCCTTTTCTGTGACTGCTTGTCTTATGTGATGGTATGACCTTGCACACCTTGATCTATGTCATATCATGGTGTTTATTGGCCATTACAACAGTTCGCCCAATGATGATTAAGAGCAATAAATATTAAAGTCCTATGGCAATGTTTTGAAGGATTTGGTCTAGGAACTAACATGCATCTTCTTTAGCCTTGTCATCTTCTCTCACTCATCTCATATAGGCATTGCATCCATATCATCATCCATATCTTTTGCATCAACATTTCTTTGTCTCTTCATATTCTAGTCTTCTCATTAATTTCGAGAGCACACCCATATTCTTGGAACCTGTCTATCCTCTCGAGGGGGCATACCGCAACCCTCCTCGTCATTCTTCCTCATCTTATTTTGCACTGGGGCATATTTTTGACTTATTTTCTTTGTCACAATGCGACATGCGACATTATGACAAAGAGGGGAAAAATGTAGACACCTAAAAATGACCTAGGCCTGCAAGCTTCATTTTTACCACTTTTGTCCTAGCATAATTATGACATTTAATTATGACCTTGGTCCACATTCGACTATTAATTAAATAATTTAAAATTGTTTAATTAATTCATGTCTTTGTATTCTTCATGATTATTAAATAAATAAATTTTATTTATTTATTAAATATGTCATTAATTGTTTAAGTCTTCCCTTAATTAAATAAATTTCTTAATTTATTTAATTCCCCTTTGTCATATATTTCTTCCTGATTATTAAATAAATAAGTTTTATTTATTTATTTAATATGTCACTAACTGTCATAATTAAATAAATTGATTAATTTATTTAATTAATTAATCTTATCTTCTAAATTAAATAATTAAATCTAATTATTTAATTGCCAATTTAATATTCCTCTCATTTTAAATAAATCAATTATTTAAAATGTCATCACAATCTTAACTGTCTCCCATTTTGATAAATAATCTGAAAAAGATTATTTATTGTCTCATAATATCATTATTTTGAATTAATTTAATTCAAAATAGTAGCTAATCTTCCAAAAATCAAGTAATCGGGCGATTCTTGATTTTCCAAATCTGATCTTTAGTTCAAATCTTATCTTCTTGATTTTTCAAATCTGCAATCGCATAATCTTTATCTTCTTGATTTTTGAAATCTTTATTTTCTAATTAATTTGTCTCATTTATTCTCCACCGTCGATCCGATTATCTGAGGTTTTATCTTGACCGTTTGATTAATGAATTTTCCCTAACCCTAATTAGGGATTCTCAGGTTTAATCTGAACCTCTCATTCTAGGTCTTTCTTAGAATTTAATCTCATCCGTCCACTCAAAATTGTGTTTTCTATAAAAGACAATTTTGCTCATAATTTCAGGATCGAACAACTTCATTTTCAAATTTAGGCATTATAGTCATTTTAGCATTGGTAATTATTATTTCATTTAGCATATTGTCATAGACATAGGCATTATTCTATCAAATCCTTCAACATTTTCATAGGGCTTAGACATTACTTTAGGTTGCTCATTTGAAATCTGAGGGCCTCATTCGATTTGCTGCAAACTAGAAGGTGTAACAAAGGTGAACCATGGAAGATGAAGATTTCTGGTAACATTGTTCCTTTTATTTTCATGTTTATTTCCTTTGTGCTTTGTTACTTGATGGGATTTTGATGTTTATTGATTTAATTAGCTAACAATCTAATTTTCCATAGATACATCTACTATTGAAGAGTATGAGGACTTGGAAAAGTACACAATGGATGAAAATTTTGGTGCTCCCACAATCTTTGAAATGAGATAATTTGACAAAGATGTTCCAAAGAAGGAAGCTGCATTCAAAACGAGTAAAAAGATAGAAGATGAAGGAGTTGATCAAGATGATCACTTTCATTAGATTGAAGCAAAATTATGTGAGAAGATTGAAGTAAGGCACTAGAAAATACAAAGATAAGTTACCTTTCAAGTTTTTTAATTGTCAGAGGATTGGTTAGTTTGCATCTAAACATCCTTATAAAGAATCAGATGATGGTAACAAAAAGGATAAGTTAAAAAGGATTTTATATTCCAAGGAGAGAAATTATTCCTCAAAAGATGATGATAATGATTCAAATGATGAAGCCCTAGATTCATGGCTCTAAAAGACCAAAAGGGTGATATTGGAAAATGTAAGAGGTCTAGTACCTTGGAAGTTGACAAAAATAATGAAAGATCTAAGGTTGTGTGGACTTCCTTTCATGCAAAAGATGAAGCAAATGCTTGGGTAATTGATAGTGGTTTCTCTAACCACATGAATGTTGACAAGAAAAGGTTCATCAGTCTTAAGAATATTAATGGTGGAGCTGCTAAGTTTTGTGTTGTTGATTCAACATAAATTTTTGGAAAGGGTGCTATAACAATTGATGGAAAATGTAGAACTGAGGATATCCTCTATGTACAAGGTTCAAAGCATAATCAATCAGATGTACAACAAAGGATAGAATCTTACTTTTCATGCTAATGGTTACGAGATAAATAAGGAAGGGTCTAAAAGATTAGTTGTTGAAGTAAAAAGGATAAATGGTAATGTTTATCATCTAAAGAAGGAAAATGGAAGAACCTATTTGTTGGCTCAATTCCGTGAGCGTTGGTTGTGGCACAAGAGGATGAGAAATGCCAATTTTGACAATATGGTGAATATCAACTCTTCTCAGGCTATGAGAGATATGCCTAAGATAACCAATCTTGCAAACACTTTATGCAACAAGTGTTAAATGGGAAAGCAAACATGGACAAATTTTAAGAGCAAGGAATCCTCTACTACAATGCCATTAGTGTTGATTCACACTGACCTCTGCAGACCTACAAGAACAAGGATTCTACAAGGTGAGAGGTATTTTACGTTTCTTATAGATTATTACACTAGAATGACTTGGGTTCCTTTTCTAAGAGATAAATCAAAAGATTTTGATAAGTTTAAAATCTTTAAAGAAAAAGTTGAGAATGAAATGGATGTTAAGATAAAATGCTTAAGGTCAAATACAAGAGGTGAATTTAATTCAAATGAATTTGAATTTTTTTGTGAATATCATGTTATTAGGATACACTTTTCTGCTCCTAAAACCTCTTAGCAGAATTGGGTAGTGGAAAGGAAAAATAGGGGACTATCCAATAAATGACTAGGATAATGATGAAAGATGTAGATTTGCATTTGTATTAGAAGGAAGCAATTCACACTATTGTCTATTTGCTCAATATCTAGTACAATTGAGTGTCAATGGCACTAAGAACCCTTATGTGTTGTGGTATGGAAGGCATCCCACTATTAGATACTTTATATTTTTTTGCATCAAATGTTACATCAGGAGAGATGAAGGATACCTTGGAAAGTTTGACTCAAGGTGTGATGAAGGGAGATTTCTTGGCTACTCAACTAGGAGAAAATGTTATAGATGCTGCAACAAAATATTGGGGAATATTAGGGAGAGATAAAATGTTAAAGTAGATGAAGAATTGGGTCAAATCTCAAGAGAGCATAAGTCTTTTGGATCTAATATACCTCCGTCAATTGAAGAAGAAGAAGAAGAAGAATAAGAGAAAGGGGAGAAGGAATTGGAACCAGTGAAGGCTTTCAAGACAAGCAAAATAAGTTCATAAGAGTCATTCTATAGATCAAATTATTGGAGATAAGAATGAAGTTTTTCTGACTAGGAGAAGGATTGCATGAGCAAGTTAGAAAGTAAACTTGTGTTTACTATCAAAGGTTAAGCCTAACAACTTTTTTGATGCTAGAAAAGATAATGGCTGGATAAAAGAAATGGAAGAAGAACTAGATTAGATAGAGAAGAATCAGACTTGGGAATTAGTTCCTAGACCTATTTATAAGAATGTGATAGGAATAAAGTGCATGTTCTAGAAAAAATTAAATTAAAATGGTGAAGTTGTAAGAAACAAGGCCATATTGGTATATAAGGGATATTCTCAAGTTTAGGGTATTGATTTTGAGGAGACTTTTGCTTCGATAGCCAGAATGGATGCAATAAAGATTTTTATTTCTTTTGTTGCTCATAAGAACTTAAAATTATATCAAATGGATGTCAACTAAGACTTTGTGAATGGTGATCTAGAGGAAGATTTATATATTGAGAAATCAAATGGCTTCTAGTTATCAAAAGATTCAAACATGGTGTGTAGACTCAAGGAAGCTTTGTATGGACTCAAGTAAGCTCCTAGAGCTTGGTATGCTTAGTTAGACAAGTATTTACTTTAGCAAGGAGTCAAGAAAAGTACTGCAGATAGTAATCTTTACATTAAGTTTTAGGAAGACAAGTTATTGATTATGGTTGTATATGTTGATGACATCATCTTTGGTGGAGATGATGATATGTGTAAGGAGTTTGCAAAAGAGATGTAGAAAGATTTGTGATGTCTATGATTAGTGAGTTTTCTTTCTTCCTTGGGCTTCAAATTGTTCAACAAGGTGGTGGTATATTTATTTATCAGGATAAGTATGTAAAGGAGATGTTGAAGATGTTTGGCATGGAGGATTCCAAACCAGTAAGTACCCCTATGGTGGATGGTTATCACTTGAGAAAAACTAATGAATCTCTGGAGGTTGATTAGAATCTTCATAGGTCCATGATTGGAGATTTGTTTTACTTGACTACTTTTAGACCTATATTATGCATGTAGTATGCTTGGTTGATAGATTTCAAGCTAATCCTAAGCAATCTCATGAGAAGCTAGTGAAAATAATTATTAGATACTTGAAGGGAAGTCCAAATTATGGCATGTGGTATAAAACAGATGATAATTTTTATTTGAGTGCTTATACTGATGATGATTGAGTAGGATGTGCGAATGAATAGAGAAGTACAAGTGGTAGTGAATTTTACTTGGGAGATAGATTGGTCTCCTAGTTTAGTAAGAAGCAAGACTTAGTGTCCTTATCCACAATATAAGTTGAATCTATTGTTGTAGTATCTTGTTGCACCCAGGTGCTTTGGATGAAGTAGACCTTGAAGGATGTAAAGATGGTATATGATGACCCCATTCCTATATTATGTGATAATACTAGTGCAATTAATATTTCCAAGAATCTAGTAATGCATTCAAGAACCAAACACATTTCTATTCGGTATCACTTTCTAAGGGAGAAGGTTGTAGAACAAGAAGTCAAGTTGGAGTATGTTCTTACCAAGGATCATATTACAGATATATTCACTAAGGAACTTTCAAAGGATACTTTTGGGTATCTCTAGTAGATGCTAGGGGTTATTTCCCCTCTTTGTTCTAACTAGATGCATAATTGGTGCATCTATCTAAGGGAGAAATTCATGTCATATCTTTTTCTCCTAGATTGATGTGTGCTACCTCTTAGGGAGAGTTGGTAGTAAGGGGTATTTTTGAAGTAGATGTTTAGGTGTTGTGAATGTATATCTATCTAGAGAAGAAGTACTTATGGTCAAAGGGGGAGAATGTTTTGTTGTTTCAATTGAAGATATTTGGCCCTTTGTCCTTGAAGCCAGAGAATGTGTTGTTTTATTGTGTAGGTGTGTGTGGCCCTTTGTCCTTGATGTCAAAGGGGGAGAGTGATCAGGTGTGTGTTTCTATCAATGCTAAAGGGGGATATTGTTGGTAGTGGTTTTCATTGATGTCAAAACTTGAGGTTATTGTATGTTTTGCATTGGTTATCATTGATATCTTGGTGAGATTGTTACAGTGGTTGTTGTCAACACTTAGGAAGATTGTTGCATTGGTTGTCATTGTTAACAACATTTTGTTTGGGTTGTATTTGAGTATGGTGTTGTGTTGATGATGTCCATGGTTTAATGTCAAGCCTTTTCTGATATTTGTAAAGTGTACTTTTTTTGTTAGCAACTCATTGTTTTCATGATGATATGCTAAGATGAGGATTAGAAGCATTAAGATGAGGATTAGAAGAATTAAGATGTGGATTAGAAGTATTGTTGTTGGTGGAGATATTTTGTTGATGGCCTATAAAATGTTGTATGCTCTCTCCTATTATTCTTGAAGAAGTATGTGTTGCTGCAAGGTTGATCTAGCCTCCAAAAATGGGTAAGAAGTTTTTGTTTTAGAATGTTGCTATGAAGACTATTTGGGAGAATGCTCTGCATTCCTCCACTATTGGATATATGGTCTTTCAGTTTGGGATTCAATGTTTGTGCTCTATGGATGTTGCACTCTTATATTTTTAGGTCACACATGTTGCTAAGGAGGTTTATGTTAATTGTAGAAGGTTGGCAGTGTTGTTTGTCTAGAATGATCTAGAAAATGCTTCATATTTCTCTACATTAATGTTTTTACTCTTGTGGTTTAATGGATATGCTCTTAGTGTTTGTGTAGTATTTCAATTCCAATTTCATGTTTTGTAATGTTTTCCAAGTTTTTTTATTAATGTTATATCTCATGTTTGTGCATTTTGTGTTTTTAGGATGAAGTATTTTGTTTTTGTTTGATCTATGGTGGCTATTAGTTGCATGATAGTATGAAAGAAGTTTCTAAAAGTGTTGTTGGATGTTCAAGGGACATCTCTTTGTGATCCACACAAATTAGTAGTTTATTTATTTGGGTGCTACATTGTGTTTGAGTTGGTATTCTAGGAAATTTGTGGATATCTAGCCAACAAGGCTTAATATTTTTCTTGTGTTATGTGCTTGATGGTTTGCACTAGTATATGAAGTTGTGTTAATATTTTTCTGGGTGTTGAACTATCTTGGTTAGAACTACATTAAGTGAATTCAATTGGAAGTATGTTTTTGGGCCAATTGGTTATGTGCTTCACGTTTCATCTACATGTTTCTTTGTTGCCAAATTGGGTTGATGTGTGCTAGCATGTGATTTGTTTAGGATCACATAGGAAGATGTAATAAGGTTGTTTTTGGTCCTCTTTATCCCCTAGATAGGACCATATTAATGCTTTGTGGCTAACTTTTTAATATTATTGTTTATCTTCTTTTTGGTTGACCTAATTATTATTTAGTGATGTTGCAAAGAATATAAATGTAAGATCAAATCAATTTCAAAGTGAGTGAGAGTGGAATTCATTGAATATCTCATTGAAGAAGTGAAAAAGTGTGTGGAAGAAAGGCCATATGTGCTTTAATGCCTCATTCAGCAGAGTGTATTATTGACATATTTTGTAAATTCTAAACTATCATGTACCCTACTCTAAGATTTTGAATCTCATCATGTTCTTATATCTTTCCCTAAGGTTGTGTGCCTTATTCTACAAGCCTTTTGGTAGTGAGCCTTATTTTATAAGCAATGAGCTTCATATATTATCTGTTAACTCTCACCATGGTTTTCCCTCATTGAGTTTTTCATATAAATCTAGTGTCATCTTGTGCATATATGTTCCTTGTCTTTTCTTTCATTATTTTTGATGTGATTAAGGATTCAATTCTTGAACCTTTCATTGCTATTGATCTAGATAATGATTGATGAACTTGTTAAGAGATTAAATTTTGATACCTTTCATTGTTGTTGATTTTTCCAAGTGTTTCTAGGTTGGTTAAGAAATTTGAATTGTGTTGAAGGTATTAAGTTCTAGAGGGGTTTAAGTTTTTGAAGATACTAATTCACCCCCCTCTCAGAATCCGATGTGTTCAACAAGGTGGTGTTTTTGGATTTATTGATGTAGAATAAGTTTGAGCAAATGAAACACATGACTCCTTAGGTTTAGAATGTGAGATTTTGTACTCCCCAATAAAGGAGGGTGTAAAATTTAATGAACCCCAATCATCACAAAAACATATTTTTGAAGATGAAGCAATATCATGATCATTATGTGTATTCAACTCTTTGGAATTTTGTGGAAATATTATATATTCTCCATTGAAACAAGGTGTAAAATCTAGCAACCTCGAATCATCAGCTAAGAGTGCATTCATAATATCATTATCCTTGGAAAGTAATGGTTCAACTTTTGAAGATGAAATATAAGTATTAAGAGAGTTGGAAGTGTTATGTTTATCTTTTATTTATGAATTATAATTTTTTTATTTACTTTAACCATATATATCTTGTTACTATATTCATACTTCATCTCATAGTGATGAGTAGACTAGACTCCTTTCATTGCACGAATCCATGGTCTACCTAGGAGAAGATTATATGAAAGTTGTCCTAGTATGATGTGGATAGGGGTAGACAAAATCATGGGTCCTACCTTGATGGGTAGCATGATTATCCCTTATGGTTTCCTACTAAAATTATCAAACCCATGAATACAAATATAATTAGGTTCTATAAAATTCTTACCCACACCAAGTTTATCTAGAATATCCTTGCTAAAAACATTAAGACTTGATCTATTATCAATAAGAGTATGCCTAACCCTAGTTTTATTAATTTTAACCATTATCATTAGAGCCTTTTGTTTGTTTCAGATCTCAAGTGAGGGTAATTCATGTTGAGGGAATGTAATATCCAACTTTGTTGCTTGAATATAATCAAACAAGGTTACTACATCATTTAGTTTAATAGAAGGTGAGACATCAATCTTTTGTAACGCCTCTTGGAGCATCCTGTTGTGTGTAGGTGATTTTTGAATAAAATACCAGAGGGGGATCATGGCTGGAGTATTACAAATTTTCTCAACAAGATCATATTGTTTACCACTATATTGGGAAAGACTAGGTGGTGGTGGAAGATATGGATGGGGTAATGGAATGGATGTTGGAGTTTTTTTTGGTTGCTTATTATTTTAAGTGTTATATGTGTGAACAATTGCATGATAACTTGGTTTCTTCAATGCATCTTGTTACACATGGTTACCAATGAGTTGTTTTACAAAACTTAGGATATGACCCTGAGGTTTGGGAGGTTCTATAATGAGAGGTGGTTTAGGAGGTCCAATAATTAATTATGGTTTCATAATTTCAAATTGTTGGAAATATTCTATCAATGGAGGACCTAATATTAATCTAGAATATTCATCTATGTCATCCATCTTACTATCATTTGAAAATATATCAATGATTTAATTTTCTTGTGCCATGTTATCTTCCCAAGTAGGAGAGGTAGAGAGAGGAATAAACATGATTCTCATGGTTCTCAATGATTGGGTCCTCTTGCACCAATATAATCCTCAATTAGGAGAGATATTAGGAGAAGAACAAACATTATTATCATGATTGTCAATGATTGTATCCTCTTGCACCAAAATACTCCCACAATTAGGAACGATAGTGGGAGAGGGATCAAGGAAAAATAAGAAAAAAGGAGATAGAAACTCATTTTCAGATGCTTGTAACAAAAATTCGTTAAATTGCATGACAAATTTTGAGAACAAGACATTAATTATGATCAAATAAGATTTTTGTAAGGAAAAAATTATGTTGTCTTACCAATCAAACTAGCAGTGCACAGTAAAATTAGTCTTGTTTTAGAACATGGACCAAACATGAACCAAATGTAAACATAAAACATTGACATGGATGTTCACAATGATTTTTAGCCCAAATAGACTAGCTAGGGTCACAATGTGCCCTAGAACAAACATGCATTTTTAACAAACCCAAAATTTTGGAATCATCTATAGCATTTGAGGGTCTTGTTTTCAAAGGTTCAAGTCTAGAAGTGAATAGAGTTTTAGAAATCCATAAAAACCTAATTTTGTTATATAAATCACATACATGAATGGAATTTTTATATTTTTAGGGTAATTGAATATGTTCAAATAAATTTTTAAAAAATTTGAATGTTGTAATTGATTCGTTTTCCTAAAAATATATATTAAAAAAGAAATGGTTTTTGATCTTTTTAAATAAAAATATATGATTTTTTAATGATTTTTAACTAAATTTTGCATGCAATTTTGATAAAATATAATTGTGAATGAAAATAACTCATATCTAAGCCCTAAACAAGGAAAAATTAGATATGAAATTATGTAATTTAACTCAAAATATTTATATTTTATATTTTTTAATTTATGATGCAAAAATAATAATAAAATGTATTATTTTTTGAAATAAATGCAAATGAACATTAGATCTTCAAAGCACCTAGGTTTTAAATTCAATATTTAGATTTTATGCAATGAAAAATAAAAAAAATTGTAAGTGTAGGATATGTCAGGTTCACCAAAATGTTGAGTAGGATAAGTGATCCTAGATCCAATTAGGTTAACTAGGATTATCTCATTTTCACTTAACATTAAACATAAGTTGACTAGGGTTTTATGATCATCTTGTTGCCATAATGGAGAGCCAATCCCCTAGTGATTTATGTATTTTTTTGAGTTGTGAGGATGATAAATTTGATGTGATATTTGATAAACCTATTTGACATATAACCCTAGATTTGAAAATGTAATTTTATGGACAGATGAAAATGAAAAGTTATAGAATCAACCCAGATTTGAGAACTAATAATAGTGAGGAACCTACATTGTGAATTTGAGCCTGAATTAGCTAGTCTAGGGCATAGTGCACCCTAGACTAGGCTCCTACTTTTTCAAATCTAAAAGTTCTAAGATTTGGATTAAGGTTTGCACTTTGTTTTCCTAGACTATCTTTTGTTGAAACCTCTAGATTTGACCTTCACGCATGAAAATAGTGGAAAAGGTTGTGTTTTATAGGGGATTTCCTAAGCCAAAACCCATGTTATTTCTACCTCCATGCACAAAAATTGATGATGATCAAGAGGTTATGCCCTATCCTAAGTAGAGGCCAAAATAACAGTAATTGATAAAAATGATGAATGACAAATGATAAAGTTACATTGATTTGAAAACCCTTGAAGAAGATATACCACACACAAGTTGATTAATGGACACCTTTCTTGCTTGACAAACCTACAAAAGGTTAAATCACATACATAATAGATTTCTACAACTAACATGTATAGGATAACTTAGTGCATCTTCATGATTTGGCATGATTAATCATAATAGCTCCTTGCACATAAATTGCTCCATTCTTCTTGATGACTTGAAAACTTGAATTTGATTGCTGAAAGTGATTAATAATGTTGATAATTCTGCTCTTTTCTACCATTGAGTTATTTTAGGATCTTCAATTTTCTTAATAGATTTTCTAGCTCTCCCCAAGATTTCAAATGATGAAAATACTATGTATTTATATGTAATTCTTCTAATTTCAAAAAAATAAAATGCCAATAGATGACAAATAAAATTAGAAATTTAAATACTGACACTGTCATTCAAATTTGGGGCCATATTTGGCTTCTAGAGCACAATGTGCCCTTGAGTTATTTTAGGATCTTCAATTCGCTCAATAGATTTTCTAGCTCTCCCTAAGATTTCAAATGATGAAAATACTATGTATTTATATGTAATTCTTATAATTTCACAAAAATAAAATACCGATAGATGACATATAAAATTATAAATTCAAATACTAACACCAACATATTGAAATTTGGGGCCAAATTTGGTGGTGTGGAGCACAATGCGCTCTAGACTAGATCCATCTTTTTTGGGGTGTAAAAGTGTCAGTGGAAAATATTAAATGCATAATTTTATTTCCAAGAATGTTTATAAAATGGGTAATTAATGCATAATTAGGCCCAAGCACATAGGGGGGAGTAAAACCTAGCATGAAATTGGCAAGGGTAGCAAGTTTTAATGCTACACATATGCATGTGTATCTCTTTGTGTGTATTATAGACACCTAAATAATTTATCTGATACACCTTGGTGGTACTTATTCAAAATTTATCCTTTTGAATTGAAATGGATAGTAAAATTCTTGAATATCCTAAAATTGCAAGGGTTTATTTAATCAATTATGCATTAGGGCTTCTAAAAAACCCTATCCTTCATCAAAACCATAGCATTTATCTAAGGACCTTTTAATTTTCTTATGTTTTTTCATTGAAATTTAACCTAGGTCTCCTTTCTTTCAAGTTACAACTTTGAGGGCTTCAACCTGTGTGTTTACCAACCCCTTCCCTAGAGTCCCAGTTGGACCCATTACTATCCTATTCTTTAAATAAACCACTTAAGGATTTGCACTTCATCGGGTCCCATAGGACACATGTCATTATTTTGTGTAGTCTCTTTGGTTCGATGAAGCTCTTTTTGTGTTATTATTCTCCCCGTGAACCTATGAAATACCTTTTTTCCTCCATATGATTTTGACATATATGGGTCTCTAACCAATCAAATCATGAGATTTATTTTTGCACAAGTAACTTAATTCTTCTAGCAAAGAACCCCCTTTTTTCATTCATTGGAAACCCCTTTCTTCCCTAGTGACTTAAGTTGTTCTTTTATACACATTTTTTAAATATCTTTTAAGTCAACCAAGGAAAATCTTTCTAAGGGTCTCAATTTTTTCCTAGTTGGTGCTAGATGTTAGCTTATTATTATGTTACACTAGCAATAGCCTTCCTGGAGTGATTTTGAACTAAGATTATAGTCCCCAAAACTCCCAAATTGTGCCATGTGTCTAGTCTTGGTCACTTCCAATGTTTCATGGAGGAAAGAACTGTTAAGGAAGCCTTAAATATTTTTCTTTTGTTCCTACAAGTCCCCAAAATGATGACATGTGTCTCAAATCTATGCTAAATAAATAAAGGTTTTCTCATCCTAGAAAGGATTTCAAATTCCTATTATTATCTTTAATCTTCAAGATCAATGGCCCATATTAAAAAATGGAGAACATCTATCATTGCTCATTTGTTCAAGCATGCAAAAATATTGATAGTTGATGTGATGTATACCTACCAAATTCTCAAGAGCACTGGCTTAATTTTCTCATTTATCATTACTCAAAACAAAAGGGGAAGATAATAGAGAAAATTTATTGTATAATTTTGAGAAAATAAGGGTTTTCATAGAAAATTAGGGATTTTTGTGGGTAGTGAATAAGTAAATTTGACAATTTATGTGCATTTTGAAAATAACAGGGGTGTTGTTATTTGGTTCCACTAGTTCAAAAGGGAATTTAGGTCTTTGGGAGGGTGACATTGTATAGAATTTTAGAAAATCCCTTTATGAAGTGTAAAATTAAAAAACCTAGTTTAGAAAGTATTAAAAACTCAAGAGAACAAGCATGAATAGGGATTACCACCATAACCTCACCCCTATTTCACCCTTATTTAGAGCTACCAGACCTTTATGTATTTCTTCTGACAAATAGGTAGCAAAATCATAAGAGGTGTTGTGTGTCAAATTTTGTATGTTTTCAACCATGTACATGGGTGCAATCGACATGCTTGAAGCTGGATCATATCCTAGAATTTGACAAAGAGAATAAAAGGTTCTTTCGAAGTAGTTTGCAAAATAGTTGAATTGGTAGGGCTCTATGTCAGATGCATCTAGTATAATTTTGGTTCCTTCTTTTCCTACTACTAAGAAATTTGATAATAATAAAAAATTGAATGTTGGTCTCGCCTTCTCATACTCCTCTCTCAATTTCTATCTTATCAATTTTCACTGTCTCATTATCCCACTAGCTTAGTCTAAAAACTTCAATGAATTCCTCCCTGGTGACCTCAACCATTTTCTTGCCAGAATGTGTCATTACTACCCTTACAATAGGGTCATATTTGGTTGCAATAGCCTTGAGGAGGTCCACATTGAGATACACATTTGCGAAAACCAACTTACCCATATCTAGTCTCCATGGGTTGCAAATAGGGATTTTGCAGTTTCTGTTACCAAATGAATATGTGAATAATGTCCATCCAGTGATTGGTATTTTTGCATCTTTGATAGCATAATGTCTATTGACAATGCCATCTCTAGTTATAGGATCTTGAAACATACACTAACCTATGCGTTTATCATTTGTTGAGGGTTTCAACTGGTCCAATAAATCTTGGACTAGAGGTCTCTTCTTGGGTTTAGAACTAGGGGTTTGGGCTCTTGGGAGTGCCATTGTTCTAATAAACAACTCGAACTAGTGTTTAATAGACTAGAACTAGGGATTATATTTTACATAAATGGATAATGCAATTCAAACAATTGAAGGAAATTTGATGAACTTAAAACCTTACAAAAGTCCTAGTACCCTACTCATAGAAATGGTAGTATCTATGGAAATTTTGAAGAAATGAATATATAAGGTGTGATTCTATCTTACTGGTTGACCAATGCTTAGAAACCCTAATTCGTGGACACTCAGAGCTCTAATCACACCGCAACAAATCTTGGATGCTTTACAATACCTTTTTGATTGATTTTGTGCTTTCAATCCAACTTTTATGGCAAAGAAATATTTTAATTGGGTAGAAAAACATTGAATCCGCCATTCTAGACTTATACAAACCAAAACAGCTCCATGAAATCCTTTTGTAATTTTAAATATTAGTCGTTGATCTCCCCGTGATTTGGATTGATGGTCAACTCAGATGGAGTCATAAAATTTTGAAAATTTGACCTGCGCTAAACTCAACATCCAATCAATCAAATTTTTCCAAGTTTACACTTTCCTTGTTGGCCCCATAGGCTCCATGACACTTTACAAGTCATGAAAAAAGTCAACGTGTCAATCACCTACTAGCCCTTTGAGATCTATGGGATGTTGATTAATGGTCACCGACTATCAGGCAAAAATTTACATCAATCTAGTATAACCTAATATGCACACCATTTAACCCCCAAGTTCACCCCAAGTGATTAACATCTTTTCATAATGGAAGATCGAGATTAAAACATCTCACCAACCATTTATCCACATGCAATGTAACCCTTTTAGTAGCTCACCTTTTAATATCACCATAGTCACCATAAATATTTAGCCAAATATTTCATGTCTCCTAAATTTCTTTGGATGGTGTGGATCATGCCACGTGGCAGCCGCCCGCTACCCCATTGAGAACTAAGATTTTCTAGTGGCTCCCCCATAGGCTAGCATGGAATGGACAAGATCAACTCATAAGATCACATTAGAACTATTGATCTTGATAACCTCTTTGCATCGCTGCCTTCTAAGCTTTGTAGGACCCATCATGCGGTGGACACTTGTCACCATGCCCACTACCCCACTAGGTTTTTCCTTGAAATATTTTAATGTAGTGGGCTAGTGGGCGACCAATGAAAATGAAGCAGTTGGACCCAACAACCATGGATTAAGATTTTAAACAACATGTGCATTAATCAATGACTTAAAATGGGGACTTCATTAGGTTGAGGAGATACCAGACTTAATATTTTAGTCGTAGAATTAGGATAAGAAAGAAATATTTTGACTCCTCGAACTTAAGACATTCACAAATATTTGAATAGGTAAAATGACTAGTTAGACTAGGGGATGAGGCTGGTAAGTAAATGAATCCAATGACACAAGTCATGACTTAAATGATTGGAAATGGGATGGAAAAAGTCAATAAAGCATTACAACCTTTCACAAGGTTTAGCAAACACTTAGGGATTTTCAAGGGTTTAGGACATTAAAAAGAACCCTAGAATGATGGTATTCACAACCCTAACCCTAAAATGACCATCAAATGTATAAATATTTGAAATGCAAGGCTCAGAGCTAGAAATTTTTTCAAAGTGCTATCATGTTGTTAGATACAACAAGCTTCCTATAATTGGTCTATACATAGTTTGATTTGCATCAAGAGATTCATCTATTTTTCTCAGCTTACATCTATTTATCATGGGGGTGCTTCCTACTTTTTTCTTTCCATTCCAAATTTCTTGAGCATTTCCTTAGCATACTTGGATTGAGATATAAATATCCCTTCATCGGTCTATTCTATTTGTAAACCAATAAAAATGAAAGTTCTCCAAGCATGGACATCTCAAATTTATTTTTCATTTGAGTAGCAAACTCTTTGCACATTTCATTGTTCTTACCACCAAAAATGTTGTCATCTACATATACAACAACAATTAACAAATGCTCACCTTCTAATTTGAAATATAGATTGCTATCTACACATCCTCTATTGAATCCATGTAATTTCAAGTACTATTATAAACTTGAGTACTAGGCTCTAGGTTCCTATTTTAGACCATACAAGGATTTCTTTAGTCTACAAACATAATCTTATTCTTTTGATAGTTGAAAACCTTTAGGTTGCCCAATGTATACTTCCTCTTCTAGGTTTCCATTTAAAAAGAAGATTTAACATCCATTTGATAGACTTTGAATCCTTTATGAATAGAGAATTCTAAAAACATTCTTATTGATTCCAATCTAGCAACTGGAGCAAATGTTTCTTCAAAATCTATACCTTTCGTTTGTGCATATCCTTTATATACCAATCTATCTTTATTCCTTATAACAATTCTATTTTCATTGAGCTTGTTTCTAAATACCCATTTTTTTCTTATTACATTCTTGTTTGGGGGTCTTGGAAATAATTCCCAAGTTTTTTTCTTCTCAATTTGGCTCAATTCTTCTTCTATGGCTTTCAACCAATTTTCATCTTTGCTAAATTGATCAAAACTTTTAGGCTCAAATTTTGACATTAGAGAAAAATTGGCTTGCTCTTTGTTCTTTACAAATATTCTCCTTGCCTAAACTCCTTCATCTTTATTTCCAATAATCCGTTATACCAGATGATCCTTTTGGACATATCTTGCAGGTGCCTTTTCATTTTCATCTTCTGATTCTTCATCATCTATTTCTTCTTCAAACCTTGATTCTTCTTCACAAATATCTCTATTAGGTTTAACTTATTTCATTTCTTCATTAACCTTGACATTTATACTTTGCACAACTATTTGTTGCCTCTTATTATAACATTTGTAGGCTTTACTTTGAGTGGAATATCAAAGAAATATTCCTTCATCACATCTTGAGTCAAAGCTTCCTAAATTATTGTCATATCTTTTTATGTAACATTTGCTTCTAAATACTTTTAAGTATTTAACAGATGCAAGTCTACCATACCATAGTTCATAAGGATATTTTTCATTGTTTTCTCTTAGTTGAACTCTACTCAAATTATATGTTGTAGTATGTACTACTTCTCTCCAATATAAATTAGGTAACTTATCCTCATTTAGCATTGTTCTAGCCATTTCTGCTATGGATTACTTGTTGCAAAATATTGTCTTCTAATCTCATGTCCCTCACAATATTCTATGAATTTATTTGAGATGAATTCTTCACCTTTATCAAATCTTAAGCATTTTATTCTCAGTCCAATTTTGTTCTCAACCATGGACCTAAATATTTTAAATATTTCAAAATCTTGAGATTTTTCCTTCAAAAAGGTTACCCATGTCATTCTTGAGTAATCATCTATTAGTAACATAAAGCATCCTTTTCCTTTCTATTGAATATCCAAGATACTGAGAGGGGGGGTGAATCAATATCTTCTTAATTTTTTTGAATAGATACCATTCAATTATTCCAATGCATACAACAACAAAGATAAGTAAAAGAATTAACATAGCACGAAATAACAAAACACATGAACACCAAGATTTTTTATGTGGAAAACTCAAAATGGGAAAAACCACGGTGAGTTTTAGCTCACAATATAGTATAACCGGTTATAAGATATTAAAAAAATGGGGTGGCTCACTACCAAGACTCACTGTCCAAATACAAATGATCATTGCCTACAAAGTTACAATGACAAAATGGTTTACAACCAAAATGAACTAACAAAGTACACCTAGAAAGTGTTGATTCAATTCCAATGAACCTCAGTAAACTGACTTGACACACTTCATCATATTAGCTCTTCTTCACTTTCCCATTCACAACACACTCATCTCTTGTTCAGTTTTCAAAAACTATCCAATATATATATCCTATCTCTCTGTAAGCATCAATTAGGTTGGCCTAATTAGATGCACTTATTATTCATCAAAATTACCAATTGTCAGCTACAAGCTTTCACAAAATCTTCCCAATAGATAATTCAAAACCCAACATGCTACATCATGTTAGCACCGACCTAAGATAGGCAACACATATATCTACAAAACAAAATTGAATCACCATTACATTGTTTATTCATTAGGTCAGCCAGCAATAGACCTAATAGCAAAATTGCAATCAATAGAATAATGCCAATACACCATACAAGCATTTGAAGACATGAGATATTGAATGTAGGTGCTTACAACATCCATGCACCATTTTAAAAATCCACAAGCAATAGTAATCAACAACAAACAACTGTGGATCAAAATACCGAAGAATGTAAGCATTATACCGGTTTAGATACCGAACAAGAATGCAGGAACAAATTCAAATTTGATCTTGCAGTTGCAACTCATATATCATGGTGACATCAATGACAGCATAAAACAACAAAATGATATGTTCTTCATTTTTCCAACAATCTCCCCCTTTGTCATTAATGGCAACATGTGCCAAAAATTTCAAAATAAAACTTGCAAAAACTTCCAAACTTCATTTACAATGCTTCTCACCCTAACACCAACATTTCACCTTCTTCACTCCCCCTTTGACATCAAGGAAAAAGGGTGTCCCAAAAATTGAAATATGAAAAAAAAAAAGAAAAAAAAAAATATGCATCAACCAGAGGATGGTGAGCCTTGAAGCTCCTTATGAATACCTTCCCATACTGATTTACCATTCTACCAACTATCCTTTGCAGCAATCAACATCTTGTTTAGGGATTCCAACTCTACTAGAGTTTCTTCTGCACCATCCGAAGTATCAAGAGTCAAATTTATCTTCTCAAGTTTTTTTGTGCTTGCCAAGGCCTTTCCAACTAGAGTGTATTCCACTCTTATAATGTCACTTAACTGATCAAATTTTTTGATAATCTCTTCCTTCTGCTTCTGTAAAACAAAGAATTTATCTTTATGAGAAGTGATGGCATTCCAAGTTGATCTATCTCTGTCTTTGGATATATTGTAAGTACCAGAGACAACAACCAACTCAGACTCAATAGATTCCATAACAACCTTAATGCTTTGGGTGGCATCCAACCACTTTAAGAAATAAGAAAGAACAAAATTTGCTTCTGACTCACAAATCTTCACAGCTTCTAGGTTCTTTTCAACATTTGAGTGTGCTAGAGCACACTTGTCATTGCATAACCAGTAGCCTTTTCTCTGCTAGTTTATCCTCAACTTCTTGTTTTGTCTTTTCTCCAAGCCCGGAGGTAAAATCCTTGAAAGAATCTAATAGCAATCTCAAACTTTCAATAGGAGTGAGGGATGCATCAATAGATGCACCGGGTGTGACCTCCTACAATGCCTTAAGAGCATCTTCAATGAGTTTTGTTCCTATCTAATGTGTTTCAAGAATCTCCTTCCTTCTAGATGCCTACAATGAATCTCCCAACACCACTTTATGAACCAAAGACATCTTATCCACAACTACAAATCCTTCAATCATAGGAAGTTGTAGAATCTCTGGAGGAATTATTGGTTGGAATTTGATTTCCTTGGAAAACAAGCCTTTCAAAACATCATTACTGGAGGACGATTCTCCGGGATGATTAAGATATTTTACAATCTATTTTTGAATTTCTTCATTTTTCCTAGCAAATTCCTCATTTTTCTTTTCTTCCTCCCCCTTTTTCTTCTCTTCTTCCTTCTATTCTTCTTCCACTTCCTCTTCTTCTTCTTTCTTTTCTTCCTTTTCATTTTCATCTTTATCTTTATCCCTGGTGTCTTCTTCATAATTTCCATCTTTTCCATTTTATCCTTTTTTTCTTCCAGATTATCTTTTTCTTCTTCTTCATTGCCTTTTTCTTCTTCAATATTACCCTTTTCATCATTGTCGTTTTCACCTTTAGTGTGCTCCGGAGGAGCATCATCATGTTTTTCAGGCTCAACTTCACCTTCATTCTGCTTCTCAATTTTTAAAGGATTATTTTCACCACTAACATCATTTTCAAGATCACTATCTTCAGAAATACCTGTATCACCTGTATCAAGAGGAGTATCTTCCTCAACATTTTCAGCAGCAACATCTTCATGCTATGCCCTTAATATTAGTGTACATCGAGTTATGAATAGTTAGGTTGTGGCTATCTTAACTCTCTATTAAGTCATATGATCATTAGTATATTTTTATTTAGTTTTTTAGGTCATCCTAAGGCCTATATAGGTGTGTCTAAGTAGGCCTAGGTGATATCCTAGGCATAAATAGGTATATATAGGAGGTTGTGAGTCTTATTTCATCATCAAGTTGTGAAGTGTGTTCTCATTAGATATATTTGAAGGTTTTCCCCCTCGAAGTGGCTTGTTATTCTCAGTTATTATCAAGTACTTGCAGCATAATTCATATCATATTCTCCTATTGTGCAAGTTATTCCATAACAAGTGGTATCAGAGCATGATCTTGGCACCGTAGAGGCAAGGTTTTTTCTCAATTTTGGAGGCGATTTTGGGAAGAGAATATCTTTCAGATTTTGGTGAATTTTTTTCTAATTTTTAAAGGGTTTTTGAAGAACATATTAAAGAATCTACAGTCCAAAATTTAGAAGAATTGGAGTAGAATTAAGTGAATTATTTTAGAATTAGGGTTTCTACACAATTTTTTTGGAATTTTCTTATCTCATACATATTGTCGAATTGGAGTCTAATTTTTATTGGGTTTTTGAAGACGTACTAAAGGAGATAAAAATAAAAAAATTGGAGGAATTGGAGTATAAATAAGTAAGTTATTGAAAAATTAAAATTTTCACAATTATCACTCTCCACGCTACAAATCTGCTTATTTCTTGGAGATTTTTCTAGGCGAGAGTTATTTTGGCCCTAGTAAGTTACAATAAATTTTTTAGAGAATTTTAGTTTCATTTGTGTGATTTATTTCAAAATTAGTGGTTCCCATCATGACGGGGCTTGCAACAAGGGGCAAAAAAATGTTGTCACTCTAGGGAAGAATCCTGATAAGGATGGGGTAACAATATAGGATATTACTCCTAATGAGGAAATTAGTAAGTTAAAGGAAGAAATTTCCTCAATGAAGATGGATATGTGTGACCTAAGAGGAGATATATCGGACATACGAAACATGTTAAGCACCTACATGGTTGAACCAAGAAAGGAGTTCTCAAGTGACCAAGGTGAAAATTCTAGGTCAGCTAACATTGACACAAGCTTTAGTACTCCTATGGGATCTATGAATTTATTTTCAAAGGTGGATATGTGCAAGTTTGATGGCAAGGATCCTCTAACATGGATAAACCAAATGGGGATTTTTTTTTATGTACACCAAATCCCAAATGGATAAAAGGTCATGATGGCTTCCCTATATCTAGAACTAGATCAATTTATTTGGTATCAATGGCTTTGCACTCATTGAAGGAAAAAGGGGCTCATCGTCTCATGGTTAATTTTTGTGGAGGAACTCCAAACACAATATAGCAATAGCGTGACAAACAACTTCTTTAGCCAGCTGGCTAAACTTCAACAAACAAGATTAGTTAAGGATTATATTCAGCAATTCCAAAATCTATCCTTAAGAGTGGATACAATTATAGAGGAAAATTTGAATGATTTATTCTTGGGGAGTCTCAAGTATCACATTCAACGTGAGGTACGCATGTTTAGCACTAGCTCCATAAATGAGTCTTTTATCTTAGCACGTAGGGTAGAGGAGAAGTATTTGATTCCTAAGAAGCAAGGGGCTAATGTGACAAGAGAGAAAGGATATTCAACATAACCTACTAGGTTGACTCCAAAACAAATTGAGGAGAAAAGAGAAAAAGGGTTGTGTTTCAATTGTGATAGAAAATACAGTCGAGGACATAAATGTAGTGAAAAGAAATTGTTCTATATTGAAGGTACAAGTGAAGATGAAGAGGAGGAACCCATACTAGAGGATGAAAGTGAGTCAAATGAGGAATCACATGATTCTCAACCAATAATTTCTTGTCATGCACTCTCAGGTTTCAGTGCTCCAAAAACTCTCAAGGTGGTGGGGTTCTTAAAGAAGCAAAAGGTAACAGTGTTGATCAACTCAGGTAGTACTCATAATTTCATCAACAAAAAGTTAGCTACTCATCTAAATTGTTTTATATATCTAGCTCCAAAGTTTTAGGTTTTGATTGTAGATGGTGGTATAGTTAGTTGTTTAGGGAAGTGTCATAGCATTAAATTATCCATGGGATATTATCAAATTGATACCCCAATGTATGCGATATCCATGGGTGCAACATATATTGTTTTGGGAGTACAATGGCTTACTACATTGGGAACGATTGAGATGAACTTCCAAGAATTATTCATGAGATTTCAATTAGAAGGAAGGGTAGTAGAGCTAAGGGGGTTGAAGGAAAAATCCCCACAAATGGTAAGCTCTCATCAAATACAAAATTTTCTTAAGAAAGGAGTGGATGGATTTGTGGCCCAACTATGTTCATTAGAAGTCTCTCAATCTAATGCTCCTACTCATCTAAATTTGCAAGCTATAATTTGTTGGATCTCAGTTGTGCTTATGGTTTGTCCTTGATGACAAAATCTCTGATCCTTATGATTTATAATAGCACTTCTTTGATGTCTCTTGGCTATTACAGAAAGTTATTTGTTATGCTTTATTTTCATGGTGATGAGAATTCTAGTACAAGTTATGAAATCTATCTCTTTGAATGACAGAGTTTGGAAGATGGTTTCTTTGTCAGGATGGATCTTTTTTGCATATCACAAGTGTTGGTTGTTTCTCATTTGGGCTTACACATATCAGCATGAGTATGGCAGGGTCTCCCCGATCCACTTTGAAATGTCTGAGTTGCCTATCAACAAGGCATTTATGATGTTATGTCAATTGAATTTAACATTCTGGTAGGTTTCGGCGTGACATTGTTCGTGGTCTTGGCAACAGAAGAAAAATATTTATCGGCATGAGCCAGAGGTCTTTGGTATAATGTTTCATCGAATATGTTATGTCTTACTGACCCACTTCAGAATGAGCATATCGGCAAAGGAAATCATCCTCGGGGTAATGTAATAGCGAGTCTTTCTTGTCTCGGTGACTCAATGAATAAAGTTTTTTAGTATGTCAAAGTTTTTCTCCAAGAGGTCTCCCCGAAGGTTGTATGTTACAGCGATAGTGAATGAATCTAAAAGGCATCTCGGTAAGAAGTTTCCTCATGTCTCAGTGAAAGAATAATATATTAAGGAAGACCATCGGCGTAGCATGTTGTATTCGATATGTCTTCTCTCTGAATCTAATGAATCACTGGGAAAGTGAATTGAATGTTTGGCAACGTTAAAGTTTCCTTCGGTATAACGTGCTATCAATGGAAATAAAAAGTTTAGGGAAAATTTTTTGAGCTTATTCTTTTTGATTGGGTATCAAACCCTAGCCTGGCCGCCATCATGAGTGTTTATGTTTCTGTTGTTGCTGACTGTAATGGTTCTTACAAAGGTTTATTTGGTGCATTTCTGACTGGAAGCTCGATAGTGGATAATTGTGCCATGGGATTTACAGATCTATCTGGTATTTTTATTTATGTGTTTCATACTGCGCATATTAATTTATTATCACCATTTTTCTTAAATGCTCACTACATCTCAATCAATATGATGCCCTGACTGAGTATTGTCATTCATGCATTAGAGGTTATGATTTTCTGTGGTCGACAGTTGTGTGTTTTATGCAGAAAAATGATATCACATGTTTCAGATTTGTTGAGAACAGCTCTTAGCTGGGTTGGTTGTTCTGCCATTACTTCTGAAGATAGTTACCTTTCTGGCAGATGTTTATATAGAAGCATAAAACTTAGTTTTCCGCTGGACTGTTGATGTAATTCTGAGACTATCATTCCTTTGCTGTATAAAAATATATGGATAAAACTCTGCAGTAAAATTTGTATAATAAGATGTAGAGATTGTGATTTTCTTCTCTATGAGGTATTTTAGGGATTCAGTTATTGAATCTTTAAGGTATTCTGTAGATGAGAAAATAGAGAAATAAGTGTTTAACTAAAAATAGAGAAACCCTCTGAATCATTATTATTGTTCAAAACATAATTTGAGGGGTTGGTACTCCTTGAGATAGATATCTCTAAATGAGGGGTTGGTGCTCCTTGAGTGGGTGCTAAAAAATCAGCCTATAAGGCATTGTGAATAGTTGATTATAAGATTAAGCTAGGAAGGCATTTTAAGGAGTGGTTTTTATACCCTAGGAGGGTTTTCCACTCAGCAAAATGTTGTGCCTCTTTGTTCTTCTGTGTTCTTTCTGTTTTACTATGCTGTTGCTGTTTTTGTTCACTGTTGAGTTATTACTTTTCTCAATTCTGTTTATGAATGATTACATTCAACTCATGAATGCATTAATCAGAGTAATATTGAGAAAAAATTAGTGATATGTTTTGAATATCTAAAAAATTGGTCAAATCTGTTAAGACACTGATTCACCCCCCCTCTCATTGTCATTTTAACTCCAACATAATTGATCATCACTTAGTTGTTCTTGGAAATATGCCTAAAGGGCTTCCTCCTAAGAGGGATCATAATCATGCCATACAGTTAGTTCCAGGGAGCCAACCACTAAACATTAGGCCTTATAGGTATCCACACATACAAAAGAGTGAGATAGAAAAAATTGTTGAGGAGATGCTAGAGGCAGGAATTATCAGGCATAGCCAAAGTGCTTACTCCTCGCCTGTGGTGATGGTCCGTAAGAAGGATGATACTTGGCACATGTTTCTAGATTATAGAGTGCTCAACATGTACACCATTAAAGATAAGCTTCCTATTCTAGTCATTTATTATTTGCTAGATGAATTGAATGCAGCTATGTATTTTACCAAGTTAGATCTTAGATCTAGTTATCACCAAATTTAGATTAAGGAGGAAGATATTTGTAAGACAACATTTCAGAATCATGAGGGTCATTATGAATTTTTGGTGATGCCATTTGGTCTTACCAATGCACCATCTACATTCCAAATTTTGATGAATTCCATTTTTAAGAAGTTTTTGACAAAGTTTGTGTTAGTATTCTTTGATGATATATTGATTTATATCAAGACTTGGGAAGAACATTTGCAACATGTGGATCAAGCATTACAAATACTTGAGGATCATAAACTCTATGCTAATCCATCCAAGTGTGCTTTTGGTCTTAAGGAGGTGGAGAATTTGGGACACATAGTTTCACATGAAGGATTAAAGGTGGACCCTAACAAAATTAAGGCTATCATGGAATGGCCTATTCCAAAAACCATTAAGAAAATGAGGGGTTTCTTGGGATTGATAGGGTACTATAGAAGATTTTTGAAGAATTATGGTCATATAGCATCACCTCTCACCACTCTATTGAAGAAGGATTCTTTTCATTGGAATGAGTCTGCCAATACAACATTTGAGAGATTGAAGGAGGCTGTGTACAGATCCAGTGCTTGCCACTCCCGACTTCACCAAGGAATTCATTATGGAATGTGATGCTTCTGAAATGGGATAGGAGCAGTGCTCATGCAAGAAGGTCGACCAATTGCTTTTGAGAGTTGTCAATTAAAGGGTAAGAATTAACTAAAACATATTTATGAGAAGGAAATGCTAGCAATCCTCCATGTAGTTAAACAATGGAGGCCTTATCTATTGGGTAGACACTTCAAGGTTAAGACAAATCATGATAGCCTAAAATATTTTTTGGAACAAAGACTATCTTTTGAAGAGCAACAAAAATGGGTCACTAAGATGTCAGGATATGACTTTGAGATTGTATATAAGAAAGGGAATGAAGATATTGTAGCAGATGCACTTTCAAGGAAGGATGAGAAAGATGAAGCCTTATTGTGTACCCTTTCAATATTACAAGCAAATTGGGTGGCAAAATCCAAAGCAAAGTGGAAAAATGATGTTGCGACAAGTAATCTCATTGAACAATTAAATAGTGATCATAGTAGTTCAGATAAGTTTTGTTGGAAGGGAGATTCTCTTTGGTATAAAGAGCGTTTGTATCTCTACAAGAATTCCACTCTTTAACACAAGATTCTCACAGAGTTGCATGAGTCTCCAATGGGTGGTCATTCAGGATTTTTGAAGACATATCATCAAGTCAAGCAAGATTTTTTTTGTGAAGGGCTAAAAGGTGATGTTAAAAAAATTGTGGTTGAATGTTTGGTTTGTCAAAGGAATAAAGGGGAGACAATTAAGACACCGGGTCTCTTGCAACCCTTATCTATTCCTAGCCAGCATTGGGAAGAGGTATCCATGGACTTCATCATAGGGCTTCCCAAATCTAAAGGTCATAATGTCATCATGGTAGTAGTTGATCGCCTCACTAAATATGCACATTTCATTGCATTATCACATCCTTTTACAACAAGTGCAGTGGAAAAATATTTTTTGGAGAATATCCAGAAGCTACATGGTACACCTAAGGTTATTGTTAGTGATTGTGATCCTATCTTCACTAGTCACTTTTGGAAAGATTTATTCTCATGTTTGTGTACTCAGTTGGCTCATAGATCTTCATACCACCCTCAATTAGATGGGAAAAATGAGGTTGTTAATAAGTGTTTGGAAGGATATCTACGTTGTTTCACTTCAAAGAAACAATCTCAATGGGTAGATTGGCTACCACTTGCAGAATGATGGCACAACACTTTTTTTCATAGTTCATCAAAAATGTCTCCATTTTTGGCACTTTATGGATATCATCCTCCTTCCATCACATCATCAATAAAGGTGTCACTAAGAGTTCAGGTAGTAGAAGACCACTTGCTTCATCAACAAGTACTTTTAGGACTCAAGGAGAATTTAGCCATGGCACAAAATCAAATGAAACAATAGGTAGACCAACATTGTAGTGAAAGAAGTTTTGAAGGTGGGGTTTGGGTCTTCTTGAGATTGCAGCCTTATAAGAAAATCTCACTAAACCAATAAAAAATTAATTATAAGTTGTCTCCAAGGTATTATGGTCCATACCAAATCATGCAAAAGATCGGTAGTGTTGCCTACAAGCTAGAGTTGCCACCAACAACAAAGATACATCCAATTTTTCATGTTTCCTGTTTGAAGAAAGTAATTGGGCATAATATTCCCACTCAAACAACACTACCAAAGCTCGATGAAGAAGTTAGAATCATTTTGGAACCAGAGTGCATTCGTCAAACATGCACAAAGAAGCTAAGGAATAGAACTCTCACTGAGTATCTCATCCAATGGAAGAATTTACTAGTTGAAGATTCCACATGGGAGGATGAGGAGTTCATTCAAAATAATCCAAACTTGATTAGCATTGAGGACAATGCTTGTTTGAAGATGGGGGGGTGTGTGCAAGAAGTTGAGTCTGCCAAAAAGTGGAAGTGTTTTCCCTAATTTTCAGAATTTGACACATTGACCTTAAAATTTGAAGCACTTAGAGATGGAATCTTTAAAAAAGTCACTAATCATAAAATGTAGTACTCGGAGTCTAGTTTCCAAATATGTAATTTATTTCAATACCCATATTGTAAAAATTGAGTTTCAATAGGCGTTTCCAAAAACCACTATTTAAAAGTCACTTTTTTATACCATACCATGAACGTGTACGACATCCATATTTTGACCTAAATTATCATATTTTTCAAAATCCTTTTGGGAAAAGATTTGTGACTCACTGAAGCTTGTTTTTGATATTTTTTTGTAATTTTTTATTGATTTTTTTTTATAAATTTTTATTAGGCATATTTGTCATTTTGAAAAATTGTTGTGTATGACACGATAAGATGACCTAAACTTATCATTTAAAAAAAAATAAATTGAAAATAATTGTCTGAAGTTTTTTCTTGTCCAATTCGTTCGTCAAAATGTTATGTTGATCAAAAGTTATTAAAATACTAAAAAAACCTAATAATTCAAGTTTATGGACTAGTTTCATTAGAAATTAATTGAAAAATAGAAAAAATATTCAAATTATTAAAAAAATTACATATTTGGAATCTGCACTGTCTCATCTATAATGGGTTTTAATTTCGTAAATTTTTTTTGTAAAATAGGTCTTCAAACATATGTCCAAAGTCATTATTTTCCTATGACATTAACAGGACCTTCAAGTTGCAGGTCAAACCAGGTCCAAAGCTTAGGTTCAGGTCCCCAAGCCATTTCCCAAACCAAAAAACAAGCCAAAAACCTGGCCCAAAAATTCATAATTTAAAAAGCGGGATCTCGTTTTAAAATGGGATCCCGTTTCAAAACAGGATCCCGTTTTATTAAAAAACCATTTTTTATGGTTCTATGAAACGGGATCCCATTTTGTAAAACGGTCCAAAAACGGAAATTTCCATTTTCAAAGTTTTCAAAACGGGATCCCTGTTTTGAAAACTTTCCAAAATGGAAATTTTCAAAATTGGAAGTTTCAAATATAGAAAGTTTTCAAACGGATCTCGTTTGAAAACTTTCCATTTTTGAAATTTCTGTTTTGGAAATTTTCAAAATAGATCCTGCTTTGAAAATTTTCCAAAATGGAAATTTCTGAAAACGGGATCCCGTTTTTTAAATTTAGGCTCGGGATCCCGAAGCTAAACGGGATCCCATTTTTTGCAAACCGAATTAATTTTTTTGCCTAAGGCAAAAACTTCCACGTTTCATGGACTCATCTTCTTGCACTTACCCAGGGGCATGCTACACCCTTAATATTAGTGTACATTGAGTTATGAATAGTCAGCTTTTGGCTATCTTAACTCTCTATTAAGTCATTATCATTAGAATATTGTTATTTAGTTGTTTAGGTTGGCCTAAGACTTATATAGGTGTGTCTAAGTTGGCCTAGGTGATATCCTAGGCATAAATAGGTATATATAGGAGGTTGTGAGTCTTATTTCATCATCAAGTTGTGAAGTGTGTTCTCATTAGAGATATTTGGAGGTTTCCCCCCTCAAAGTGGCTTGTTATTCTTAGTTATTATCAAGTATTTGCAGCATATTCATATCATATTCTCCTATTGTGCAAGTTATTCCATAAAACTTCATCAACCTTAAGCATGTCATATTTCTCTATTGTATCCCCGATCACCTTTGTTGTTTCCTTCCTTATTTTCTTTATTTGCTTTTATTCCTTGACATTAAAATATTTACCCTTTTCTTCAATTGAAACATATCTGCACAAATCCTTTTCAAAGTCTCTAGATCATCTAGGGTCAAGGAAGACCTAATCTTATCAAATGCATTGTTCCTAATTTTCTCTTCAAGTGCAACAACCTCTAATCTTCTTTTCATCAGAGCTTCCCACATATTCTCAGGTATATCTTTCTTCAAATTATCCCATTTGACTTCTAAGATGATTACATATTGAATGACAACTAAAATCAATATTTTCTTATCCTCTTCTCCAACATCATCATAATATTCTATTGTAGGATTCATCATATTTTCAAAATGTAACAAAGAATTGAGAGTTTCCTCAAATTTAAAATGGGGAGTAGAACTTACCAGATTGTCTTGTTTGTCTCTCTGGTCCACAGAGGCTTCATCAAACACCTTAGTTTTCTTTGACTTTGGTTTGGTGTGCACATGAACACCAAATTTTTGCTCTTCCTTTTCATCAGAAGACGATACAACATGTACTCTCTTAGAACCAACAACTTCCTTAGAAGCACCTTCACCAGAGGATAAACTTCCTCTTCTTTTCCTCACCAATTTTGAAGCAGGATCCTCTTCCTCTTCATCCTAATCATATGTGATGCTAAGATTTTTCTCCCTTGTAGCTTTCTCTTTCTTTTCTCATTTTCTAGGGGCCAGTGGAGGAATTTCTTTCCTCTTCCTAGATCTAGTAGTAGGTCTAAAGGAAACTGGGCCTTTTCCTTTTTCAGCGATACTGGGGTCAACTTTTACTGCAGGGGCTACAGAGGATTTAGCAGGAGTAGTCCTATCGAATCTCCTTATGCCAAATGACTCTTCCTCCAACTCTTCTCCCTTAGCCCTTCCAAGCACAATCTACTCATCAGTGAATCCAACTTTTTTAATCTTCTTTTCCACTCTCTTTCTGATTATGGGCTTCTGGTGCTCCATGTGGATCTCCATAGACTTTTCAACATAAGTATCAATTCTAGGTTCATTGGGATCCTTCAAAATTTTTAGAAAAATTTATACATAACCCTTAGTTTCATCTTCTATAATTTCATATCCCAATGGTTGAATCCATATGGTTCGGGGTTCTACTACTTCAATCATGCATTCATCAGAGGAAACATGGAATATGATGTCATCTTTGTATTTCTCAAAAAAATCCTTGGAATCCTATCTCTCTCATTCATGTTGCTCTTAAATACAACAAAGAATGTTGCTAGAGTATTTTTTTGAGCTTTCAAATCACCCAAATTATGCATATAATCAAAGATTTGATGTGCCACCAGTCTGGATGAGTCCTAAAACACCTCATCATTCTTTCCAGGTAGTTTCTTCATGAAATAGAACAATAGACATACAATCAATGAACCGAATTTGAAAGCACACTTCCTTTCTTTTGTCAACTTCAAATTCTCAAGCAACTATTTCTGGAGAAGCTCACATAAGTTATAGTTTGCACCATTGATTACCATATCAAAACCAGTATAAATGGTTGTGACCAAAATAGAGTTCTCTCTGTTGGTGAAGTATATTTTGTGACCAATCATGATAGTTGGATACTTCACAACTGGATTAGTGATGCATAATCTTCAATAGTAGATACTTTATGACTATAAGATTTAGGGAGAGATCTCAAAACTTTCTTCATAATATCATCTTATTTTACTTCTCCACCAAGACCAGTGATGCCAAAAACTACTTCATGCACCCTAAGCATATAACTTGCAATTTATTCATCCTCTATCATCCTCAAGGTCTTAAATCTACTCTTGAAGATTTGCATCTTGGCTTTCTTTACTTTGGTATCTCCTTCATAGATGCTATTAAGTTTTCCCAAGACATCCTTAGTAGAACTACAATTCATCACCCTAAAAAATTTTGAATCAGCCAAACCACAATTGGACATAAAAGAAAAATACCTATAGTTTGTTATTTCTAGATTTTGATTGTGTTTGAGTTTTTTCATCAACGTTTTAGATCACACTCAGTGATCCATAATTAGGATGAAAGAGAGCATAAGGAGATGAAATATGGTTAGATGTAGACCCAATTTTCTTAAAAAGAAGAGGGGAAAGAATTTAGAGGATAGGACACAAAAAACAAGGAGAGAAGCAACATATGAGATGATTGAATTTTTTTATTAAAATAATAATGAGAGGAAAGATAAAAGAGAAAAGAAAAATGAAATTTAAAAATACTAAAAATGAAAGAGAAGTAAAGAAAAGAAAATTGAAAACAAAAGAAGGAGAGGTATAACAACAATTAGAAAAAACTATATATAAATAATGATTCTATAATATACATATATAAATTATATAAATAATGATTATATAATATACACATGATTAAAAGAATAAAGCTTATATAATGTACCAATATAAATTGTATAATAGCTTCACAACACAATCATAAAGATGAAACAAAAAATGAAGAGTGCAAAAAAAAAATTTGAGAAAAGAAAGAAAGAGAAAGGAACTAAGCTTTTTTTTTAATTAATATAAGTTAATATTAAACAGGTACATGAGGTTAAAAGAGAAAACAATTAAAGAACCAATTCATAAAAGGAATAAAAAGAAGAATTAAAATACCTCTTTCTTCACGATGAACTAGAACTAGGGTTTGCACAGTTCGAACTCCAAATCACTTCAAGAATGCTCCAAAAATCTCTTCGACTTCTTCAAATGCACAAGTGATTAAAATTCCTTACACATTTTTCTTTATAAAACAAAAATCTGCCCTAACTCGCATTAAATAGAGTAGATTTCAAAAAACTACTAAAAACTCTTCTTCTCTACTCAGAAAAACCCTAATTTGCTCCGCAAATGATCATTCCTTCATATTTTCTTCCGGTTCCACTTGCATAACCTCTAGCTTATCATTTCTCACAACATATCTTCGTTCCAAAGACTGACACGCCGAACATCAAGGGGGTTTCAAGTGATTTTCTATTAAAGCTCCCCCTAAGACCTTGCTAGGTCTAGTTCCTAGAGGAATTCTCTATACCGGATGAGGGCACAGACTCATCTATCATCTCAGTCTCTTCTTTCTTCATCCAAATCTTATTAATTTCTTGCTTAATCTCATCTTTTTCAACCTTCTTCACATGTTCATTCTTTTCTACCAGATTGGTCTCCTTACCCTTTTTGTTTCTGCAAACTCTTGAGATATGTCTTGGTTTGTTGCAATTATAGCAGACAACATTTCTCTTATTAGATTGAATTCTACTAACTCTTTTTCTACACTGATTAGCTTTATGTCCATACTTGTTACAAGTATAAGAGTATTCATTAAAGGATTGATTCACTCTTCCTCCATTAAACTGATTCATCATCAAGGTTTTGTATTCACTTGCCCTATGTCCAATTCTTTTGCAGGAAAAGCATTGACCAGTGAGAGGACTAGGAAACTGATTCATCCTACTCCTACATTATGTTGCCTTGTGACCAAATTTTCTGCATGAAAAACAAGTGCCTTTAAAAGATGAATACCTTTTTACATTAGGTTGTCTCATAGGTGTTCTAGCAAAGTTCCTTGAATTTCCTTTCTAATTTCCTTTATTATGAGTCTTCTAGTTTTCCTTAGAGTTTTCACCTCCTTCCATTCCCAAACCACCTTTGTCTTTGCTTGGTTTATGTCCTAAAATCAATTCATCAAGCTTGTCTGAGCTAGATTTGAAATTGTTTTCACAGAGTTTTGCTTTTCTAGATCCCATTTTCAGGATCACCACTTCTTGTTCAAGCTTAGTACACTCATCAAACTTTCTTTGTACCAATCTTTTCAAACATTCTTCAATTCTTTTCTTCTCCTCTACTTGCACTTTCAAACCGGTAATTTCTTCATTATCCTGCTTCAACTGATCAGTTACTTCCTTGTGCCTTTCTTTGAACTTTTTCAATTGCTCTTTTAATTTTCAGACACATTCATTTGCATCTTCAAGATTCCATTTCAGATCTCTTTTTTTCTTTTCAAATTTGTCAAGATCTTCAAGAGCAGTCTGAAGCTCTTCTTTATCATTCATTTCTTCCATCTTTAGGATCTCCCTCAAGCTATTAGGCTTATCCGGAGGAACTAGGCTCTGATACCAATTGTTGAATATCCAAGATACTAAGAGGGGGGAGTGAATTAGTATCTTCTTAAATAAACTGAATAGATACCATTCAATTATTCCAATGCATACAACATCAAAGATAAGTAAAAGCATTAACCTATCATGAAATCACAAAACACATGAACACCAATATTTTTTACATGGAAAACCCAAAATGGGAAAAACCATGATGAGTGTTAGCTCACAATATACTATAACCGGTTATAAGATATTACAAAAATGGGGTGTCTCACTACTAGGACTCACTATCCAAATATAAAGGCTCACTTCCTATAGATTTACAATGACAAAATGGCTTACAACCAAAATGAACTGACAAAGTACACCTAGTGAGTGTTGATTTAGTTCTAATGAAGCTTAGTAAATTGACTTAACACACTTTAGATCATATTCGCTCTTCTTCACATTCACATTCACAACACACTCATCTCTTGTCTAGTCTTCAAAAACTATCCAATATATATACCTAATCTCTCTGCAAGCATCAATTAGGTCAGCCTAATTAGATGCACTTCTTATTCATCAAAAATACCAATTGTCGGCTACAAGCTTTCACAAAATGTTCCCAATAGATAATTCGAATGTACAACATGCTACATCATGTTGGTATGGAGCTAAGATAGGTCACACATATATTGGAAAAAAAAAATTGATTCACCATTACATTGTTTATTCATTAGGTTGGCTAATGATAGACCTAATAGAAAATTTGCAATCAATAGAATAATGTTGGTACACCATACGAGCATATGAAGACGTGAGATATTGAATGTAGGTGCTTACAACATCCATGCACCATTTTCAAAAACTATAAGAACTAGTAATCAACAACAAACAACTGTGGACCAAAATACCAAAGAATGTAAGCATTATACTGGTTCAGATACTAGACCAGAAGACTGAAACAAATTCTAACTTGATCTTGCAGTTGCAACTCATATATCATGGTGACATCAATGACAACATAAAATGACAAAATTATATGTTCTTCATTTTTCCAACACTTTCAATCCCGTTGTCTTTGTAGGACCACAAAGATCAATATGCACTAACTCCAAAGGTCTTGAAGTTTCATATTCTTTTTTCTGAAATCTAACCCTTGTCTACTTACCTTGCTAATATTCTTTACATGTAATGTTTGTAGGTTTGGTTATCTTAGGAATATGTCTAACAAGCTTCTTTGAGCTCACCTTTACCATATTATTAATGTTGACATGACCCATCTTTTGTTCCATAATGAACTCTCATCAATTTATCCTATAAGAAAACTTCTATTATCCACTTCTCTGAGGTTATAAATGTTTCTTTTAGTCCTTTTACCTTTTGCAACTATTCTACCTAATTTAGATTTTCTTATGTTACAACCTTCTACATTGAATGTGACTTTGTATCTATTGTCAAACATTTTACTAACACTTAGTAAATTATGCTTTAATCCTTCAAAATAAAGGACATCATGCGCAGGAAGCTTTCCATGTATACTTTACCATAGATTCTTACTGAGGTATTGTCTCCCAAACTAGCAAATCCTTCTTTGCAGCTACTTAGTTTAATGAATTTTCTTTTATCACTAGTCATGTGTTTTGAACAAGCACTATTTATTACCCACAAATTCTTCTTTTCTGCATGAAATTTAGTTTGAGCAATCATTTATTGTGTAGTCTCTAGATCTTTCTCTTTCCATACCTTTTTAAGTCTCTTTTCTATCTTATCTTTCTTTTTATCAAAGACTTGTGAATCCTTGTTCACCTTAGGAAGTTTTACTTTCCTTTTGCTTTGTACTCTTGGTTTCAAAAAGTTTTTTCTACAATTCTTAGCTATGTGACCAATATTATTATAGTTATAGCATACTATATTTGCTTCTAACAAAGGAGCAAATGAATTTCTACTCATATAGTTTTTTCTCCTTTTGGGTACAATTCTACACTCACTTGCCTTATGACCAAATTTATTATACATATAACAATAACCATAAAAGGAAGAATACCTGGTCATAGCATTTATTTTTGTAGTATAAAAAGGTCTTGTTGCTTTCTTATTCTTTAGGTCTTTTACCCTTATGAAACCATCTATATCAATAGTACTTGTATCTGATTTTACTTCTAGCTTCTTGTATGAAGAATCATTTAAACGTGAGCTTTGAACTTTGTCAAATCCTAACCAGACATATCTTTAAGTACCTTTTGTTTTCTTAACATTTCATCGAGAATATTAGTAATCTTATCAAATTTGTTTTTCCTTTCTACATCACTTCTTGTTGTTACAAGATCCTCTCTCAAACCCACTATTTTTGTTTCTAGTTTTAAGCATTCATCATATTTTTATTCTAGTTTAGTTTTAGCTACATTTTCTATTGTTTTGGCTTCTTCAACTTGGGTCATTAGGCTAACTATCATTTGTTCAGATTTATCAAGACTTTTAGATAGTTTTGCAATCTCTTTTTGTGCATGCACTTCTTTTGTTTTGAGTTTTCCTTTCTCAAGTTTTCAATCTCATCTAGGGCACAAATGAGTTCACCTTCTAAATCTACTTCTATTTCTTCTTCTTCACCATAGTCTTCAACTTCTTCTTTTTCTTGATCCTTAAAGGTTTCTCCTAATGCAATGAATATAGATTCATTTCCCTCAACTACAAAGGCATAATCATGGTCTACATTTGAACTTTCACTTCCATCAGATGACTCACTTTCTTCTTTTGTATACAAAATCTTCTTGTTTTTGAAGAAATTCTTTTTCTTAGAGTAGTAGGTGTATATGCATAAAAATGGTCATGTCTAATTAATCCTGGCATTTAATTAAATATTTATTATTTAATTAATTTCTTTCTTAATTCTGCTACATATAAATAAATTTTATTTATTTATTTATATCGCTCACCTACTTTATTCTTCCACTTTAATTAAATAAATTTATTTTATTTAATTACCACTTTCTTAAGTCCACTTAATTAATTGAATAAATATCATTGTTTATTTAAATTAATTATCACATTTAAGTTTAATTAAATGTTTGATTTAATTGAATATAATTCCCTTTCTTCTAAATCAAATATTAATTAAATATGCTTATTTAATTAATTCCACATGCCACTTTCCAAATCTTAATTAAATATATTATTTAATTAAGACTCTTTCATTTTCTCCAAATCTTAATTAAATATTTAATTTAATTAAGAAAATATTCCATGTCACCAATAAATGAATAATGAATTTGATAAATTCATTATTTATCTTCAAAATCTTCTCTCAATCTCACAAAAAGATGATTTTTACAATTCATCTTTATCATCTCTCATGAAAGAGGAAACAAATCCTGCTTTCTATTTTTCTTCTATTTTTCTCTCCAGTCTTCTCGATCTTCGACTGTTTGATCTACCAGAATTATCACAGCCATTAATCACATCAGTCAATTAGAATCTTTCGAAAACTCTATAAATATCACTATGAATCCAAGCATTGGTTGCACACAGACAGAAAAACGAATACACACACATACATATGCATTAGAGCTAGGTGATTAGCATTTTAGCATTGTTATTATCAACTTTAGCATTCATAGCATTTCTTAGTTCTAGTTTCTTTTAATAGTAATCATAGCATGTTAATCATATCTTGGCATAGTATGCATTCATATTTAATCTCATTCTCTAGGAAGACTATTTGTTGAGCCTAGCACGCGATCTGAGAGAAAGCTAGAATCGACAAAAGCACTGGAGATAGAGGATGATAGGATGACATCAAGGATAGAAGACTGAGTTTGCATTCCTTTTATTTGATTTTTTGTTTTGATATAATGTCTTATTGTTGTGTTTGATTTATTTATTTTAATCTACACTTGATAGGCTTAATTTCAATCACACAATAGGTTTTCATATTTTTACTATCCTCTTCTTGCATAGAGTTATCCTTTTTACTATAAGAGAATTTAGCAACAAAAATTCCTACCTTCCACAATTGAAACATGTAAAGGGTAAATTACCTCTATATTTTATAGATCCTCTTATTAATCTTTTGACAAAGTTAGCTTCTTCTTCATCATTCTTCTTATATTCAAGTGTAGATATTTCTACCTTCTCCTTCTTGGTTGCTTTGAATTTAGCTTCTCTCTTATAGGAGTTTGCATCGCTTGTTCTCATCTCATAGGCAATGAAGGTGCCATGCAACTCATCCATTGTGAGTTTATCTTGATCTCTTGCTTCTTATATTGCAGAAATTTTAGAGTCATACATAGATGGAAAGGATCTTAGAACATTTTTTACGATGAATGATTCTTTTATATCTTCTCCAAGTCCTCTAATTGCATTGACTATTTTATATACTCTTAGGAGAGAGTATGCAATTTTATTTTCATCACTCATCTTAAGACTTTCAAACTTCCCTTTGTAAGTTTGTATCTTTTCTTTCTTTACCTCATCATCACCTTCATAGATGTTCTTCAACTTGTCCCAAACATTATGTGCAATTTGATAGTGCATTACTTTGACAAACTCTAAGTTAGACAACCCACAAAGAATAGTATTATTTTCATATGCCCTTTTACTAGCCTGATTAGTAGCAGGTGTAGTAGGAATTGTATAACCATTTATGATAGAAAAACATACATCAAACACTAATGAAGATAAATATGATTACATTCTAATTCTCCAAAATGAATAGTTTGATCCATTGAGGAGAGGTACTTTTTTTAAGTATGAACCTTCTTAAATAGCCATAGTGTTCACAATCCAATATCTACCTAAGCTAATTAAGCCTCTTCAAAGGAACTACTACTCTAATACCAATTGTTGGAACACAACTATCTATTGAGAGGGGGTGTGAACTAGTAGAGTTAAAACTAGTCCTTTAATTATTTAAAACTAAATTAGAAGAATATGTAGAGTTCAAACACACATAAGTACACATAACACCAAATGTACATGGAAAACCAAATATGGGAAAAACCATGGTGAGAATAGCTACTAGGATCTACTATCCTAATCTAGCCTCATAGTAAAAACCTCACCAGTTACAAATTTTAATGACACAAACCAAAAGGAGACACCAATCCCCTAATTTAAGAGCTTCAACTCTAACGAGACACCAATCCCTTAACTGAGCACTAAATCAACATTTGATGGCTCCAACCAATCAGATATAAGGATCTACAAATCTTGATTACAAATGATTCAATGTGAATCTAATTCTCTATTACAAGTCTAATATGTAATTGTACTTTTAATTCTTCTTTTCTTTGTTCTAATATTCATATTATCCTTTTTTCTCTAATACTAAAGAAATAATTCTTCTCTCTTTTGTTCATCTATTATCATCATTTTTCTCTTGTTTATTCTCTAAAAATTTGTATCGTAGAAATCTATATGCATTTGATCTAGATCCATTATTATTGCTTTAGCTCTATTAAGCATTTATGTTCTTCATATGAGCTTTCATACACATTATTTTTGAGCTATGCACCTTCTCTTTTTGCGCACAAATGATCATTTTCTCAATAACTTAGTACACTCTTTTGAATAGAAAACTTCTTTTATATGCTTTGTTCCACTACTTGTCTTCTATGTATCAAACCCTAGATTTGATATGCAAGGTCTACATCTGTAATAAATGATCATACTACTTAATTGAACTATATCTGATCTTAGCACCATCTAAGTGTTTATGAAATTACTCATCTACTCAAAATTCAATTTTGAGCTATTGTGGTAGATCCAATTTCTTCTTCTATGTTAAGCTCCACCACTTAACCATTCATGTCGTCACCTGAGAGTTGTAAGCTTCATAACTTTGAGTACCATCCGTTGATATTATCTTCATGCCATTATACAATGTTATTTATTTAAAGACTTCAACTTTAAAACATAATCGTTTGATCAACTCTCCTTTAAATATCTATCATTGATCTCCATTATAACATATATTCCTCTTTTCTACTTGGGGATAAAATTTCATTTTTGTGATGTGAAGAGGTCACGCGATGCAATAAAAATTGCCACCTATTCCATGGATGTCATCATGGACATGTGTTATCTTCTTGCACACTCATAGGAATAAGCCGAGGATTGACCATCTCTTCTACAAAATAGTGGAATTGTGTCATATGTCTGCTTGCATCATACTTCACTCACCATCTCATATCACACATATAATCTTTTCGAGGTGATTCACAACTGCGATGTGAATCAATTGAGTGATACAATCAATATTTGACACTTGGTATTATTTCATATATCACAGTTACCACTATGCTAGAAGGTATTACTAATGAGATGTTGTGATAACCAATAAGAACTTGGTCCCACTAGACACGTAGCTGAATTCTCCACTTCCACAACTAGAAAGATTGAGTCCACCATGAGTTTTGTGGAATATTAGGAGTAGAATAATTAAAATTTAGACTTTAGAAATATGTAGGCTCTACTATGTCAGTAATGCTTAGATTGAGGGGTCGATCAACAAATGACTTCAAGGGCTTAAGTTGTAACTTATGCAACCGATGACTGTGTATAAATGGTCAATAGTAAAATATAAAACTATAAAGTGTTTATTCTTGAGAACCTTTATGTTTTATCTAAAAAACCCTATTTATACCATAGAATAGAAACAAATCATTTCTAAGCTCATCCTTGATCTCCTAAACATGTGGATCATGCTTATGAAATATGCTTGAAAAAGCCATAACATATATGCTACATGTTTTCTCTGCAAACCTCCAAAACTAGCCTCTTCAGGAACATGAAAACTTTGCATGACAAGATTGCATCTTTTTTTCAACTTTTTAGCTTTGCAGAACATGCCCTTCTCTCCATCATTCTTCACCATTCTTCTATAATCGACCCTTTGAAAAACACCAACAATCTCCCCCTCTGATTACACAGAGACATCCTTTTGAGATCAATCCTGATGATGCTAGTTTTACATCAATTACAATCATATAAAAATCTCTTTGTATCTTCCTATCTTGATATCTCCCATATCCAACACTGGTATCTAGATGTCCTTCCTTTCCACAAAATTTGCAAGGTTTTTCAAACACAAAAATACTAAGAGGGGGGTGAATCGATATTTAAAACTTTATAATTTAAATCACCACATAAATAATACTTTGAAAACATAATCAATGGTGGTAAAAGTAATGAACACATCCACACAAGAATACACCAAATTTATGTGGAAAACCTAAAGGGAAAAAGCATGGTGAGAAAATCTTCTTGGAGCTACTATCCAAATCCATCCCCATAGAATAATATAGAACTTACAAAAATTTTGCAGGCACCAACCCACAGGAATTACAACCTTAAAGGGAGACACTAAGCCCCTTGAATTATGATTTGCAGGCACCAACCTATAGAAGACACAAATCCCCTATGATTGAGCTACGACACACTCATTGAGAAAAAACATAGATTTTGAGGCTTCAACTTCATATTAAAAAAAGAAATATAGATCTTATTTCACACATCCTACTCAACAATAATAGGAAAACACGTATTTTGATGATATCTCATTTTTTCTCAACATTCTTGACTTTTCTTTTCTATTTTCATGTCATTTAACATATATTTTTCACTCAACTACAACACTTGATTCACAAGTCACACACACATTCACAAAAAATATTTACAATATATATCCATTCCACCATGTTAGCAACATCTAATTGTAAGCCTATGACCCTTTAACACCATCCAAAATTAGTCATGTCAGCCAAGGATAGATCTTAATACAAAATGATATGAAATTTGTACTTGACTCAGTCCTAAATCAAATGTGTTACTACCAGTGTAAGATAACATCATTCACTTCCTACCATGATCTTAATTGGACCTATTTTACCTTTGCATGCTTCCTCCAACTAGCACAGACTTCCCTTCATTGGTACAAACACTTAAACATCATTGATAGTCAAATAAAAAACATAGATTTCACTCTTTCACTTCTATTTTACAACTCTGTAACTCAAATCTATTGAAACTATAGAATAGGATATTCCATGAGTATTCTTTCTTAACATACAAAATACAAGCAGTAATTATTAATAATAGTAGAATGCAGTACCAAAAATAATGATAATTTAGTATAGTGCATATTTTTATTTTGAACAACAAACTCAGAACGCTATCACAACCACTTCCAAACTTCCACAAAAGTAGTAGAAGCACAAGAAACACCAATAAAATATGTATCCAAACTTCCCATGTTTCCCTATTTCAATAATGATAACATTAACATTCTGCAACATCTATAATTGACTTACTACTTTTACATATATTTGACATCAATGAAAGTTCAACAATTTGACATTAATGACAATACTATGTTCAATAATCTCCTTCTTTATCATTGATGGAAAACATAATTCTCACCCTTTATCTAACACTCCCCCTTTGACATCAATGGAAAAGGGGATTTTTGGAGACTTTTTTTAGGATTTCTCTCCCCCTATGTTATACAATCCATCCACTTTATCTTATTACACTTTACCATAAAAAAATGTTCTATTTACAATAGGGAGTTACAAGTCAACTAAGACTCCTTTATACCAACCTCAGAGCTTTGGCTAAAATATTCACTTTGAACACCTTGGGGGTTCATGACTAACACGTTGACTAACTCTCCCTAAACTTGTACTTTGTCTTTTGAATTAAGTGGAGGGATATATCACAACTGGCTTGTGTCTAAGATACTCGAATGTTTCTTCTCAAAGGGGTTTAGTAAAGATATTTGTAATCTATTCTTTTGTCTCAACATAGTTTAATTTAACTTCTTTATTTGCAACCTTTTCTCTCAAAAAATGATACTTTATTGATATATGGTTTGTCCTAGAGTGCATTATCATATTTTTTGAAATAGTGATTGCACTTGTATTGTCACAAAGAGTTGAAATGGGTTCATCATATTCAATTTTCATATCCTTCAAGGTTTATCTCATCCAAATTACTTGAGTGCAACATGATATTGCTACAATGTATTTTGCTTCTACAATAGCTAAGGAAACTAAATCTTGTTTTTTTTTCAACCAAGATGTAAGACTATTTCCAAGAAAGAATACACCACCACTGGTGCTTTTCCTATCATCATCACTCTCGACCTAATACACATCTATACATGTTGTCAATTTGATATTTTTGCTTCTTGGATACCACAAACCATAGTTCATAGTGGCTTTAAAATATCCAAAGATAATTTTTACTACCTTCACATGTGTTTCTTTAGGTGTAGCTTGAAATATTGCAACCATGCATAAAAAATTGCATAATATCTGGTCTAGATATAGTTACATATAACAAACATCTAATCATTGATTTATACAAATTTATATTTTCTTCCAAGGAATCATCATATTTACTAAGCTTACATCTAGTAGCCATAGGTGTACAAATCAGTTTGCAATATTCTATATTGAATTTCTTTAAAATCTCTTTGACATACTTTGTTTGTGATATGAATATACCTTTGTCTAACTGAGAGATTTTCAAACCAAGAAAAAATAGAAAACTTACCAAGCATGGAAATTTCAAATTCTTTTTGCATTTCATTAGAAAACACCATGCACAGTTTTTCTTTACTACCACCAAAAATAATATCATCAACATAAACAACAATCAACTAATGATCACCTTCTATTTTGATATATATTACTATAAACAATACCTTTCTTGAATCCTTGTGTAGCATCATAAATTGTCACCCTTAACAATTTCACACTATTTTTTTCTCCCTCCTAAGTGTGTGGGCCTAATTGTACATCTAATAATATCCTAAATTATGTATTTTATGGCCCATCTGGACATTTATCAAGAAAAATCATTTGCAAAACCAATGCAAATATTTAATATGTTTCTCCTAACACCTTACACCTCGCAAAATAGGGTTGGGTCTAAGTTTCCCTAGGAAAATAAGTCCTATTTTTCCTACAAATTTTAATATTTTAGAGTTGGAAATTTATTGTTTGAATTTCAAATGTCATCTATCAGGATGTAATTTTTGAGAAATCAGATTAATTATATATAAACACCTAGTCATTTCACCATTTGAATTCTAACAAGAAATATCTAGCAATCATTGGTGATCAAGCAATTATCAATTAAGTTAAGAGTAGTCAAGAGAAAACTTATTGCAAAATTTCAATATTGAATCATCATGTCAAGTTTTATGTGAGATTTTTCATGTTTATATTATCATTTTTTTGTGAGGACTAATCCTTGTAGGTATTCCAAGCAATTGAGCCAATTTGTAATCAAGCCTAGAAGTGATGTCCATGACTTCAACCCTTCAATGAAATCATATTCGAGTGGTGAGTTGTGATTCATCATTTATTTTTCATTTAACCTCTATCCCTCAAAAGGATAAGCTCTCTTTTATAAATTTTTCATTGTGGAGGTGGAAACACCAACATGGGGTTTGAATGAGGAAATCCCCTATATCGCACAACCCTTATTCTATGTTTGAATGTGCATGTTACATATCTGAAGAAGTTTAGAGGACTACTAAAGGTCATTTGTTCATTGTTGTATTCAAACCCTACAACTTGACAACATACAAAAACTCAATTATTTTAGCATTTGATGAAGATCTAACAATGAGGTACAAAAGAATGAAGACTCTAAATAGGCTCCAAAGGATTGTGAAATTATATTTTAGATTTTACTAATAGGGGGTGATCCCACAATAGTGGGTTACACTTTTTGGCCAAACTTGACATTGAACTAAACTTTTTTAACTACATCTTCACTTTTGGACACCTATAGTTGCTAAACCATGAGGAATTTGAAGATGATACAAACTATTGATTTGTGACATTTTGTCTATAGATTCTATATATATATATATATATATATATATATATATATATATATATATATATATATTTAAAAAATTTGTAATCAAATTGAATTTATTTTTCCATCTCCTTCGATCACTATTTTTTAACAATAAACACCATTTTAAAGAGTGATGTTTATTGTATAGTTCACATAACTTTTTTAATATGAAGGATAAAATTCTTTTTTTTTTGAATTTAGATTTGTAACAATGATATCTATCTCCTTAATTTTGTTTCATAATGTTTTATTGAATATTTTTTTCTTAATTAATTTTTGAAGTCAAACCAATTACAATTTAGATATAGGTTTAGTATTGAAATATAGAAAAATGGGGTAGGGTTCAAACACATAGGGTTTTATACTAAATTTGGAATGTTTCACCAAACTTACTATAAATAGAAAGGGTGAAATGGAGTGAATGAACCCACCTATTCTTCTATTTCATTTAGGATATGACATCCCTCAAGTCAAAATCCACTTTCAACCCTTAGGTGAGTGAATTATTTGAGGAATCTTGGATTTTTTTTTTTTTGCAAGGACAGGGGTCCTGATTAAACAAAACTTTAGGGAGAAAGATTAAAAATAGAAAACTAACTCCAAAATACACTCTATAACTTGGATTTAATAGATTAAACTCAATACTAATGGAATCTACAAACTTTCTGGAGAATCTGGAAGACATAAATCTTGCGTACCTCTCACAAAAAGATGTTTTTGGAAGTTGACTAAGGACTCATTCACCCTATGGTTAATAGGTCCTAGCTAGGGCTCTATAAAAATGGTTTCTAGGTTCTCTTTTGTTGTGTATGCACTCCCAAATCCCTGATTTTCACTGTCAGACAGTTAGAAACAAATCTTGTAGGCGAGTTTCCATGAAATGATAGCAAAGGTGACAACTTTGACAACTTTTTAATTTTGTAACTTTCAGATCTTCAACTTTCTTCAACCTACAAATCTGCAACACACAAAGAGAGGAAGAAAAATATTTATTTTTGGTGAATGAGGGCTTTCCTTGGTCAAACCCTAATTTTGCAATTAAACCTTTAAATGAAATGAAATAACATGAAAGGAATGATGAATGAGCAAATGCAATGTCACAACTCACCAAACCCTTGTTTAAACCTTGGAATGTGGATCTACAACTTGCATTAAATGGCTTTAATGGATGTGGATCTTGATCTTGAAATTTAATTTGAAATAATGTCTTTGAATGCTTGAATGGATCTTGAACACTACATCAATATATTAGCTCAAATAACATGGATGATGTAAGAAAACTTTGACATGATAATAAGATCTTGATTGCTGTAATAATATTCAGTAAATATGCCCTTGAATGCCTTAAAAATTCTCTTGAAATGATCTTGATAATTCTCACTTCAAAACTTAGAGTGCTTGAATCAAAATTGCTAGCTGAAACATAGTGAAATGACCTCTTATTTATACGTATGTTAACATTAATTCTGAAATTCAAATAACACCAGCCGACATGTGAATATACATTTGAAGTAATTGAAATGCTACCAAAAACATAATTTAAATCAGGGTCCTAGGTCTAAGTGAGGACCCATTTGGCCTTGGGCGAATGGGTTCTAGGTAACTTACCTAGGACACACATTCTCCAATGATAAATGTTATGTTATGGTATTTATGAATGCCAGGTTTTCCTCTTTAAAAATTGTAATTAATTAGGCTTGGATTTGAATTAAAGGGGCCAAATAAGGAAAATTAAAGTCAATTAATTAATAATACCCTAGATGTGTGTGAAAGTGTAAAGATACACCTTACAACACCACAAATAAGGCACAATTAAGTCCATTTTATTTAATAGGGACCTAAAATTAATTAGAATATGTAAAATACATATTACAACACTAAATTAAGGCATAATTTAGTTCATTTTATTATTAATTATTCCCAAATTATGTGTGAAAAGGGATACTTTTTCCTACCCTACATTTAGCCCCCACCTTAGTGAGAGGATGACCCCATGTCAAACTCACACTAAAGTAGACATTCAACACACATATGTATGCAACAATGACAAAGGTACTCAATCTTACAACATCAAAGCCTAGAAGAAAAGGGAAACAAATCAAGCTTCGACTGTCCAACACGATGTGGAACATGTCTAGGTTATTTTTCTAAAAGGGTAGATCAAGCTTCGATTGTCCAACACAATGTAGAACATGTCTTATCTATTTTTCCAACACGTTCATAAGAAAATCTTGATGCCCACTATACAAAAAATGCATATGCTCACAGGGGCTAATGGAACCTCAAGTTGTCCACTAGGTGAGCCCCTAACAAGTGTAAAATGAGAGAATATTATTAGGCTCACATACATATCAAATCTATCCTCTTGACAACTTCAATAAGGAAACACAATATGAAACTTCGAGCTTCACAAGGTTAACAAGTTGTATTATGCTAAACACTTATGAACAATATATAAAGGTTTATTCAAAGGGACTTCGCTTAATTCGTGTAAGGTCTCTTCTTAGGGAACATCATGCCTAATGTCTCCAATAGAGGACAAGTCAAAGAAATATCATGGTCTCAGAGGATATCAAACCCAATGACACCACCAAGAAAATAATGCATCACAAGAAGAAATAAAATCGCACAATGAAATATGAGTGTCGATGTGTGCCCCCACTTTAAAGTGATTTCTAACACCATTTGGTGTATAGTGTTCTTTGGTTTGCTTGCACAACTATCTAGGAAGACTTTTCCCTATCTTCATCCAAGAACCTAATAGCTTCTAGGTTCTAGTTAGGCTTAGGTCATTAACTAAGCTCTATTTCAACTCCTCTCCAAGATTTTCTCAACTTTGTGCTTCATCTTGGAAGAATAACACCAATTTGAATTAGCAACTTTCTCCTACACTTAGAAGACTTTAAGTGCCAACATCACACAACACCTTGAACTACTCATAGGGGTGTCAGAGATACTGGAAACATTCCTTTCACATCCAATTAGATCCATATTGGATGGTCTTCAATCTTTACTCTTACCAATTTCAAGAATTTGCCTTGAGAAGGCCTAATTCCCTTGTAGCCCTTGACAGTGTCCTTTTTTCTTTTCTTGCTCAAACTTTCCAAACAACCTAGAAAAAAAACTTCACTTTCAGATACCCTTTTTGAGCCTTTAAAGGTTTCACAGGGTTTCAGACCCCCAACTCCTTCGTACACTGGTTTCCTATAACCTAGGGAAAATAGGGCTAATAGGCCTAATTACTAGGGCTTCACTAATTTCTTGCTTATCAACTAAACAAATGGATTGACTAGACCTCAATCCTTCTAGCATACTAAGATATGACTTTGCCCCACTTGGAACTGTACTTGTTCCATACGGTACCTCTTTCCCTTACTTGATCTCTTCAGTTCTTGACTGTCAAACCTCTAACCAGGTATTAGGAACTCGCCTAGGGTTTGGTTTTAAATGCAAATGCTCGACTCTTTATGACTCCTACTGCTACATATTTATAGATCATTGGCTCCCCTGTCATATCCATCTAATCTTAGGAAGACCCCATGGCTAGATTTTATGGGGGAGCCATGAAAAGACTGACTGGTCTGAACAGAACAAGAAAACCCTCTAAAACCTTAACTTATGAATTCAACACACTAGATTAACTCAAAACAATTTGGTTACAGAATGAAAAATGCTTAAGACTACTCTATGAACACAAATCCAATATTAGATCAATACATTCAATCCACTATGTATCACTATCACTTCAAAACCTTCTGAAAACACAGAAAATGTTGAGTCTACTTCTATTCCCAAAAACCAAAAAACTTGATTACAACAACTCTCACATCTTGCATTCGAGCCACACCTTTCATAGATGCCATTTGCCAAGTTTTTAGGGATGTTGGTCGATCCCACACTCCTATCTTTTAGGGGATCCAAGATAACCAAGTTGCATGCAACATGACAAATGTTGTCATGCAACTTTGGAACAACTTTTTGCAACTTATCATTATGTCCTCTTCCTAACTCCTTGATTCTGAGCATCCAACTCCCTTAACTACCTCTTGGCATCTTCTAACAACATAGATGTGTTTAGAACACATTTAAGACTCCAATCCCATCTTAAGCTATTTAAGGCTAATTAAAGCTAGACTATTAATGAAGATTAAACTTTGGTGAATCTTAGTCCTAATGACTAATTCACCTTGTGATAGGTCGAATGTGAGCGTTAGAAGACAAGCAACAAGTAAATGAGTGCAAATGAACACCAAAACAACCTACACCTCAAGATTAGCCTAAGTTGGAAACAACACAAGTTAAAAGCAACAAAATGGAACTCTATACCTTGCATCGAATCGATCCTTTGGTTGGCCCTTTGATATTTGATGTGTATGCTCCTTGGATGGCACAAGATGCAAGATAAATAGTGTTGTGAGGATGAGTGCAAGTGGATAAAAACATGAAAATGACTAAGTATAAGTTGAGAAACAAAATTGCAAGAGTTTGGCTAGCAAAATGATCTCCCCAAAATGAGAGAAAAGAGGGGGTATTTATAAGAATTTTGAGAATTCCTAGAGGAGATGGATGGCCAAGATTGAGCCACCAAATATCAAGATGTAGGGCTAAGGTGAGTTGAGAACTCACAAGCCCTCACATCTTGACATGTGGCATGTGATGTAGCCCTAAAAGGTGAAGTGGACATGAGGTGGAAGGAGAAGGACATGACATGGAGGGGGGTACAAAGTACCTTGGGATTGGACAAGATCTCCTCATAAAGGAGGTCCTTGTCCCCATGTGGGTGAGAGGACATGTAAGGAATTAAAAATTCCTCAAATATGCTCATGGGGGGATGGGAAAGAATAAAGAATGAGTGAAGGACATGTGGGGAGAAGTGAAGGAATTAAAAATTCCTTTTGGGTGCCTTGGGGGATTAAAAGGTGAATTAAAAATTCACATGGGGAAGTGGAGTGCCTTGTCCAAAAGGAGAAAGCCTTTAATAAGGTTGACTTAAGGACACATGCCATAAGTGGGAGGAGGATTAGGTTAAGCTAACCAAATGATTAAGGTTGTGCAAGTACTCAGTTAGATGGACTAATGACTCATTAGAAGCAAGTGGGATATTATGGAGGATGTGACCCTAATGATGATTAAGGGTGTGCACATGCTAACCCTAGTTAATTAGAAGAAGATGAAGTAATTAAGATGGATTAGGGACCAACTTGCAAAAGTTGGAGGATGTGACTATGAGAGAGAAAAGAGGAATTAAAAAATGAATTTTAATTCCAAAAGAGGAATATGACTAAATTAAATAAAATGGTAAATTTATTTAATTTAGAGGAGGCAAAGGGGTAAAGTATTTATTAAATTAAATACTTTAGGACTCTTATGTAAGATGCAAGGTATTAATTAAACAAATGGTTTAATTAATATTGACAGAGGGGATGAGCAATTGGATAAATAAGGAGACGCGTTTGATCATATGGAAGTGATCAAATTGGACGTCTACATTTTGCCCCTCTTCGAAATACTATTAAAATAATAGGGTTTCGAAAAAAAATAGAATGTAGATGACTCTATAGAAGAAGAGATCAGAAAAAGAGATGTCCCAGCATGGGGGAATGCACGTGAGCTGCCCCAAACGGAGGGAATGCGGAGAGGATGCCCCAGTCCAGTGAAGGTAGGCTTACAACGACGGTTTGGGAGAGTATGGTAGGGTATGCCCCCTTGAGAAGGGGGATGGGGGAGGAAAATGGAGCCCCGGGAAACTTCTCGAAAGTATGGAGTGGTACATGTTGGAAAGAGCATGAAAAAATGAGAAGAACGACGCTTGAACGGAGTCAATCGGACAAACAGTGTGTGAATGGTGGCCCCGAGAAGAAATAGGCTGAATGAATTAGTTGGAGGAATTTAAAAGACCCCAAGGTGAAAAAAGAGGGAAAAAGTGAAAAGGGATAAAAGGTAATTGTAGAATTACCTTTGGCTCATTGTGACAGCTGGCCAGTGGAGAAGGAGGAGAGGGAGAGTAGAAGGCGAGTGAGATTAGACATCATGCAGGAATACGATAGTGACATCATTCACCAGGCCGACGAGAGATGTTTATTTTTCACCCACCGTGCTGTACCCTGCTAGGTTAGTTCAAAACATAACTTTGTGTTTTTGTGTCATTTATGCATGTGTTTTCAAAAAACAAAAATATGGGTTTTGTCCAAGGCGTTAGGAATAATTTTTGTTTTTTATACCGCATTGGATTTTGTGCCGAGGAGGGGGCGACTGTCGGCTGCCACGTGGACCGGTCCG
>VDFB02086081.1:393081272-393190848 GCA_007258455.2 Sequoia sempervirens
GGTGGCATGGGGATAGGCTACACAGAGGGAGAAGGATGCCACAGAGTCATGGATGTAGACATTACAAGGCAAGAGGGATGCAACACGGACTTAGTTGCAGAGGGGGCTGGTTGAGGGGGGAGGGCCAGGCACAGATGTGCAGGAGCTGCACACGCAGTTACAGGCATTGTAGGCAGAGAGGGATAGAGACTCAAAGTAGATACAGTAGTTGATACTAGCTTAGGAGGCCTGGGCACGAGAGTGGTGGGCTATCAGTGCAGATCGAGATCAGTATAGGCATGAGCAGAATGTTGCGAGACTAATAGTCGGGTAGAGGGATGAGTTTATGCAGTAGGTGAGCTATTGGAGGGGAGGATATGAGTAGGTTGTTTTAGATTTAGCACAACGCACAACACGCTATGTCAGTGAGACTCCACAGCCACCAGGGTCATCCCAGTCATTAGAGACACACACTAGGGGATTCAGCGATTACCGGCGGACTTCATCTCCATACGGCGATTACCAGGGGACACCCACCCGTGAGTACTAGGGGACACCCACTCGTGAGTACCATGGGAATCTAGCACATAGAGGGCCAGTACCTGACTCTCTGCAGAGATCAAATGTGGGGAGCTCATAGTAGAGTAGGCAGATGCAGGATATTGGTTATTTTTGGTAGATACAGGATGGATGGTTTGTGCATGTCGCCAGAGGGCAGAGGTGATCCACATCTTTGGATTTTGTATCTTATTTGGCGATATATGATGGATATGTATTGTATTATGACATGATGTTTATTATTTTTATTATGCGATGGCCTTTATCGACATTATGCATGATGTTTCTTTTATGTGGTTATATGAGATGATTCATGATGTGGTTTCATATATATATATACACATGTTTATATGGATGATTGGTTTATGCTTTCATGATTAAGTTTTTATGGATGCATACATTCATGTGGATGAATGATTTATGTATGACTTTATGATGTATGACGTATGTATGTTATTATGATTATGATGATGGATGCAGTATGGTTCATGATGTATGGATGCACATGTTTATGATTTATGTAAATGTTTCTATGATTTATAATTTATGGATGCACATGTGAATGGATGATTTATGGATGTTTATATGATTTATGATTTATGGATGCACATGTGAATGGAAGATTTATGCATGTTTATATGATTTATGATATATGGATGCACATGTGGATGGACAATTTATGCATGTTTATATGATTTATGATTTATGGATGTACATGTGAATGGACGATTTATGCATGTTTATATGATGTATGATTTATGGATGCAAAAGGTAAATATTTATAATGCACCTAAGTGTCAATAAAGACTGTTATGAGAAAGCGGATGGGTGATAGGCGTGTGGAAGAGTGCATTTGCCAAAAACAACCTTTAATATCTTGAGAGGAAGAGGACTTAAGAGGAAAAAGAACAAGAGTACTTGCACGACCAAAATCATAAGTGATGGTCAGGATGGAAATGAAGGGTGCATGCAAGGTGGTGAAAATGCAGTGAAAATAAGATTTTTCCATCTTTGGAGCATTGATTTTTACTATAGCGTAGGGTACCAAGTACCTTGATATGGAAGATCAAGGCAAACAAGTACTCTACGCATGAAACAAACACAGCAAACAAGAAGGTTATCCCAACACCCCAATGTCGTGATGACCTCGGTCGGGCCTGGTGTTGAGATAACCACAAACAAACAAAGTTGTCCCAGCATAACCCAAGACCTTGGAGATCTTGGTGGGTCTTATGAGGGACAACTGAGAAGACAACAGTAAAAAAAAATGATCAAGGTATGCCCCCATGTGAGCAGGTCAAGGCACGCCATGGTATGGTGGACCAAGGCGACCCTGACAAGGGATGGGAAGGAACCCAAAATGATAAACAAAATTCGAAAGCATCAAAAGATCATAGTCAAGACAACAGGTCCTTTGCCATAGCATCAAGGTGATGGATGTGATTGATGAGGTCTGCGAGAAAAGATTCATCCTGTTGAGACCAAAGATGGATGCTAAATTAGAATGGCCCAGTTGATGCGGGATGTTACCTAGGGACAAGATCTTGTAACACTAGGGAGCCTTGTTTATTAAGAACCAGTTAGATGTGGGCATAACTTGATGATGAAATATAAAATACCGACATAACCTATAGACCTAGGGGCTCGGGGGCCGATCATAGATTAGCCTTGCCTACGTGAAAGCGCAAAGCCCTTGTAGTTCTAGAAAAGACCATGGATAAAGTGAAAAGGAGACAAATGGTAACCGATGATGATGGACCAATTCCCCAGGCGTGAATCAAATGATCAACCTTTCCTACGTGACAGTGTAGGGGCAACGTAGTTCGACTGATGGACTTGACAGGATGGGACCTAGGTGAAGATCGACACGATGGATGATCCTACCTGATGACATGATGGTGAATGACGTAAGCTCATAGCGGGATACTAAAAAGCTCAGGAATGGGGGATAGGCTAGATGGGTCGTCCAATGCTCAATCAATATTTACCAAGCAGCTGGGGATGAGATGGGTAAGGAGAATAGTGCGGATGAAAGCATAAAATAACTAGGATGTCAGGTAGATAATGATTAAGCCCTCTATGGATGACACCCGTTACCAGGTTTTCACCATCCATACTTATGCAAGGTGCCACCAAGAAGTGGTTTTCACCATAGGATGAATTTATTTCTCTTGACTATTCTTAGTTTTATTTTTTATTTATTTTTTATTTTTTTGACAAGGTGGGGTAACCGAGTAGATTTAGGTGTAGAACTTTTTCAAGTGCATGATGTTGATGGGTTCGTCAAGGGGATCTCCTTCAAGAGTAGTCAACCTGTATGCCTCAGATCCATATTTAGCGGCTATGATATAGGGCCCCAACCAATTTGCCTCAAATTTTCCTTTCTTGTCCCAGTCTTGCTGAGTACATTGGTTCTCTTTCAGGACAAGCTCGCCCACCTGGAATTGTCGAGGGCGAACTTTCTTGTTGTAACTACGCTCGAGACGATTTTGGTATGCTTGCAGATGGTCATATGCCTTTATTCTTCATTCATCCAGTAACTCTAACTGTGCAAGCCGCGCAACACGGGCATCCTCTTCGCTGATAAGGTTCTTCAGAGAGATTCTCAATGATGGAAGTTCAACTTCGATTGGCAAGATGGCCTCAGCACCATACACTAAAGAGTAGGGGGTGGCGCCCATCGGGGTTTGGATGGATGTACAATATGCCCAGAGGGTAGGATGAATATGGAGGTGCCAATCACGTCCAGTATTATTGACAACCTTTTTGAGAATACAGATGAGGGTTTTGTTGGTTGCTTCTGCCTGACCATTACCCTAGGGGTAATAAGGCATTGACCAACGGTGCTGGATATGGAAGGTATCACAGAGGTGTTTCATGGCTTGGTTTTTGAAGGGTTTGCCATTGTTGGAGAGGATGGTGGATAGGATACCATATCTGCAGAGAATATGGTAAAGGATGAATTTAGAAATCAGAGTACCGGTGATTTATGAAAGGGGCATTACCTCCACCCACTTGGTGAAGTACTTAGTGGCAGTAATTATGAATGTATGGCTGTCGGGTGATGGTGGGTGAATCTTGCCAATCAAGTTGAAACCCCATTGAGAAAATGGCCATGGTGCCAGGAGGGGCTGAAGATCTTGTGCTGGGGCGTGGATTAAATCTGTGTGTTGCTGGCATGGAAGACACTTCTTTACATACTCACAAGCATCGTGTTCCAGCGTAGGCCAATAATACCCAGCTCATAAGATCCTTTTGGCTAGGGCCATACCATTTGAATGTGTTCCACAAACACCGCCATGTACCTCCATTAGTGTAGCATGGGCTTCGGTCTCATTCAGACATCTGAGGAGGATTCCATCATACCCGCGATGATAAAGCGTATCACCGACGATGATGTATCGAGAAGAGCGATGAACGAAGGATTTGCATTGGTTACGTGTGAGATCTAGGGGTATAATGTTATCATGGAGATAGGTATAGATGTCTTGGTACCATGGGGAGGTGGGACCCACGATATCACACACCATGTCAGTTTCAGGGATGTCATATGCTAGGATTAAAAGTTTTTCTACAAGAAACTCACATTTTGTTCAGTCTTTGGGCATGTCCAGTAGGGAGCCAATAGTGGCCATTGCATCAGCTGCTTTGTTGCATACCCTGGGAATCTGTTCAAATTGTATAGAGGTGAAATATTTCTTGAAATCATCCACCATGCACTTGTAGGGTAACAAATTATCATCTTTGGTTAGGAACTCATCATTAACTTGTCTAATGACTAGCAAAGAATCACCAAAGACTTTCAACTGAGTTATGTGCCACTGTTTTGCAATTTTGAGGCCGGTGAGGAGAGCTTCATATTCTGCCATATTGTTGGTACATGGGAATTCTATCCTAAATGACTTGGGAATGTAGTCACCCTAAGGGGTGACTAATAAAATTTCTGCCCCCGATCCATTATGTGTATATGATCCATCAAAGTACAGTGTCCACGTAGGGGTCTCATCAATGGAGAAGACTTCTTCATCGGGAATTCCGTGATCAATGGATAAGTATCAACTAGAGGAGCTTCCGCTAACTGATCTATGATTATCTATCCTTTGATAGCCTTACGATCCACATATTCTATGTCGAATTCACTGAGGAGCATGACCCACTTAGCCATGCTGCCAGTCAGAGTGGTTCTAGATAACAAGTACTTTAATGGATTGATCTTGGCAATTAATTTAACTAGATGGCTAAGCATGTAATGTTGAAGCTTTTGTGTGCTGAAGACGAGTGCAAGGCAGAATTTTTCCATGGGGGAGTAGTTCAGCTCATAGCCAACCAATGTCCAATTGATGTAGTAGATTGCCCTCTCTTTCGACGACTCATCATGTTGTGCCAACAATGCCCCCAATGCAACTAAAGTGGCAGAGATGTAGAGCAAGAGGGGTTTTCCAGGAATAGGTGGCATCAATATTGGGGGATGGGCTAAATATTCCTTAATTTTGTCGAAGCCCATCTGACACTGTTGGTTCCATTGGAAGGTGGAATCTTTTTTCAGAAGATGAGTGAATGGCTGACACTTGTCTGCCAGCTGGGCTATGAACTGACGGATGGACTGCATCTTCCCATGGAGGCTTCTTAACTGTTTAAGATTGCGTGGAGGTGGCATGTCCAGGATAGCTTTTACCTTGGTAGGATCAACCTCAATGCCCCTGTGAGAGACTATGAAACCCAACAACTTTCCGGAAGTGACCCCAAAGACACACTTTTTTGGATTTAGCCGCAACTTGTAGTGCTCTAACCGCTCAAATATCTTTTTTAGGATGGCGGGATGTTCTACTCATGTTCTGGATTTTCCTAATAGGTCATCCACATAGTCCTCCATGATGATGTGTATGAGGTCATGGAAGATGATCGTCATTGCCCTCTGATATGTTGCCCCCGCATTTTTGAGACCGAAGGGCATAACATTGTAACATAATGGACCCCAAGGTGTCGTGAAGGTAGTCTTGTGTTGGTCCTCAGGTGCGATTCGGATTTGGTTATACCCAGAGAAGCCATCCATAAGGGATAACATCTCATGTCCTGCTGTCAGGTCATCCAACATGTCAATGTTGGGCAGGCTTTGTTGAGATCCCTAAAGTCTGTGCAGATGCGAATGTCTCCATTTGGTTTGGTGACTGGAACTATATTGGAGATCCACTCAGAGTAGTCAATTGGTTTGATGAAACCTGCCTCTAATAACTTCTCTAATTTTTTCTTGACTAACAACGCGACTTGCAGATGAATCTTGTAGAGCTTTTGTTTGATAGGCTTGGCGTCTGGGCGAATGTCCAAGTGATGAACCACTAATGCGGGGTCTAAGCCTGGCATGTTTGAGTATGACCAAGTGAAGTTAACGATTCCCTCTTGGAGTAGCTGCACGATGACCAGATATTCTTGCTTACTTTTCTTATTCTTATTTTTGCGACTGGAGTGTTCATCCTCCCCCAATCCCATAAGGTTGACATATGTATCCGCCAACATACTAACAGGTGTGCGATTACGTAGGTCCCAATCAATAAGCTCAGGATGGCAAAGGGATAGGTTAATAGTGCAGATGGATAGGCATTCGAACATAGATGATAGGTCGGTGTGGTCGATGTCAACGTACACACATATGATGGATTCCTCCTCAGGTATGTCTTCCAATGAGCCCTTGTCCATAGCGACACTATTGGAAGCATTAGACGATGTTTCGGGGCCTTTCTGCTTCCTGCCATACCCAATGCCCATGTTTTTTGGTAGCTGGGATGTATCAACGGGTTGCAACCACCCTTGTTCTTCCTTCCCTAGGACTCTGCCTTGATAGTTATGCTTTTCCACGAACTTTGTTGGCCAGGGGTACTTTTCTTGAAAGTATTCCCTGAGAGGAGTTTTTGGCTAAGGCTCTTCTCGGTATACCCATTGGCTTATGTCTTCTTCTGGCGCATCTGTCTTGATACTTGGGGATACGAAAGTGGTGGTAGGGATGTTTTTTCCATGGAAGGTGATAGTCTTATCTTCCTTCGAGGTAGCATGGGAAGGTTGACCATACTCATATGGTGATGGTGGCATGGTCGCTACATTAAGAGTAGTATGCATTTCGTACTCACCACACCCTTTGTCAATGATCTGGACTTTTGTGACTATGGGGTCAGTGGTGGAGGATGGAGTGGTTATTGTGGTGGATGGTGGATTAGCGGATGATGACCAAGATGCCCCCATTTCAACCCCAGGACAATAATGCAAATGGGGGAATGACTCTTCTAGAGTGCGGAAATATTTGAATGGTTGGGGGTCAGCATAGATGGTGACCTCTTGTCCATTGACTAGGAATTTGAGGCACTGATGGTAGGTGGAGGGAATGGCTTGCATAGCATGGAGCCATGGATGGCCGAGGAGGAGATTATATGGCAAGTCTAGATCAAGGACATGGCAGGTAATGTACTAAACCACTGGTCCCACTTGGCAGGAAGATTGATGATCCCTTTTGAATTCCTTTCTGCATTATCATAAGCCTTGATTGTGATGATCTGATTACTTAAATCTGCTTGAGTGTACCCCACCTATTTTATGAACTTTAGAGTGCACAAGTTGAGGGCAGAGCCATTATCTACCAAGACTCTTTTTATTTTATGATAGGCAACCACGACTTCAATATGTAAGGGGCGATTGTGATTGGCATCAATGTTAGGCATATCGTTTTGGCTGAAGTGTAGTTGGTGAGATAAAGCTAGGTGTCCTACCAAGGCTTGGAACTGTGTAGGATCAATGTTATTAGGCACATGGGTTTCCTGTAGGGCTCTGTTGAGCATTTCTTGATGCACGGGGGAAGACTTAAGTAAATCCAAAATGGAGATATGTGCAGGGGTCTTTCCTAAGTGATCAAGGATGTTGTACTGGGAGGTTATAGGAGTCGATTGGGTGGGTGCAAAGGTTGCAGGAATGGTGATGCAGGCTCATCATGTAGTAATAGCACATTGAGGGTCTTTAGCTTTGACATGTATGATGGATACACGAGGTTCTACCTGCTCAATGTAATGAATAATACCCTCGTAATTGAGGGGTACATTCTTATAGCTCACGTTATTTGTGCTATTATTTTGAGGATTACTATTGGAGGTGCTCGGGCCTTGGTTGTGATTTGGGAAGGCATTTTGATAGATCTGCAATTGAGCATTGGACGACGGGGCTTGACTGGGGTCGACCTTGATATCACCTTGATCTATGAGATCTTGGACATAGTTTTTCAGACCCTGACACTTATTCAAAGGGTGTCCTTTGATTTTGTGGAACTCGCAATATTCATGTTCCCTAAACCATGCGGGCTTAGGTTTGGATTCGTTGAGTGGCTTGGTGACAGGGTACGTGATTGGATAGCTGATCTGCAACAGTTTATTGTAGACTACACTCAAGGGTTCTCCTAGTTGAGCATACTGGCGTTTAGTGTTCCCTTGGTTATTTTGATTGGATTGTTGGGGAGGACGGGGTGTCCCTTTCGGTACAGATATGGCATTAGGTATGGATTGCTGTTGTTTCTGGGATGTGTTGGCCACGTGGAAATGTTTAGTATCAGTAACACCATCATTTACTGCATTTTTATTCTTGTTCCAAAAACATGGCTTGTCGTTGAATGTCCTTTCCTTATCTTGATTATACATTTTGATGTGCCCCTTGGCAACAAGGGCACACTCAAGGATGGGTCCCTTCTCTACTACCTCCACAAAAGTGGTGACACAGTGTAATCAGAAGTTATGAGCCATGTCGGGATGAGAGTTCTCTATGAAGAGGGTGACCATGTCCTTTTCTTTCAAAGGATTTTTCATTCGACTTGCTAGGGCACACCACCTTTGGAGGTAGCTAGTAAAGGTTTCCCCTTCACATTGTTTCTCTTTGAGAAGATCCAGGGTATCAGTATCTTTCTCCAAATTGAAGGAGAAGTAGGAGACAAACTTTTCTGACAGGTCCGCAAAATATTTTATAGATCCCTTTTCGAGGGTCATGAACCACCCTAGGGCGTTGCTTGCCAGACTTCGAGGAAACAGGCACAAGAGATAGTTGTTGTTGTGGATAACTTCTTGACATTGGGAGTAAAACTCCTATAAGTGGGCCTTAGGATCTTTGTTCCCCTTATATTTTTCAAACTTTGGCATTTCAAAATATTTGGGGAAGGGAATCAATGAGATGGAGGGATCATACGGATATGGGCATATATCTTCAAACTTGAATGATTGTTTGCCAGTCCTTGCCTGGAGATCTTTTAGAGCAGCTTTGATTTCTAGTATGTCCGCATTGGCCGGTGTGTTGGACGGATATTAATGGTAGGACGATTGTGGATTCTGAGATGATGTTTGGAGATGGGCGTATGGGTGAGGAGGTGGCATCCCCTACTGATATGCTGAGGGACCTTGTTGATAAAGAGGTTGTTGTGAGGCGGGATATGGATGGGTCAGGTAGTTATGGGTGGCGTACTGTTGGGAAGTAGGGAGAAGGTGTTGTTGATTAGCTTGCGGATATTGGGGGTGTTGATATGACTATTGCGATGCCACATAGGAGGGTTGTTGTTGATATTGTTGCTGGTTATAATAGTTGTAATGATGGGGTGGTTGTTGATGCATAGTTAGCGGTTGTGGTGGGCGAGATGGGATGTTATGTGGTGGTTGTGCTTGCAGGTGTAAAATGGATGCAAGGAATGGAGATATGGTCGAGGTTGAAGGCCTAGGTTGATTTCCTTGCGGTTGATGCTGTGATGGTTGTGTTGAAAATAGGGGATTGACCAATGGTTGTTGTTGAGGTAGAGGTGCAATTGAGATGTTGTGTGAGGGAGGTTGTTGAGCACTAGTGGGAGCATAGGCTTGGGGAGGTTGTTGGGATACAAATGACGATGGAGGAGGGATGTTGGATTGGGACAGTTGTTGGGGTATGAATGATGATGGTGGAGGATTGTTAGATTGGGGCGGTTGTTGGGGTATGAATGACAATGGTGGAGGATTGTTAGATTGGGGTAGTTGTTGGGGTACGAATGACGATGGTGGAGGATTGGTAACCCTAGGAGGTGGGGGCAAGGCGGTGAAAGGGTTTCCCTCAGTGTTGACAGGAGGGGGGTTCGAGGGGAGTGGTGTCAGTAGCATTAATGGTTGCAGTTGTGGGATGCTTGCGGCATGCCATAGGCAAAAGGATCATTGGGATCAATGGTTTGGGATGTTCCTGTGACCTAGATGGTAAGATGTGTGAGATTGCCAATGGGATACAGGACAGCGTTGCCAAATTCAGGTTGATGCCAACCTTCTATGGAAGGAACGTTGGGGACATACGATCTACTGGGGATGTCATGTGAACCTTGGGGTACATTAGATGTGGAGGTGCCATACTTGGATAAGTCAACACCTGATGGCAGCTTGACACCTTTGTCAATCAAGTGAGCCAAGATTTTGTCACCATGTCTTTCGAGGAGGCATTATGTCATTTGTGCATTAACAGGGTTGCTGAAGTGTTCCTCGAATGTGAGCTCAGGTTGATCGACCATGTTTTCCTCCCTAGGTGGTGATGTGTTTTGACCATCCACATGGGATTGTGATGAGGTGTCGTTGTGGGGATCATGAGGGATATTAGCACCATAGTTAGGATCTAATGAGAAGTTGACTGTGTTGGTGGGATTTTGAGGGTTGTTTGATTGGGCATTCAGGGCTTGTTGGTCGACCATTTTCTTTTTTTGTGATCAATTCTGAACGGGCATGCAAGATGATGAGATAGAACAAGATATTAGAAAAAACTTGATGATGAAAGATTGATTCAATTTGATGGGAGATTAGTTGATGATGATTGGTCAGGCCGACGTAGATTGGCTTGATGGAATTAGATTGGATTTTGATCTGAATAGATTTGATGATGTGGGGGTTGGATGATTAGGATTGATTTAATGATAAGTATGATGAAGACTGAGATCCACAACTGAGTTTAAGAAGGATCCTTGGTAACACTAGGTATTGATTGAAAGGTGGATGTATGATAACGACACCAAATCCAACTTGAGATAGAAGCAGATTGATTGGGTCGAAAAGGATGACTGACTTAAGATGGATAACAATCCTAAGCCAGTTATGATGATTATGATAAGGGATGAATACCTAGGTCAACGCGGATGGCGACTCCAATGGGGTTTATATGGAACAATGGAGATCAGATATGAAGGTGGATTTAGGATGGATGGGGAGTGTCTCAGGATAGATGAATGGATCTTGAAACAAGAAAAAGAGTGTTCAGGATAAATGACCCTTAGAACGAAGGGATGGAGACTCGGAACAGATGTTCAGATGTTCATTTTAGGATGGTGGATGATCGTGTCGATGTTTGAAATAGAGGGAAACGGGGTGCCAAGTGATAATATAGGTTGGTCAAAAGTCAAGTCTTCCACAACACAAGGATAGGTCCACCACTGCAATAGGATAGGTCCACCACTGCAATAGGATAGATCTGCCACAACACAAGGATAGGTCCACCACTACACTAGGATAGGCCCGCCACAACATTAGGACAGGTCCACCATAGCACCAGGATAGGTCTGCCATAGCACAGGGATAGGTCTGCCACAGGGTTAGGATAGGTCTGCCACAACACAGGGATAGGTCCGCCACAGCACAGGGAAAGGTCCGCCACAGGGTAGGGATAGGTCCACCACAGCACAGTGATAGGTCCGCCAAAGGATGAGGACAGGTCCGCCAAAGGATAAGTTTAAGCTTGATGTTTTGATGGATGGGTAAGGCAAAGGACCCAAAATATAGTAATCATAAAAAGACTTGGTCAAACTGATAATCACTAGTTTTCGCACAAGAAAGACAATGCAAACAACACAACCCTAAGATTAGTAGAAGCGGGTATGGTCAACAAAGTCTTCTACTCTAAGATGCACATGGTTGCTAAGGAGTCCTTGATATACACCCGGTACATGAGGCCCAAACCGTGAACACCAACTCGTTACAAGCGTGAGTCGGGAACCTTAGTGAGATACTAAAGGCTCAGACCAACTCTTCACGTCATCCTGACGCTTCACCAATTACAACGTGGTTGGATTGAGGTATAGCTTTCGCTCTCCCCCCTTTATATACCCCATTGGTACGCGTGGTTGGAATCGTCCCTTGGGGTGATGAAATCCCCAAGCAGGTCCCACTAAGAAAGTGAAAAAGGGGTGACTCAAAATGACTTGGAAAGCTATGATTTCTCATCACCCAGGATCGCCAAAAATGGCGCAAGGGTATTGGATACATGAAATAGCCTTCCCAAACATGCCAAACAAGGTTTTATTGGCCCCTTTAATTAAACTATGTGCCTAATTTACCAAAAGATAATCAGCAAAAACTTGAAATTTTACCCTCAGGAGGACAGGTCTGCCACTTTGCAGGGATAGATCCACCGCTCTGTCAGGACAGGTCCGCCACTGCACTAGGACAGGTTCGCCACTACACTAGGACAAGTCTGCCACTACACTGGGATAGGTCTGCCAGTGCACTGGGATAGGTCTGCCACTATAGGACAGGTCCGCCACTGCACTAGGATAGGTCCGCCACTCTAGGATAGATCCGCCACACTGTCAGGACAGGTCTGCCACTCTGTAACCTGGACCTGCAAAAATGCAAAAAATAGCAAATGTGAAAGAAAGAGGCCCGTTTGTGGGTCCCACCGGGCGTGCTAGAAATGTGATAGGTCGAATGTGAGCATTAGAAGACAAGCAACAAGTAAATGAGTGCAAATGAACACCAAAACAACCTACACCTCAAGATTAGCCTAAGTTGGAAACAACACAAGTTAAAAGCAACAAAATGGAACTCTATACCTTGCGTCGAATCGATCCTTTGGTTGGCCCTTTGATCTTTGATGTGTATGCTCCTTGGATGGCACAAGATGCAAGCTAAATGGTGTTGTGAGGATGAGTGCAAGTGGATAAAAACATGAAAATGGCTAAGTATAAGTTGAGAAACAAAATTGCAAGAGTTTGGCTAGCAAAATGATCTCCCCAAAATGAGAGAAAAGAGGGGGTATTTATAGGAATTTTGAGAATTCCTAGAGGAGATGGATGGCCAAGATTGAGCCACCAAATATCTAGATGTAGGGCTAAGGTGAGTTGAGAACTCACAAGCCCTCACATCTTGACATGTGGCATGTGATGTAGCCCTAAAAGGTGAAGTGGACATGAGGTGGAAGGAGAAGGACATGACATGGAGGGGGGTACAAAGTACCTTGGGATTGGACAAGATCTCCTCATAAAGGAGGTCCTTGTCCCCATGTGGGTGAGTGGACATGTGAGGAATTAAAAATTCCTCAAATATGCTCATGGGGGGATGGGAAAGAATAAAGAATGAGTGAAGGACATGTGGGGATAAGTGAAGGAATTAAAAATTCCTTTTGGGTGCCTTGGGGGATTAAAAGGTGGATTAAAAATTCACATGGGGAAGTGGAGTGTCTTGTCCAAAAGGAGAAAGCCTTTAATAAGGTTGACTTAAGGACACATGCCATAAGTGGGAGGAGGATTAGGTTAGGCTAACCAAATGATTAAGGTTGTGCAAGTACTCAGTTAGATGGACTAATGACTCATTAGAAGCAAGTGGGAGATTATGGAGGATGTGACCCTAATGATGATTAAGGGTGTGCACATGCTAACCCTAGTTAATTAGAAGAAGATGAAGTAATTAAGATGGATTAGAGGACCAACTTGCAAAAGTTGGAGGATGTGACCATGAGAGAGAAAAGAGGAATTAAAAAATGAATTTTAATTCCAAAAGGGGAATATGACTAAATTAAATAAAATGGTAAATTTATTTAATTTAGAGGAGGCAAAGGGGTAAAGTATTTATTAAATTAAATACTTTAGGACCCTTATGTAAGATGCAAGGTATTAATTAAACAAATGGTTTAATTAATATTGATAGAGGGGATGATCAATTGGATAAATAAGGAGACGCGTTTGATCATATGGAAGTGATCAAATTGGACGTCTACACACCTAACCACAACAATGACCTTCTAAGGTCCAAAACAAACACACTAAACTCTGACTTGGTTAATTTCATATACAATCCAAAATTTCTTAAACTATGGAGGTTAGCCTAGGTGCTCTTGCACCACCATTTCTATGAGAAAGAGCTTTAAAGTAGAAAATGAAGAAAACGTGAGAGCTTATTCAAAAATCCCTATCCCAAGTCACATGTGAGACAACTTAAGGCATGTTGTCCACATCCCAAGATTTCTCTTATATATACTATTGAACAAGACAATTGATAGGGGGTGAATCAGTTGTAGCAAATTTAACCTCTAAAACATTCACCAGAACTTAGATCAATCACAAATCCTTAACTCTGCTAAAATGATTAAACATTAAGGGAAAGTGTAGAAACTTAAAACCATCACATAAACATAGTAACACCAGATTTAGATGGAAAAACCAATAAGGGAAATACTATTCTAATGCTCAAACCAGCATCCCATTAGAGAATTGGTGCTTCTTTGATGTGGAAAGAAGCCCTTTCCCAATTCCTTGATAAGCTTGATGGTAGATGTGTGATTCTTGATGCAAAATGCCAATAACCTAGCTATGGATGATGAATTATATGCTAACTTGGATGAAATTGTGGATGAAATTATGGATAATGAACCTGTATAAACGTGTGGATCAAATTTTGGATCAAAATCTAGATTATTGTGTCTCCCAAATCAACAAAGAAGGCCTCTATTTATAATAAATAAGGATTGAATATTGAAGAATGGGGAGAATGTGGGATTAAAATATGAACCAATAGCATTGTACCACTTGTCAACATGCTAATGAAGGAGAGTGGAGCACATTTTGAAGAATGTGCATGTTTAATGCATGTAGGTGAAATTTAAATTTCAAGAGGTGGCTTGTGTAAGAGGAGGTGTAAGAGGAATTAATGCCAAGCTGGCTCAAGGAGAGGACATGTAAGATCCTTCAATGCAAAGGTGGAGGGAAAAAGTCCTTTGGGAGGGAAAAGTCAAGTGGGTGGAATATTCAAAACAATGTCATATTTGAATGAAAATAGTGGGAATTAGTAAATCAAATAAATTGATTTACATGTGCAACTTGCAAAAGCTAGAGGAATGTAGGATTAGTGTTAGGATTTAAATAATTTAGGATTAATTAACTTAGATTGAGACATTTAATTTAAATATTTTGAGTTTATTTAAATCAAATGAGAGGATATTGGAAAATTAGTATTTTAATTAAATAAGATTGATTTATTTAATTAAAGGAAGAACATTAGGTTTTAATTAAATAAAGTTGATTTATTTAACTAAATGAAGAACATTAGGATTTGATTATTTAATAAAGTTGATTTATTTAATTAAAGGATATTATGAAATAATCTAATAAAGTGTATTATCCAATTTTAGGAGGAATTAAATTAATTAAATAAAGATTATTCAATTAATTGATTAGTGTAGAAATGATTAAGGAAGAATCAGTGTTAGTCAATCAAAATCGAGTGCATGATATCAATCAGGATATTTTGAGTGTCTACATTTTGCCCAGGCTCTTTGAAGTCATGTACCTGCTGCATTGGTTCAAAGAATAACCTTACTAAGATCAAAATTCAAAAAATTTCTAATTTTTTCAAATGCCCCATTGCTTCCCTAGTGAAGAATTACGCTGGTATACTACCCCCTCAAGAGATTAGACAAAATTTTGGATTTTGTAGGGTCGATCCCATGACAAAGAGTTTGAAGATGGATGTATGGATGGTTATGATGATGATGCAAATGAGATGGTTTTAAGATGCTTAGAATAAAAAATATATATTATGACCTAAATGATAATGCAAAATGGATGATGTGATACGTTAGGATTATGAGATTTATGTAATGTCATGATATGCTCCTTCTTTCATAATATGTTACGATATGCAAATGTTATGGATGCATTTCCTTTTGTTTAGAATAAGCAATCTATATTATCCTGATGATGCAAATTTGTGATATTTTTAAGATGCTTAGAATAACAAATCTATATTATCCTAAACAACTTAAATGATAATGCAATGCATGTGAGATGGATGAGGTTTCTTATTATGATGATATGTATGAATATGTAGAATGAGTATGTTGATGATTTGGTTTATGCTATGAATGTTAGATGCATATGATGTGTTATGATTATGAAATGCATATGTATGCTAATGGATTGTGGATTCACGATGGATGCATTGGTGATGTTTTGGTCGACCATCATGATACCATGTTAGCATGGAGAGAAGAAAGAAGAAATGAGATGATGAAAAGAGGATTCAACAAGTCCATGATTTTTTGAGACTTTATTAGAAATAATGGCGAGAGATTGATGATGTTTCATTTATTAGAGATTGGTATTTTAAAAGAGCTTACTTACCTTATGTTTGATCACACACATAGATACGATGCATCAGGGTATAAATAACTAGGATAACATTGTACCTAGTGAGATGGAATTTGACTCAAAAATTAGATAGGAGTACCCTTGTTCACACTTGACATACAAAAACCTTACTAGGACATATTTCAAATATTTCAAACATCTCGAGCCAAAATATAGAAAAGAAAAACCTAACAATGTAATAGTCAACAAGTTATCCAAAACACCTTCCATTCATACCTAATAAAGAAATTGTTCACCAAGTCTATATGTTAAGAACATCCAACAAGCACAAAAAATGAAAGATAAATATCAATACCCCATTCCTTTCTCCCTAAATCATTTTAATAGACATCCTCGAGAGGTCATTGGAATGAGTGCAATAAGATAAATCAACAAGACAAGGACCAAGTAAAAAAACAAGCTAATGTTCTTCATACCTCTAGCCAAGACTAAACTATGGTGATGTTTGATGTTGATGTCCATTGTAGGAAGGATGCATCCTAGGACATGATGATATTATATGATTTGGGAAAAACTGGATGATGGGCTATTAGTACCAAGGGGTTACCAACTTGTTTACTTACTGAGTTAGACTTGAGACCCTTGATGTTTGAGTTTTCACTCTTAATCTTCTAGACTTGTTTCTAATTGTTTCACCAAAGGTTGGGGGTGACTGTTGGCCTCCTACAATGATTTCATAACTAAGCCTTTACAACCATGATCTAGAGACTAGACATCTAACCTGAATATCGATTCAATCATCATGAAGGTACATTTAACTTGTCAACCTAGGGACGTGAACTTGAAATGGGTCAACATAGTATGTGCACTAGGGGATCAAGTAGTCCTTGCACTCTACAACTAAGAAACACAATGTTGAAAGTAAATCACTTAAAAGGAAATAAAGAAAATGTTGAATATCAAAAAAAAATATAGTAAGCTGAAATGTTGAGCAAGAATGAAAATCTGAGCGACAAACATGAGACTACTTTGTTTACTTTGGTTGGAGGAATAGTCGATGCCAGATTTCTAAGTACTAAACAACAAGTAATACTAAACTAATGCTAAACTAAGAAGATGGATTACTCACCGAATGGGCCCCCTTGGATAAGTATCCTCTAAACTAACAAGAACTCAGATACTCAAACTCAAAACTTTATTTAATTCACTGTAAATCTTGCATACAAAGAGTAATGTATCTGTATTACTGAAACTAGAGAATGAAAGTACAATGTCAAATCATGCAACCTCCTGAAGAAGGAGCATCAAATCATTATTTATACTACAACTAAATAAGGTAGTCAACTCCACGACTAGGAGGACGTCATTTAGGGAAAATAGGGGAAAGTGGAGCGATGGTGGTTATGATGCATGGAATCTAGTCAGACATGCAAGTCAAGCACAAATCCATCATAGCAGTAATTCCCATGCATGATCGATCATTAAGGTCCACTACAAGGTAGTTATGTTCAGTTGCATGAAGAATCTTTGTTGTCAGCTACCTTTGACTTGGAGTGATTTCTTAGTTGGACATTATAGTGCATGCTTAGCTGGCGGTGTCTTCCTTAATTTGGTGTATTAAATCTGCATGTCAAGGTCAATACACATAATAATTGCACATCTATAACCACTCTAAGAAACATTTATTAATTACATGCAAAATCAATATAGATGACCCACATATTATGCCAAATATCATTAAAGCTTGCAGAGATAGGATAATATCAAATGTTAATGGTTTGAGGGAAACATTATGCCAATACCAACACTTAAGCATTAAAGTCCATGACATCTATGAGCAAATAGATTATAGATTCTACCCAAAACTAGACCAAAAACTAGGCTCATCAGTGACGGTCGTTTATTATGAGCGAATGTTTATTGCGGGTGATCATGAAATGGGATGGATTAATTTTTTCAAATATTTGGATGTTTTTGAAGTTTTGAAATTTTTTGAGGCTATTTTTTTGGTATTTTCAAGATTTTGCAAATGTTTTAATTTTCAAAATTTCCAATATTTTTCGTGTTTTTTGAGATTTTGACAAGGAACCTAACCTAAAGATCTATCCTAGGGGCCTCGAGGGATAATAAAAGATTAGCCTTGCCTACGTTATACACATAGAAACCACGTAGTTCAACTGACATTGACTTGTTTATTTGATGAGGTATGAACAAACAAACTACTAGTTTATTATGACAAACCCCTAAAGGAATGACCTAGGGTGTCTTGGGGGCACATTGATGATGGCCTTACCTACATTTAGAGCTTAGAGACCCATTGTTTGACAAGACGACTCTATTTTTTTACTTTTTCTACTTTTTGACCTATTTTTGGATTTTGATATGTTTTGAATGTTTTTGGGTTTTTTGATTTTCTAATTTTTTTGGATTTTTTGATTTTATGAATTTTTTTTTGGACTTTTTGATTTTATGAATATTTTTTGATTTTTTGATTTTATGAATATTTTTTATTTTTGACATGTTTTGAATGTTTTTGGATTTTATAATTTTAAAGAAGATTGTAACAATATACACTAATCTGATCCAATGTAGGTATAAGAACATGCCCCCAACGTGTGATGCGACAGACTACTCCAATATAGGAAGGAAAAACTGACCTTAGGAATGTGCCAAGTAGTACTAAGAGGGAACATGATACAAACACATGATCAAGCTATGATAAGGATGTGGGTGATGATGGATAGAGCTATGGAAGTGTGATGGATGTAGAACAAGTCGGTAGAGATCATGGTGGATAGAAAGTGCTTATTTACACAAGGCACCTAATTTCCAAGTTTTCACCAAGGTACTTTCCCAAAGCACCATTGAAGCAGTTTTCACTAGAGGATGATTTTTGTTTTTACTGTTTTCAATCCTTTTTCTATTTTTTTTTGGATTTTTGATTTTTTGGATTTATACCTTGCAAGTTTAGGCATAAAAACTTTTGAGATGGGAGCTATTAATAGGATCCTATAGATGCTCTCCCTCAGTTGTAGATAGTCGATATGCTCCTAATTTATAACTTGTTGTGATGATGAAGGGTCCCAACCAATTGGGTTCAAACTTTTCCTTGCTATCTGGATTTGGTACATTTTTCTGATTCTCCTTTAATACGAGCTCTCTAACTTGAAAGGTCTAAATCATGATCTTCTTGTTGTAGCTTCACTTGAGATGGTTTTAGTAGACTTGCAAATTATTTAGAGCATATATGCGTCACTCATCTAGTAGTTCCAGCTTGTTCAACTATCACACTCAAATTCTTCATCAGTGATGAGATTATGCAATGATATTCTTAAGGATGGGAGCTCAATCTCAATAGGAAGGATGGCCTCTAATCCATAGACCTAGGAGAAAGGGGTTGTACCTATAGGTGTGCAGATACTCATTCGATAGGTCCATAAGGTGGGATTCAATTGTAGGTGCCAGTCATGACCAACTTTGAATTGACTATTTTCTTTAGGATTTTCAAGATGGTCTTATTGGTAGCCTCAACTTGGCCATTTCCTTGGGGGTAGTATGGAGTAGAAAAGTGATGTTGGATATTGAAATTTTGTCATGGGTCTTGAACATCTTGGTTTTTGAAAGGTGTCCCATTATCTGAGATTATGGCTTGAGGGACATTGTAGTGGAAAATTAGGTAGTTTAGGATGAACTTCGAAATCCACTTTCCTATAATATAGGTCATGGGAATGGCCTCTACCCACTTTGTGAAGTACTCAGTGGTGGTGATAATGAACTTATGTCCACTAGACAAGGTCGGAGTGATTTTACCAATAAGATCGAGCCCCCATTGTAAAAAGGGCCAAGGTGTAATGATTGGGTAGAGCTTCTGAGTTGGTGCATAGATGAGATCCCCATGTTGTTTACATTGCACACATCTTCAGACATAGTCGAGAGCTTCCTTCTCCATCATAGGCTAGTAGTACCCAGTCCTCAGCAGTTTCTTAGCCAAAGTAATACCACTCGAATGTGACTCAAAAATTCCATTGTGTACCTCAGTTAAAGCATTCGAAGCTTCCTCAGGGTTAAGGCATCATAACAGGGCTCCCTTGATACTCCTATGGTATAGGGTGTCTCCTAAGATGACAAAACAAGATGAATTCTTGACAAATGTTCTTTTAAGGTTCAGGGTGATATCAATGGGGAGGACTCCTATTCTCAAGTAGGTGTATATGTCATGATACCAAGGGTCACCATGACCAACGATTTCACAAACGAATTCAGACTCTAGTACCTCAAAAGCTAGTATGAGAAGCTACTCTACAAGGAATTCTTGCTTAGGGACGTTGCGTGGGATATCCAATAGTGATTCGATTGTTTCCATAACATTCACTAATCTATTGTTTTCCCTAGATATTTTCTCAAATGTGATGTCGATGAAGAATTATTTGAGGCTTTCCACCAATTTATTGTATGGGTTCAGCTTGTCATCCTTCGTTTGGTATTCATCATTGACCTAGTTGATGATAAGTTGTGAGTCTCTATAGATCTTGAGTGCCATGATCTGCCATTGTACTTCTATCTCGAGTCCTATGATAAGAGCCTCATATTCTACAATGTTGTTTGTGCAAGGAAAAGATAACTTATATGACTTGGGTATGCAATCTCCTTGTGGTGTAATAAAGAAGACTCCCACTCCTAACCCATGTGTGTAGGATCCATAAAAATACATTTTGCAATGATCTGCCGCACTTAGGTTAAAGATCGAATCATCAAAAAATTCTGATACCAATGGGTTATTTGAATACATAGGTGCTTCTACCAACTGATCTGTAATTACTTGTCCTTTAATGGCCTTCAGTTCTACATACTCAATGTTGTGTTCTATCAGGATCATGACCCATTTAGTTGTTCACCCTATGGACGTTGCTTTAGAAAGTAGATACTTGAGAGGGCCTATCTTGGCAATGAGTTTTATCTAATGTGCCAACATATAGTGTCAAAAAATTTGTGCAAAAAACATGAATACTAGGCAAGCTTTCTCAATGGATGTATAATTCAACTCATGTCCTACCATGGTTCTACTAATGCAGTAAATAGATCTCTTTCCCATTTTCATCATGTTGTGCTAAGAGAGCGCCAAGGGATGTTGTTGTTGTCGATATATACAGGATCAAGGGCCTGCCTAGAATTGGTGGTATGAGAATTGGTGGTGTGAGCAAGCACTCCTTGATTTTATTAAATTCTTGATCACATTTCTCATCCCATTTGTATGCTACCCCCTTGTGGAGTAGATGAGAGTATGGGATAACCTTATTTGCTAACTGTGCTATAAACCGATGAATGGATTGGAGTCTTCCCTACAAATCCCTTAACTACTTCAATGCCCTTGGTGCCTCCATCTTGATAATTGATTTAACTTTGGTGAGGTCTATCTTGATTCCTCTAATAGATACAATATACTCGAGGAGCTTTCCTGACTATACACTGAAGAAACACTTCTTTTGATTGAGTCTGACCTTGTATTCTTCTAGCATATCAAAGATGGAGCTTAGAGTTGGCATGTGATCTTGACGTTTTCTTGATTTAGCTAATATGTCATCCACGTAGTCTTCCACAGTTTTTTGAATCATTTCATGGAAGATTAGTTTCATAACTCTTTGATAGGTAGCTCCTACATTTTTCAGCCCAAATGGCATCATGTTCTAGTAGTAGGTCCCCCATGGACAAGTGAAAGTTATCTTGTGTTGGTCATCCTTAGCTATCATGATTTGATTGTACCCTGAAAATCTATCCATTAGTGACAACATTTCATGCCCTACTATTTGATCCACAATCATGTCAATATTGGGAAGAGGCATTTTTTTTTAGGTCCCTGAAAGTGTAGTTCTGAATGCCCCCAGTGGGATTAGTGACTGGCACTAGGTTTGAAACCCCTTCTATATAATAAATTGGTCATATGCAGCTGGCGTCAAGGAGCTTTTGTAATTCAAGTTTGACTAGTAATGCTATTTGTGGAGGCATCTTTCTCAGTTTTTGTTTTACTGGTTTTTCTTCTGGATATACAGCTAGATGGTGAACTACAACTTTTTGATCAAGACTGGGCATTTCAGCATAGGTCCATGAAAATTTTACCTTTCTTTCCCTTAGAAATGCAGCTAAAAGTTCTTGTTCTTTTGTCAATAGTGATTCTGCATAGAATGTGATATGTGATGTTTCTTTGGTCCCTAGATTGACCAAATTGGACTTTTCTGCCAAGATTGCTGACTTTTCCTGATGAATAACACTAAGGGGAATATTGAATCCCTCATTCTCTAGTGCCTTAGAGAGGTTTTCACCATTGGATACATACTTTGTTTACTATTTTTGGGTCAGAGAGTGCCACAGTGTGGTTATCACTCAAAGACCTAGATATTATTCTTAAATTTTTACTTTTGTGACCGAGGGATTCAATCATTTCCCCATAATATGCATGTGTGTCCAAATCAATGTTGAACCCAGCTTTGTGATCTCCACATGGTAGAGTATCCCTCAATCCCATGAATTTCGAGAGAGCCTCATTGTTTTTTAACATGTCCAAAATTGGTGGTCCTCATTGGTCATAGTCGATGAGTTGGGGATAGACTAACTTTAGCTCATGGGTTTGGTTGTTCGACTCAAAATATAGGGTACTAATCATGAAGAGGGAGGAATATTTCAATAACATGGGTAGATTAGTTATGGGGTCCTCGTCACACACATTAGTTATATCAAAGGTATAGTTGTCTAAGGGAAAACTTGTGGATACTGGTAACTGAGAAGGAGCTTTAACTTTTCTAACCAGGACACCTTTTCCAAGTATGGTTATTTTCAAAGGGGTACATCCAAGGCCAAGATTTCTTATATACTTCTCAGGATTGATAGGTTCTAGAAGACCATTGTCATTTTTCCCAAGTTTCTTGTTTCTATTGTAGCCCATGCCAAGCATCATCTATAGTCCTTTCTTGTTATCATCCATGGGAAGATCAGACATGGGATTTTCATCTTGGTATAGAAGACTTGATATGTCCTTTTCATCTACCACTTCCTGGCTTAGGTTCCCCTAACACTTGAATTTGGAGGGGTTTGCTTTGAAGGTTTGAGATGAGGTGTTATTTAGATGTGGTTTCCCATGAGATCTAGGAGATTGAGGTAACTCTCCTATTACAAAGGCACTCTTTTTCATTTTTTAATCTCCACACCCATTGTCTTGGATAATGACTTTGATATCAAAGATGTCAGGAATGGAGGGTTTCTTTATACCAGAAGTGGCAGCTAAGGTAGATGGGTCTATATATGGAGTCATAAGGCCTTCATAATTCTTTGGGACTTGAGGGATCTTGTAGTACTTGGCTTCTAGATTCTTGCGATAATAAAATGGCTTGAGATCACCATGGATTATGACCTCTTGATTTTGATAGGGAAACTTAACACATTGATGGAAGGTAGATGCAAAAACTTGCATTCCATGGATCCATGGGTGCTCCAGGAGGATATTGTAAGGTAGTTCTAGATCAAGGACTTGGCATGTTTCCATGATGGCTAGCCCTACTTGAATAGGGAGTTGAATAGTGTCTTGAGACACTCTTTCTTGATCATCATATGCCCTGATTGTAATACCTTTACCTTTTTCAATGATGTCCTCAAGGAATCCTAGATTCTTTATTAGTTCAAGGGTACAAATATTTAGACCTACACCTCCATCCACCAATACTCTTTTGAATTTATTCTTATGGACCAATAATTTGAGATGGAGTGATTGATTATGAGATGGTTGTGTTGGGAAGTCCTAATAAAAAAATGTTAGGAGATGTGGTGTGGTGATGTGTCTGACCATAGCTTGGATATGGTCTACATCAAGATCTATTGGGATGGAGGATGTGGCTAATACTTCTTTTAGGATTTTCCTGTGTGCAGGTGATATCTTTAGTAACTCCATGATGGAGATTTGAGTGGGGGTTCTTTTCAGCTGGTCCAAGACATTATAGCCATTGGGAAAAGATTTTGGATTAGATGCACATTCCTTGGGTGGTTGTGATGGTCTAGAAATGGTAACTCTACCACCATGTGTGGTGACTCCATAGTCGACTCTAGCTCCCTTGATATTGACAATAGTGACCCATTCATCTAAGGACACAACATGATGATCGTAAACATGGTTTACATTATTATACTTTTCCTTTCCATTGTTGTTCCCTTTATTGTGATTTGGCATCAGATTTGTGTATATCTTAAGGTCTTGATTTTTGATAGGTTGTTCAATGTTTATGGTTCCATCATCGATAAGGTCTTGGATCAAGTTTTTTAGTCTCATGTAACTGGCCATCGTATGCCCCTTGATTTTCTGAAAATTGCAAAGGTGATTTTCATTATACCATGGTTGTTTTACGTGGGGTTCTTGATAATTCTCATAAATGGGGATTTTAATGATATTCTCCTGTACCAATTTTTTCATGATATACTTGATTGATTCCCCAAGGGGTGTGTATTTTTTTTGGGGGGATACTTGTTTTGTGGGGGTGGACCCCCTTGATTATTTAGATTATTGACCACTTGACTATCGGTTTGTTGCAATACTACATTGGCTTATGTATTTTTTTGATTAGTGGCTTGTGGTTGCTAATATGATTGCATGTTTTTCCTTAGAGCACTGATAACAACTTTGGCATCAATGAAACCATTGCTAGTGATATTCTTGTTCTTTGCTCATGTGTGAGGTTTTTCATTATAATTGGTTGATGGGTGGTTGTCTTGATAAGTAGGTTTCCACCCTTGTGTGATAAGGGATCTTTCGATGTTGAGTGCCTTGGGGATCAACTATTCATATGTGGTGATGTATTGCATTTTTAGATGGAAGGACAAGGTTCCTTCAAGATTAGCGATGAAGTACATATTTTTTGTTCTTCTAGAATAATCCACTTGCTCCTGTTTGCCTTGGATCACCATCATTGTAAGAAGGATGCAAATGTTTCACCCTTAGCTTGTTTGAGAGGAAATAGTTCTTCCAGACTCATGTCCATGCCTATGTTGAATGCGTTCACAATTTCTTGGAACTTTTTGATTCTAGGAGGAAGGTGAGAGAACCATTCCATTGCTGGTCCAACCAAACTCCAAGGGAATAGTTGCATTAGATACATGTCATCATATGCAACTTCCATATAGTGGACATGAAATTCCCTAATGTGATCTTTAGGGTTACCAATTCCACGATATTTGTCAAATTGATGTATCTTGAACCCTTTTGGGAATGGAACCATCACAATTCTTCTGTCAAATAGATAACGACACAAATTCCCTTGTGTTTTTGTTGTTTTTCCAGATTGTAGATCTATCACTTGTGAGAGAAATTTGATTTGTGCCAACACATCATTTTGTAGATCAGGTGGTGGGATGAATGGGTTTTGAGGGGGTTTTATTGTTTGAGTGGTAGGTGGGGTGTTTTGCATGTTTTTGGGAGGTTGTTGCACATTTTTTTGTGCCACCAATGCTTGTTGGTATGCCTACAATTGTTGTTGTACCAACAATGCTTGTTGTTGGTCTTACCACTATTGTGCCAACAATGCTTGTTGTTGGACTAGTTGTTGAGCTACTTCTTGTTGCACTTGGTATTGTTGGAAAGATTGTTGATAGGCTTGTTGTTGAACTACTTGCTGTTGTGCTTAGTATTGTGCCTTCACTTGAGCTTGTTGGGCTTGATATTAAGCTTATGCATGAGCTTGAGCTTGCTAGGTAGACTAGGAAACTTGCATAGCTTGTGTAGATTGTGTGGCTTCTTGTTGTTGCAATAAAGCTTAATCTTATGCCTGGGAAGCTTCTTCTTTTTGTGTGGCTTGTTGTGCCTATACTTATTGAGCAACTTTTTGTGTAGCTTGTGTGGCTTGTTGAGCTCTAAATTGTTGGAATGCATTCTGATAGGCTTGTTAGATAGCTTGCAATGTGATACTATATTGATTTTCCATGTTTGGTTTCAATGGTGGAGGTGGATGATTTGGAATGGTGTGAGATGTTATGATGAGTTTGTTGAGGTTGTTATTGGGGTTCCATTGGGTTGATGATAGGGAGTTGTGTGATAGATGGTGTGGTTGTTATGCTAGGTCCTTGGGAGACCATATTTATAGATGGTACAGTGATTGATTGTGTTGTTTGGATTGGTTCCACCTAGTGTTGTGATATCGGTGGCATGATTGGAGGATTTGGTATGTTGATTTGATTCATGACTGGAGGATTCCTTTGATTTGGTTGATTGAGGATTGGTAAAAGGGGTTGCCCTAAATCGAGGATTGGTGTGGATGTTAATGGTAGAGGGGGAAATGGTGGGAAGATGGGTGGTGTGTTTCCTTGAGAAAGTGATGATGAGGGATCAAAGATTCCCCCTTTTCCTTTTTAAGTCATGGGGAGAGATACTTGTGTGTTAAGAGAATATGCTAGTGATGCGACAAAAGTGGATGGATTGTTGGTGTCATCAAAGATGAGTGGAATGTATGGATTTTTTGGGTTTTGAGGAATAATATTCGGTTGACCCAAGATGGTGTTTGCATCCAATTCTTGGTTATTTACAAGGGGATATTTGTGAAGAGCATGAAGCAATGAACTCCCCTTGGTAACTATGTGTTGACTTGGTGCATGAGATGAGATTGGTTGTGGCATGGGTTGAATAATGCTTTGGAAGGAAGGAGTGAATCAGACTGGTGGCATAATCCCAAGAGGTTTCTCCACAATACTACTTACATCATAATTAGAAGGGAGTTTAGCCCTTTCTTTTTCCAATTCTAACATGTATTGTGAAGGATTAGGTCTCATCATTGTGTTGACAATTTTGTGATTTTTAGGATTTTGGACCATTTAAATGATTTCGTCTTGAGTCATCCATAGGGTGTTGTTGGTGATATCCTCCACTTGGAAACCTCCCTCTTGAAGATCTTGTGGTAGTTGAGGAAGGTTGAGTGGGGGATTGCTAGATCTGATGGGGTTGATTTCAAGTGCAGTTTGACTCAAGTCACTTGAAGTGGATGTTTCTTTGTTTGTTTCCATGTTCTTTTGTTGGGATCTAGTTTAGACCATAAAATAAGGATCAACTTTTTGGAATAAGGGATGGTGAGCCTATAATTCCTTAGGTTGGTCTAACTTTAGGTACAAAAAAGAAAGTCTAAGATGTTAAGGATCAAAGGGTGGTGATGAGATAAATGAAAGATGGATGATATGAATGATTAAACTCTTAAGAAACCTTGAAGGAGATACTAGACTATAAGACTTTTGGATTTTGGATTTTGGATTTTTGATTTGGTTTGATTTGATTTGATTTTTGATTTTAGATAATGAAATTATAGACCCCAAGATGTTGGATGTTATCTTGGAATGAACTTTTTCACAAGGTGATAATTTAACTAAGTGTATGAAGAAGGATTCATCTACACATACTTAGTCAAGCAAGATGATTTTGATTTTGATTTGAAGGATTTTACAAAAATATAGCATGAAGGATTTTTCCAAGATTTATAAGATTTCTTTATGAGATGGTTTTTTATTGATGCTTTGGGATGGATGAAAGTGTTGATTTTGATCCTAAGTGAGCTTAGAGAGACTTTGGTTTACAAGACATAGGTATTGAAGAATATGCTATACTTCCAAGAACTTCTCAACCTTATAAAGTGAGATACTCAAAATGTTGGAAGAGAGTTAGATTTTGGCAATAATAAAATGAGTACAAGTTTGGGTTGTCCTTTGATGCATGTTTGTAAAAGTTATAGAGCAACCTATCTCTAACTTGATAAAGCATAGATTGGCATTTCTTGAGATTGCTGGACTGAGACATTTGTGATGATTGATGGACTTTGGTTTTGGGATTTTGATCTTATGAGAAATAATTTGAGAAAACACGTGTGGGGTTCAATTGTTTCTTATCTTGCTTAATGAGTTCTTTTTACCACAAACACTTTCTTCCTTAGATTTTCAAACTAAATGTCTATGTCTAAATTTCTTTTCATCCCAAAAATTCCATTATGTGGAAATCAAGAGAATCAAGGCAATAGTTCCCTAATGTTGACTTTAGAGAGAAAATTGAGATATAAATGCAAATACTTAGAAGCCTCTAAGGATGAAATCCCTAGGGACAAGTAGTAGCACTTGGATTTTTCAAAGGTATTTGCTCCTTCTAAAGGTTTGAAATTTGATGTCCTTGTTGAATGTTTGTTTTCAAGATTTTGGATCCAAGAAATGTGTTTAACTGACTCAAATATTGAACAACCCTAGGGTAGAGGAGAAAATATTTGTTGAGTTCCGGCTTGGATAAACCTAGCTGTGCTTATTCAGAGCAGATGAATAGAAGCTTGACCACACTGGCTCCCCTCCATGGTACACACTTCTCAGGTTAGCCAAGCTTCAATTCTCATGAATCTCCCATGACAAACTTTTCATCTCTACAATGAATCACAAATATGTGGGACGGATCTAGAGGTCCAACCTCTTGATGCCAACAAATATTGGGATTTTTGGCTTCTAAACAAAGGTTCATAACAAGGGAATTTTTTTCAAAGGAAACAATGATAAAATACCTCAAAAGGTATCCCAACCCTTAGAACAAGGGCTTTACACACCATAAAGATACTGCGGGAGAGCTATCATGCATCACTTTGTTGATAGCAAACTTTCCTTGCAACCACAAATTTGTATAGCGGTTGAGAAGAGCCTAGCTTATACTCTTTACCGCTTGGGTCATTCCCTTGGGGTGAGTAGTTTTTCCCACCAAGGTAGGCCCTCTAAGGATAAACAAAAGTTAGTAAGTACATCCATAGTTTGATCAATCTTTGTTTGCGTGAATAAAGAAAACATGCACAATGTCTTTTCTCACACCAGCAAGATTTGTTCAATTTTAAGAACCCAAATTTGAAATGTGGAGGCAATCTTTTAGACAACATAATATCACTAAAATTCTTTTGATTCTCAAGATCCTCGTGAAGTGCGAGAGAAGTGCATACACATTTCAATGGTATTAGCTTGTAAAAAGGATTACAAAACAAGATAAGCACATGTTTATTTTAGACTTCAAAAGCAGTAAATGGGTTCTTTTTATAGCACCAAATTTGAGTGTGAAGTTGATTGTTCAATTTTTTAATACCCAAAATCAAATCTAGTGAGTTTCTAATGTTCCTTTTGTGTGTTATTTTTTAAGCCCAAACAAAAATTATTTAAGTTCTAAAGCTAAAGATAACAAGATCCTAAATATTGGGTTATAGGTGTCCCCAAAGTGTTTAAAAACACTTGTTACAATCATGAAATAGTGCCATAAGAGACCTTCTCCTTGTTTCCTCCTTTTCTTTCTTGGTCACCTCAACCTACAAAAGCTAGTCAGTCTACAGAAAATAGAGCCACAAAATGGGTCAATGGTCAAAGGAGATCAAAGCAAAAAAACACATGTTAAAATAAATTTGAAAATTGACCCTTTACCCCAAACCAACATCACAATCTGCAAAGGCATTTCTATTTGGATCCTTCAACATCACTCTGTGGAAAAATAGAGACCATGTTTGCGTTGGTATTTTCTCCAACGTCGCCCTTTGAGATTTGAATGATCTGGCCTTCAGGAAAATCAATATTGTGTCACCCTTTGGTTGCTGATGCAACATCAATATATAGCGATGCTGAACTCATAGCATCATTGTTTTCCCTCCTCAATGTAGTTGTGTCTTGAGAAAGCAAAAAAGGGAAAAAAATGATGAAATTGGCCAAAAAAACATGTTAATTTTGAGAGTTGTGCCCTCCTTCTAACGCCAAATGTAGAATGTTTTGTCTAGACCTACTCAAACATGGACAAACAAGCAAACATTAGTCCATAAAAAAGTTGTAAACAAGCATTCCCTATGAAATTCATTCAAACACAAGAACATGAAATCAAAGCAAAATATCAAGTAATCTACTAATGAAATCCTATTCTAATGCTCAAACCAGCATCCCATTGGGGAATTGGTGCTTCTTTGATGTGGAAGGAAAGAAGCCCTTTCCCAATTCCTTGATAAGCTTGATGGTAGATGTGTGATTCTTGATGCAAAATGCAAATAACCTTGCTATGGATGATGAATTCTATGCTAACTTGGATGAAAGTGTGGATGAAATTATGGATAATGAACCTCCATAAACTTGTGGATCAAATTCTAGATCAAAATCGAGATGATTGTGTCTCCCAAATCAATAGAAAAGGCCTCTATTTATAATGAAGAAGGATTGAAGATTGAAGAATGGGGAGAATGTGGGATTAAAATTTGAACCAGTAGAATTGTGCCACTTGTCAACATGCTAATCAAGGATAGTGGAGCACATTTTGAACAATGTGCATGTTTAATGCATGTAGGTGAAATTTGAATTTCAAGAGGTGGTTTGTGTAAGAGGAGGTGTAAGAGGAATTAATGCCAAGGTGGCTCAAGGAGAGGACATGTAAGAGCCTTCAATGCAAAGGTGGAGGACAAAAGTCCTTTGGGAGAGAAAAGTCAAGTGGGTGGAATATTCAAAAGAATATGCCATATTTGAATGAAAATAGGGGAAATTAGTAAATCAAATAAATTGATTTACATGTGCAACTTGCAAAAGCTAGAGGAATGGAGGATTAGTGTTAGGAGTTAATTAATTTAGGATTAATTAACTTAGATTGTGACATTTTATTTAAATATTTTGAGTTTATTTAAATTAAATGAGAGGATATTAGAAAATTAGTATTTTAATTAAATAAGATTAATTTATTTAAAGGAAGAACATTAGGATTTAATTAAATAAAGTTAATTTATTTAACTAAATGAAGAACATTAGGATTTGATTAAATAAAGTTGATTTATTTAATTAAAGGGGGAATATGATGAAATAATATGATAAAGTGTATTATCCAATTTTAGGAGGAATTAAATTAATTAAATAAAGATTATTCAATTAATTGATTTGTGTAGAAATGATTAAGGAATAATTGGTGTTAGTTAATTAGAATCAAGTGCATGATATCAATTAGGATATTTTGAGTGTCTACACCAACAACATTTCTCCCGGACCTTAGCCAAATACATAGAAAACCACAGTTCATAACTGGTGAACATAACTCACATTGTAGAATGAATTAAAAGCCAAAAATATAGATATAACATCTTCCAACAACCTTGATCAACATATCTGAACCAAAAAACCATAGGAGAAAAAATTGAAGCAACCACAAAACACTTGCAACCATTCTCCATTACAATTTTCTCAATATCCTCGACATATAAAACCAATAACCTACATCCATGACATCAATGATAATAGAAACTAGTTGATACCCAGTTGACCAATTGACATAAATGACAACACCTTCATTCTTGCAACAAGCTCCCCCTTTGTCATTGATGACAACACATGATGTGAAAAACCATCAAAGACAACACACTAGCTCTAAACACACTTTTCATGATTTTGCTTTTTGTTTCTCTCCCTTAGTACATAAAGTAGATAATATTTTTCACATGATACTCTTCTCCCTCTTTGACATCAATGGAAAAGTAAAAGGATATTTTACATTTATCTCCCCTTTGACATTAAAAGAAAAATACTCATACAATGATAACACATGACACTACTTGCTCCCCCTAAGAGGTAGCTACCAAAACATCAATATAGAAGAAAGATAGATCCATAGATCCACTGAATTGATGCATCTCTATATGTATCTAGTTCAAGAAAGGAGGGGAAATGACCCCTAACTTCACACAAAGATACTCAAAAGTATTTTTAGGAAGAGCCTTCATAAATATATCAACAATTTTATCCTTTTTAAGTGCATACTCAAGCTTTACTTCATTCTCCACAACCTTTTCTCTCAAGAAGTGATACCTGATAGATATATGCCTTTTGCTCAAGTGCATCGTTGGATTCTTTGAAATGTTAATTGCACTTGTATTATCATAGAAGATAGAAATAGGATCATCATACACTACTTTAATATCTCTCAATGGTTGTTTCATCCATAAAACTTGTGTACAACAAGATGCAACAACAATATACTCAGCTTCAACAGTAGATAAGTAAATTGAATTTTTCTTTTTACTCAACCATGCCACCAATTTGTAACCATGAAAGAATGCATCACCACTTGTATTTTTTCTCTCATATATGCATCCATCCCAATTTTCATCTATATAAGAACTTAGTGTAAAGTCAATATCCCTAAGATACCATAAGCCATAATCTAGAGTGCCATTCAAATATCTGAATATTCTTTTAACATGTGTTTCCTTAGGATTGAAATCTGGCCAGAAGACAAACAACATGCATTATGTATTGTCTAGTAATAGTCAAGTACAACATTACACCAATCATAGATCTACATTTTCTCTGATCATCCTTAGGTGAATCATCAAATTTACCTAATTTGCAACTAGTCACCATAGGAGTGCATACCAGTTTGGAACCATCCATCCCAAACTGACAATTCCTACAAATAACATTAACTGGATTTGTAATCCTCGATAAATCTTCCATGGTATGAACTACACTAATCCTTTCCAAATTATCAAAATTCATATGACACATTCTCTGATGCCATAAAAAATTGTTATTAATCTAATTCATAAAGCATTGTCCATCAACACCCTTAAGTTGATAGATATTTCCTTCAAATTTCTTTCCTACAAAAATTATTGTTCTAGAATCTTTCCTAATTTCACATATTTCATGGGTATGTGTAGGATCATCATGGAAAAAACAGTCTATTAAGTGGCAAAAAATTTAGAAAAATCGAAGTTAGGAAACTTGCCGCAAAAATTTGAATAAGTTATCTATATTATTTCAAAAATATGTAAGAATAGAATCTATAGAAAATTGAATGTAGTTTCTAAACTACTAGGTTTATTTATTTTTTAAATCCTATTTGGTGAAAATTTGAAATTTCAATGCAGTACTACTCAAATTTCAGGGAAAAAATAAGAAGTAGGTGTTTGTGTGACCACCCTAACCACAATAAAATGATAATATTTTTTTATAAGATTTAAGATATAAGTAGGGGACTCATGTCTGAATGTGATGCATATTTTTTGTAATTTTTTTCCAAGGAATTATTAATTATGATTTTTTTATTACAACTTTTTAAAAATATAAAAATTGTATGTCTAACCACCTTAACTTGATCAAAACTTCATGAAATTCATTTTTTTTTCTTTTAATCCTATAGTATGCGAAGCATAGAATGTGACACATGTTTTTTATTCAAAATATGTGATACTATTTGAAAGCTATAGATTTTTTTCAATCAGCCTATCAATCAGGACTTTAGTCATAATTTAAATAGAAAATGAATAATAATAATTTATTAAATTCAAAGTAAAGCATAATTTATATTGGTGGAAAGCTGAGAATCTCCATTAAAAACCCTTTTCATTTCATCAATTTTAGGTTAAAAAAAAGTCATCAGCCACATACCCTATACATACCCATCATATCATCACTTTTTGTCCCATCATGATCCTGCACATACCCTTATCCTTAAATACAAGATTCTATCCTTTACTGCACATCTATCCAACACTCAAAAAGATTATTCCCTAAGCCCTCAACATAGTAGACATCATCAGTATTATGCTTGCCATCAAAAATTACTAAACCTATCCTACAAATCTCAACACCAGTATCATCTCAAACATAACTAAGCCTCCATCATATTTTTCAAGTTTAACAAACCTATTATTATCATTAGTCATGTGATGTGAACAACCACTTTCAACAACCCAATAGTTCTTTTCTTGTTTAGCATGTAGGGTAAAGATTACAATACCTTCATTCTTCTCCTTCTTCGGAGGGCATTCCTTCGCCTATTTTTTAGAATTAGCAGAAGTAGGTTCATATTTTATAGCCAAGAACAAGCATTCATTATCATCAAGATCTCCATAATTAGATTCCTCATTAGAAATACTAGCATCCTCATTCACATAATATGCTCTATTGATCTTCTTGCCTTTGTTTTTTTTGCTAAATCTTTGTTTATTCCTTTTAGCTCTTTTTGGACATCTCAAAGCATAATGACCTATTCCTCCACAAATAAAGCATTTAAAAGGTAACTTACCTTCATACTTTCCAGAGCCTTTCTTCATCCTTCTCACAAAGTTTGCTTCTACTTCATCAAGATTTTCTTCATCCAAATCTTCAGATCTTGTAGCCTTAAAAGTAGTTTCTGATTTGGATCCATTTCTCAAATTCAGCTTTCTCATCTCATAAGAAGTCAAAGTTCCCAGTAACTGATCTTTAGTGTAAGTCTTGTAATCTATATGTTCTTTAGTTGCACATACCTTTTCACTATAAGCATCAGGGAGTTCTCTAAGAATATTCTTTACAATCCTAGATTCATCAATTGTAGCACCAAGTCCTCATATTCTAGCTACTGCCTCATCCAATATCCATACATAGGCTTTAACATTCTCATATTCAAACATATGCAAGAGCTCAAATTGTGTCTCCAAACTCTACAAGTTTGCTTCTTTGACCTTTCATCTCCTTCATGTGCATTTTCTAAAGAATCCTAGACTTCTTTAGCAGTCTTCAAATTTTGAACTTTAATCAACTTGGAATGTATAAGACTATTCTTCAAAATGAACTTTGCTTTATTTTTTGCTTCATGTGCCTTGATCTCATCAATTTTACTTGAACCATTAGCAGGAGGAATGTAAGAAGTCTTGTAAGATTTCTCCATATCATATCAACAATACTTCAAAAATTCTTCCATTAATATTTTCTATATAGCATAATTAGTTCCATCGAACTTCAGATACTCATAAGTCACTTTTCCATCTATCCCAAACCTTCGTTAAGTGGTTAAGCTCTTCTCCAAGGAACCAAGCTTGGATACCAATTGTTGAACAAGAAAATTGAGAGGGGGGGTGAATCAATTGTAGCAGATTTAACCTTTAAAACATTCACTAGAAATTAGATCAATCACAAATCCTTAACTCTATTGAAATGATTAAACATTAAGTGCAACTCTAGAAACTGAAAACATTCACACAAAAATAATAATACTAGATTTACATGGAAAACCAAATAAGGGAAAAACCACAATGAGGATTTTCTCACACTATAAGGAATATCAAAACTAATTACAAAGGATCACTATCAGAGAAAGGCTCACTGCCAAAATAGGACTAACTTTCTGGATTAGGACTCACTGTCCAACAAGGGTTAACCACCTAGAGGGCTCACTTCCATAGAGATATAAAGAAGATAGAAGAGATATGTTAAAAAGAGAAGAAAATATCAATGCAACAGAGATTTCTACCACAATTCACTCAACCACTTGCAAACATGCATGAATGATAGAGTACACCTTCATCTCATTGCATCCAGAAACTCAACATTTAAAATTTGCACTGATCTGCCACACTCGCATCACATACACAACATTGATTTGCATCTACTTCACATCTATCTACTCTATTTATTTGCACTTATCTCTTTGTACATCTTTCATGACTAACTCATCTTGTATTTATACCATCTTCAACTTTAAAACATATCCAATTCAATCATCCATCATTAAATTCAAATTAGGTTGGCACCAAAACATCCTTGGGTGGAATTAGAATGAGGGTGACCCAAGCACACACTTGATGAGGGCACAAATAGGTCCTAACATGCTTCAACAACTTCGAAGTTAGTGTTCAACACATGGTCGACCAAACCAATGTAAAACACATAAAACAATTAAGCACACATAATCCTTAGCATGATCCAATCTTTCTAGACACTAGAATTATCTTCATCATGATCATAATAACTTAACTCTAGAACTACGAGTCATAAGACTCAATCAAAAAGAATTCCATACCAATAAAATTTCTTTTGGACCTTAGTTAGATACACAAAAAAACCACAATTCACAACTGGTGAACATAACTTGCACTGTACAATGCATCAAAAGCCAAAAATTTGGATATATCAGCTTCCAACAACCTTGATCAACATATCTAAACCACACAAACATAGGAGCGAAACCCAGAGTAACCACTGAACACCTGCAACCATTCTCCATTACAATTTTCTTAATTTCCTCAACATATACAACCAATAACCTACATCCATGACATCAATGACAACAACAACCAGTTGATACCCAATTGACTAGTTGATATCAATGACAACACCTTCGTTCTTGAAACATATACATGGAAGGAGGTCAACTATCCAAAAGAGACAATGATAAGTAACATATGAGGACAAGGCTATATCTAACCCCTTTCCCCCACTTAGTGCAAGACAAGGGTGAGCTGAGGTAAGTGATGAGAACATGAAAATCACTATCAATTAGAGGAACTAGGTGGTTAACAGAAGGAAGAGCACCAAAATGCTTAAGATGTTGAATTTTATTGCTCAAAGCCTTACATTCATTAATAGAATGACCCTAAACTCTTGTTGTAAAATTTATTTTGTGTTCTTAGAGGGAGGGATATCAAACGATCTTGGAGGAGTCTTGACAAGATAGTCTCTTGATCAATAGTAGAAGATGTTCTTTTATTTTGTGAAAAATATATCTCTTGGTTAGTACAAGGTGTCATACTTACACAAGATTCTTTAAATTGTGAGATTTTGTACTCCCCTTTAAGGGAGGGCGTAAAATCTAGCAAACTCCAATCATTACTAAGACATGTCCTAGGAGGTTTTGCATGATGACATTGATATTAAGTGAAGATTTCTTTGATTCTTTTGTTTCTTTCGAGGGACAATAACGAAGACCATGAGTGGTTTCTTGTGTATTGGGATCTATAGGGACAAAAATACCTTGTTCTCTAGCACCACATCATTTTCTACTATACCCAATTTGTTTCATAAGTTCATAACCTCTTCCATAAATATTTTTCATTTCTTTTGGATTCGGTGGTTGTTCATAACCAAATTCATCAAAGTTTGTTGTGTAATTTTCTTCTTCTTCTAAAGTGGTTGAAGTGGATGCTTTCGAAGGCTCTATTGAATTTTGTGTTAACATTATCACTTTTTCTTTTCCATTTGTTGTGATCTTGTATTCACCCATGAATGTAGGTGTGAAATTCAAGGAACCCCAATCATCTTCCAATAGCTTTGTGAAGGGTTTAGGGAACTTATCCTTTTGTTCTTCTTGCATGGGTTCTACTTGTGTAATTGGTTTCAATTTTTTCAAAGGACTTTCCTTGTCTTTCTCAATGAGAAAACTATCTAGTTTAGGGTCAACCTTGATTGTATACACTTTGTTGTTATAGACATACTTCATTTTACAATGAATAGTAGAGGGCACCCCATTCATTTCATGAATCCATGGCCTACCTAAAATAATATTATATGAAAGATCATGAGGCATAACATGGATAGTAGTTTGCAATGTGGCCTCTCCAACTATAATAGGTAATGTTACCACAACAAGCGGTTGTTTTCCTATGTTATCAAATCCTCGAATAGACAATGATTCAAGTTCAATCTTACTCTTATCAATTCAAATATTTTCTAAAAGGTTTAGACTACACACATTAAGGGTAGAGCCATTGTCAACAAGGTTTATCTTTATTCCTTTCTTATTAATAATGGCTATGATCATGAAAGCTTCATATTTTTCTTTGCACTTCCAAAGGAGGGAGCTCACTTTGGTGGAAAACAATTCCAACATTCATTCCTTGAATTAGGGTTGTTATATCATTTGGCTTCACATTACGAGGGATAGGAACCTATTGTAAATCACTTTGAATCACATTATGATAATGAGGGGAGGCTTTAATAAGATCCCATAAGGATATCTTAACATGTGTATTATTAAGTTGTTCAACAAGATCATACTCCTTTCCACTTTGTAAAGGAAAATGAGGAGCACTAGGAAAGATAGGTTGAGGAAATGGTAATGAAGTGGGAGTGGTTTGAATTTTCCTATTGTTCCTTGTATTATATGTGTTAGCAATGGTATTATAACTTGGTTACTAAGAAAAAATTGTCTTGAGGTGGTCTTAGGAGAAACACAATTTTTTTTGAAATTATGGTTTTTGTGAGGATGGATAGAGGATAAGTTGAGGCTTAGCTTGTCCAATAATTAAAGGATTTGTATGAGGTCTAAGAATTAGAGGACTCAAGGGAGTTCTAATGTTCATAACCTCAAAAAAATTATCCTTATTTTCATGATCTCTCAGTGAAGGGGAGTCTAATGTTACTTCATCATCTTCATATAAGGAAGCCACATTACTATTTTCAATGTTGTCATTTTCTTGCACCATGATATCTTCCCTAGTAGGAGACTATTTTGGAGAGCAACAAACTATATGTTCACGACTTTCAATGGTTGGTTCTTCTAAAATAACTTCATCACAAGTAGGGGAGTCATCAATGGCAGATTTTCTTGCTTATCAGTGATGGCATTCTCTTGTTCAATAATGTTTTCCTTAGTAAGGGAAGAGAAACAAATAGGACTCTTATAACTCTCATTGGTTGGATCTTCTAACACCAAAATATCTTCACAAATAGGATAGATATTGGAAGAAGACCAAATTTGATTATCATGATTGTCCTCTATTGTATTTTCTTTCATTAAAACATTCTCATAAGTGGGAGAGATGAATTTTTTCTTAGCATGCTTAGAAAGTTAAGATACTAATATTGTGTGCCCAAAAATGAAAAGTACTTTTATTCACCTTATGGAATGCTTCTACAATGTAAACAATGTGTACCCAAAAATGAAAAATACTTTTATCCAACTTATGCAAAGATTCATGAATGTAAACAATGTGTATCCAAAAATGACAAGTAATTTTATCCAACTTCTGCAAAGCTTCAAGAATGTAAACAATGTGTATCCAAAAATTAAAAGTACTTTTATCCATATTATGCAAAGCTTCGGGAATGTAAACTTTCAAATCTGATGACTTTTGCGACTAGAATAATTTTGGAATGATTTAAAAATAACCACTAAATGGATGATTTTGACCTAGATGCATAAAATAAAAATTCCTGAAACTTTCCAAACTAGTATAGGGTGTTACTAGCAGGCCTAGGAAGTACAAAAAACTATAAAAAAGCTCAGAAAGGTTGGTTTTTATAGACCACCAATGACTCATTTGCCCTAGTTTAAAAAAAAAAAATGAAAAATGCAATTTCTGAGTGATTATATGTGTTCTTTGTTCCAGGTCTCAGATTGGTATTTCTGTAATAGAATTTTCCAGAATTTGATGTGTAAATGCAAGTGAAATTAATAAAAAATGATGAACTATATGACACTTTTTGAAATGAAATTTTGACACAAACTTTGAATATGGATGGTTAAAAATACACTAATATGCAAACAATATGTAAAATTAATGTGATATTATGTAATTTTTGTTGAATTTTTAGATTTAAAATGAATGCAAAATGCAAGTTTACACCTAAAATGCAATGGAAATTTATGCAAAATTTAGAAACCCTAAATGAAATGCACTAATGTAAATCCTAGATCTAGGGTTTGAATGCACTCCAAATAAAAAATTAGAATGTTCAAATACGTTGGGTTCACCAAAATAAAACATAGAAAAATGGGTAGGATTCACTACATATGGGGCTTTATACTAAATTTGGAATGTTTCACCAAACTTACTATAAATATAAAGAGAAAAATGGAGTGAATGAACTCACCTATTCTTCTATTTCATTCAAGAAATGAGATCCCTTAAGTCAAAATCTACATTCAAACCTTAGGTGAGTGAATTCTTTGAGAAATCTTACAATTTCCATTTTTTTGCAAGGACGAGGGTCTTGATTAAATAACACTTTCGGGAGAAAGATTAAAAATAGAAAACTAACTCCAAAATGTAGTCTATAACTTGGATTTAATAGATTAAACTCAATACTAATGGAATCTACAAAATTTCTAGAGAATTTGGAAGAGATAAATCTTGCATACCTCTCACAAAAGGGAGTTTTCGAAAGTTGAATGAGGACTCATTCGCTCTATAGTGAATGGGTCCTAGCTAGGGATCTATAAAAATGGTTTATTAGCTCTATTTTGCTGTGTTTGTACTCCTAGATCCCTGATTTTCACAATTGGATAGTTGGAAATAAATCTTGTAGGTGAGTTTCTATGAAATGACAACAAAAGTGACAACTTTGCAATTTTGCAACTTTGAGATCTTCAACTTGCAAATCTATAACACATAAAGAGAGGAGAAAATGATTTTTTTGGTGAATGGTGGTTTTCATTGGTCAAACCTTATTTTGATAATTAAACCTTGAAATGAAATGAAATAGCATGAAAGGAATGATGAATGAACAAATGCAATGTCACAACTCACTAAACCCTTGTTTGAACCTTGGAATGTACGTCTGCAACTTGCATGAAATGGATTCAATGGATGTGGATATTGATCTTGAAACTTGATTTGTACAATGCCTTTGAATGCTTGAATGGATCTTGAACACTACATCAAATTATTAGCTCAAATAACATGCATGATGCAAGAAGACTTTGACATGATAATAAGATCTTGATTGTTGCAATATGAAGAAGGCCACACTGCCCAAAACCCACACAAATCACAACAATAGATACCAACACAGAAGATGTGAGACATAAAAAATAACTCACTTTCAATTATTTTTAGAAAATAAAATTACATATTCAAAACTTACATGCTACAACCTCATTGGCTTGATTCATTACAACAAAATAACTCTGAAAACAAAATCTATTATTCGAAGGCACAATCTGCACTAATGGAGCCACCCTACAACCCCCCACTTAACCCTTTTTATTTTACCCCAATAACCACCCTAAAATGTTCTAGAATGTTCAAATTTCCCTTTTTTTTTGGTGAAAAATTCCCACCATTTGATTTCTGGCTTAGGAAGAAATTTTAATGAAATTCACTTTTTAGAGTGGCAACTTCATGGGGCCATAACTTTTGATCTAGGTGTTCGATTTTCTATTATTGCATATCGTTGGAAAGCTCTCAAAGAGATCTACAACTCACTAACCCACCATAGGTTGGTTTGCCAAATTTTCAAGTTGTTTTAGGCCCTCTAAAGTCTTTATATCTGAATTTGAAGCTGCATTGGAGAAATTTCTCGGGATGAAAACTTCAATATCTCCCAAACCGTGTAGGGTATTGAGACGATTCTTTCATGAATGAAAATGTTTTTCAATTCCACTCCTTGGGGTAAATTTTTAGGTACATATCAGCACATTTAGGCCAAATTACTAAAAATAGTAAGTGGCCTTTTTTTGCTATTTTTGACTCTTGATTGTCTTATGCCCTTTAAGTGCCATTATGGAAGTCAAAACAACAACAAAAAAATAAAGAAAACAATTTTTTTGGGTGATGCAAGATTTCCCTACACCATTGGATGCTCCTGCATCAAAATAATATTCAATAAATCTACTCTTGAATGCCTTGAAAATGCTCTTTAAATGCTCTTGATAATTCTCACTTGAAAACTTAGAGTGTTTGAATCAAACTTGCTAGGTGAAACATAGTGAAATGGCCTCTTATTTATACGTATGTTAACATTAATTCTAAAATTCAAATAACACTACCAACATGAGAATATACATTTGAAATCATTGAAATGTCACCAAAAGCATAATTTAAATTAGGGTCCTAGGTCACTTACCTAGGATACACATTCTCCAATGATAAATATTATTTTATGGTATTTATGAATGTCGAGTATTCCTCTTCGGAAATTGTAATTAATTAGGCTTGGATTTGAACTACAGGGGCTGACTAAGGCAAATTAACCTCAATTAATTAATAAGACCCTAGAGTGTGAAAGTGTAAAGGTATACCTTACAACACCACAAATAAGGCACAATTAAGGCCATTTTATTTAATAGGGTCCTAAAATTAATGTGAATATGTAAAATACATATTACAACACTAAATTAAGGCATGATTTAGTTCATTTTATTATTAATTATTCCCAAATTAAGTGTGAAAAGGGGATACTTTTCCTACACTACAACTATATAACAATTTATTTTTTTATGTATCAAAATTCTTTTTTTGTTGGATGAAGGACATCAATGCCAAGAGCATAGATATTTTTCATCTTGTTTTTGGTAATCTACTATTTTTACACGTGGAAAACAAAGAGCTTGATTTTTGGTGAAAAACCTACATTCAAAAGAAATAAAAAATAAATATAATAATCAAATTAAATATACTTAAAATTATACTTTTTGGGAAGTTTATAATAAGGAATACATACTTATAAAACATAAATTTTAAATGAATTCATTTGATCACCCAAAGGGTAAACCAAAAGTGGATTTTTGTCAACATTTTGATAGTTGTAGAGGAGACTCCATTATAGGTATGATTTAAAACTAGCAAGGTTCTATCCAAGGGGGTTTGATCTAAGGAGGTTTGATCAAACTCTCTTCAATTAAAGTTGTTTAAATGGAACCTTTCAAGGCTTAAATCATTATATTTTCTAAAAATATGTGATTTTAGTAAAAATCAGGATGTCCCAAAAAGTGTAACCCATTATTATGGTATCACCCTAGGTGATTTAGTCCTCTAAGATCAGCTCCAGATTCATATTCCAAGTGCATATAACTCTTCTTATTCTATTTTTGGACTCTAAATTTGTCTGTGATATTCTAGATCTGCTAGTTTTTATATTGGAATGTGTCATTTACATAGCTTTTTAGTCATATCATTGCATTTCATATCAAATCCATTTCCAAGTCCCTACATTCATATCGTAGGATTGATTGGCTCACCTTTCATTGGCTCACCTTTCAGGTTGCAAGTCAATCTCATATCCTAGTCCATCTTGAATTTAATTGATAAGAGGCCCTCACCATTGTGGAAAAGCCTTTGAAATCCTTAAGGATAAAATTCCTAAGGGTTCACTTTTCCAACTTATCATTTTTGTGAGCCCAATGCATTAACGTTATAGATCTTCTAAAATTCAAAGCCTTTCATCCTAGATTTAGGATTAGTATTGCATTTTTTTGCATTGTTCATTTAAGCTTTCAATTTTGCATCATAAAAAAGCATAAAAATTTAGAGAATTGCATCTCATATTGCATCATAGGTTGAAATAGGATAAATTATATTCATCATAGGTAATATCTATATTCTAATTACATTTGGAAGTCTTCATTAGGTCATTCTAAATCTAAAAATGCACATTGCATCTATTTAGGTACTTTGCATTTAGTCAAAATGTGAAAAATTGCATTGTTTTGTGTCAAAAAGTCATAAAAAACATCATTTTCATATTTTGCATAGTAAGATTAATCAATTGGTTCATTTTATATCTAGAAATTGCATTTAGAATCATTTTTTATTGCTTAAAATTCTTAAAATTATTTCATACTTGCATTATTCATTGTATAATCTTAAATTGATCATTTTCTAGAAAAATATTCACTATTACATCTAAACACACACAAAAAAAATAACCTTAAACAATATTATAGACACTCAAACTTTGAAAATTACAAAAAATTGTGTTGGACATAGTCGCCCTAGGTACCCTTGTCTAGCTAATTTTGCTTCAATTTTTTATTAGATCTTTGTCTCTATGTTTTTTGTTTGTTTCTGTATTTTGAATTTTGCTCATGTGTGTTTTACTATGGCTATTTTGCAATTTAGTGTCCTAGTGGGCATAATTAGTGTTGAGAAACTTGTATGAGCTTTATAGCCTAGTGTCCTATTGCTAATACTCTAGCGAGACATGGTTGTAGACTTATGGCATCCCACATTGTTGTTCCATCCACTATGGATCATGAGTCCTCCAACTCTTTCACACAAGGTATTGTCAATACCCAACCCATTTTTGACTCCATCCCCAATCCTACCATACCCATGACAATTTCATAAACAAACACCTTTATGGACGTTGAGACTATCGTTGCCCATGTTCCTGATGACAAACTAAAACTATTGGAAAAAGACTTAGAGGGATTACAAGAATACTTAAGTATTGATTCATTGGTAGGAAAAATAGTGCCTATAGTGGACAACATTAAAAATTCAATCAATGATTCCCAAGGAATAGAGGTTTTATGTATCTTAGCTCATATAATAGATGCTAATATATCTACACCAGCTAGTTATGCTCAAGAATTAGGATACACTCAAAACCGAGGGAAACTAATTTCTCTCCCCACAACTATACCTTCTATTCCTATATATACATTTCCAACCATAGTTTCAATGATACAACCCACTAATGGCATAACTCCAAGCTTGGGGCTTTCTAGTGGGAATCCTTACAGTTTTATGACATTACATGTGACACCTCAATATTCATCACCTCTCATAAATTTGCAAAATAGTAGTCCGCCAAGCACTTACACCACCCCACCATATTAACTAAACTCCAAAAACATGTCAAACAATTATTCAACCATAAACCAAATTTTATAAAACATAACTTCACTTCAACAACAAGTTTCCATATTGAATCAAATTCAACATGGAAAAACACCACAATATTTTAAAAAGAACCCATTGTCAATTGAAACTTTGAAAACACCCATGCCTAAATATACAGAGATACCTAGATTTGAGAAGTATAATGGTAAAAGAGACCCTAATAATCATGTATCAACTTATATGACATTGTAGTGACTTCCTCTTTGAAGAGAGGATCCTAGCTAAACTCTTTCCAATATCATTGAAAGAAATGGCCTTGGAATGGTTTTTCTCATTGCTGAAAAACTCCATAAATTTATTTGAAATGATTTGGTTGATGCATTTCTTCAAAATTTCCAACATTAGACCTCAAATAACATTAACTAAATTAGTGCATTGCAAACAAGGGAAACATAAAAAAATGATTCTAGACTTTATTGGGAGATATCAGTTAATTTACTCACAAATTAACTATGCTCTTCCAAATGTTGATGTTCAAAGAGTGTTAATTGGAAATATGTAACCTAGCAATAGGGATAAGATATTGCTAATGAAATACCCATCCTTTACACATTTTTGTATGGTTCTTTTTGATTATTAGTTATTGATTAGTTAGTTTGAACAAACATCTTCATTGACTCCTAAGCAATCTGAATTTGTACTTCAAAACAATAGTGAACCATTCAAGAAGAATTTTTTTTATCAAGATAAAAACACCTCAAACATCCAACAACATTGAGCCATAAGTTACAATCATAAGTTCAAATCCTTACCAATTTAGGCCAAAAGACAAACAATTTACCCAATTGCGCAATTCTTTGGATTCAATCATGTTGCAATTGTTAAGAAAGAACCTAATCCAGTTACCTCGGATTAGACCTATGGATATAAGTAAACCTTTACCTTCAAAATTTAACTCAAAAAAAAAATTCAATATCATCATACACCTAGAAATGATACAAAATTATATATGTATCTTAAGCATAGTGTCCAAGATCTCATTGATTCTAATCACATCTAGTTGGATGATGTTAATGACAAAGGAGACAAGTCTATTGCTCTACCTAATAAAAACTTGTAAATTTTCATAAACCCACTACCAAATCTTACATCTAACTTTGTGAAAGCTTGTGATGATAAGAATGATGATGAGAATGGTCTAAAAATATAATTAATGTAATAGATGTTCAACTTCGTAAAGGTTGAACCACTTTGTTACCCAATATTTCTTTCACAAAAATTGATGCACCTTTACATGCACTATATGGTCCTATCTATATCACCTAACACATCAATGGTGAAACTGCACTAGGGATAATCATTGATCCTATGTGCTTAGAGAATATTATCAATGAGGAATTCTTGTGTGTGCATGAGCTTTATCAAGATTCTTATGAAATAAAATATAATTATGGTTAAAAAATCATGATAGCTTCACTCACCCTATGGTAGTTTCAATAAATTTTCCACTTAAAAATGGACTAAAAAAATTATATGTATCATTCTCCATCATCCTGATGCTAGAAAAGTTCCATGTAAAGTTAGGCTATCCATGGATATGCTCCATGAATGTCATCATGTCATTCATCCATAATGGAGAGAAGGGGTGGAATAGGTTCACACAACACAATTCAACATAATTCAATCACCTCTTCAAGTCTCAAGATCCAACAATGGTGGATTGCTCACTATTCCTTGTCTTCAACTTCTAAGTCTCCAAACCTAGTTCTTCAAACATATATTTTAGAGAAGGTCATTTCACCATAGAGACAACACCTTTTTAGACACCCATTATGTTCTTCTATAACATATCTCATTTGGGATATGGGTTGTTTTGAGCCAAATTCTCCAAAATAGGTCTGCTACGCTAAAACAAGGCCAAACTAGGCCACTTTTCCAAAGCACCTATGAGAAATTCAAACTCCAAACACCAAAAATCCACACCAGTAGTCTTAAAATGTCACATAGGGTCCCAAAATGCAATTTTTATCACCAAATCTCATTACCAACTTGTTGTTCTATCAAATCACTAACCTACCTAAGCCTAACACATGAAGATGTTAGGCTAAGGCTAGGGCTTGGAAAAAACCACCCCAAACTCCATCCCCTAATCTAATCAATAATAAAATCTCTAATAACATCCTAATCCCATCCATTCCACCTATTTTGTCCAAGATTCAATGGTGGAATGGGCTGTAATTCACATTTCTTGTCTTCAAACCCTTAAACCTAGGGTTTTCAGGCGGTCTTCAAATGAATTCCTCAAATTAAATTGTTTCTTAATGAAATTCAACCACACCATAACTAAAATATATTAGATTCATAGATTGAACAAATTACATGAGTTTTAGATCATAAACCCACTGTACGGGGCCATACAGAACTAGAAAACTATAGAAAATACAAAAAATATATAGAAAATAGAGTGTTTTTGTATTGCTTGTCCTCCAAAATGCTTCAACAGTGTTTCCTCGACATTTTTGAGAATTTTTAAACAAGTTCCAACTTAATTCCAATGTTCTACAACCAATTTTTAGAAAGATGATTGTTCAACTTCCCCTCAAAGCAAAAAATTGTCAAGTTGCAAAGCAACTTTTACACCATTTTGACAACTTTTTACAAAACATCACTAAAGGGCCCTACATGACTCAAATGCATCAAAGATGCTCTCCATTCAACCTTATTACATCAAAAAAGTGTTCAAACATACAAAACACAAACCTAGACACCTAATGGCATCACTTAACCAAAATTGCCATGATGCCCCTGCACCATACACCCGGAGACGAATTCCACCTAAGATCACCTCTTGCACTAATTTTCCATGCTTCTTGATATCATCTTCAGTCATCCATGTTGCGTCTTTAGGAGGTAAACCTTGCCACTTGACAGGATACTCATTATAGACTTTGTGTCTTGTTCTTTTCACCTCTTTTGTGTCTAAAATTGTTTCAAGCTTCAATGGTTTAGTGGGAGGTAGATCTTTAACCCAATATTCATCAACAACATCAACACCAACACTTGTACCTGCATCCACAAATCCCTTGAAAGGGTATAAGTCAGCAACATTAAAGATAGGGGAGATAGCAACTCCAAGAGGTAGTTCTATCTCATATGCATTGGCCCCAAACTTATGGACCACTTTGCAAGGCCCAATTTTCTTCATCAAAAACTTGGTATACTTTCCCTTTGGCAACCTTTCCTTCTTCAGATGTGCAAGGACCAAGTCTCCCACCTGAAATTGTACATCTCATCTCTTCAAATCAGCATGCTTCTTATATTTCTCAACACTTTTCTAAAAAAATTCTTTAACTTGGTGATGGATCTCTCTCATAGCTTCTACAAATTCTTCTCCCTCAACACTTTTTTTCTCCATCCCTATCAAATGTCTAAGCTCAAATACATCTCTTGGTTTCAAACCATACACCACTTCAAAAGGAATTTTTCTTATGCTTTTATTAACTAAATCATTGTAAGCATATTCAGCTTGAGGAAGAACTAAGTCGCATAGTTTCCCATGCTCTTTTGTGAGACATCTCAAGAGGTTCCCAAGTGATCTATTGACCACTTCATTATGGCCATCCATTTGTGGATGATAGGAAGTACTAAAGGTCAAATTAGTTCCAAGCTTTCTCCAAAGTGTCCTCCAAAAGTGACCAATACACTTTGAATCCTTTTCTAAAAAAATTGTTAGTGGAAAACCATGAATCCTCACTATTTCTTTAAAGAACAACCCTGCAATACGAGAAGCATCATTTGTACATTTGCATAGAATGAAGTGAGCCATTTTACTGAACCTATCAACCACAAAAAATACACTATCATAACACCTTTGAGTTCTTGGCAAACCTAATATAAAATCCATGCTTAGACTCTCCCATGGCCTATTAGGAATTGGTAAGGGTTGATATAGTCCTGCATTAGAAGTAGAAACCTTGGCTCTTTAGTAGATTGTACAACTTTCTACAAACTTTCTGACACCTGCTTGCATTTTTGGCCAAAAGTAGAACCTTCTTACCTGATCCAATGTCTTATCAACCCCAAAAATTCCTCCTAAACTTCCACAATGTTTCTCCTATATCAAATTTTCTCTCATAGAGAACCTTGGTATACATAAGTGAGCTCCGTAAACAACAAGCCATCTTGCAATAGAAAATCAGAATACTCATCATGAAAAGCATCTTTAAACTGAGCACAAACAAAATATACCTCTTTGAAGTAATCATCTTCAACATACATGTCATTCAATGCATCTATTCCCACACTCTGAAGTTGGATTTAATGCACCAACGTTGACCTCCAGCTTAGATCATCAACATCCATATTGGATTGGCCTTTTTTGTGCTTGATTGTGAAGGTATAGCTCTACAAATATTCAACCCACTTTACATGTCTGTGACTTAACTTATCTTGACTGTTCAAAAATTACAAGGAATGGTTGTTGATGAACACTATGAATTCCTTTGGAAAAAGGTAGTGCGATGAAGAGTTGTTAGCCTATCTAAATGACACAAAACATAATGCAAAAGACAACAAACAACACTTAACACCTCAAGATAGGTCTACATTAAACTTAAACAAAATAAAAATAAGCAAGTAAATTTTTACCTTGTTCAAGTTGCTCCTTGGTTGGCCCTTTTATGATTGATGTTGTGTATGTTCCTTTGATGAAAAGGTGTATGAAAATGGATTCAAAATGTTCTAAATGAGAAGAGGGATGCAATGAGCTATGTGGGTAGTGGGATGGATGAGTGCAAGTGCAAGAAATCAAAGCTTCAAAGCATGCAACATTGGAGATTCAAGAATGCAAGTGTGAGAGTATGAGAGCTTGAAATTGCAAAATGTATGAATGCCTAATGAGAGAAAATGAAAAGAAAATATTTCATTTTAAGGGATATTTCTCTAGAGAAATGGATGGTTGAGATTGAGCCAACATGGCCAAGATGGAGGGCTATGGTGAGATGAGGACTCGCAAGCCCTCACATCTTACCATGTGGAAATGAGATGGCAAAAGGAAAAGGTGAGGTGGAGAGAGTACAAGTGAGGTGGAGGTACTTTCAAGTACCTTGGGATGAGGAGAATATTTCCTCAAAAATGAACTTCTTGTTCCCATATGAGAGGAAAGTGACACATGAGGAATTTTAGTATTCCTCAAAAATCTCCATGGGGAAGAGAGAAGTGGTTGGGGAAATAAATGTGAATTTTAAATTCACATGATTGGAAGGGATAAGGTGGTTGGGAGAATAAATATGAATTTTAAATTCATATGAGAAGCACCTTGTGGATAAGATAAGGTTCTTATGAAGGAAGCTGAAAAGTACCTTGTAGATAAGACAAGGTCCTTATAATGGAAGGTTCTTGACCCCATGTGACTGATGTGACAAGTGAGGAGTTCTAAAACTCCTAACAACTTGCATGGGGAAGAGGAGAGTCTTGTAGGGATAAATGTGAATTTTAAATTCACATGGGGAAGACGGTCTAGGCTAAATGTGGAAATTGTGAAGGTTGACCAAAAAGGTATGCTAAATGTAGCAAGTGGATTAGATTAAGGTTGTGCAAACAGGTGATTAAGAAACTTAATGAGGGATTAGAAGCAAGTGGGAGAATATAGAGGATGTGAAATTAATCTTGATTAAGGTGTGCACATCCTAATCATGGATTAATTAAATTAATCGAGATTAGAAGAGGGTTATGGAGGATGTGACAAGGAGAGAGAAAAATAAGAATTTAAAATTGCTTTAATTCAAAAGGGTCAAATGACTAAATTAAATAAATTGATATGTTTATTTAATTTAGAGAGGAGAAGATGAAATGTAATGTATTTAATTGTTAAATTAAATACTTTAAGAACCTTAGAGAAAGGGGAGATATTAATTAAATAAATCATTTAATTAATATTGATGCAGTAGATAGATAAGGGAGACAAATTTGACCATATGGAAGTGGTCAAATTTGGATGTCTACATTTTTCCCCTCTTTGAAATATTGTTAGAATAATAGTGTTTCTAAGAAAAGAAAATGTAGATGACTCTATAGAGGAAGTGACTAGAGAATGATGCCCTAGCGTGGGAGTTGTGTGAGCTGCCCAAACAGAGGGAAATTAAGGTATATGCCCCAATCTCACAAGGAAATGACCATGATGGAGGAATGGAGGAAAATGGTAGGGTATGCCCCCTCGAGAGGGTGATTGGGGAAGAAAAAGGGGCCCCAAGCAACTTCTTGATATGAGGAAACAGAACACACGATTGGATAGAAGTCAAAAAACTATGAAGATTGGCTTTTGAATGGAGTCAAACAAACACATGGTTTGCAAATGGCAGCCCTGGGAAGTTAGGGGATTAATTGAATTAAAAGAGGTTTAAATTAAGGGGAAAAAATACCCTTCACTTTAAAAAGTGAAAAAAGGAGGGAAAAAGTTATATAAGGTAATTTGAGAAATTATCACTCCTCATTTGCACACCTGGTAGTTGAGTGAGTGAGAGAGAGAAGAGCAGAGGAAGGAGATGAGGAGACGAGGATGCCAAATGATTACAACTCTAACATCATCCATCGGGGGATGAGGTACGATGATTTTACCATGAGCGTGCAGTTCGACGCCAGGTTAGATTCAAAACCCTATTTATTATTTTAAGCATTTTATGATGTAGTTTTGAGTTTTAATGTTTTTTAAAAATATGAGTTTTGGGATTGGGTTAGTTTAGAAAAATGGGTCAGGGGTGAGATTTTGATTTTGCTGAGTGGGTAGGAAAAATCACCTATTAGAGGTGAGGGAAAGGGGGGTGAATTTACCCAATTAAAGGGTAAAGGCACCTAGAAAAATTCAAACAAAGTGCCTGAAAAGGGCAATGAGACACCAGGGGAGGGGGGATTGGGAAAATGCATTGAAAAAACTAATTCAGGATCATTGGACTACCTCGCCCAACAGAGGGGCAACCCCAATTAGGAACAATCTCCCATTTGAGGGTGGGTTCACCCCCCAGAGGGGCAGGTTCATATTGAGCTAGGGCAGGTCCACCCTAGCATGGGCGGGCTCGCCCCAAGCCATGGCAAGTCTGCCCGCTAGCTGGGGCGGGTTCGTCCTGGGCTAGGGTGGGTCCGCCCAAAGCCAAGGAGGTTTTTCCCAAATATGTGGTGGGTCCACCCAGAGCTGGGGAAGGTTTACCCAAAGTTGGGGCGAGTTCGCCCAAGGGGTAGATGGGGGAGAGAAAAGATAAAATGAAACAAGAAAACATGACTAGGAAAAATGGGTAGAATTCAGGCCAAAAGACAGAGATGGGAAAATATAGTGGAAAGAGAGCCTAGGGCTGGGAAAATGAAGATGAGAAAAAAAGATAAGATGACTAGCATATGGTGTGGGATGGATGCATAACTTCAATAGCTTGTGGACACGTGAGAGGTAGTCAGAGGTGCTAGTGGCAACGATGGAAGCCATGAACATAGCAGATCACGAGGCTCTATCATGGGCGGGATTGCATCACTTATTAGGGGACCCTACCATTAGAGTACATCAAGCAATGTTGACAGTGTTGATATAGTGGTGGAGTTCAGAGATGTCTACTTTCCATCTCTCGATAGGGGAGATGACGATGACATTGGAGGACGTATGACATATACTGAGGATGCCTATAGCGGGCCACCCAGTGAGTGCGATGACATCAGAGGGGGTAGAGCTGGATCATGCCATATGGGTGTTGTTCGAATGAGATGACCTACCTATATAGAGGTAGAGGCTGGATATGGACCAATGCTGGGCTTTGGGGGTGCCACCATTACCACTATACCTATGTGGGTTGATTAGCAAATTATTACTACAGATCGGAGTGAGCCCTTCTGTAGCCTGAGGTTTATGGAGGTAATTTGACATATCATCAAGGGGAGAGAGGGGAAAGTTACATGGGGTACATGCGTACTAGCACATCTTTACAGAGACATGCATGTTATATGCTACTGAGAGGTGTTCAGTGTGACACTGTTGCAGGTATGGGCTTGGGAGCACATCAATGTCACCATGGATTACGTGAGAGCGGCCATGGAGAGAGCCGATTTTTCCAAGATTTGTGCAAGATAATTTGGAGACACTGTAGTTAATACCCTACCTGGGTGGGACCAGGGGGGACATCAATGCAAGAGTGACAGTTTGATATGTCAGGTGGTATCTCCATCATCAACCTAGATGGATTACTCTAGAGGAGTTGATTGTGGGGGCACTGGAGTTTAGGCCAGAGGATGAGCTTCGATTAGTAGGCTAGAGGAGAGGGAGGAGGGGACAACATAGGAGAGGATAGGAGGCAACTGGAGCAGCGAGGCAATAGAGAGATGCGATGGTTGCAGGACAATAGGATAGAGGATAGGGTGAGGCTGGGACCATAAGGAAGCCAAAGAGGATGAAGAGGAGGAGGAGACACTAGAGGAAGGCTAGAGTGAGGATCGAGGTAGAGGAGGTGAGAGATGAGGTGGGGATGGCGGAGATGGATGGGAGAGGGTAGGAGGGAGCTGGAGCAGTAGGGTAGTAGGAGAGAAGATAGATGGAAGCTGGGGTTGTAGAGTAGTAGGAGAGGGTGATGAGGAGGAGACCACAGAGGAGATCTAGGGTGGAGATTGGGGGAGAGGAAGGGAGAGATGATGTAGATGTGGAGATGATGGATGAGAGAGATGAGGGAGAGGTAGAGGTGATGGATATGGACGTTCATGATATTCCCCCATTAGTCATGGTACCACCGATAGTAGAGGATCCAACTATACTACTAGGAGGGGCCATGGTGAGATTATAGATCACCAAGCAGAGATTGAGAGATATAGAGGCTCTTAGATGTGGATTAGAGGTAAATATGAGCTAGCTATGAGCAGAGGTTTCTAGCGCATGGGTAGAGGGTGAGAGGGTTTCTAGATCTATATTCAATGCAACATCATAGTATGAGGAGTTACGGGTAGAGGGATGGTTTGTGAGCTGAGGTGAGACAGCTATAGGAAGAGGTGATGCAGCTGGAGGGGGTGGTATCCTGGGTGCATGAGGTGGAAACTGCTAGATGGGAGTGGGATAGGTTAGAGGTAGTGATGGCTATACGATAGGTGAGACGATGGGGAGAGCTGAGAGGAGTGACAGACCAGGCATCGGTAGAGACCCTAGCACAGGCTGAGAGAGACATGGATGATTTGAGGATATAGGTGGAGGGGCTATTGAGAGAGATGAATGAGCTAAGATGGGAGTGAGATGAGCTCTGTGAAAAAGTTGATGTATCATATCAGATAGTGAGAGACATAGGGTTGATGCAAGAGAGGGAGTATGCTATGAGGATAGAGTGAGATGCAATATAGGCATAGGTGTAGGCCTTGCATAGTGAGAGGGACATAGGATGGATACAGGTGAAGACCCTATAGGGGGAGAGGAATGTAGCACATATATAGGTGTAAACCCTACAAAGGGAGAGGGATGCAACACAGATACAGGTGGAGACCCTACAGAGGGAGAGAGATACAATAGTGGCATGAGCATAGGCAACAAAGAGAGAGAGAGAGAGAGAGATGTAGCACATGCCCAGTCACAGGTAGCATAGGGTGAGGGTGGTTAGACAGGGGCAAAGGTACAAAGATTGTAGGCACAAATATGGGCTATGGAAGTTGAGAGGGTCAAGGCCACATTGCAGGTGTCATGGAAGGGGGCAGAGATGGATCAGCTGAGGTTAGCACAAGACACATGGGCATAGGAGCGGAGATCCATCTATGGGATCGAGACAAATATAGACATGAGCAGAATGCATTCAGGTATCAGGTTATGGAGAGAGATGAGTATATGAGGGAGGCATCTTTCTGGATGTTTGCTTATTAGTAGGTAGTTCTAGATTTGGCACAACACACAACTCACTATGTCCGAAAGGTGCCTCAAATGCCTACACCATCCCACTCACCAGGGACACGTACTCGAGGGTACAACGACTATCAGGTGACTCCTTTGCGTAGAGGGTCAGTGCCTAACTCTCCACAGAGGTCAAATGTTGGAAGCTCATAGTAGAGATGACAAAGGACAGGTGACAGGAGTCCAATTTTTGACAGGTGCATGATGGATGTACAATATAGAGCACCAGAGATCAAAGTTTATCTAGAGCCTTGTATTTGTACTTTATTTGATGATATATGTGATGGATATGTATTTTGGTTATATGATGGACATTATTATGGACTATGTGGTGGACATTGTATCGTGATTTTTATATATGACATGTGATAGCCCTTATTGACACTATGTGATGTTCATGTGATGGATGATTTTATTTATGTATATGTATGTGTTTATGATTTTATTGTGGATGATCATTATGATATTATATATGTATATGCTTATGATGGGTGGATGATATGTATGATGACTAACATATATGATGCAATATATGATGATTGATTTATGACTTTACATGCTATTGGATATAGTTCTAACAACTTGTGATGCAGGTGGCGATGTATACAATGTGTTAATGCTATGGATTAATATGGAAATGAATAATTAATGCAATGAATCTAAGATGCATAGAATAACCAAATATGATTAGTCTAAACAACGTAAATAAATATGAGATGAGAATGTGCATTAAATGAAATGCAATGGACCTATAATGTGGAATGAGATGCAACCAAACACCTTACAAATACTAATGGATAAATGAAATGCAACGTGGATGGTATATGGCTTTTATTTGCGATCATGCTTATTTTAGCTTATACAAAATAAAGATGTGTGATATGTGAGTGTGGTGCCCTATTATGAAATGCAATGTGACATAAACATAAGTGCTAATAAGGACATGCATAGTAATAAGGTTTGATGGGTGTGAAACTGCATCTGTCAAGAACCGTAGGTATCCCGAGAAGAACAGGAGATGGAAGGTGATTGTTTGCACAACCAAAATCATAGGTCATAGGTCAAGTATGAATGCAATACAACAGGAATGATCATGAAATACAATTCTAATATAATTTTCCATTCTTAGAGCATTGATTTTTGCTATAGCATAAGACTCTAGATACCATGGTATGTAAACCAAGAAAAATTAGTGTTTAATGCATAAAACAAACATAACAAATAAGAAGGCTATCCCAACACCCCAAAGTCATGAAGAACTTGGTCAGGATAGGCATTAGGATAACCACAAGCACAAAAGATGCCCCAGCATAACAAAAGACTTTAGGGATCTTGGTGAGTACTACGTGGGACAACTAGGAAGACAATAATCAAAGCAAAAAGATCAAGATATGCCCCTATTTTAACCAATAAAAACACACCATAATATGATAGATCATGGTGGCCCTAATAGGTTGTGATAGGGAGTTTTAATGATAAATAAAATCCAAAAGTATAAAAAGATCACAATAAATTTCAAAACGTCCTTTGCCATAGGATCAAGAGGATGGATGGGGTTGATGAGGTCTGTTAGGAAGGATGCATCCTGTTGAGACCAAAGATGGATACTAAACTAAAAGATTGATTATGATGCAGGAGGTTCCAAGTCCAATTTAATCTCATGATACGAGTGGATCTCATTTGTAAAGAACTAGCTAGATAGGGACATACTTGATGAGACGACACAAGATGTGAGTCACACGACTAACACACCCTAATGACCTAGGGGCTTGGGGACTGATCAAAGATTAGATTTTCCTATGTGAAAGTGCAGAGCCCTTGTAGTTCAAGAAAAGACTATGGATAAAAGCAGAAAGAGGACTAATGAAGATGAGCGATGATCAGGAAAGAAAAACAAAACATAAGCCCTAGGGGTGGATCAAGAGATCAACCTTGCCTATGTGTAAGCATAGGGGAAACATAGTTCGAAAAAGACAAAAGATGGACAAGGGATAAGAGAAAAAAGGGGACAATGAAGACCACAAGGGGTGGCCACAATGGGATGGACAAAATACCCTAGGGGTAGATCAAATGATCAGCCTTGCCTACATGAAAGTGCATGGGCAATGTAGTTCGACAAAGACCAAAAAGACTGATGAGATATGATGGGAACTAAATGGAGAATGACACGATGGAGGATCTTAGATGGGAGCAAGGAACCAACAAGATGACAAGACTGATGACACAAGCTCAAATTAGGATAAAATCTTGGGATAATAGATAGCAAATGAAGCTCAACTAGAATATACCAAGTGGCTAGATGATGGATGCAAATGGAAGGAGAGGATTGATGCAATGATAAGATATGAGATTGGGAGAGATGGAAGCATGAAGTAACTAGAACGTAAGGTAGATAATGATTAATCCCTCTACAAATGACACCAACGACTAGGTTTTCACCAAACATACTTATCCAAGGTGCCACCAAGGGTGGTGTTGTGCATGTTTTGCACACATGCCCCGCTGTAGGTAGTGACCCCATTTTTTTCACTCCCGATAGGCTGCTTTGTTCCTGTCTTGTTTTGCGTGCCCCATTTTCCAAGCCCAAATTGGTCATGTGCCTTCAAATGATCAAATCCCTCTAACCAAATTCACCTACTTAGTGTATTCAAATCTGGGGAGAAACAAAGTCCCCTATCCCTTTTCTTCCTTTTGTCTTGTTCCTGCTGACTTGGTCCCTGATCGCTCAATTCACTTTTTTCCACATTTTTGACTTTGGGGATAACTTTCCAGTGGATTTGGGATGTTTTCATGGTGCCTAAGTGGACTGCTAAGGTTTCATCAATGTTCCATTAAGTTTTGGTGGTTTCAGAACTTTCCCTCCAGAACTTCCTCCCTCTTTAGTTGTTTTGAAACATTCGTGGACCCCAACGGTCCGCTTTCCACATTTTTGACTTTGGGGAAAACTTTTTGGTGGATTTGGTATGTGTTTGTGGTGCCTAAGTGAACTACCAAGGTTTCGTCAATGTTCTGTTAAGTTTTGGTGGTTTTAGAACTTTCCCTCTGAAACTCCCTCCCTCTTTGGCTATTTTGAAACATCCGTGGACCCTCGATGGTCCGCTTTCCACATTTTTGACTTTGGGGAAAAAATTTTGGTGGATTTGGGATGTTTTGTGGTGCCTAAGTGAAGTGTCAAGGTTTCCTCAATGTTTTGTTAAGTTTTGGTGGTTTCAGAACTTTCCCTCCGGAACCCCCTCCCTTTTTGGCTATTTTGAAACATCTGTGGACCCTTGACGGTCTGATTTCCACATTTTTAACTTTGGGGAAAACTTTTTGGTGGATTTGGGATGTTTTTGTGGTGCCTAAGTGAACTACCAAGGTTTCGTCAACATTCCATTAAGTTTCGAGGATTTCAGAACTTTCCCTCCAAAACACCCTCCCTCTTTGGCTGTTTTGAAACATCTGTGCACCCCTAATGGTTCACATTCCACATTTTTTACTTTGAGGAAAAAAATTTGGTGGATTTGGGATGTGTTTGTGGTGCCTAAGTGAACTACCAAAGTTTCATCAATGTTCCGTTAAGTTTTGGTGGTTTTAGAACTTTCCCTCTGGAACTCCCTCCCTATTTGGCTATTTTGAAACATCCGTGGACTCCTGACAGTCTGCTTTCCGCATTTTTGACTTTGCGAAAAACTTTCTGGTGGATTTGGGATGTTTTGTGGTGCCTAAGTGAACTACCAAGGTTTCGTCAACATTTTGTGAAGTTTTAGGGGTTTCAGAACTCCATCCCTCTGTGGTCGTTTTGAACATTCGTTGAGCCCTAGTGACCCCGCCTCCGGGACCCGGCCCCTCCGTGGCCGTTTCCAGGATTCTATCCCTCTGTGGCCGTTTTGAACATCCGTGGAGCCCTAGTGACCCGACCTCTAGAACTTGGCCCCTCCATGGCCGTTTCTGAGACTCCTTCCCTTTTTGGCCATTTCTGCGACTCCACCCCTCTGTCACTATTTGGGACTTTCCTTCCAAGCTATCGTGTACTCATTGACTTTTCAAAAAGGCGATGACCCTCCAACTTTCCTAGTGCAGGACCACCCAAGCTCTTCAAGGAACACTTCAAGAGACATGAGGATGCAGGGGTCATGCAGACCTATCAAGGAACTCAAAAAAATAATTATGACATTTTGAAGCCTATAATGGCTTTTGAAATGGTTAAAAACATTAAGGGAGTCAAATGTCCTAAGGGTCTTGATAAGGACCATAGGACCAAAATGCATTGTAATTGGACAAATAATGTCCTAAGAGTCTAGATATGATTTTAGTGTTTTAATCATGTTAATTAAGGTTGAATAATTCCATTTAATAGGTTTTAAGGATTTTTAGTTAGTAGGAGTTAGTAAAATAAAAGTTGGAAAATTCAAATTTTAAACTTCCAACTTTGGGCGGGAAAGTGATTTTCAGGAGTTTTAGCAACTTTAATGTAATCAAACCAATTCCAAACAGTTTTAGTAGTTGTGGGATGGGTCTATAACCCTAAAGGAATCATTTTTATGGATTTTGGGTTTCTGGTACGGATTTTGTATGGACTGCTACAGGAAAAAGCAAAAAAATAGCAATTTCTTGCATTTTTCTTATGCTCTTTTGATGATTTATTGATTTCTATTGAAGATTTGTTTAGTAGGATGGTTTAGGGACTTGTATCAACTTGTTTTGAATTCATTTGAATGTCTTGAAAGCAACAACAATCAATTCTTTGTATATTATTGTTGACTGTCCTCAAGAAAGTGCAGATTTTCATTGATTTTGAGGGTTTTTATGGATGATTGATCCATTTCAAGGTAGAATGATGTTGTAACCTTTGAAATAGATCACTTATAACATGTATAATACAAACCTAACAAATAATGTGCAGGAAAGAGGAAATATTAAGGTGTACACCAAGATTGGACAATGCAAAGTGCATGAGGATGGGGGCTAAGGTATAGCAGTAGGAGATCTGCCTTAATAAGGGGAAAGTTTTTGAGTTTGGATTGATTTATTATGTTGATTTATTGGTGAAAAGTCCAAGATAAGGTTCTGGAAGTGTTCGAAAATCTAATTTTCAGGAGTCCCTAGTTTTGGAGCAATTTAGTGAGTGTTTTGTGTTTGAGGGTGTCAAGGCTGTCATAGGTGCCTAAAAAGTTGAAAATCCTTGGTTTGGGAATATTTTAAGGTACTGTTAAAAGTCTTATGATTTGGAGTTGAGTTTGGAATAGGGTTGCTTTGAAAAAGAGGGCTAATTAGGCCTAGATTTTGAGGAAACAACAGGTTTTGGGGAATCTGATCCAAAACAAATGCCAACAAGATTTGGGTATGTTGTGTATCATCTCAAAAGACATCTAAATCAGTCATTTATTTGGGGAGTCCTTTGGAAGAGTTGTGAGAAAAGTTCAAAAACCACCGCTGGAGGCGTAGTTGGGCTAAAAGCTTAGTCAAGGTGCAAAAAGTGAGTTGTGCTTAAGACAAAGGGTTGGGGCTTGAAACCATTCAAGAAAAGTTTGTTTGAGTCTTTTAAAATCTTCCCAAGGGTTTGGGTCCATAAGTGAAGGTTTCAAGTCATAAGTGAAACTTTCATGCTTATCTCCCGCAGGGTGCCTAGAAGAGGGTTTGAGATTGCTTCATTGAAATCCTTGAAATCATTGTGTGTTTCCAAAAGTCCCATAGCCTCTGCATCATTTCCCTTTCCAAGCTTCTGATTTTTTTCAAATGAGTCCAATCTTAAGGATTTTTTTCTGGGCACTCTTCCTTCCCCTTTTTCCATGCACTATAATTGAAAATCTTGGTTTTGCTAAGCTTTGTGAGGTCCAAGAACTTCCCTTCCCATTTGTTGTCCCTTGTTCGCTGCCCGCCCCCTTGGGCCTGCATTAATGTTTATGGTCCAAATGAGCTCCAAATATGAATATTATGATCTTTTAATTATGTATGGATGGATCTAACAAGGATTTTGCAAGATTTGACTAATGATTTCCTTGATTTGTGTATGAAAGCACTTATGACACTTCATGTATGCAAGATTCAAGAAGTCTACTATGGGTCTGTCAAGAGATGCATCAGGAAAGCTGAACAAGGAAAAGCACATCGCTCCTGTCACCATTCATTTCATGTTCACCTCTCCTCCTAGCACCCACCAACAGGGTCGACGTTAGAAGGCATGTACCAAAGAGTCAATGACAAAAATGAAAGGGGGTGGCCTTGAAGAAAGCATAAGAGAGTTGTCCGCCCAAATCAGGAGTGACCAATCCATTGATTCCAATCATCAATGGGCTTGTTTGATCCAAGGAAGAACACTGCAAACACATCAAGTAAGAAGGAAGCTTTCAAGCAGTTTCAACTACAGTACAAGGGAAATCAGCTAAATGAAAAAACTACTACAACACCTGGGCACTAGGTGACAAAACAGATAAAAGACAAGGAATGTATTTTTAATTGCTGAATATTGTGGGGTAGGTGAAACCCTAATGTAAATCAAATCTGGGCCACTCATTGTGAATTAATCCTAGCCATTCATTTGCGCTTTGGAAAACTATAAATAGGGTTTTCCCCTCATTTTTAAGGGCTGGAGAGTTGTAAAAAGCATTTGCAGTAATAGAAGACAACATTGCATGATTTTATGGATGTTCTCTTTGATTTTTCTCATCTTGCATGCATAGTTCTACCTTAATATGTTAGTTTTAGTATTATTTTCTTCAATGGTTGTTATGATGGTGTTGCTGCTATAGTATTTGATGAGCTTCCAGCCCATACTTTTAGCACTTGTTGATGACAAGCTGTTGTGCAAAGTTAGCCTTGGTTTCTTTTTGTCATTGTTGCAACCTAGTTCAATTGCATGTTCATGATGTGTATTTGTAATTTGAAAATCAACAGACCTTAGAAGATTGCACTAGTTTTGTGTAGTTGTAGGTATCTCTTGGTCAAACAAAACTCAATTTAGGAAGCCTGTCTACTGTAGCAGCTACCATTGTTACTATTCATTTGTAGCTTAGGATTATAATAGCTTTATTAACCCTTCTCCTTTTGCTATTTCTTTTAATCCTTGGTTAGAGGAGGATCTAAAGCATCACCATGAAGCTAAATCAGACGAACTTGATGAGTTTCAGCTTGTTTTGAGTGGACAGCCACTATTCATTCACTTCTAGCACTTTGAAACTGTATTTGCAAACCCAACTTCCCACACTTTGTAACTCATCCATAAGACTACCTTGTGATTCTAGAAAATCACATTAAAGAACTGAGATATTCCAAGCACTTTCAAGACCTAACATTAGAGACCTTGGGATAGTGTTTTGCAATCTAATTGTGGAAGATTGTCTTTCAAGAGAGGTAGTGCACCTATGCACTCCCTGTGTTGAGAAGTGCATAAAAAACACATCAACAAAACTTGCACTAGAAGGAGGGCATGACATGTTGAGGCTACAAAGCTAAAAGTTGGAAATTGAAAAGAGCACTTTCAAAGAAGAAATTTGAGATAGGGAGATCTCTTTTAATGCTAAAAATCAAAAAATTCTGAAGGCAAGTAGAAGCTGAGTTAAAATGGAGCATCATGCATAAATCAACATCACTCAGCTACATGCAGATTTAAATAGAAGACTAAAGAATCCATTGCAGCAATTTGCATTGGCAGATAGCTATCGGATCCATTGCACTCGCAAGCACAATGAATTGGGATGTTGACTTTCTTGAGTAGAATCAAAAGGATCTTGCAAGGAGAAATTCCCTTTTGAGAAATATACCAACCCTTGGCCCTCGAAGACCCATAGGAAGAATTGCAAACCATGGCAACCAAGGTGTTTAAGGAGCTGATCTAGGAACATTCGAGCAGCAAAGATGAACCAAGATTGGAGGAAATATTGATGTCTAGTTGGTGCAGATTTCACAATGCACCCCACTCCAAATTCACTTGCTCGTCATGCACAAAAATCATCGCTCAAGCCAAGGGTTGTTCAGACAAGTTGGAGCAGCCAACTTCCAATGAAGAGAAGTTATCCAATGAGGTAGAAGAGCTGTCAACATGCGGAGGATAGCAAAGTAAGGATGAACCAATAAATTTGATACAAGTTGATGTTGGAGTAGCAGACATTGAAGTTGAAAACTGGGAGGAAGAAGTAGATTTCACTAGGACAGCAAGGTGCCTTGGTGAAAATTTGATTGAAACTAATTTAGAAGGCCTTCCCTCCACCAATAAAAGGAATTCCTCCACTCTAGAAGAAAAGCAATTGGTAGGTGACGATGATCCAATAAAGTTTGTAGCTGTGGATGTTAGGACAACCAACGAAGATGCTAAAAATCATAAAGAGGAAAGGGATGACAACCTTGTAAAAACAGAAAATGATGATGAAGACATAAGTGAAATCAAATTGCAAGACTTCTCCTTCATCAATGACAGCGATTGAGAATTTGAAAATGAAAGTTTGGAGGAGTGGGAACAACCACTCGCCACGGTTGTCTACCAGCAAGCTTCTTTTTCAAGTGATGATGAGGACCCAATAGTGGAAAGATATGACTAGCTCATCTCCAGATTAGCAAAGGATTGGTCCTCCACTCAGCATCTTGCAGTTGGAGATTTCCTTTCAAGAGAGGTAGTGCACATACACATTACCTATGTTGAGAAGATGTGAAAAAACACCCATCAACAGAACTAGTGCTAGAAGGAGGGCATGACATGTTGAGGCTACAAAGCTAAAAGTTGGAAATCAAAAAGAGCACTTTCAAAGAAGAAATTTGAGATAAGGAGATCTCTTTTAATGCTAAAAATTAGAAAATTTTGAAGGAAAGTAGAAGCTGACTGAAAATAGAGCATCATGTACAAATCAACATCACTCAACTACATGTAGATTTAAATAGAAGACTGAAGAAGCCATTGCATCAATTTGCATTGGCAGATAGATGTCGGATCCATTGCACTCATAGGCACAAAGAATTGGGATGTTTGACTTTCTTGAGTAGAATCGAAAGGATCTTGCAGCGAGAAATTCCCTTTTGGAAAATATACTAGCCCTTGGCCCCCAAAGACCCACAGGAAGAATTGCAAACCGTGGCAGCCAAGGCATTTAAGGAGTTGATCTAGGAACATTTGAGCAACAAAGACGAACCAAGATTGGAGGAAATATTGATGTCTAGTTAGTGTAGATTTCATAATGCACCCCACTCCGAATTCACTTGCTCATCATGCAAAAAAATCATCACTCAAGCCAAAGGTTGTTTGGACAAGTTGGAGCAGCCAACTCCCAATGAAGAGAAATTATCCAATGAGGCAAAAGAGCTATCAACATGCGGAGGACAACAAAGTAAGGATGAACCAAGAAATTTGATACAAGTTGGTGTTGGAGTAGTAGACATTAAAGTTGAAACCAAGAGGAAGAAGTAGATTTCACTAGGACAACAAGGTGCCTTGGTGAAAATCTAATTGAAACTAATTTAGAAGGCCTTCCCTCCACCAATCAAAGGCAGTCATCCACTCTAGAAGAAGAGCAATTGGTAGGTGATGATGAACCAATAAAGTTTGTAGCCATGGATGTGATAGACAATGAAGATGTTGAAAATTAGAAAGAGGAAAGGGATGACAACCTTGTAAAAACAGAAAATGATGATGAAGACATAAGTGAAATCAAATTGGAAGACTTCTCCTTTGTCAATGACAGTGATTGAGAATCTAAAAATGAAAGTTTGGAGGAGTGGGAACAACCACTCGCCATAGTTGTCTACCATCAAGCTTCTTTTTCAAGTGATGATGATGACCCAATAGCAGAAAGATATGACCAGCTCATCTCCAGATTAGCAAAGGATTGGTCCAAACTAAGATGTCAAGTGGACTTGGAGGTGTTGTTTCTACCAAATTGGTGCAGACTTCATGATTCATCACACTCGGAGTTCACATGCGGACTGTACTAAGAGGCTATCAAACAAGTTAGAGGATGAGTGGAGCAGCCAAGCACCCAACCTCCTCTACTTGTTGCTCAGATTGAAGTAGAAGACCAAGAGCTAGGGCCAGGTGACAACTCAGTTGAAGGTGGTCCTCAAGAGGATGTTGGGGCAGCAATAGAAGAAGGACATCAATATAGTCTCGAACTTCCAAGCGATGAAGTAGATCAAGCGGGAATGATGTCCACTAGTCACCAAGAAGTACTTCCTCTTGAAGAGAAGTTGTGTGCCATGGATGATGGGCTTTTTGGCGAGTCTTTCGAGTGAAATTGTGCAGTAGAATTTGGTCCCCTTGATGAGATGCCATCAATTGATGACTTCTTTCCATTTGGAGCTGCACTATGGAGGTATGCTCATGCCGAGGAAGAGCACATCCTAGAAGATAGTAGCAATGAATACATACTCCTTGAGCCCCTGAATAGTGATGCACTAGAGTTTCCAAATTGGGAGAGGAGCTCATTCTCCATTTACAACAATAGTGAGCAAGAGGAAACAAGTGAACGTCATGATGAGCTGCATGAACAACAAAGGGAAGAAGACAAAGGTGGGGGTGTTTTGATGGCTTCCAACAAGTATAACAGAATTGACCAACTACAAGACGCAACTAGAAGTCCTTCCACCATGACCATTGTTGATCCTCCTTCATATTTATGGAGTTGTAATAGGACAGATGCATGCATGCCATTATCCCATGACATTAAACATCATAAAAATGAGGTTGACACTTGGGAAAGGAGGTGGGACAACATACTATCATTTGAGGACAGCAACCAAGTGGATCCCAAGTTTGCAGATGATCAATGTGGAGAAGTATTTTCTTTTGAAGAACTACCAACTGGGGTTGTAGGTCCCATTGGTAGATTGGAAAGGTTGTTTGTTGCCCCATCCCCCCAGCCTTATGCAAGCCCAAAGCCAGAAATGTTGCACCCTCCACCGCACCCACTCGAGGCTACTGATGCAATGATCAATGATGTTGTGCTTGCTCTCGACTGTCCAACGCTACCGCCTCCATGTGATGACATCTAGGTTCTATCCTTTCTTGCCCCTATTATTTCTCATAACTACACTTATTATTTTGACTATGGGAACAAGGAAAAATGAACATGTTTATGGATTAACCATGGGTTCAGCGAGCCTCTTCAATTGCTGATTTTTCATGATGATGTGATTGAACTTGACTGCTGCAACGTTGAATTTCTTTTTTCAGAATATAAAGATAAATCTACATTGTTAAGAACTAAAACAATCACCTGTTTGCTTGTGCATGCACTGCAAAATCCAATGAGCATTAATGTCAACTCACCTTGCCTGAACATAGTGCTTTGTAAATATCTTTGTACATAGCCCATTTCGAGTAGTATAGGTTTCCTGTAAATACTCTGCTTTCTTGCTTTCCTTAGGTTAGTTGGTTTGATGTAGGTTGCTTGCTTTGTAGGTTGTTTGATTTCACTTTGTTGTTGCTTTACTTGGGGTCCCTCTGCTTTTAGTTGGGCACATCTATGGGAACAACAACCATACTTATCATCTGGGGTTGTTCTACGTATTTCTTTGTCAAACTCTAATCAAGTCTTTAGAGTGGATGGTGAAGGTCTTTTGTTAGTGTCAAGTGATCTAGGTGTTTGATTCAAAGAGGATAAGTTGTTGGTTTAATCTAACTCTAATGTATTATGAAATCTTACAGCTCTTACACATCTTAAGAATTCGACAGTCACTGTAGGCCCTTTTGTGAAGTCTAGTTAAGTGAAAAATCTAAAATTCTGCTCCAATGCCACTGTGATCCTCAGTCCTGAGTGTGAGCTTCAATGCTTGTAGGTTGAAATAAAAGATCCGAAAAGAGCAAAGAAAGAAAGAAAGAAAACATTGAAAATTAAAAGAAAGAGAAAATTCAACTTTTCAGGGGTATCCGAGAAACTCTACCGAGGCTATGGATGCTTGGCCGGCAATAGAGAAATGTTCGGGAGAATCATAGCAATAACCTCATCGGGGCTATGGATGTCTGACTGGCAGCGAGGCAATGTCCCAGATGCTTTTGGAGTTAGAGTAAACTACATAGCTTGACTTGATGGAGCTTGGGTTCATGTAGCAACCGAAGGATGGGAATTAATGCAATTGCACACACTTGGATTTTCAGCATACTGAAGGTTGGGTTGGCTAGTGGTTTTGATCCTTTGGTTGAGTGTCTAGTTTGTTTTCCCTGGTGTGAAGGTCAGAACCAAAGATTCTGGGTTCGTGATTCCAGTTTTTCATCAAAATGCTTTGGAGCATTTCCCCAGCAAGTCACCATTTGTTGTACATATTTTGCACACATGCCCCGTCGTAGACAAGGACCCCTTTTTTTTGCTCTCGATAGGTTGCTTTGCTCCTATCTTGTTTTGCGTGCCCCATTTTCCAAGCCCAAATTGGTCATGTGCCTTCAAACGATCAAATCCCCCTGACCAAATTCACCTACTTGGTGTATTCAAATCTGGGGAGAAACAAAGTCCCCCATCCCTTTTCTTCCTTTTGTCTTGTTCCTGATGACTTGGTCCTTGATCGCTCGATTCACTTTTTTCCACATTTTTGACTTTGGGGACAACTTTCCAGTGGATTTGGGATATTTTTGTGGTGCCTAAGTGGCCTGCCAAGGTTTCGTCAACGTTCTGTTAAGTTTTGATGGTTTCAGAACATTCCCTCCGAAACTTCCTCCCTCTTTGGCTGTTTTGAAACATTCGTGGACCCCGACAGTTCGCTTTCCACATTTTTGACTTTGGGTAAAACTTTTTGGTGGATTTGGGATGTGTTTGTGGTGCCTAAGTGAACTGCCAAGGTTTCATCAATGTTCTGTTAAGTTTCGGTGGTTTCAGAACTTTCCCTTTAGAACTCCCTCCCTCTTTGGTTGTTTTGAAACATCCGTGGATCCCCGACGGTCTGCTTTCCACATTTTTGACTTTAGGGAAAACTTTTTGGTGGATTTGGGATGTTTTTGTGGTGCCTAAGTGAACTATCAAGGTTTCATCAATGTTTCGTTAAGTTTTGGTGGTTTCAAAACTTTCCCTCTAGAACCCCCTCCCTCTTTGGCTATTTTGAAACATTTGTGGACCCCCGATGGTCCGATTTCCACATTTTTGACTTTGGGGAAAACTTTTTGGTGGATTTGGGATGTTTTTGTGGTGCCTAAGTGAACTGCCAAGGTTTCGTCAATGTTCTGTTAAGTTTTGGGGATTTCAGAACTTTCCCTCCAAAACACCCTCCCTCTTTGGCTGTTTTGAAACATCTATGGACCCCCGACAGTTCACATTCCACATTGTTGACTTTGACAAAAAAAAATTGGTGGATTTGAGATGTGTTTGTGGTGCCTAAGTGAACTGCCAAGGTTTCATCAACATTTTGTTAAGTTTTGGTGGTTTCAAAACTTTCCCTCTGGAACTCCCTCCCTCTTTGGCTGTTTTGAAACATCCGTGGACCCCCGACAGTCTTCTTTCCACATTTTTGACTTTGGGAAAAACTTTCTGGTGGATTTGGGATGCTTTTGTGGTGCCTAAGTGAACTGCAAAGGTTTTGTCAACTTTTTGTTAAGTTTCGATGGTTTCGAAACTCCATCCCTCCGTGGCCGTTTTGAACATCCGTGGAGCCCTGGCTACCCATCCTCTGGGACCTAGCCCCTGCTGTGGCTGTTTCCGGGACTCCGTCTCTTTGTGGCCATTTTGAACATCCGTGGAGCCCCGACAACCTAGCCTCTGAAACCTAGCCCCTCTGTGGCCGTTTCCAGGACTCCATCCCTCCGTGGTTGTTTTCGGGACTCCACCCCTCCATCGCCATCCAAGACTTTCCTTCCGAGTCGTTGTGAGCTCAATGAATTTTCAAAAGTCCGATGACCCTCCAGCTTTCCCTTTCCAAGCTTCTAGTTTTTTTCAAATGAGTCCAATCTTAAGGAAGTTTTTTCTGGGCACTCTTGCTTCCCCTTTTTCCATGCGCTATAATTGAAAAATCTTGGTTTTGCTATGTTTTGCGAGGTCCGAGAACTTCCCTTCCGGTTGGTTGTCCCTTGTTCCCTGCCCGCCCCCTTGGGCCCACATTAATGTTTATGGTCCAAATGAGCTACAAATATGAATATTATGATCTTTTGATTATGTATGGATGGATCTAACAAGGATTTTGCAAGATTTGACCAACGTTTTTGCTTTATTTTTGTATGAAAGCACTTACGACACTTCATGTATGCAGGAATAAAGAAGTCTACTATGGGTCCATCAAGAGACGCATCAAAAAATTTGAACAAGGAAAAGCGCATCACTCCTATCACCATTCATTTCATGTTCGCCTCTCCCCCTAGCACCCACCAACAAGGTCGACGTTAGAAGAAGGCGTGTTCCAAGGATTCAATGACAAAAATGAAAGGGGGTGGCCTTGAATAAAGCATAAGGGAGTTGTCCGCCCGAATCAGGGGTGACCAATCCATTGATGCCAATCATCAACTGGCTCATTTGATCCAAGGAAGAACACTACAAACACATCAAGTAAGAAGGAAGCTTTCATGTAGTTTCAGCTACAGTAAAAGGGAAATCAACTAAATGACAAAACTACTATAGCACCTGGGCACTAGGTGACAAAACAGATAAAAGACAAGGAATGTATTTCTAATTGCTGAATATTGTGGGGTAGGTGAAACCCTAATGTAAATCAAATCTGGGCCACTCATTGTGAATTAATCCTAGCCATTCATTTGAGATTTGGAAAACTATAAATAGGGGCTTTCCCCTCATTTGTAAGGGTTGGAGAGTTGTTGTAAAAAGCATTTGCAGCAATAGAAAACAACATTGCATGATTTTATGGATGTCCTCTTTGATTTTCTCATCTTGCATGCATGGTTCTACCTTATATGTTATTTTTAGTAATAGTTTCTTGAATGGTTGTCATGATGGTGTTATAGTATTTGATGAGCTTCCAGCCCATACTTTTAGCACTTGTTGATGACAAACTACTGTGCAAAGTTAGCCTGGGCTTCTTTCTATCATTGTTGCAACCTAGTTCAATTGCATGTTCATGATGTGTATGTGTAGTTTGATAATCAGCAGACCTTAGAAGATTGCATTGGTTTTGTGTAGTTGTAGGTTTCTTTTGGTCAAGCAAAACTCAGTTTAGGAAGCCTGTCTATTGTAGCAGCCACCATTGTTATTGTTCATTTGTAGCTTAGGATTAGAATAGCTTTCTTAACCCTTCTCCTTTTGTTGTTTCTTTTAATCCTTGGTTAGAGGAGGATCCAAAGCATCACCATGAAGCTAAATCAAATGAACTTGATGAGTTTTAGCTTGCTGTTTTGAGTGGACAGCCACTGTTGATTCACTTCCAACACTTTGAAACTGCATGTGCAAACCTAACTTCCCACATTTTGTAACTCATCCGTACGTCCACCTTGTGATTCCAGCAAATCACATAAATCAACTGAGATATTCTAGGCATTGTCAAGACCTGACATTAGAGACCTTGGGATAGTGTTCTGCAATCTAATTGTGGAAGATTGTCTTTTAAGAGAGGTAGTGCACCTACGCACTGCCTATGTTGAGAAGTGCATAAAAAACACATCAACAAATGGTTTTCACCATAGGATGAATCATTGTCTTTACTATTTCTGAATTTTTCTGATTTTTCAATTTTTTTGTATTTTTGACAATATTTTACTTTTTATTTGTATTGTTTCTGGATTTGATAGGATAGGATACCTTAGTTGATTTAATTGTAGAACCTTTTTAGGTGCATGATGTTAATGGGATCCTCTAGGGGCTCTCCTTCAGGTGTTGCAAGTATGTAGGCCCTTGATCCATATTTTGTGGTAATGACATAAGGACCTAGCCAATTTTCTTTAATTTTTCCTTTCTTTTCTCGGTCCTGTTGAGTGTGTTGATTCTCCTTGAGGACTAAATCACCAATGTTGAACTGACAAGGATGGACCTTCTTGTTGTACCTTCTTTTTAGGTGATTCTAATAGGCTTGAAGGTCGTCATATGCTTTGATCCATCTTTCATCTAGGAGTTCTAGTTGGATGAGTCTTGTAACTCAAGCATCTTCATCACTGATAAGATTATTTAGGGAAATTCTCAGTGATGGGATTTCTACCTCAATCGGAAAGATAGCTTCAACACCATATACGAGAGAATATGGGATGGCACCAGTAGGGGTGCAGATGGAAGTGCGGTATTCCCAAAGGGTAGGATGAATGTGAAGGTGCCAATCTCAACCAGTACTATTAACCACCCTTTTAAGGATTTCAATGAGGGTTTTGTTGGTGGCCTCCACCTAACCATTACCCTAGGGGTAATAAGGCATGGACCAACGATGTTGGATATGGAAGGTATCACAAAAGTGTTTCATAGCTTGGTTCTTGAAAGGCTTTCCATTTTTAGAAATGATGGTGGAGGGTATTCCATATCTGTAGAGAATATGGAAGAGGATAAATTTGGAGATTTGAGTACCTATGATTTGTGAGAGTGGCATTGCTTCCACCCACTAAGTAAAGTACTCTGTTGCGGTAATGATGAAGTTATGGCCATTAGAGGATGGGAGATAGATCTTTCCAATTAGGTCAAAACCCCACTAAGAGAAGGGTTATGGTGCTAACAGAGGTTGTATGCTAGAGCATGTATCAGATTGGTGTGTTGTTGACAGGGTAAGCACTTCTTGACGAACTCACAAGAATCATGTTCTAATGTAGGCCAACAATATCCTATGCAAAAAATTATCTTAGCTAGGGCCATGCCATTTGAGTGGGCCCCACATACACCACTATGTACCTATGTTAACATAGTATGGGATTAAGTCTTGTTCAGACACCAAAGGAGAGTTCCATCATACCCACGTCAATAAAGTGTATCACCTATGATGGTGTAATGGGATGTATGTTGGATGAAAGACTTACGTTGGTTGCATATCAGGTTGGGAGGTATGATGCTATCATGAAGATAGGTTTAGATATCATGTTACCAAGGGGACATGGGACCTACAATGTCACACACCATCTCACTCTTTGGGATATCGTATGCTGAGATTAAGAGTTGCTTGATGAGAAACTCACACTCTATTTTGTCTTTGTGCATGTCAATTAAGGAAACAAGGGTATCCATTGAATCTATTGCTTTGTTATAGATTCTTGGAATCTAATCAAACTAGATGGAAGTGAAATTTTCTTGAAGTTGTCTACCATGCATTTATAGGGCAGTAGCTTATCATCTTTGGTGAGAAACTCATTGTTGACCTATTTGATGATTAATTTAGAATCACCAAAAACTCTGAGGTGGGTGTTATGCCACTGAATTACAATTCTAAGGCCAGTAAGAAGGCCTTCATATTCAACTATATTGTTTTTTCACAGGAAGGCTAATTTGAATGACTTTGGTATATAATCCCCTTGAGGGGAGACAAGCAAGATTCCTACCCCTGATCCATTGTGTGTGTATGACCCATAGAAGTACAAAGTCCATGCAGCCACTTCTATTACTGAAAATACTCCTTCATCGGGAAATTCTGTGGTCAAAGGATAAGCATCTACAAGGGGTGCATCTGCCAACTGATCAGCTATTACTTGTCCTTTAATAAATTTTTGATCCACATATTCTATGTCAAATTCACTCTGAAGCATGATCCACTTAGCCATGTGACTAGTCATAATTGTTCTAGATAATAGGTATTTAAGTGGATCAACCTTAGAGATGAGATTTACTAGATGACTAAGCATGTAATTTCAGAGCTTTTGCGAACCAAAAACCAAGGGCTAGGAAAACTTTTTCCATTGGATAATAAATCAATTCATAGCGTACCAGGGTTTAGCTAATGTAATAGATTGCTCTTTCCTTTGATGAATCATCATGTTGTGATAGTAATACCCCTAGTGCCACTGGAGTAGATGAAATGTATAACAAGAGTGGCTTATCAAGAATTGGTGGCATAAGGATTAGTGGGTGAGCCAAATATTCTTTTATTTTTTCAAAGCTAATTTGACATTGTTGGTTCCAATTAAAAGCAATATCTTTCTTTAGGAGATGAGTGAATGACTGACACTTGTTGACTAATTGAGTAATGAACCACAATTTAGATTGTAATTTACCCTGAAGGCTCCTTAACTGTTTGAGGTTGTGTGGGGGAGGCATATGCATAATTTCTTTGACTTTTGCAGGGTCAACTTCTATACCTCTTCAGGAGACAATGAAACTCAATAGTTTGTTGGATGTGACCCCAAAGACACATTTCTTCAGATTTAGCCTTAGCTTATACTGTTCTAAACACTCAAAGATATTCTTGAGGATTGTAAGGTGTTCTTCCCTTTTTCTTGATTTTCCTAGTAGATCATCAACATAGTCTTCCATTATTATATGAATGAGGTCATGGAAGATTACAATAATTGCTTATTGATAGGATGTCCCTACATTCTTGAGACTGAAGGGAATGACATTATAGAAAAATAGGAACCATGGTCTAGTCAAAGTTGTTTTATGTTGGTCTCTAGGCGCTATCCTAATCTGATTGTATCCAAAGAAGCCATCCATAAGGAAAAGCATCTCATGCCTAGCAGTGAGGTCAACCAACATGTTGATGTTTGGAAATGGAAAATCATCTTTAGGGAAAGCCTTGTTGAGCTCATGGAATTATGTGAAAACTCCGATAGCGTTGTTTGGTTTAGCTATAGGAACTATGTTTGAGATCCAATCTAAGTAATCAATGGGCCTTATGAATCCAACATCCAATAGCTTCTCCAATTCCTTCTTAACCAGTAGAGCTACTTGGGGGTGCATTTTCCAAGGCTTTTCTTTGACAGGTTTGGCATCAGGACATACGTCTAGGTGATGTACTACTAAAGTAAGATCAAGGTCTGGCATGTTTGAATATGTCCATGAGAAGTTGATGATGCACTCCTTGAGAAGCTTGGTGATGGAAAAATATTCTTCTTCTGACAGTGCCTTGGCTACATAAGGGATTTTGGGATCCTCTTCAATTCCCAAATTTATTTCTTGAGTTTCCTCTATTAGGATGCATGATCGTTCAAAGAGCTGAGTCCTTGCAAGGGGAAGATGAACATCCCCATCTTCTAGCGCCTCATCAAGGTTTTCGCTATTAGATACACCCTTTTTTTTTACTTTTTCTAGGTCAAGAAGTGCCTCAGGGAGGTTTTCACTAAGTGACCCTTTTTATTTTGTTTCTTTTTACTTTTGTGGTTAGGGTGTTCATCTTCCCCCAATCCCATAAGGTGTATGTACTGATCCATTGAAGGAAAGGTTTTGATAGGTGCACTACCATGTATGTCCCAGTTGATAAGTTCAAGGTGTTTAAGGGATAGGCTAATGGTGCAAATGTGTAAGCAATCAAACATGGAAGAGAGGTTGGTATGATCTACATCATCATATGCATGTATGATGGATTCCTCCTCTAGTATGTCTTCAAGGAGACTGTTACTCGCACTAATGTTATTAGAGGCACTAGATGATGCTTTAGGTACTTTTTGCTTTGTGTCATGACCTAAGCCTAAGTTTCTTGGTCTTATTGTAGCTTCAATATGGTGTTTCCTTTCTCTTCAACACCAAGGACTCCCCCCTGATAATTGTACTTTTTTGCAAACTTAGATGGCCAAGGATAGTTCTCCTAGAAATATTCTTTCAAAGGAGGGGAGGGATCAGGATCCTCATGGTAGACCCATTGGCTTTTGTCATCTTCTAGCGCATCTTGTCTTAACCGAGGAGAGCGAAAGGTGTTGGATCCCACATTTGGAACATTAAAGGTCATGGTCTTGTCTTCTAGTTTTGGTGTAGACTACAACGGTTGACCATATGTGTGCGGTGAGGGTGACATAGTTGCCATGTTCAAGGCTATGTGCATGATGGACTTTAGTGAGGGTGGAATCAGATGTGGATGATGGAGTGGATGAAGTGGTGGCTAATGTGGTGGTAGATGATTGGGATGATGATGTCTGCGGCGGTCCCATTTCCACTCTAGGACAATAGTGGGAATGAGGAAAAGAAGCTTCTAATGTGTGACAATATTCAAATGGTTGGGGATTAGTGTGTATGGTAACTTCTACCCCATTAAATGGGAATTTTAGGCATTGATGGCATGTGGATGAAGTGGCCTACATGGCATGAATCCATGGATGGCCGAGGAGGAGGTTATAGAGAAATTCTAGATCAAGGACATGACATGTAGTATATTGCACAACTAGACCAACCTGAATTGGAAAACATATTGTACCTTTAGAATCACACTCTGTATGATCATACGCCTTGATTGTGATGACTTGATTATTTAAATCAGCATGGGTGTATCTAACCTATTTTATGAATTTCAATGTACAAAGGTTTAGGGCAGAACCATTATCTACCAAGACCATTTTTACTTTGTGACGGTTTACCAAGACCTCTAGATGAAGGGGATGATTATGATTGGAGTCGATGTAGGGCATGTTGTTTTGGCTAAAACCCAGTTGATAGGTGGCAGAGAGGTGCCCTACCAATGCTTGAAATTGTGCAAGGTCTATGCCATTAGGAACTTGGGTGTCTTGTAAGGCCTTATTTAGGATTTCTTGGTGTGTGGGGGAAGACTTAAGCAAGTATAGAATGGATATTTGTGCTGAAGTCTTTCCCAAATGATCAAGAATGCTGTATTAATAATTCACAAGTTGTGGCTAGGTGGATACAGAGGCTCCAGGGACTGTGATGCGGGTTCGACAAGTGGTGACAACACATTCTGGATCTTTTACTTTTACGTGTATCATAGATACATGTGGTTCCACTTGTTCAATATGCATGATGATACCTTGGTAATTAAATGGCACATTTTTATAATTGATGTTGTGGGTGTTGTTATTTTGATTATTACTATTGCTAGGCCCTGAGTTTGAATTTGATGTATTAGGACCTTGGTTATGCTTAGGGAAATAATTTTGATATATTTGCAATTGAGCATTGGATGAAGGTGTCATATTGGCATCCACATGTATGTCACCCTGATCTATGAGATCCTAGATGTATGTTTTTAGACTCTGACACTTATTCAATGTATGCCCTTTCATCTTGTGGAACTCACAATATTCATTTTTTTTTAACCAATTTAGTTTAGGCTTGGATTCATTGGGTGGCTTAGTCATAGGATATGTAATTGAGTAATTGGCTTGAAGAAGCCTATTAAAAATGACACTTAGGGGTTCTCCTAGTTGAGTGAATTGACATTTTCTATTCCCTTGATTATTCTGATTGGATTGTTGGGATGGATGAGGTGCCCCTTGAGACACTGATATGGCATTAGGCATTGGATGCTGATGAGGTCGATATTGTTGCTTCTAGGAAGCGTTGGCTACTTGAACATGTTTAATGTAAGTGACACCATCATTGAAAACATTTTTTATTTTTGTTCCAATAATGAGGCTTGTCTCTGGATGATTTCTCTTTATCAAAATTAAAAAATTTGACTAGCCCTTTGGCGATGAGGGCTCTTTCAAGAATATGACCTTTCTCTACGATTTCAGCAAAGGATGTAACACAATGGAGCTTGAAATTGTGGTCCATATCCGGGTAGGAATTTTTGATGAACAAGGTGACCATTTCCTTTTCCCATAATGAGGATTTCATGCGACTGGCTAGGGCTTGCCATCTTTGAAGATAGCTCGAAAAGGTTTCTCCCTCCCACTGCTTTTCCTTTAGGAGATCTAAGGTATTGATATCCTTTTCCAGATTGAAGGAGAAGTGAGAGACAAACTCTTCTGAAAGTTGTGCAAAGGAGTTGATAGATCCTTTTTTAAGACCCATAAACCAATCAAGAGCTATTTCTTGTAAACTCCTAGGGAACAATCTCATGAGATAATTGTCATTGTGCATGACTTCTTGATAGTGGGCGTAAAACTCTTGAAGGTGAGCCTTGGGGTCTTTGGTTCCTTTATATTTATCAAATTTTGGAATTTTGAAATGCTTTGGGAAAGGAACTAATGAAACAGAAGGATCAAACACATAAGGAAAAATTTCCTCAAACTTGAATGATTGTTTGCCAATCGTAGCTTGTAAGTCCTTTAACACAGCTTTGACTTCTTCTAGATCTTGATTGATAGGCATTGTAGGAGTCAGATTGGATGAACTAGGCTTATTGTATGGAAGATACTGTAGATATGATGAGGATGGTGCTAAAGTAGCTATATCATAAGTGGGTTGAGGTGTATATGGGGGCATTTTTTGGTATTTTTTGGCATAAGTAGATTGTAGATTGATGTACAATGGATAGGAGGATGATAGATTTTGATGGTAAGAGGTGGAAACCACTTATTTGTATGATGGCTACTGTTGATAGTATGAGGTGAATGGGATACCATGTTGGTATTGCATAGCAACTTGATTGTACAATGATGTGGAAGCCCCTTGCTAGTAAGGTGGTGTTTGCTGATATTAAGATGTGGATTGAGGACCCTCATAATAAGATGGTTGTTCTTACATATAGGATGTGGATGAAGCACCTTGTTGGTATGGAGGTTGTTGCTGAGATTAGTATGGGCTAGATTGGTAATTGTATGCAACATTGGGTTGTTGCGTGATGTATGGAGGTTTTTGTGGATTATACTATTGTTGGCATGAGTTTGTGTGTGATTGCAGAGGATTAGTGTATGGAGCCAGTTGAGTCCATGGGGGGTTTTGAGCGGTCACATGAATATTTTGATTAGGATTGGACACAACAACATAAGCGGTGTACATACTAGATAGGTGGTAAATATACTGCATGAGAGAATTTTGTTGTGTTTACGTCAAAACGTGTGTATGATGGGGTGGTTGTTGCTACTATGGCAGTTACTAATAAAGTGGGTGAGATGGGATATGTTGTTGTTGTGGGAGTGTTGTAGAAGAATTATGGAGTGGTTGCGGCAGTTGTGAAGCAATTTATGTGACTTCATACAGGGATTGTGTAGGAATGATAATGTGTTGAGGAATTGAAACATTTTGCTATGGAACAGTGATGTTCTGTTGTGGGATAGTGAAATTTTTCTATGGGGGTTATTGATGGGGTGGTTGATATGAAATAGTAGCAACAACAACATGTTGTGGTGGTGCTTGCAAAGGGATAGTGGTGTGTTGTGGTAGTCCTTGCATCATAGTGGATTGATGTAGATTAATGAGAGGCTATTGAAATGTAGGGATATTATTTTATGGTGGTGGCAGTAGATTTTTGGAAAGTGTGGATCCTCGAGGTGGCATCAGAGTGAGGAGGGGAGTGCCCCCAATGTTGACAAGTGGTTGACTAGGATGTTGTGGTGGAAGTGGTAGAGCAGAAGAAATGTTTTGCGACATTCCATAGGCATAGGGGTCATTAGGATCGGGTGTCGTTACAGAGGCTGTGGACTGAAGACAAGGATAACTAGAAACTTGATGGATTATGGCATTTCTGAACTCAGGATGATACCAATTGACTATAGGTGCACCTTCAGGTACATAAGAATTTCCTGGAACATTTTTTAAGGTCTGTGAATCTTGTGATGTAGGAAGAGACTGGGTGGTGGTATACTTTGACATATAAAAGTCAAGTGGTGGTTTGACTCCTTTCATAATCAAAGTAGCGAGGATCTTATCCCCATGCTCATTGAGAAGGTGATCTATCATCTGAACATTAACATGATTGTTAAGATATTCGTCAACAATGACTTCGGGTTGATTGACCATGTTTTTGTATCCAGGTGGTGAGGTGTTTTGGACATTGGTGTTGGACTCTGACGATGCATCATTATGGGGATCTCAAGGATATTTGCATCATTGTTGGGATCTTGTGTGGTATTTGCAATGTTGTTAGTATCTGATGGGATGTTTAGCAAGGAACTTTGGTATTGTTGTTCTGACATTTTTTTCTTGGCTTGTGATTGAGTCTAAATGGGCATGAAAGTACAAAACTACTAGGTGAGCTAAGATGCATTTAGACTCTAGGATGCAATTCCTAAATGACGATTGAAGGATTGATTTGGTTGGATAGTGGATCAGCTGATTGGGTGATTCAATAAGAATGAGATTGGATTAAATTAATAGATTGGATGATTGGATAGGGATTATTTTGGATTAGATAAGATTAGTTGATGAAATGATTGGATGAGATTGGATGGTAAAAGGGATTCTAAACCAAGTGCAGATATCAGCCTAGGTGACTTCAGGTGTTCATTGATTGGATTAAGGATGGATAGATGATTGCGGCACCAAATCCAACTTGAGATGGAAATGGATTGATAGGGCTGAATGATGATGACCGACTCAGGATGGATGGGGATCCTAAGTAGATGTTGTAGGATGACGATTGGTTTCAGAAACCTAGGCAATTTGGATAATGACTTCAAACGAAGTTCAAAGGATTTGGATTAAGAAAATGATGAGGGATATGCAACCTAGAGAGGTTTTATGATGTTCCTATATGATTCAGCTGATGAACATATGATCTTTGGGGAATGCAGATGCAAATTATGGGTGAACAAAAGATGCAGAATGGTTGGATAAAGATCAAACTTGTCTACCCAATGTGCAAGATCAGCGAACTAGAAGTCAAGTTCACCCAACTTGAGGTCAGGTTCACCCAAGTGAAGGGCAAGTTTGCTTAAGTGTAGGGAAAGTTTTCCCAAGACAAGGTTAGGTTCACCCAAGACAAGGTCAAGTTCGCCCAAGTAAAGGCCAGGTTCACCCAAGTATAGGTCAGGTTCGCCTAAGACAAGGTCAGGTTTTCCCAAGTAAAGGTCAGGTTTGCCCCAATATAGGTCATTTTTGCCCAAGTAAAGGTCAAGTTCACCCAAGTATAGGTCAGGTTCACCCAAGTAAAGGTCAGGTTCGCCCTAGTATAGGTCAGGTTCACCCAAGTAAAGGTTAGGTTCGCCTAAGTATAGGTCAGGTTCACCCAAGTAAAGGTCAAGTTCGCTCAACTTATCTTTTAGACTTGTCTAAATTAGAAAAGAGGTCAAATGGACAATCAAAATGAGCAAATAGATGCTCAGATCAGGGAAACAGGTACTCAAAACAAGTAAACGAATGGTCAGAATGGGGAAATGATAGCTTGGAACGAGAAACAGATGCTCGTAATGGGTAGATGAATGTTCAGAATAGGGAAACAGATGCTCGGAAGGGGGAAATGGATGCGCAGAATGGGAAAAAAGATGGTTAGAATGAGTAAACGGATGCTCGAAATAGGAAAACAATGGCTCAAAATGGGAAATGAATGCTTGGAATGGGTAAATGGGCATTTAGAATAGGGAAACAGATGCTCAAAACGGGTAAATGGACTTTCGAAACAGGGAAATGAATGCTCAGAACAAGTAAATGGGCATTCAGAATGGAGAAGTGAATGCTCAGAATGGAGAAAAGATGCTTGGAATGAGGTAATGAATGCTCAAAACAGGTAGACGGGTACTCAAAACAGGAAAACAGGTGTTCAGAATGGCAAAATAGGTGCACGAAATGGCTAAACAAAAGGTGAAAATGATTGTTTATGGGGCAAGTTGGCGCAAGTTGGGGCAGGTTATCCCAACTGAAGGTCAAGTTTTCCCCTGTTGTGGGAAAGGTCGCCTATTTAGTGAAAATTTAGACAATTTTGAAAGAAATAGGCTAAAAAATGATTGAGACAAGGGGTAGGTTCACCCCTGTTGAGGGCAGGTTCACCTGTTCAGTAAAAAGATATGAAATTTTGATAGAAACAAGCTAAAAAATGATTGAGATAGGGGGAAGGTTCACCCCTATTGAGGGCAGGTTCGCCCCTGTTAAGGGCAGGTTTTCCTATTTGGTGAAAAGATGGACAATTATGATAAAAACAAGCTGAAAAATGTCTGAGAGAGAGGGTAGGTTCACCCCTGTTCAAGGCAGGTTCACCCCTATTAAGGGTAGTTTTTCCTCTCTGCACTTAAGTGAAAATAGCTATGAAAGAGGACTAAAAACAAAGCAAACAACAAGCAGAAGGTAAGGCTAACTTGACTGAAAAAAATGTACTAGTTTAGCACAACAAAGATAGTTCAAACAACACAAATCCTAAGATTAGTGAAAAAGGGTATGACCAACATGGTCCTCTAACTAGGCTAAGTAAGGAAACTAGGGAGTCATCGATATACGCTCAGTATGTTAGGCACAAACTATGAACACCAACCCATCACAAGTACGAGTTAGAAACCCTAGTGAGATACTGAAGGCTCAGACCAACTCTTCATGTCTATCTAGATATCACCCTAGTTTCGACACTCTACCATACATGACATGATTGGATTAGGGTATAACTTTAGCTCTCCCCCCTTTGTATACCCCACTGGTACGCGTGGTTGGGATCATCCCTTGGGGTGATAAAATCCCCAAGCAGGTCCTACTAAAAAGAGAACACTAATCATTTTCAACTACTCCCTAGGCTCACACGAAGTGAAAGGGGAAAGTGTGAATGAAATAGTTCCCTCTTGGGTGACACAAAGGACTTTGAAAACATGAAAAATAGTATGTTGACTTCCCCCTAATAAAACTATGTGCCTAAGTATTAGAAAAATGAAAGACAAACAACAAATAACTAATAACTAAACCCATCCACCCTGCAACAAATATGTTAGAATTTTTTCTTTTGGTATTCAATAAGCATTAATAGATGCACGGATGTTAGAAAAACTATCACAATCAACAACATGATGAGTTAGGAGGTCATTTTTAATTGAAACGATAGAAAATATAGTCTAAAACTTTAAACTACTATTTTACCTTACAAAAGCCTTTGTCCGGGGTAGGTTCACCCCTGTTAGGGTAGGTTCATCCCTATTAGGGTACGTTCACCCCTTTGTAGGGAAGGTTCACCCCTCTATAGAAAACATTGAAGAAACTTGGGTTATGTTGCTTAGAAGGGCGAATCTATAGGGTAGGGTCACCTCTGTTCAAGTTGGGGTTGCCTGTAGTTGGGCAGGTTCGCCCCTTTACAGAAAATAGTGAGGAAACTTGGGTTATATTATTTAGAAGGGTGACTTTGCAGGGCAGGGTCACTTGTAATTCGATAGGTTTGCCCCTATTTAAGGCAGGGTCACCCTTGTTTGGGGCAGGTTCACCTCTTTGTGTCCTAAACCTACAAAATGTCAAAAAATGGCAAACGTAAAAGCAAAAGGACATGTTTCTGGGTCCCACCGGGTGTGCCAGAAATGTGATCAAGAGTTGTTAGCCTATCTAAATGACACAAAATAGAATATGAAAGACAACAAACAACACTTAACACCTCAAAATAGGGCTACACTAAACTTAAACCAAAGAAAGATAAGCAAGTAGATTTTTACCTTTTTTAAGCTACTCCTTGGTTGGCCCTTTGATGATTGATGTTGTGTATTCTCCTTTGATGGAAAGGTGTATGAAAATGGATTCAAAATTCTCTAAATGAGATGAGGGATGCAATGAGCTATGTGGGTAGTGGGATGGATGAGTGCAAGTGTAAGAAATCAAAGCTTCAAAGCATGCAACATTGGAGATTCAAGAATGCAAGTGTGAGAGTATGAGAGATTGAAATTGCAAAATGTATGAATGCCTAATAAGAGAAAATGAAAAGAAAATCTTTCATTTTAAGGGAGGTTTCTCTAGAGAGATGGATGGTTGAGATTAAGCCAACATGGCCAAGATGGAGGGCCATGGTGAGATGAGGACTCACAAGCCCTTACATTTTTCCATGTGGAAATGAGATGGAAAAAGGACAAGGTCAGGTGGAAAGAGTACAAGTGAGGTGGAGGTACTTACAAGTACCTTGGGATGAGGAGAATATTTCCTCAAAAAATAAACTTTTTGTTCCCATATGAGAGGAAAGTGACATATGAAGAATTTTAGTATTCCTCAAAAATCTCCATGGGGAAGAGAGAAGTGGTTGGGGAAATAAATGTGAATTTGAAATTCACATGATTGGAGGGGATAAGGTGGTTGGGAGAATAAATATGAATTTTAAATTCATATGAGAAGCACCTTGTGGATAAGACAAGGTTCTTATGAAGGAAGCTAAAAATTACCTTGTAGATAAGACAAGGTCCTTATAATGGAAGGTTCTTGACCCCATGTGACTGATGTGACAAGGTAGGAGTTTTAGAGCTCCTAACAACTTGCATGGGGAAGATGAGAGACTTAGAGGGATAAATGTGAATTTTAAATTCACATGGGGAAGAGGGTCTAGGCTAAATGTGGAAATTGTGAAGGTTGACCAAAAAGGTATGCTAAATGTAGCAAGGGGATTAGATTAAGGTTGTGCAAATAGGTGATTAAGAAACTAAATGAGGGATTAGAATCAAGTGGGAGAATATGGAGGATGTGACATTAATCCCAATTAAGGTGTGAAAATCCTGATCATAGATTATTTAAATTAATTCATATATTAGAAGAGGGATATGGAGGATGTGAGAAGGAGAGAGAAAAAGAAGAATTTAAAATTGTTTTAATTCAAAAGAGTCAAATGACTAAATTAAATAAATTGATATGTTGATTTATTTAGAGAGGAGAAGATGAAAGGTAAAGTATTTAATTGTTAAATTAAATACTTTAGGAACCTTAGGGAAATGGGAGATATTAATTAAATAAATCATTTAATTAATATTGATCAAGTAGACGGATAAGGGTGACAAATTTGACCATATGGAAGTGGTCAAATTTTGATGTCTATAGGTACTGTCTCCACTTCTTAAGGGTGTATACCATTGCATACAAGTCTAGATCATATGATGAATACCTCCTTTTGGCTTCATCAAACTTCTCACTAAAGACATCCATCGGCCTGCCTTCTTGACTTAAGATTGCACCAATTGCAAAACCACTTGAATCACATTCTATGGTGAAAACCTTGTTGAAATTAGGTAGTGCAAGTATTGGTTATTTTTCTACTCTATTTTTCATATGTTCAAAGCTCCTTTCTACCTCATTAGTCCACTGAAATTTCTTTCTCTTATCTCCCTTAATGGTGTTAATGATGGGTGAGCAGATGTGACTAAAATTCTTGATGAATTTTCTATAGAAACTTGCAATCCCATGAAAGCTTCTTACCTCTCCTACTAACTTTGGAGTTGGCCAACTAAGTATTGCCTCTACTTTGGTGGGATCCATCTTCAATGAACCCTTAGAGACTTATCACAAACCCAAGATACACTAGCTCTTTTTTGATAAATTCACACTTTTTGAGATTTATCATCATCTTCTCCTCATTCAATCTCTACAAAACCATGACAAGGTGCTACAAGTACTCTTTTTTTTTTTTTGATAAACACAAGTATGCCATCTAGATATACAACAACACATTTTCCAATGAAAGTCTTCAACAATTCATTCATAAGTCTCATAAATGTACTCATAACATTTGATAGTCCAAAGCACATCACCATCCATTCATATAGGCCTTCATTAGTTTTAAATATAGTTTTCCATTCATCACCTTCCCTTATCCTAATATGATGATAACCACTTTTTAAATCAATCTTTCAAAAATAGCATGCACCTCCCAAATAGTCTATTAGATCCTCCATTCTAAGTATTGGAAACCTATATCTGATGGTTATTTTGTTTATTTCCCTTGAGTTTGTACACATCCTCCAATCCCCATCCTTTTTAGGTGCTAAAATAGTAGGGACAACACAAGGGCTCAAAATTTTCCTAATTATGTCTTTATCCAACAATTCTTGAGCTTGTCTCCTTATTTCCTCATTTTGTTTAGAGGTCATCTTATATACAACCTTGTTTGGAAAACTTGAACCAGGGATTAGATCTATGTGATGACTTACATCTATCATGGGAGGAAAATAACTTGGCAACTCATCCACTATAATTTATTTGTATTTGTCTAACAAAGCTTGGACTTCACTAGGTATACCCTCAAATTTACTTGTTGCTAAAATATATTTGGATTAGGTCTAATTACCAAGGAAAATCCCTAACCACCTTCATCCTTCAATGTTTTCAAAAACTCTTTCTCTCCCACTACCATGACACTACAACCAACTTATTTATCAAACTCTTCATCTTGTAGGGGTGTCAAAGTGAAGGAAGTCCCATCCTTATCTATCACATAAACATTTTTATGTCCATCATGCTTGGCGTTTTTGTCATACTACCAAGGCCTTCCTAGTATCAAGTGACAAACATCCATGGGGATGATGTCATGAAGAATCTTATCCTTATACCCCCTAATGTTAAACTCTACACGTGTATGCTCATTGACTAAAGCTTGTTGACCCTTGTTTAACCATGACACTTTATATGGTGTGGGATAAGGAATTCTTTTCATGTTCAATTTCTCTACCACTTCTAAGGACACCAAGTTATCAGTAGAACCTGAATCAACAAGTACTTTGCATGCCTTTCCATGTGACTTCCAAGTGGTCCTAAACAAGGATTTCCTTTGTGGAGACTCTTTGATTGTTGGAACCTTAATGAGTGTCCTTCTCACCATCAAAGACTCACCTACCTCAGGTGCAACATGCTGAGATGGTGAATTAACACTTTCATTAGCCTCTTCATGCATAATTTGAGTCCTTCACTTACCTCCATGGGAACTTGATGCTTGTTTGTCCAAGAACTTCCATGTTGGATGTCCAAATTGGTTGCAATGGAAACATCTACCTAAGAAGGTGTTTGACCCTCTCCATTTTCCACCAAACCTTCCTCTACCACCAAATATTCTTCCTTTAATGTTACCTCTACCATTTGACTCACCACTTTGCTCTTGGTGGTTGCTTGATTCACCTTGTTGCTTTTGTGACTACCCTCTTGCACCAAAGTTTCCTCTACCTTTGAATTTTTTTCCCCTACCTCTTCCTTGTTGCTCTTGTCTTCTTTTGATCTTTTCTTCTACCTTGATAGCTAGTTGAAAAAACTCCTCAACTATCCTAGGTGTATTAAGGTCAATTTCATCTTGAATGTTGATTCTAAGGCCATTTAGATACCTTGCAACATTTTCTACCTCATCTTCAGTATGTCTTTCTCTTATACTCAGTTTATAGAATTCCTCAGTATATGCCATCACATCTAACTCCTTTTGTTTCAAATTTTGTAGCTTCCTAAAGGTTTGTATTGCATAATCTATAGGTAGAAATTGTGCTTTCACTTTGGCTACCATTCTATCCCATGAACTTATCTTTTTCTTACTCTTCTTGACTCTTTCTTCTTGGACATAGTTCCACCATGTTAGGGCATGGCCCTTCAATTTGGTTTTTGAAAATTTCACTTTCTTATTGTCTTCTATTTCTTCAAATTCAAAGAAGTTATTCAAAACATCTATCCAAGCCAACACTTCCTCACTATCCATCTTTCACTCATACATAGGCACTTCAACTTTCACTTTTGGAGTATTATCCCCCTTGATAGCCTTTAGCATTCTGACCATTCTCATCTCTTTAGGTTCCAATTCCTCATCATCATGGACTCTTGTTGGAGGGTTCTCACTCTCACCCTCATCCTCTATATCACTTTGGTCACCATTGGCCATACCTCTTCTTTGATTCTTCTCCAGGGCTACTATTCTAGTAATGGTAGCTTCATGAGACTCCTTATAAAGCCTCACCTCCTTTTCATACTATTCCTTCAATTCTCTGACTTCCTTGGTTGTTGGATTGTTCTTTGGAGGCATCTTTCTTATGCCAATTCTTATTCACTTTTCTAATTTTCAATAAGAACCTATGCTCTAATACCACCTAATACAAAGTAGGGGTGGAATAGGTTCACACAACACAATTCAGTTACCTCTTCAAGTCTCAAGATCTAATAATGGTGGATTGCTCACTATTCTTTGTCTTCAACTTCTAGGTCTCCAAACATAGTTCTTCAAACATATATTTTAGAGAAATTCATTTCACCATAGAGCCAAAAGCTTTTCAGACACCCATTAGGCTCTTCTATAACATATCTCATTTGGGATATGTGTTGTTTTGGACCAAATTCTCCAAAATAGGTCTGCTACACTGAAACGAGACCAAACTATGCCACTTTTCTAAAGCACCTCTAAGAAATTCAAACTCCAAACACCAAAAATCCACACCAATAGTATTCACATGTTGCATAGGGTCCCAAAATGTAATTTTTATCACCAAATCTCATTACCAACTTGTTGTCATAACAAATCACTAACCTACCCAATCCTAACACATGAAGATGTTAGGCTAGGGCTTGGAAAAAACCACCCAAAAATCCATCCCCTACTCCAATCAATAAAAAAAATCTAAAAACATCCCAATTCCATCCATTCCACCAATTTTTGACAAGATTCAATAATGGAATGGGCTGCAATTCACATTTCTTGTCTCCAAACCCTTGAACCTAGGGTTTTCGGGCGGTCTTCAAATAAATTCCTCAAACTAACTTGTTTCTCAATGAAATTCAACCACACCATAACCAAAATACATGGGATTCATATCCTGAAAAAATTACATAGGTTTCAGATCATAAACCCACTGTATGGGGCCGTACAAAACCAGAAAACTATAGAAAATATACAAAAAGTAAAGTGTTTTTGTATTACTTGTCCTCCAAAATGCTTCAACAGTGTTGTCTCAAAGTTTGTGAGGATTTTTAAACAAGTTTCAACTGAATTCCAATGGTCTACAACCAATTTTTAAAAAGATGACTGTTCAACTTCCCCTCAAAGCAAAAATTATCAAGTTGCAAAGCAACTTTTACACCATTTTGACAACTTTTTACAAAACATCACTAAAGGACCCTGCATGACTCAAATGCATCAAATATGGTCTCGATTCGACCTTATTACATCCAAAAAGTGTTCAAACACACAAAAAACAAACCTAGACACATAATGGCATCACTTAAGAAAAATTGCCATGGTGCCCCTACACCAATCCACAAGTGCATAAATTTCCCATTTGAAAATCAAATCTATACAGTGCACCATAGTGGGTTTAATCCTTTAGCTTCCCATGTAAAATTTTCACTAGAATTTTTTTGGCCTTAGCGTATTGAACCTATCAAGCCTCGTGAAGACTTATTTTTAGGCCATATCAAAAATTTAATGCAAAGCACATAATAGAGTTATCCCTTAGCAGCATTCTTGAAAAATGGTAGGGCTATGGTTGTTCCTCCCACCCCACAAGTTGTGGATGAACCCATGTCAAAGAAAATTTCCTTCCAATTTCACAAGATACTTATGCTACAGTTCCTCCACCAATACCATAGAAAAGACCAAGCGACAAGGTCACAAGATTACCTTTGTGCCACCAAAAGAAAAACTTATAGACCTAGGGAGAAAGTGGCTCCCCAACCATTGGTGGTCCCTTCAATCCCTCCTCTAAGGGTAAAAATGATACCAGTGGTCGAGAAACCCACTCCTATCCCTTCACAAATTGAGATCCATACAAGAAGAAATATAAATGCTAAAGAGTGTAGTCATAGACATCATGTTATAGCTCATCAATTGGGTGAAAATACTAAAACCTTACCTGATGATCAAACACCTATGCAAACAAATCAAGATGAATTACAAATTTAAAAAAAAATGAATTTGAACCTTACATGCCTCAGCCAAAATAAAGAGTGAAACAAGAACATACAACTAACATTGTCATTAAACCACCCATGGTGATAAATTTGGATGACAAGGATGATGATGCTAAAATTGATGAATAAGTGCATAACAAACTATCTTTGTTGTTCTCAAAATTGATGGATTTATATGGAGGAAACCATCATGATCCTCTTGATGGGAGTGATTCACCATGTGTTGATCCTAGTGATGCTCCTAGTATGGAACTTGTTGCAGTCCCTTTGGCTAGTTGTCTTCCTTCCATATATGATGAACAAGATTAGGATGCAAATGATTTGCTTTAGATCTTCTTGCATGTATAGTACCTTTTTGTGTTTGCTTCATGTGTTATTTATGTTTTCTTGTATGTGATGTGATCCCTCGTATTGTGTTGCTTGATGTTGTAAGAGAGGGGGACCAACCACATTCAAGGCCCCATGTCACGAAGAGCCAAGAGCGAAAGGCTTCCCTAACTTACCTCAGCTTAAAGGGGTGTTAGGAGGTGCGGTACAAGAATGATGAGGACTATAAGGTCCTTCAACCACTTTGTAGACCTGAAACTTAGAATAGGGCTAGGTGAGTCAATTTTTGGGTTCAACACTGTGCCTTAGGAAGCTCTCTTCCTGAGGTCAAAAGTGTGGTTCTGGGATAACAGTGTGGTGCGCCGGCATCTCTCAAGTGTGTTGGCATCTATATGACCAAAGGAATAAAGAGAAAAAGTTAAACATAGGAAAACATATTAAAAACCTATCGAATCACTTCCAAAGGGCCAAAATAAAGCCATGAAGTAGGAAAGATATGTACAAATATGATTAAGTAAATATACAAGAGTTACGGTGGAAAGAATAATCTCACAGAGGTACTCGTTCGCCAGCTAGCTCCAAGTAGCCCATCCACCTACACACAATAAAGAGGAAAATTGTTGGGTGGCTATATAGGAGCCTACCTTAGTCAAACCCCTGTTTAGGTGTTTCCACCTCCACAGACAACTAAGATGGCGATAATGGAGAAATATATGATAAAGAAATAAATGAAGTAAAGAACACAAAAGCACTACAAAAATAGTGTTGTGCTACTCAACCAAATCATAGAGGAGAGAAGTAGAAAGCTTACCACCTCCACTAAGGTCTCACTAGCTAATGGAGGAAAAAATGAGAGGACTCAAGCCTCTATTGCAATGGTGTTTGTTCCACACTTTCTCTACGAAGTTGATGGAGTCTTGTTGTTGCTATGGAGTGCAAAGTCCTACTTGAAGGCTGAAAGTGGATGCTAGAATGCTTGGAAAGTGTGATAAAGGATGCAAAGAGATGAATTGAATGCTTAGAAGATGAAATGAAAGAATGAAGAGTGAATTTGAAGGAGAGAATGAAGAAAATGGCCATATTCAGGTTTGTTAGTCGAAGGGGGCGTTACAAATCGACCTCCAATGGGAAGTGTAATGCCTCTGTAGGCTCTAGACGTAGGAATTTTCAAGGGATGTAAGTGTGCCACGTGGATGTCTGCGTGTTGCATGGGTGTCCCCCACAATTATTCCTCTACCGACACACAAAACCACCACCAAGTGAAACAAAGGCAATGAGCTTATGTGTAATTTAGCCTTTGAATTTGGTTTTCTAAAGTGAGGAAGGGAAAAGGGGGAATTTGCATAAGGGGTGAAAATTCGCTCATTACTGATGTGTGTTTATGTTTATGTGTTTTCTTTGGAGGACCCTTGTTTCTCTATTGGCACAAGGATACAAAAGAATCAAATTTATTTTCACATCCATCTATTTGTTTATCTATTCTTCTTTATGTCGTAAACTTTACTTTTTGTCTTGTTTTTTCTTTTGAGGATGATGCAAAGTGTTGATACATTTAGGTATCTTCCATGTTGACCCAAAATATTGTTTGTTTTCTCTATGTGTCATTCTTCCATTGTTTTTTTAGTTCAACAATTATTTGGGGAATGATTTCAATTTTGAGCTCACTTATATTGTAGCGAAGATGTATATAGACCTCAAATCTGTGGATCCCTTATGTAATCATCTTTATTTTGTTTGTTGCATTGTATTGGGGGAGACCCCTTATCATGAGTTAGCTTCATTTGGAAACATATCATTAGCGTAGGTATTTCCAAATAAGCTCTCATGACCTTTTTATCACATGGAATTTATCATTTTCTACCTTAAAGCAATTACTTACAACATGGTGTTTTGCAATTTCTTTAAGGTGGGGGAATACATTCCATTATGTGCTTCACTTTATTCACATGCACTAGACTTAGTGATGCATTGGCATAGAATTTTTCATCAATTTTGTAGCACCTTATTATATTTATTGGGACTATAACTCTTGGTATGGTTGACATGGGTACACACCTAATGAAAAACAGTCCTCACTAGTCCTTGTGTTTTTCTCATTTTGTTACTATCTTTGAAAGGCTCACCTAGTGAATATCAATTACTAGCCTATGGTGCCTTTGGTTCATGGTTCACCTAAAAAATATCAAATTCTTTTAGCTCATGAGTCATGAATTCCTTAGGTATGGATCCCAACATAACACAACTTGCTAGTTTGTGATTGTTGTACCCTCTTTTTTTGTGTTTTTGTCATGTGTGTTTTGTGTTGTCTTGTTACATTACATTCATGTGTGTTCCCTTGTCTCTATGTTTTCTTACCATAGGATCTTGAATCTTGGGGGCTTGTGCACCCCCCTAGATTCATTATAATCCCATATCCTTGACATTTAGACAATCAGACCCCTCTTGGCATGTTTTCTACTATATTTTTGTACATATAATTTCCTAAATTATGCATTCTATGATCCATTTGGGCATTTATCAAGAAAATCCATTAGGAAAACCAATTCAAAATTTTAATATTTTGTTCCTGACACCTTATACCTCACAAAATAGGCCCAGGACTAAGTCACCCTAGGTGACTTAGTCCCCTATTTTTCCTCCATATTTTAATATGTCAAAGTCAACATTATTTTTTTAATTTCAAATGTCAAATTTCAACTATAGAGATTTAATTTTAGGTAAATTAGATTAATTGCATATAAATACCTAGTCATTTCACCATTTAAAATCTAACAAGTAATATATAACAATCATTGGTTATCAAGAAATTATCCATCAAGTCAAGAGTAGTTGAGAGAAGACTTATTGCAACATTTCAACATTGAGGCATCATGTCAATTTTTATGTGAGTTTGTTATTTTTTTATGTTATGATTTTTTTGTGAGAATTAACCCTCGTAGGTCTTCCAAGCAATCAAGCCAATTTCGAGTGAAGTCTTGAAGTGACATGGATGACTTTTGTCCTTCAAGGAAATTAGATTTGAGTGGTGAGTTGCATTACATTTTTTATTCAACATTCATTTGCCATTTAGTCTCTATCCCTCATGTTGGTGGTTTTTAATTCCCAACCAGATCTCAAAAATAATCTATAGGATTACCATTCCTCACAATTAATTATTTGGAGGGATTGGCCAACAAACAGGGGAAAGTTTCAGATGGTTGTAACTTAGTTGTGAAGAATATTCTGAATGGTGCTAAAGTATTCTAAGATATTATATGGATGTTCTGGAGTATTGTTGTGTGGTCCAAAATATGTGTCTAGACCTTGAGAGGTGTGTTTTGTGTCACTTGTTATTGTTAGTGAAATTTTGGCTAACCTGGTGTGCTAGCGCTAATTGTAGAGGATAATTATTGGTTGAGGAAGTGTTGAGAAGTGTGTTAGTGAAGGTTTGGATGACCTAGCATGCTAGCGCTAATTATAGAGGATAATTATTAGTTGAGGAAGTGTTGAGTAGCGTTTTGGTGTAGATTTGGGTCCTAATTAAGTAGTGGTGTGGTTTGGCTTCACTTATTTATATTGTGGAAGTGTTTGGTGCCAACCTATTTGATGTTGCATGGTTGAGGTGTATACCTTTCCTTTAGGTCGACCTAATTGAGATTGTCTTAGGTCATGTAGGGTATATATGTAAGAAGAATTGTGTGGATTAAGTGTAGAGTGTATGATGTGAAATATGTGAATGTGATCAAGTGTGATTATTTGAGTGTGATCCTTATGCCTATGAATTCCTAATATAATGAGCAGAAGGTGTCTACATTTCAGTTTGTTTGATGAGTTATTTGTGCTTTAGTGGAACTGTACCTACAACATATGAGAGATGCATTGCTAGGCACTTCAAATTGGTAGTGATCCACCCCTTATATTCTTATTTCTTCTAGGTAGTGAGTCCTTTGGTAGTGATCCACCAATAGTGAGCCTTTGTTTATCTTTCTAGGCAATGAGCCCTTGGCAGTGAGCCTTATTGTACTTGATGTTGTAATTCATATATTAGTGAGATAATCCTCACCATGGTTTTTTGGGTGAGTTTAGGATCACGGGGGTCCAAAAAGTGGTGATATGATAAAAAAGTGGCCAACAACTATTTTTATCTAAATTTGATGAAACAAAAAGGGTTTATTAAGAAAATTGTCAACTTTCTACTAATACAAGATATGCCTTATTCGAAATTAAATAGATAATTATTGTTAATTTTCTACATGCATTCTGAATAAAGTCTTGATTGATAGGTTTATTGAAAAATATTTATAATTCTTAAATTATTTAACATTTTAATATTTTTAAAATGTGGTCAGACAAACAAGTTTTAATATTTTTTATTTTTTTTAATAAAAAATATAACTAATTATTTACTTGTAAAAAAATTACAAAAAAAAATGTGGCACATCCTGGCATGTGTCCTCTACTTATATTGAAAGTTTTAAAAATATATATTATTTGTTCTTGTACTTAGGTTGGTTAGACATACACCTTTTTTTCTTGAAAATTTAGTACTACTGCATTAAAATTTCAAAATTTCACCAAATAGATTTACTTTTTTCCAAAAACGGACTAGTATCTTTAAAACTACATTAAATTTTCTAAAAAAAAATTATTACATATTTTCCAAGTTATGTTAATAACTTATTCAAATTTTTATTTCAAGTTAACTAACTATGTTTTTTAGAATTTTCATTACCACTTAAGGGCCTAGTTTGGACCCCCATGATCCTGCACTGACCCTTTCCCTTCTTGGGTTCTCCACATAAATCTATTGTTATTATGTGTTTGGGTGTGTTTGCATTACTTTTTTACATGTTTACATTCTATTAATGCATGTTAAGGGTTTAATGGTGGATAAGGGTTTGAGGGATAATATAGATCTGAATGTTAATGATGGTTTTTGATGTTTAAAGTATACAAATAATTCACCACCCCTCTTATTTTTCCTATGCATCTAACAAATTTTTGGCAATATTTGTTATCATTGATGTCAAATTTTTGTGCTGAAGATAGTATATACTCTAGAGATAGTTGATGTGTAGGAATATCTATTGGTACAAGTCAACAATGCAGTGTATGAGGAAGAATGGTGATCGGTCTAATGTCTATGTGTGATGTGGATGAGGGTACACTTGTTCCAATATGTTTCTTTCATTCCTACATTGATATCTTACCGGTTTGGTGTACCATACCTAGAGATAAGTTGCATATTTTTTGCTAAGACAGTCACAGTGTATACTCTAAGATAGATTCATGGTCTTTTGGTCCACATCCTTACACTGAGAAATATTTTATCTTGCAATTCAAAAGAAAAATGATTGAGATATGAAGGTATTATATTCAATAATTAAAGTCATTACATATTCTATAGTGAAAGTTATAAGTGACAATGTTTCGATATGTGCTCTGGTAGAGTAAAGTGTTGATGAAGGCATCTTAGAATGATCTGCATTCCTCTAGAAGTGAAGTTCTGGACTTGTGATTTTGTGGATATGTTTAGTGATGATAAATGTATACTATATTTCTATATCATGTGATTTGGTGGTATGCAAGTGTAGTTTTCAAAGAACAGAGTAGTACAATTGATTTCAAATGCTTAATTGTTCCATAGAATATATGCTTCTCTTCTTGTGCCAACACTTAATGATCAAATACTTCAGAAGAAGGTTGAAGAGATATTATTCATAGACTACATTATTCACATCTTAGTTTGCATGATGTTTTTTCATTTCTCCCTGGTGGTGTAAAGATAAATAGTTGGTAGCTTTGGTAATGTTGATGTTCATTGGGTTGACAATATTGTTTCCTTCATTTGTGGTTGATCTTGATTAATTAATTTTTCTTTGGAGGATGTGTTGTGATGTATTTTTTGGCTTTTTATGTCGTGTGTTGATCCATAACTCATTTTCTCTTCATAATGCATATGTATGAAGCTAACCTATGTAGTATCATACATTTTCATCTAAAGGTCACCTTGGAGTCAACCTTATTGATGTTTTCAGTTATTCTGGAGGGTATTTATAGAAGAAAAAAATATTTTGTAAATTGAATATGTGTGAGAGTGTCAAGTATGATGAGGATAAAGTGTGCAAAGTCAATATTAAGGAGTAATTGTGTGAAAAAGGGACTAGAACATAAAAATATGTTAGATGCTTATTTTATAGCAGCTCATGTTTGTGTTCTCATTTTAATTGTAATGTATCCTACTATCAGGAAGTGAGACTCTTTAGTAGGTCCTTGTATCTTTCCCTAAGGTTGTGTGCCTTAGCCTACAAGTCTTTAGGCAGTGATCCTTAAGCAATATTGTAAAATTTTGTAATTAGTGAGCTTCATATATTGTGAGTTAATTGTCAATGTGGTTTTCCCCTCATTGGGTTTTCCACATAAAAAAATTTGGTGTCCTTGTATGGTGCATGTTTTCATTTATGTTCCTCTTTCAATTAATGTGATTTAATTTTTAAACTACAAATGGAGATTTTTTAGTATATGATGATTCGCCCCCCTCTCATCATTTTAGTGTGTTCAACAATGACATGTGAATAGCTTATCTACATGCAAGGGTCCCATCTATTATAATCCATCAAAGTCTTGACTCTTACATTGTCATAATTAGTCATATGCCATGATCTTGTTGTAATTCTACCATAATACATCATAGATACTTAGAAATTGATACATTCCTTTAAACTAGATTCATAATGGGGTCCACTAAGTGGGGTTATTTCTTCAACATAATTAGCTTAGATGTCATCCTAGTCACCTCCATGTGGGATGCCACCTCAATTGGTAGGTCCCACAAAGTGAATTGACATAGTAGGTAGATAAACATAAGATAAAATGAATAATTAAACATAAAAAATAAATTATAGGACTTGTAAAGGTTGAGACACGTTAACCCAACGTTCTCCCACTTATTGAAGACCTTTCAAGAGTCAATCACAAATCAATTAATAGGGGTTGTCAGGCCCATATAACTGGAACAAAATTTAAAATTATCCATGCTCAAAGGATATTTTAATGCATTAGAAATATTTGTCAAAGTATCAACCTTCTCCAGTTTCACCTTCCCATCTTCCACCATGTTCTAAAAAAAGTGGAACTAGACATCAGTGTGCTTTGTTTTAGTGTGGAAAGTAGGATTATTTGCTCAAAAAATGACACTCTGACTATCAAAATAGATGGTAGTCATCCCCCATTAATCACAACATCAAAACATAATATCCTAAATGAATTACTTACAAGCATGAATAAATTTCATATACTCTAGTTCTATCATGGAAAAATAAACTATAGCCTACTACTTATTCATCCAACTGATAGCACCACCTAACATCATTAATACATATTTACTATAAAATCTTCTATTTCCAATGTCACTCAACCAATCTGAATTCACATATCCATGAATATAAATTGAATTCCAAGGTCTAGTGGGGTAACCATGAAAACACAGGAAACACTCAAATGTAGCTTGTAAATATTTGAACAATTGCTTAACCACATCCCAATGTACTTGTCCAAGATTAGCCATATGTCGACTTAGGACTCCCACTTCTTGGGTAGTAATTAGCCTTGTACACACCATGGAATACATAAAATTTTCAACAACACTTGCATACAATACTTTGGTCATGTTCTCCATCTTAGTAGGATATTTTTTATAATTCTCTATAGATAAATTTTTTCCTTGAAGAATAAGAACTACCAAGGATCTACAAGTTTTTATGCTAAATCTATCCAATACTAAGTTCACATACTTTCTCAAGCTTAATCAAATATTTATACTAGTTCTATCTCTTTTGATCTTCATTCCCAAGATATACCTAGATGCACATAAATATTTCATCTCAAACTATGTTTATAATTGAGACTTCAAGTCATAAATCAAACCCTTACCATTTCTAAAAAGTGTATGATCCACATATAATGAAATAATGAGAATGCAACCATTATTATGTTTATAGTATGTACAATGATTATATTTATACCTTCAAAATACAAAACTCAATACAAGTATCAAAATTTTGGTACCACATCCTAGCAGACTATTTCAAATCATAAAAATATTTCTTCAACTTGCAAACCATATTTTATTTACCTTTACAATGAACTTATCTAGATATGATATATAAATTTATTCCTCAAAATCACCATGAATGAATGTTATCTTCATATCCATCTACTCAACTTCTAAGTCCTAAGTTATATCAAGTGATAGCAGGAACCGAATGGATGCCAATTTTTCTACAATAGAGTATATTTTACCATAATCACTTCCTTCCACTTGTGAATACTCCTTCATGAACAACTACTATTTATTCTTCTCAACACTACCATCAAGACCATATTTTTTCTTGAACACCCAATTACAACAAACAAGTTTTTGTCCTTTAGGAAGGGTATTTGTGGGAGATCAACTCCTTCAGAAGGTTCATATTTGATAGAGGAAAATTTCCATCTTTTAGGTTAATGCACCAATCTGTGACACAAAAAGGTGCCACTTTAGCAAAAAACCCAAAATAGGCCATTTTATGCTCACCAAACTAGTTAACCATTTGGTGAGCGCAAAATTTGGCACTTTCTAAATGCAAAATATCTCTAAAAAGAAGTCATTTTTTCTCCTCATTTTTTCTGCAACCTACGACTTGAGCTCTCATTTTTTTCTCTTCCAAATCATGCTCGCCAAAATTATTTCAAATTTTTCTTGCAATTCTTCATGAGGATGCTTCCAAGATGTCAAAGAGGTTGAAGAGATCAAAGAGGTATTTATTTCTATTATTTTAATTTCAAATTTGAATTAGAATGTAGATTGAAATAGGTTTTTTTTTAAAGTTTGTTTTAATTTCCAAGAAATCAATCTCCACATCAAAACATTGACAATTCATAATCACCCCCTCACAAAGAGCCTCCCAAACAAGAACAACCTCAAACCCATCTGTCAATTCGTAGGAATCCACAAAGAACCCAAGAAAATTTCTTAAATCAAATTGAAAACAAAAAAAGAGAGATTGAACAATTGATTGGAAGATTAACTAAGCATGTTGAAACCCACCCTTATAGGAGAGGGATTGTCGAATCGGTGAAGTCGATTGTATCACATGTAGGAGAAATGAGTGATAAATCATTTTTTGGTAGAATAAGAGGGATGAATTAAAACAATTTTCTGCTAGTGGTCTTTCATATGTAGATGTGAAAAAATAAAAAAAATAGTAAAGTTGACTTGTGTGCCCTATTTATAGACTCGAGAACCAACACACCTTTATCACATGCATGCAAGAGGCTCCCCATCCATTGGTTCCATCATGAATTAATAAAAAAATAGGTTTTGAGAGTGGTGGTGGATAGTTTTTGACCAACCTCCATGCAATAACCATGAGGTACCATATTATTTTTTGAGGAAACATTATTGTGAGTTTTTCCTCAATAAGGTGCCAAATTATTTTTAAATTTTAGACTTTCAGGGTAGAGGTGGGGGCTCCACACATGATAGATTAGGTGCATGATGTAATTCATAGTTGGCATTGAGACCCTTGGAAAAACCCATGGTGGAGCATGTCTTTGTTCCTTCCATTGTGAAGAATAGTGTTAAGGGGGACATGCTAGAGTCGATTAGCTCACTCACCCAGAGCATTGTATAGTGTGCGAGGCCTCTAGTAGAGCCTAATGTGGACAAGACTTCTAGGCCTAGAGTTCCACCCCACCATTGTCACTCTTGTGGTGCTTTTTGAAAATATGATTATCAAAGTTCTTGGGATGTAGCTACACAACCTACATTAGTTGTAGATTAGATGGTTATGATAGATGCATTGTTGAATGAAACATTTGACATTGATACTTAGGTAAAATTCAACAAGTTCATTTAATTTTGTTTATTAAATTCTATTTTGAAATGTAAGAATAACTAAATTAGTAGAAACAATATGATGAAAATTTAGGGTCAGAGTGTTCATGATATTTGCACCATTCTTGTAGATCCTTATTTCTTTTCGATGTCAAGTCCACAAGTATGCAACTAGTTTTAAAGAAATAATTATTGCATGTGAACAGTTGAATATTATTTGAATGATTGTCTCATAACACACTTTGGATTTCAAATAGTTTGTTGGTGTACCTTTTTGCTCCACATTTCACTATTCACGTCATCAAAAAACTTTCACTCGAGTAACCTTTATTCATTAATGGTGTTGTAAAACAATGTTAGCTAGTTTTGGTAATTTTGCATTTATAAATTTAAAAAATTGATGAGAAACACAAACATTGGAGGAACATGAAGTGGAGAACTATTGAGACTAATTTGTGCAATTAAGAAATTGAAAGCTTGGAGTTGAAATTATTTCTTATTTTCCATCTCAATTTTATATTAAATAGTTTGATAACTTTTGAATGATTATGAAATTTCTCTCATAAGAAGTATAGTTCAAGGTTGGAAGATATTTTTTGGTAGCATGCCCATAGAACCTTAAAATTATTTTCTCTATGTGTAATGCATATTCTCTTTGGTGTCAATTATCACATTATAGCCTCACAAAAATATTAATAGCTTAGGTTAAATTGATTATTTACTACTTATAGATAGTCAATAAATAAGCCAAAGAACATACTTTATTCTCAAATGGCTATTTTTATCACCTTTCCTTGTATTCACTAGTACTATGTGCCCATGAATCCAATAATCCCTTGTCATATCCCTTGGTTTCTAGGCTATGACCACTAGCTCTGGACCCACTTGCCTTGTATAAGATGTTATGGACACATGCTAATTTTTATGATGGTCGATCATAGTGGGAAATCATCTCTCACACGCTCATTTTTAGGCTACCTCATCCCTTCAACCAAGTTAAATATTACCTTCCACCATCCCATAACCTATCTAATGAAGGAAGAAAAATCAACCTCTAAGAGGAGATAATCTCTCAATCCCACTATCAAATCCTCTCTCAAAAAACTCAACAATAATTGCTAAAATAGAAATAAAAACTTGCAAATTAACTCCACAACTTGTTTGCAAATGAAAACATTATATTGCTTTGTTTAATAAATCTGATTTTTACTTGAATTTAAGTCATATATGAAATTATTAACAACAATTAACCTCCTTACAAATTTCTGATATGCAAAATAAATACATTCAAAAGAAAACTATGCTCAACTATGTGATCTCTTGCAAACTAGGACATCTCCTGACACCTCATCTCCACCAATATCTCCTGTAGCTTCAACCTAGTTGTTTTGGAACCTTCATGGACTGTTGTAAATCAGTCCAAAGCTGCAAAAAACACTAAGAAAATCTCTCCCTGAGAGTTCTATACCTCTCTCCTTTCTCTCTTCAAAATTTTTCTTGAAAAGCTCTTCAATGAATAGTGGTTTTCTAATTTTTTGTACCACTTGTCTTGGAATTGATTTCACATTATTTTTTGGCCTCCTCCAATATGGACAAACCAATGCTATTTCTGCACATGAAAACCTTCGAAAAAATAATTGAAAATCATTTAAAACTCATTTCTAGTAGCCTTGACAAAGATACGATTTTTTTAGTTTTAAATTCTTCCTTTTTTTGACTCCCAAAAAAGGAGAACAATAAAGCAGGGTCTAGGTGCCCACTTCTCCACTCCCCACTTTTTAGGGATCATGATGAAGTGTTGTAACTCCTCTATTTTGAAAATCCAACACCCCAAAAATATTTTTGGATAATTTGCAATTAAATATTTAAACTACTTTTTCTTGCTTTTTCACCTCACAAGTTAATTTGTCAATTGTGCAAAGGATTTTTTTTGATAATTTTAATTATTCAAAATATACCATTTGTCCCATCATCATGAATTTCAAGCCAAAATTAAAATTATTCAAAAAATCCAAAAATGCTCAACCAAAAATTAACCTCTTTTTGTTTGATACAAGATTGCTAATTGTCATGGATGCTCTTGCATCATTATCACTTGTATCATCCTCCTCACCACACATTTTAACCAAACACAAATAGTATATGGCATGCAATGTGAATGAAATATGTTGTAAGGAAGTTACCATTACATGTCTTATTTTCCATATCTATTAGAGAATGCCATGCTTGGTTGTTCTTGTGAGATCCTAAATATATTTACCATTCAACATCGATCTCATTCTTCCATTCCTATCATCACACATATTTTAACCATTTTTTATCAAATATCCCAATCTTTAACACCTTATATATTATATCACCTTCCTCCATATTTCGTCTTATACACATATCCTTACAAGAAACCTTTCCTTTTGCTCATTATTGGCCAAATATTTTATACATTATTACTACACACCTCAAATTCCCACTTCATGACCTATATTCAAACCTTATACCATTAGTAGAATTTGGAAAATAAATAAATACGTGACTAGAAATTTTAGTCATGACAACTAAACATGACTAAGTTCTAGTCATTTTTTTCAACATAGCTATAAAAGACTAATTTGGATACCCTTAGTCCTTTTCTATAAATCAAATAAAATTTGTGCTCTTGTATCAAGTAGCAAAACAATCTTATAAATGATATAAAATATTCCATTAAAAGAATGTTATAAAATAAATATATATTTAAATATAATCTTATATAATTTTGATTGTATTTTATAGCAATGGTAGTAGACATTTATATTCTTATGTATAACTAATAACACCACCAAATAAACTAAACATATATCCATTTATGGATCTTCTAATGTCAACATCTCTTGCCCAATTTGATTCCATGAATCTATGAATATCCATTGAGTATCGGTCCCTAAGAGAATCGCCATGATAATAATTAAAAAATAAAAATAAAAAATAGAGTACTTGAAGGTACCTCATAAATCGAGCTAAAGCCTCTTTTTATTTTACCCTAATGATCTCATCCAAGATTAGACATAAAGGAACTCAAGTCTCCCACTACTTGAGAAATGTGTGGTCTAGTACAAACCATAGTAACATTATACTCCCATTTGTACAAGCCCAACGCATTTGAGAAATACACACAAACACTAATTTGGTTAGGAACAATTGGGTGTTTGAATACAAGATCATCCCTTGTTCCAATCTAGACCATTACCTAAAATTATATTAGACATCTAGAGAGATCCTTCTAATCCTAAATGTGCATTCAAATTTGAAAACATATGATTCATAGTACTAATTTGTTGAAATTAATTAAAATTTAATGAGGACATTCCAAAAGTGTTTGTCTCCAAAATGATCTCCTTGGTTAAAAACATCACTTCTCAAGTATTTTCTAAATGAATTGAACATCATGAAATTTAAATACACTTTTGTATAGAAAGAGAGAAGAGCTTCACTCTTTGAATCAAAAGAGTAGGGAAAAATCATGAAAAAAAAAGTTTTTAGGAAAGAGAATTGACAAGTGAAATGCATCAAACTTTATTTTTTGAGAGAAAATCTTCCTAGCCATCAATTTAGGCTTTAGCTGATGCTTATTCATAAAAATTTATATATATATATATATATATATTATAAACGTGTAACAAAAATCAAATGATATAAAGACCACCATTTTTCGTGCAGTTTTTAACTATGCCTTAGTTTGAAGAAATAGTTTGGGAAAACAAACATAGGTTGAAGTGTTTTGAAGATGGAGATATTGAGAAGTAATCAAAGGGATTTCCCAGTGGAGGAATCTCCTACCAGTAGTGCTTCAAAGTACAGGTCTACAACATGGCCAAATCTATCCTTCTATTAGACAACTCCTCTCCTAGAAGTATGTCTTGAGGATTTTGAGCTCTTTGCTATGGATCGTCTTAGAGATAAGCAAACCATTCTTAAGTTTTTTAAAAATTTGGATGTATACATTATGCCTATTTGGGTATTTGAAAAATTTGATGTTGGGTGTTTTCATGAAGTACTAATTGGCTATTTGAATTTTACGATGTTGGTTGTTTTGTTACAAGATATCTAGGTATGTTTAAATACTAATGCTTGTTATTTTTGTTATTGGTTGATTGGATATTTCTATGTTGGGTTTTCACTTGAAATGGGTATTTAAAAAAAATGGTACTAGATGTTTTTTGCTATTGAGATAATGTTTTTTTGAGAAACAAATGAGGTGTCAACCTTTTCTGGTATTACACATAGTTTTCTAAATTTTGATCTTGTTATCATTTTTCCCAAGCATTAAAAAAACTAATCTTCAGTGAACCCTTTGTTATTAAATATCTTTGTATTTAGAAAAAGGATGTTGGGTGTTTTCTTTATATGGGTATTTATAAAGACTAATATTGGGTTTTTTTTTGTGAAGTTAAAATTATTCTGACAAGCGGATGGGGTCTTAATCTTTCTGGTATTGCAACCTCACTAATCTGCTAGAGTTATAGTTTATGTTTCTATGGAGGCCAAGGATTTGTACCCTAGTCATGCTCTTACCAATGCTTTTGTTGGTATTAATAAACAACCTTAAATCTTGGGTCAGAAAATTAGTTGTCTTGACAGGGTGTAGTATGATCTTGGATTGTATCCTAGAGCATGTGGGAAGTTTGTGTTTTATCATTAAGGTATGTAAACTTGATCAAGGAAATTTATCATATATAGCATGGGTCTTGCTTTAATACTTCCCATAATGGTTATTAGTAGATCACATTATTATAGTTTGTGGTAACCCAAGATTACATTCAAGTATGTAATAAACTTGGTTTGTAGTTTAAGTTGTACACTTTTAAGTAACATTCATAAGGTTTAGAAAATATTGATCACTCTCTAGAATAGCCCATTAAACATGGGTTGTGCTTAAATGCACCACATAATTGATATAAAAAAACTACTCTACATATCAACTAGAGTTATAGGCTCTTTATTGCAACAAGAGGTAAGCGCTCTTGGATCATGCTAGATCATTACATCGTAACCTATTAAACTTGAGTTGACCTAAATAAACCCCATATTTTTATACCACGAGTGAACCCAATGTTTGCTGGAGTAATTGGACACCTAATTGTGATGATAGTGATTTGTACATGATTTTTTCTCATATGAGTGCCTTCATTTCTATCACAACATAGCCACATTAACTTGGGTCACACATGAATGCATCTTGTATTTGTTATAGCACAACTATGCCACATGACCAATAGAGTTACAAATCACATAATTATAGTCACAAGAATTTGTTCCTCAATTTTTCTCTTATGGTGATTCCATTACCGTTACAACATAACCCTTTGGACTTATATTGATCAAATCCTTACATTACTTATTTTCTCTTTGGATGGATGGAAATTCAATGGCGAGGATTTGTATGCAGGTCATGCTCATTTAAGTGCCTTTGTCACCATTACAAAATAGTGCATTGGAATTTCCTTTCTTGAACCTTTACTTTATTTTTTATTGTTAGGGTTTCTTAGTGATTATTCCATTTCCACATGGCATATTGATAAAAGAAACCAAGAAAAAAATCATTTTGTTTTAAGTTAAAACCTGCTAACATACTTTTGGAATAAATTTTTGATTGCATTAACTATAAACATCACAAGATATATTACACATGAAAATATTTTTTAACAAATGCTTGCATTAAAATATGATGCAAGGAAACTGGAGATATGCACGCCATCAAAGAAGTTCCTCTTATCCTTGATGATTCCCAATCTTCTGAGAGCATCAACTATCTTGGACATGTTTGTTTCCCTTAGAATGGAGTACCCATGAATGCCAAAATATTCTATGAGTCACATATTTGCACATACACATTTCTATGCCTATTGCATTGCATGTGTATAACATAATTACTTTGTGGTTGGGTATGTGCAGGATCATGATGGGCCAAAAAGTGGCAATATGTAACTGATATGATGGCCCATGTGGCTGACAACTTTTTTTACCAAAAATTGATGAAATGAAAAGGGTTTTTAAAGGAAATTCTCAGCTTTCCACCAATATAAATTATGATTTAATTTGAATTTAATAAATAATTATTATTCATTTTCTATTTGAATTACTTAATTAAAATCCCGACATAGGGATTGCAAAAATCTATAGCTTTCATAGTATCACATTTTTTGAATCCAAAAACATGAATCACATTCTATGCTTCACATAATATATAGATAAAAAAAAATGAATTTCATGAATTTTTGACCGTTAAGGTGGTCATACATACGAAGTTTTTATATTTTGTAGAATTTGTAATAAAAATACATAATTATTTATTTCTTTACTTGGAAAAAAATTACAAAAAAATATGCATCACATCAAGACATGAGTCCTCTACTTATATCTAATATTATAAAAATATTATCATTTTATTGTTTAGGGTGTCATTGACAGACACTACTTTTTTTTTCTTCTTGAAATTCAAGTACTCTCATGATGAATTTCAAATTTTCACCAAATAGATATATTTTTTATAAAATAAACCTAGCAGTTTAGAAAAATAATATTCATCTCTCATTATTACATATTTTTGAAATAATATAGATAACTTATTCAAACTTTTATGTCAAGTTGCCTAACCCTGATTTTTCTAAATTTTTTGCCTCTATAAATTTTTATGTTTTCCATGATGATCCCACACATACCCTGGCATTTCCTGTAATGTTGGGCAAAATTGTCTCTTTTGTAATTAGTACATAGGAACTGAAATTCTTCCCAAGACTTTATAAGTTGCGGTAAACTGAGGAAAACAAAGGAGATTTTTCCCGATCTAGAAGTGAAGAAGGATTGACACTTTTTTTTTTTGGGAGAATGAAAATATTCGAACTATTATCTTGTGTGTTTTTGAAGTTTTCCCATAGCTTATAACCTTATTTTACCATATACATCAGGATTATTAGAATACACCATTCATTTGGACGAATAGATAAGACAACTTATCTCCTTTCCTCTACATTCTTTATTAATTTTCTTGTATACTTTAGTTGTACTGATTTCCCTCACTTTTTTTGTGTGAGAGTTTTGGAATTTTTCTAAAGAAAGATAAGTAGATTTATGCTATATTTATGTAACAAAATTCCTAGATTTGGTAGCTTGTGAAAAGGTGTATGAAATATATTTTTCATTGGCCCTGATATGGAGTTTGGAAAAATTACCAAATTTATGAGTCAAGTGTGGTAATTTTTCTAAAATTGAGGATTAAAAAGTTTTCAACAATAAACATGTGTGCTCACAAGGAAATGCAGATGATGCAAATATGTGGAGAATGGATGATGAGATAGTATTTTGTGGACACTTATTTCACAATTCCTAATTTTATTATAGTAACGATAATTGGACCATCGGCATGCCCATAGGCTATAATGATAATCGTAAATCATCAAATTGAGAAAATATTTTTGTCTACAAGCCCTAATCCCAAGACCTTCAATTCCATTTTTCATAGTCTTTGTCCAATAGATCATATAGGTCAATATCATTTAATTTTTTTCCAACTTGATGATAATGATAAGAACTATTACCAAAAGTAGAGCCAAATGAGAGATGTAAAATGAGTCTAGCCACTTTCTTTTTTAACTCATTACATTCTTTGAAAAAATACTTACACAAGTTTTCAAGTTATGTTTACAAGTTGATGATCTATAGGCATCAGAGTATAAAATTCAATCTTTGAGCATTGCATTCCATAGCTTCGAAAGTCCATACTTTACTCTAATTTTGAATGTGATAGCAGTTGAAGATTTACATGAACATATACAATAGTTTCTATAATATCCTTTAATAAGTTACACCCAACCCAATGATAAGAACCATTACGAAAAGCAGAACCAGAAGTAGAATAAGTGTTATCAACTCTGATTTATAAAAAATGTTGAAGTTTTACAATTTGGTGATCTGTGGGGCATAAACATCTAAGTTTCAGTCTTTAAGATTTATATTCCAATCTTAAAAAGCCTGTATTTTAGTCTTAGGTGAAGATTTACATGCACATTTTCAAGAATTTCTTTCGTGGTTAGACCTAAACTATCCTTTGAAAGGATAAATTCACAAGTATTCCAATTTCTTTTGGTAGCTAAAGAGTTGGTTGTTTAGAAAAGGAAGGTAATCTTCCATCTACTATGGTGAGTTGGAGCCATACAATGTCCACAATATTGAATCTATCTAGCCCCAATGGCTAGAGAATCATTTGAGTGTGTCACTAATTGTGGAAAGAATGATCAATTGATGATTAAGCTCTATTCCTTGTTTTGATGGGGGGAAGATTCAAAAAATATTGATATGTATGTTGTGGCAGCTTTCTTATTGTTGACTACAAGTTCCCTCTTACATTTGAATTGACACACAAATACAATTTTTTCAAAATAGTTATAAGCATAGAAACAAATATCATAAATATGTCACAATATTTTGGATCTTAGACAATAGACTAATCTATTTATTAAAAACTCATCTTGTTGACCACTATTTTGACAGATATAATCTGATTTTTTCATAAAGGAAAACTACAAAAAGAATTTGCTCATTTCAACTTTTGAGTGTGAAGAATTTTTTTTTGCTTATAATACATTCATTGAGAGTTGTAGTAGAAAGATTCTTACACTGAAACCCATCCTGTAAACTTGCTTTAAGCTACATTTAGGAGGCTTCACAGATTTCTTGTGATTTACACAACTTTTTTTTTTTATAGTAAATGACATCGGTTTCTTTTTTAAACTAAAATGATCAAGTGTTATTTGAAACCAAATGCTTGTTAGGGAAGTAGGGAAATTGCCATTCTTCTATCTATTGTATTGTTTACCCATTTTTCTAATGGTTGCACAAATATCATATCAATAGTCTTAGTCGCTGGGTGGCTTATAAAATCATTGTTTTCTTGGTGGATCAACTGCAAAACATCTTACACATGGAAAAATCTTGTTAGAGATGAATCTTTAGGTAATCAAAGCCAGGCGATATTCATACAGACACTATGCAAATAACTATATATGGGGAGATATTATATTGCATTGTCATAAGATTTTTAACAATTAGGAAGTGCATCTTGCAGAAGTTAACTCTCATTTATTGTTGAAAAATTTTAGTCCTAAAAGGTCTAGAAGAAGCATTGTCATGTGGAAATAAAAATGATGAGATTGAAGGCATGGTATTTATACAACACTTTTTCCATAGTTTGTTGTTTAGGATTCTACAAAGTTATGACCTTTGGTCTTGCTTAGAATGTATTCATCCAATTCATGTATTCATACATAGATCATCAAGCTAATTTTCCCTCTTACCTTCCATACAATCTCTTTGATTGCATTTTATCACCTGTTACTACTGCCTATGTTATGGTAACCTTGAATTTGTACGATTTCTACTTTGTCTCTAAGAGTGTTAATTACACAGTTTTTTTCCCTTGTTCTAGTTCACTGTCATATATCATCATTGTACTCCTCTTTGTTGACACACTAGAAGATAGTGTTGCACTTATGTAAAATCTTTAATCTGAGTGAAATCCTCACCTTAGGTGTAGTATTACCACCATTGATGTTGGATTAGGTAACTGTGACTTTGATGCCGAAATCTTTATCCCCACTATCAGATGCAATTTTCCTCTTTTTCCAAATTCTAGTATCAACTTGAATCAAAATAACAACACTTTCTTATGCCTTGATGGTACACAACAACTATATTTTGATATATTTGTTCACTATCCTTATGCTTGCACCCATGATGAAAATAAGCAGCCCTACCACTTGAATGTAATCTCCTTGTGAGATGCACTTATTGAGTCAATGAAAAAAAATTCCTTTTCAATCATACATGAGTATTTTCCTACTAGTAAACCTTTCCTTTTAGAGAAAACTACCACATCTAGATCTTTGTCCTCAAAACTCTTCCATTTATTCTTTTAGAATCTACATAGAAATTCCCAGTTTCTACATGAGATCCTCTATAATTCTTTTCAAACTTTCAAGCTTCTCCATTAGGTTCAAGAAATGCATGCAAGATCTAGTGTCAATCTTGTAAACGTCAATACTCCTCTTAGTGTTTGCTATTTTTCACTATGAATAGATTGTTCATACTTGTTGAAGCTACTATCCCTTGAAATCCATCATCTATACCATTCATATGGCTTTCCTCTTCATTCTTGCTACCTTTAGCCTTCTAATTCAATTTTTAAAGCCTCTTTTTGGAATTTTATTGATCGAGTTAACATTGTAAAAGCTTCAAAAAGAGTAATTCTAGATAAAATACAAGTTATTTGTTGATGTATAAGGCCTGGAGGAAATGATTGAGACCTACTGCTTTATGGAGTTTCCTTGGTATTATTTTGATTTCCCTAGCCATTGTGTTGTCCTTTGTTGTGGATTGTCCATTGAAGATTTAATCATGCTCTTTGTATTGTCCATTACTTTGGTAGACTATGTATTATTTGTGACTGATCCATGCAATTCCAAGTGACTCCTTTGTGATTTTTTACCAACCTGCCACCTATCTCCTTTAGGCTAGATTCCTTTTCATCTATATGGCTTCATTATGATAGTGTTCATCACTTGGGATTGTTCCCTTCTTTATGATAGTCCTCCTTATTATAAATTGTCCTTTTCCCATTTGTTATTGCATCATGGACACTATCCATCTAGACCAAATTTCCAAGATTCACAGTACTTATTGCAAGCTATTGTAGTAACCATGAGAGCCCCTAATGGTTCATTAATGGTTGGTAAAACCTTAAAATATTCAAAGAATTATAAACTATTCCTTGAATTGAATTTGGTAAGTAGCACCCCTCTTGTTATTACCCTTGTTGCAAGTATGAAGGTGTTATCATTGATTTCAACTGGTTAACTGGTCAACTGGTTGCTATTGTCATGTATATTGGTTGTATATGTCAAGAATATTAAGAAATTTGAAATAAATGAAGGTTGCAAGTATTCAGTGTTTGCTTTGGGTTTTTCTCCAGAATGTGTTGCTATGCTAGTAAGGATTAGAGGTATTGATCATGGTTGTGGGAAGTTGCTATATCTAGGTCTTGGGTTCCTAGATCATTGTACAGTGTGAGTTATGTTCACCAGTTGTGAATCATGTTTTTCTGTGTATCTAGTTGAGGTCTAGGAGAAATGTAGTTGCTTTGGATTTCTTCTTGTTCTAGTTTTATTTCTTTTGGTTTTCAAGGTAAGTTGAAGAGATCAAGTCAAAGTTAATTTTGTTATCTGGAAAAATTGGATCATGTTAAGGTTGCGTGTGCTTAACTATTTAGGTGTTTTGCATGGGTATTGGTTGAACTTGTGTTTAACACTACTTATGAAGATCATGGAAATGTGTTGAGGTGTGTTGGGACTTATTTGTGTCCTCATCAAGTGTGTTTGGGTCGCCCTCATTCTAATTCCATTGTAGAATGTTTTGGTGCCACTCTAATTTGAATTTGTAAATGCAAATGGTATATGGCCAACTTTGGATGAGTTTCAAAGTTGAAGATGGTATAAATTTTTGTGAAAGATATGATGATGATATGAATACAAGCAAGATAGATGTGGGATAGATGTGAAACATTGTATGTCATGCAAGTTTGTGGAGATTAATGCGAAATCTAATTGTTGAGTTTCTGGAAGTAGTGAGTTGAAGGTGTACTATTTCATTCATGCAATTTTTCAAGTGTTTGAGTGAGTTGTGGTGGAAATCTCTATTGCATTGATATTATTTACTCTCTATAAAAAATATCTTTTATCTTCTTTGTAATTCTATGGCAGTGAGACCTCCAGGCGGTTAACTCTTATTGGACAGTGAGTCCTTATCTAGCTAGTAAGTCTTGTTTTGGTAGTGAGCCTTAGTATTCGGTTTTGATATTCTCTATATTGTGAGCTAATCCCCACCATGGTTGTTCCCTTATTA
>VDFB02086081.1:393190948-393234522 GCA_007258455.2 Sequoia sempervirens
GGATTATTTGCTCAAAAAATGACTCTCTAACTATCAAAATAGATGGTAGTCATCCCCCATTAATACCAACATCAGAACATAATATCCTAAATGCATTACTTACAAGCATGAATAAATTTCATATACTCTGGTTCTATCATGGAAAAATCAACTATAGCCTACTACTTATTAATCCAACTGATAGTACCACCTAACATCATTAATACATATTTACTAGAAAATATTCTATTGCCAATGTCACTGAACCAATCTGAATTCACATATCCATGAATATAAATTGAATTCCAAGGTCTAGTGGGATAACCATGAAAACACAAGAAACACTCAAATGTACCTTGTAAATATTTGAACAATTGCTTAACCACATCCCAATGTACTTGTCCAAGATTAGCCATATATTGACTTAGGACTCCCACTTCTTGGGTAGTAATTAGCTTTGTACACACCATGGAATACATAAAATTTTCAACAACATTTGAATACAATACTTTGGTCATGTTCTCCATCTCAGTAGGATATTTTTATAATTCTATATAGATAAATTTTCTCCTTGAAGAATAAGAACTACCAAGGATCTACAATTTTTTATGCTAAATCTATCCAATACTAAGTTCACATACTTGCTCAAGCTTAATCAAATATTTATACTAGCTCTATCTCTTTTGATCTTCATTCCCAAGATATACCTAGATGCACATAAATCTTTCATCTCAAACTATGTTTATAATTGAGACTTCAAGTCATAAATCAAACCCTTACCATTCCCAAAAAGTGTATGATCCACATATAATGAAATAATGAGAATGCAACCATTATTATGTTTATAGTATACACAATTATTATATTTATACCTTCAAAATAAAAAACTCAATACAAGTATCCAAATTTTGGTACCACATCCTAGTAGACTATTTCAAAACATAAAAATACTTCTTCAACTTGCAAACCACATTTTATTTACCTTTTACAATGAAGTTATATAGCTATGATATAAAAATTTATTCCTCAAAATCACCATGAATGAATGTTATCTTCATATCCATCTACTCAACTTCTAAGTCCTAAGTTATATCAAGTGATAGTAGGAACCGAATGGATGCCAAGTTTTCTACAATAGAGTATATTTACCATAATCACTTCCTTCCACTTGTGAATACTCCTTCATGAACAACTATTATTTATTCTTCTCAACACTACCATCAAGACCATAATTTTTCTTGAACACCCAATTACAATAAAAAAGCTTTTGTCCTTTAGGAAGGGTATTTGTGGGAGATCAACTCCTTCAGAAGGTTCATATTTGATAGAGGAAAATTTCCATATTTTGGGTTAATGCACCAATTTGTGACACAAAAAGGTGCCACTTTAGCAAAATACCCAAAATAGGCCATTTTATGCTCACCAAACTAGTTAACCATTTGGTGAGGGCAAAATTTGGCACTTGCCAAATGCAGAATCTCTCTAAAAAGAAGTCCATTTTTCTCCTCATTTTTTCTGCAATCTGCGACTTGAGCTCCCATTTTTTGCTGTTCCAAATCACGCCCGCCAAAAGGATTTCAATTTTTTCTTGCAATTATTCATGAGGATGCTTCCAAGATGTCAAAGAGGTTGAAGAGATCAAAGAGGTATGTATTTCTATTATTTTAATTTCAAATTTGAATTAGAATGTAGATTGAAATAGGTTTTCTTTAAAAGTTTGTTTTAATTTCCAAGAAGTCAATCTCCACATCAAAACATTGACAATTCATAATCACCCCCTCACAAAGAGCCTCCCAAACAAGAACAACCTTAAACCCATCTGTCAATTCATAGGCATCCACAAGGAACCCAAGAAAATTTCTTAAATCAAATTGAAAACAAAAAAAGAGAGATTGAACAATTGATTGGAATATTAACTGAGCATGTTGAAACCCACCCTTATAGGAGAGGGATTGCCGAATCGATGAAGTCAATTGTATCACATGTAGGAGAAATGAGTGATAAAATCAATTTTTGGTCGAATAAGAGGGATGAATTAAAACAATTTTCTGCTAGTGGTCTTTCATATGCAGATGTGAAAAAAGAAAAAATAGTAAATTTGACTTGTGTGCCCTATTTATAGACTCAAGAACCAACACACTTTTATCACATGCACACAAGAGGTTCCCCATCCATTGGTGCCATCATGAACTAATAAAAAATAGGTTTTGAGAGTGGTGGTAGATAGTTTTTGACCAACCTCCATGCAATAACCATGAGGTACCATATTATTTTTTGAGGAAACACTATTGTGAGTTTGTCCTCAATAAGCTGCCAAATTATTTTGAAATTTTAGACTTTTAGGGTAGAGGTGGGGGCTCCACAAATGATAGATCAGGTGCACGACATAATCCATAGTTGGCATTGAGACCCTTGGACAAACCCATGGTGGAGCATGTCTTTTTTCCTTCCATTGTGAAGAATAGTGTTAAGGGGCACATGCTAGAGTCGATTAGCTCACTCACTTAGAGCATTGTATAGTGTGTGAGGCCTTTAGTAGAGCCTAATGTGAACAAGATTTCTAGGCCTAGACTTCCACCCCACCATTGTCACTCTTGTGGTGCTTTTTGAAAATATGATTATTATAGTTCTTGGGATGTAGCTACATAGCCTACATTAGTTGCAGAGCAGATGGTTATGATAGATGCATTGTTGAATGAAACATTTGACATTGATACTTAGGTAAAATTAAACAAGTTCATTTAATTTTGTTTATTAAATTATATTTTGAAATGTAAGAATAAATAAATTAGTAGAAACAATATGATGAAAATTTAGGGTCAGAGTGTTCATGATATTTGCATCATTCTTGCAGATCCTTATTTCTTTTCGATGTCAAGTCCACAAGTATGCAACTAGTATTAAAGAAATAATTATTGCATGTGAACAGTTGAATGTTATTTGAATGATTGTCTCATAACACGCTTTGGATTTCAAATATTTTGTTGGTTTACCTTTGTGCTCTATACCTCGCTATTCACGTCATCAAAAAACTTTCACTCAAGTAACCTTTATTCATTAATGGTGTTGTAAAACAATGTTAGCTAGTTTTGGTAATTTTTCATGTATAAATATAAAAATTTGATGAGAAACACAAACATTGGAGGAACATGAAGTGGAGAACTATTGAGACTAAGTTGTGCAATTAATAAATTGAAAGCTTGGAGTTGAAATTATGTCTTATTTTCCATCTCAATTTTATATTATATAATTTGATAACTTTTGAATGATTATGACATTTCTCTCATAAGAAGTATAATTCAAGGTTGGAAGATATTTTGTTGGTAGCATGCCCATAGAACCTTAAAATTATTTTCTCTATGTGTAATGCATATTCTCTTTGGTGTCAATTCTCACATTATAGCCTCACAAAAATATTAATAGTTTAGGTTAAATTTATTATTTACTACTTATAGATAATCAATAAATAAGCCAAAGAACATACTTTATTCTCAAATGGCTATTTTTATCACCTTTCCTAGTATTAACTAGTACTATGTTCCCATGACTCCAATAATCCCTTGTCATATCCCTTGGTTTCCCTATGACCACTAGCTTTAGACCCACTTGCCTTGTATTAGAACTATGACTCACAAAGGAGAACAATAAAGCGGGTCTTATTTTCCATATCTATTAGAGAATGCCATGCTTGGTTGTTCTTGTGAGATCCTAAATATATTTACCATTCAACATCGATCTCATTCTTCCATTCCTATCATCACACATATTTTAACCATTTTTTATCAAATATCCCAATCTTTAACACCTTATATATTATATCACCTTCCTCCATATTTCGTCTTATACACATATCCTTACAAGAAACCTTTCCTTTTGCTCATTATTGGCCAAATATTTTATACATTATTACTACACACCTCAAATTCCCACTTCATGACCTATATTCAAACCTTATACCATTAGTAGAATTTGGAAAATAAATAAATACGTGACTAGAAATTTTAGTCATGACAACTAAACATGACTAAGTTCTAGTCATTTTTTTCAACATAGCTATAAAAGACTAATTTGGATACCCTTAGTCCTTTTCTATAAATCAAATAAAATTTGTGCTCTTGTATCAAGTAGCAAAACAATCTTATAAATGATATAAAATATTCCATTAAAAGAATGTTATAAAATAAATATATATTTAAATATAATCTTATATAATTTTGATTGTATTTTATAGCAATGGTAGTAGACATTTATATTCTTATGTATAACTAATAACACCACCAAATAAACTAAACATATATCCATTTATGGATCTTCTAATGTCAACATCTCTTGCCCAATTTGATTCCATGAATCTATGAATATCCATTGAGTATCGGTCCCTAAGAGAATCGCCATGATAATAATTAAAAAATAAAAATAAAAAATAGAGTACTTGAAGGTACCTCATAAATCGAGCTAAAGCCTCTTTTTATTTTACCCTAATGATCTCATCCAAGATTAGACATAAAGGAACTCAAGTCTCCCACTACTTGAGAAATGTGTGGTCTAGTACAAACCATAGTAACATTATACTCCCATTTGTACAAGCCCAACGCATTTGAGAAATACACACAAACACTAATTTGGTTAGGAACAATTGGGTGTTTGAATACAAGATCATCCCTTGTTCCAATCTAGACCATTACCTAAAATTATATTAGACATCTAGAGAGATCCTTCTAATCCTAAATGTGCATTCAAATTTGAAAACATATGATTCATAGTACTAATTTGTTGAAATTAATTAAAATTTAATGAGGACATTCCAAAAGTGTTTGTCTCCAAAATGATCTCCTTGGTTAAAAACATCACTTCTCAAGTATTTTCTAAATGAATTGAACATCATGAAATTTAAATACACTTTTGTATAGAAAGAGAGAAGAGCTTCACTCTTTGAATCAAAAGAGTAGGGAAAAATCATGAAAAAAAAAGTTTTTAGGAAAGAGAATTGACAAGTGAAATGCATCAAACTTTATTTTTTGAGAGAAAATCTTCCTAGCCATCAATTTAGGCTTTAGCTGATGCTTATTCATAAAATTTATATATATATATATATATATATATATATATATATATATATATATATATATATATATATATATATATATATATATATATATATATTAAATCTATATATATATATATATATATATATATATTATAAACGTGTAACAAAAATCAAATGATATAAAGACCACCATTTTTCGTGCAGTTTTTAACTATGCCTTAGTTTGAAGAAATAGTTTGGGAAAACAAACATAGGTTGAAGTGTTTTGAAGATGGAGATATTGAGAAGTAATCAAAGGGATTTCCCAGTGGAGGAATCTCCTACCAGTAGTGCTTCAAAGTACAGGTCTACAACATGGCCAAATCTATCCTTCTATTAGACAACTCCTCTCCTAGAAGTATGTCTTGAGGATTTTGAGCTCTTTGCTATGGATCGTCTTAGAGATAAGCAAACCATTCTTAAGTTTTTTAAAAATTTGGATGTATACATTATGCCTATTTGGGTATTTGAAAAATTTGATGTTGGGTGTTTTCATGAAGTACTAATTGGCTATTTGAATTTTACGATGTTGGTTGTTTTGTTACAAGATATCTAGGTATGTTTAAATACTAATGCTTGTTATTTTTGTTATTGGTTGATTGGATATTTCTATGTTGGGTTTTCACTTGAAATGGGTATTTAAAAAAAATGGTACTAGATGTTTTTTGCTATTGAGATAATGTTTTTTTGAGAAACAAATGAGGTGTCAACCTTTTCTGGTATTACACATAGTTTTCTAAATTTTGATCTTGTTATCATTTTTCCCAAGCATTAAAAAAACTAATCTTCAGTGAACCCTTTGTTATTAAATATCTTTGTATTTAGAAAAAGGATGTTGGGTGTTTTCTTTATATGGGTATTTATAAAGACTAATATTGGGTTTTTTTTTGTGAAGTTAAAATTATTCTGACAAGCGGATGGGGTCTTAATCTTTCTGGTATTGCAACCTCACTAATCTGCTAGAGTTATAGTTTATGTTTCTATGGAGGCCAAGGATTTGTACCCTAGTCATGCTCTTACCAATGCTTTTGTTGGTATTAATAAACAACCTTAAATCTTGGGTCAGAAAATTAGTTGTCTTGACAGGGTGTAGTATGATCTTGGATTGTATCCTAGAGCATGTGGGAAGTTTGTGTTTTATCATTAAGGTATGTAAACTTGATCAAGGAAATTTATCATATATAGCATGGGTCTTGCTTTAATACTTCCCATAATGGTTATTAGTAGATCACATTATTATAGTTTGTGGTAACCCAAGATTACATTCAAGTATGTAATAAACTTGGTTTGTAGTTTAAGTTGTACACTTTTAAGTAACATTCATAAGGTTTAGAAAATATTGATCACTCTCTAGAATAGCCCATTAAACATGGGTTGTGCTTAAATGCACCACATAATTGATATAAAAAAACTACTCTACATATCAACTAGAGTTATAGGCTCTTTATTGCAACAAGAGGTAAGCGCTCTTGGATCATGCTAGATCATTACATCGTAACCTATTAAACTTGAGTTGACCTAAATAAACCCCATATTTTTATACCACGAGTGAACCCAATGTTTGCTGGAGTAATTGGACACCTAATTGTGATGATAGTGATTTGTACATGATTTTTTCTCATATGAGTGCCTTCATTTCTATCACAACATAGCCACATTAACTTGGGTCACACATGAATGCATCTTGTATTTGTTATAGCACAACTATGCCACATGACCAATAGAGTTACAAATCACATAATTATAGTCACAAGAATTTGTTCCTCAATTTTTCTCTTATGGTGATTCCATTACCGTTACAACATAACCCTTTGGACTTATATTGATCAAATCCTTACATTACTTATTTTCTCTTTGGATGGATGGAAATTCAATGGCGAGGATTTGTATGCAGGTCATGCTCATTTAAGTGCCTTTGTCACCATTACAAAATAGTGCATTGGAATTTCCTTTCTTGAACCTTTACTTTATTTTTTATTGTTAGGGTTTCTTAGTGATTATTCCATTTCCACATGGCATATTGATAAAAGAAACCAAGAAAAAAATCATTTTGTTTTAAGTTAAAACCTGCTAACATACTTTTGGAATAAATTTTTGATTGCATTAACTATAAACATCACAAGATATATTACACATGAAAATATTTTTTAACAAATGCTTGCATTAAAATATGATGCAAGGAAACTGGAGATATGCACGCCATCAAAGAAGTTCCTCTTATCCTTGATGATTCCCAATCTTCTGAGAGCATCAACTATCTTGGACATGTTTGTTTCCCTTAGAATGGAGTACCCATGAATGCCAAAATATTCTATGAGTCACATATTTGCACATACACATTTCTATGCCTATTGCATTGCATGTGTATAACATAATTACTTTGTGGTTGGGTATGTGCAGGATCATGATGGGCCAAAAAGTGGCAATATGTAACTGATATGATGGCCCATGTGGCTGACAACTTTTTTTACCAAAAATTGATGAAATGAAAAGGGTTTTTAAAGGAAATTCTCAGCTTTCCACCAATATAAATTATGATTTAATTTGAATTTAATAAATAATTATTATTCATTTTCTATTTGAATTACGACTAAAATCCTGATTGATAGGCTGATTGAAAAAAATCTATAGCTTTCAAATAGTATCACATTTTTTGAATCCAAAACATGAATCACATTCTATGCTTCACATACTATAGGATTAAAAAAAAATGAATTTCATGAATTTTTGACCAAGTTAAGGTGGTCATACATACGAGTTTTTATATTTTTAAAAATTTGTAATAAAAAATACATAATTATTTATTTACTTGGAAAAAAATTACAAAAAAATATGCATCACATCAAGACATGAGTCCTCTACTTATATCTAAAATATTATAAAAAAATATTATCATTTTATTGTGGTTAGGGTGGTCAGACAGACACCTACTTTTTTTTTCTTCTTGAAATTCAAGTACTACTGCATTGAAATTTCAAATTTTCACCAAATAGATATATTTTTTTATAAAATAAACCTAGCAGTTTAGAAAATACATTCAATTTTCTACAGATTCTATTATTACATATTTTTGAAATAATATAGATAACTTATTCAAATTTTTATGTCAAGTTGCCTAACTCTGATTTTTCTAAATTTTTTGCCACTTAAGGGCCTATGTTTTCCATGATGATCCTACACATACCCGGTTATTTCCTTGTAATGTTGGGTAAAATTGTCTTTTTGTAATTATACATTGTGGAACTAGAAATTCTTCCCAGTACTTTATAAGTTGAAAAAGGTAAATTGAGAAAGAAAAACAAAGGAGATTTTTCCCGATCTAGAAGTGAAGAAGGATTGACACTTTTTTTTTTTGGGAGAATGAAAATATTCGAACTATTATCTTGTGTGTTTTTGAAGTTTTCCCATAGCTTATAACCTTATTTTACCATATACATCAGGATTATTAGAATACACCATTCATTTGGACGAATAGATAAGACAACTTATCTCCTTTCCTCTACATTCTTTATTAATTTTCTTGTATACTTTAGTTGTACTGATTTCCCTCACTTTTTTTGTGTGAGAGTTTTGGAATTTTTCTAAAGAAAGATAAGTAGATTTATGCTATATTTATGTAACAAAATTCCTAGATTTGGTAGCTTGTGAAAAGGTGTATGAAATATATTTTTCATTGGCCCTGATATGGAGTTTGGAAAAATTACCAAATTTATGAGTCAAGTGTGGTAATTTTTCTAAAATTGAGGATTAAAAAGTTTTCAACAATAAACATGTGTGCTCACAAGGAAATGCAGATGATGCAAATATGTGGAGAATGGATGATGAGATAGTATTTTGTGGACACTTATTTCACAATTCCTAATTTTATTATAGTAACGATAATTGGACCATCGGCATGCCCATAGGCTATAATGATAATCGTAAATCATCAAATTGAGAAAATATTTTTGTCTACAAGCCCTAATCCCAAGACCTTCAATTCCATTTTTCATAGTCTTTGTCCAATAGATCATATAGGTCAATATCATTTAATTTTTTTCCAACTTGATGATAATGATAAGAACTATTACCAAAAGTAGAGCCAAATGAGAGATGTAAAATGAGTCTAGCCACTTTCTTTTTTAACTCATTACATTCTTTGAAAAAATACTTACACAAGTTTTCAAGTTATGTTTACAAGTTGATGATCTATAGGCATCAGAGTATAAAATTCAATCTTTGAGCATTGCATTCCATAGCTTCGAAAGTCCATACTTTACTCTAATTTTGAATGTGATAGCAGTTGAAGATTTACATGAACATATACAATAGTTTCTATAATATCCTTTAATAAGTTACACCCAACCCAATGATAAGAACCATTACGAAAAGCAGAACCAGAAGTAGAATAAGTGTTATCAACTCTGATTTATAAAAAATGTTGAAGTTTTACAATTTGGTGATCTGTGGGGCATAAACATCTAAGTTTCAGTCTTTAAGATTTATATTCCAATCTTAAAAAGCCTGTATTTTAGTCTTAGGTGAAGATTTACATGCACATTTTCAAGAATTTCTTTCGTGGTTAGACCTAAACTATCCTTTGAAAGGATAAATTCACAAGTATTCCAATTTCTTTTGGTAGCTAAAGAGTTGGTTGTTTAGAAAAGGAAGGTAATCTTCCATCTACTATGGTGAGTTGGAGCCATACAATGTCCACAATATTGAATCTATCTAGCCCCAATGGCTAGAGAATCATTTGAGTGTGTCACTAATTGTGGAAAGAATGATCAATTGATGATTAAGCTCTATTCCTTGTTTTGATGGGGGGAAGATTCAAAAAATATTGATATGTATGTTGTGGCAGCTTTCTTATTGTTGACTACAAGTTCCCTCTTACATTTGAATTGACACACAAATACAATTTTTTCAAAATAGTTATAAGCATAGAAACAAATATCATAAATATGTCACAATATTTTGGATCTTAGACAATAGACTAATCTATTTATTAAAAACTCATCTTGTTGACCACTATTTTGACAGATATAATCTGATTTTTTCATAAAGGAAAACTACAAAAAGAATTTGCTCATTTCAACTTTTGAGTGTGAAGAATTTTTTTTTGCTTATAATACATTCATTGAGAGTTGTAGTAGAAAGATTCTTACACTGAAACCCATCCTGTAAACTTGCTTTAAGCTACATTTAGGAGGCTTCACAGATTTCTTGTGATTTACACAACTTTTTTTTTTTATAGTAAATGACATCGGTTTCTTTTTTAAACTAAAATGATCAAGTGTTATTTGAAACCAAATGCTTGTTAGGGAAGTAGGGAAATTGCCATTCTTCTATCTATTGTATTGTTTACCCATTTTTCTAATGGTTGCACAAATATCATATCAATAGTCTTAGTCGCTGGGTGGCTTATAAAATCATTGTTTTCTTGGTGGATCAACTGCAAAACATCTTACACATGGAAAAATCTTGTTAGAGATGAATCTTTAGGTAATCAAAGCCAGGCGATATTCATACAGACACTATGCAAATAACTATATATGGGGAGATATTATATTGCATTGTCATAAGATTTTTAACAATTAGGAAGTGCATCTTGCAGAAGTTAACTCTCATTTATTGTTGAAAAATTTTAGTCCTAAAAGGTCTAGAAGAAGCATTGTCATGTGGAAATAAAAATGATGAGATTGAAGGCATGGTATTTATACAACACTTTTTCCATAGTTTGTTGTTTAGGATTCTACAAAGTTATGACCTTTGGTCTTGCTTAGAATGTATTCATCCAATTCATGTATTCATACATAGATCATCAAGCTAATTTTCCCTCTTACCTTCCATACAATCTCTTTGATTGCATTTTATCACCTGTTACTACTGCCTATGTTATGGTAACCTTGAATTTGTACGATTTCTACTTTGTCTCTAAGAGTGTTAATTACACAGTTTTTTTCCCTTGTTCTAGTTCACTGTCATATATCATCATTGTACTCCTCTTTGTTGACACACTAGAAGATAGTGTTGCACTTATGTAAAATCTTTAATCTGAGTGAAATCCTCACCTTAGGTGTAGTATTACCACCATTGATGTTGGATTAGGTAACTGTGACTTTGATGCCGAAATCTTTATCCCCACTATCAGATGCAATTTTCCTCTTTTTCCAAATTCTAGTATCAACTTGAATCAAAATAACAACACTTTCTTATGCCTTGATGGTACACAACAACTATATTTTGATATATTTGTTCACTATCCTTATGCTTGCACCCATGATGAAAATAAGCAGCCCTACCACTTGAATGTAATCTCCTTGTGAGATTGCAACCTATTTATTTTCCTTCAATCCTCCTGCACTTATTGAGTCAATGAAAAAAAATTCCTTTTCAATCATACATGAGTATTTTCCTACTAGTAAACCTTTCCTTTTAGAGAAAACTACCACATCTAGATCTTTGTCCTCAAAACTCTTCCATTTATTCTTTTAGAATCTACATAGAAATTCCCAGTTTCTACATGAGATCCTCTATAATTCTTTTCAAACTTTCAAGCTTCTCCATTAGGTTCAAGAAATGCATGCAAGATCTAGTGTCAATCTTGTAAACGTCAATACTCCTCTTAGTGTTTGCTATTTTTCACTATGAATAGATTGTTCATACTTGTTGAAGCTACTATCCCTTGAAATCCATCATCTATACCATTCATATGGCTTTCCTCTTCATTCTTGCTACCTTTAGCCTTCTAATTCAATTTTTAAAGCCTCTTTTTGGAATTTTATTGATCGAGTTAACATTGTAAAAGCTTCAAAAAGAGTAATTCTAGATAAAATACAAGTTATTTGTTGATGTATAAGGCCTGGAGGAAATGATTGAGACCTACTGCTTTATGGAGTTTCCTTGGTATTATTTTGATTTCCCTAGCCATTGTGTTGTCCTTTGTTGTGGATTGTCCATTGAAGATTTAATCATGCTCTTTGTATTGTCCATTACTTTGGTAGACTATGTATTATTTGTGACTGATCCATGCAATTCCAAGTGACTCCTTTGTGATTTTTTACCAACCTGCCACCTATCTCCTTTAGGCTAGATTCCTTTTCATCTATATGGCTTCATTATGATAGTGTTCATCACTTGGGATTGTTCCCTTCTTTATGATAGTCCTCCTTATTATAAATTGTCCTTTTCCCATTTGTTATTGCATCATGGACACTATCCATCTAGACCAAATTTCCAAGATTCACAGTACTTATTGCAAGCTATTGTAGTAACCATGAGAGCCCCTAATGGTTCATTAATGGTTGGTAAAACCTTAAAATATTCAAAGAATTATAAACTATTCCTTGAATTGAATTTGGTAAGTAGCACCCCTCTTGTTATTACCCTTGTTGCAAGTATGAAGGTGTTATCATTGATTTCAACTGGTTAACTGGTCAACTGGTTGCTATTGTCATGTATATTGGTTGTATATGTCAAGAATATTAAGAAATTTGAAATAAATGAAGGTTGCAAGTATTCAGTGTTTGCTTTGGGTTTTTCTCCAGAATGTGTTGCTATGCTAGTAAGGATTAGAGGTATTGATCATGGTTGTGGGAAGTTGCTATATCTAGGTCTTGGGTTCCTAGATCATTGTACAGTGTGAGTTATGTTCACCAGTTGTGAATCATGTTTTTCTGTGTATCTAGTTGAGGTCTAGGAGAAATGTAGTTGCTTTGGATTTCTTCTTGTTCTAGTTTTATTTCTTTTGGTTTTCAAGGTAAGTTGAAGAGATCAAGTCAAAGTTAATTTTGTTATCTGGAAAAATTGGATCATGTTAAGGTTGCGTGTGCTTAACTATTTAGGTGTTTTGCATGGGTATTGGTTGAACTTGTGTTTAACACTACTTATGAAGATCATGGAAATGTGTTGAGGTGTGTTGGGACTTATTTGTGTCCTCATCAAGTGTGTTTGGGTCGCCCTCATTCTAATTCCATTGTAGAATGTTTTGGTGCCACTCTAATTTGAATTTGTAAATGCAAATGGTATATGGCCAACTTTGGATGAGTTTCAAAGTTGAAGATGGTATAAATTTTTGTGAAAGATATGATGATGATATGAATACAAGCAAGATAGATGTGGGATAGATGTGAAACATTGTATGTCATGCAAGTTTGTGGAGATTAATGCGAAATCTAATTGTTGAGTTTCTGGAAGTAGTGAGTTGAAGGTGTACTATTTCATTCATGCAATTTTTCAAGTGTTTGAGTGAGTTGTGGTGGAAATCTCTATTGCATTGATATTATTTACTCTCTATAAAAAATATCTTTATCTTCTTTGTAATTCTATGGCAGTGAGACCTCCAGGCGGTTAACTCTTATTGGACAGTGAGTCCTTATCTAGCTAGTAAGTCTTGTTTTGGTAGTGAGCCTTAGTATTCGGTTTTGATATTCTCTATATTGTGAGCTAATCCCCACCATGGTTTTTCCCTTATTAGGTTTTCCATGTAAATTTGGTGTTATTGTGTGTGTGATGTTTTTTAGTTTTTTATTTTGCACTTACTGATTAATCACATTGGAAAAGTAAAGGTTTTATGAATGATTATTGATCTAATCTATGGTGGAAGTTTTTAAAAGATTTAATGTGTTACAAATGATTCACCCCCACCCACTCTCATTTCTCTTGTTCAACAATTAGTATCAGAGCTTGGTTCCTTGGAGCAGATCTTAACTGCTTAAGGAAGGTCTAAGATGGCAAGAAAGATCACTTTTGAGTATCCTAGGTTTGATGGAACTAATTATGCTATATGGAAAATAAAGATGTAAGGATATCTGGAGTACTGTGGATATAATTTTGAGAAAGCTTATAAGACTACTTACACTCCTCTTGCTAATGGTCTGAGTATAGCTAATAAAATCAAGGCGCTTGAAGGAAACAATAAGGAAAAGTTCATTCTAAAGAATAGTCTTTCACATTATGAGTTGATTAAAGTTCAAAATATAAAGACTACTAAAGAAGTTTTGAATGATTTAGAAAATATGCATGAAGGAGATGAAAAGGTCAAAGAAGAAAAGTTGCAGAATTTGGAGGAACAGTTTGAGATTCTACATATGTCTGAAGATGAGAACATTAAATCCTATGTACAAAGAGTGGATGAGATGGTAGGTGGAATGCGATGACTTGATGCTACAATAGATGAATCTAGGATTGTGAAGAATATTCTTAGAACTCTCCTTGATGTATACAATGAAAAGGTATTTGCTATTGAGGAATTCATAGATTACAAGACTTATACTAAAGATCAATTATTGGGAACTCTAACATCTTATGAAATGAGAAATCCTAGCTTGAGAAATGGATTGAAGATAGAAACTTATTTGAAGGCTACAAGAGCTAAAGTTCCAGATGAAGAAAACCTCAATGAATTAGAAGCTAACTTTGTGAGAAGGATGAAGAAAGGATCTAGTAAGCATGAAGGTAATTTACCATTTAAATGCTTTAGTTGCAAAGTAATAGGTCATTAAGCTTTGAGATTTTTGGAAAGACCTAAGAAGAATAAACATAGATTAAGCAAAGAAAACAAAGGAAAGGTGATTAATATATCATACTATGTGAGTGAGGATGCTAGTATTTCTGATGAACAATCTGATTATGAAAATTTTGAGGACAATGAATGCTTGTTCTTGGCTATAAAAAATGAATCTACTTCTACTAATACTGAAAGATAGGTAAAGGAAAGTGCTTCAAAGAAAGTTGAAGACACTATAATTTCTACTGTTCATGCTAAACAAGAAAAGAACTACTAGGTTGTTAATAGTGGTTGTTCACATCACATGATCGATGACAAGAGTAAGTTTGTTAAACTTGAAAAATATGGAGGCTTAGTTAAGTTTGGAGATGATACTGGTGCTAAGATTTTTGGAATATGTTCATTATGTTTTCATGGCAAGCATAATACTGATGATGTCTACAATGTTAAGGGTTTAAGGAATAATCTCTTGAGTGTTGGAAAGCTTTGTAGTAAAAGATATAATCTTGTATTTGAGGATGAGATATGTGAAATCAGGAAAGGATCCAAAATAGTGATTGTTGCAAGAAAGAAGTTTGAAGGAAATATATATCAACTTAAGAGTGCTGATGGACAATAATTTATGTCTCAGATTAATGATAGTTGGTTATGACATTGGAGGATGTGTCATATAAATTTTGATAACTTGGTGAGGATCAGTGTTGTGCAAGCTATAAGATATTTATCGAGGATTACAAATCCTATTAATGATGTTTGAAAAGATTGTTAGTTTGGAAAGCAAGCGAGAAACTAGTTTAGATTGAAGGAAAAATCTACTATTGAACTACTAGATTTGATTCATATAGATCTATGTGGTCCTACAAGAGTGAAAATTCTACAAGGTGAAAGAACTCCTTAGTAGAATGGAGTTGTTGAAATAGAGAACAAAACAATTCAAGAAGCTGCTAGATCAATGATTACTAAGGTTGGTCTACAAAAAGTTTACTAGAGAGAAGCTATTCACACTTTTTTTTATGTGTTCAATTGAGTTCAAGAAAAATATAATAGTACTAAGACCACCTATGAGCTATGGTATGGAAGAATTCCTACTATTAAGTATTTCAAGGTATTCAGAAGCAAATGTTATATCAAAAGGGATGAAGAAAAATTAGGGAAATTTGATGCTAGATGTGATGAAGGTATCTTCCTTGGATATTCTACTAGGAGCAAAGCTTATAGATGTTTCAATAAAATACTAAGAAAGATTGTAGAAATCACAAATGTCAAGGTTGATAAAGTAGTGAAGAATTCAATTGAAGTTGATGGATATGTATATGATGAACCTAATTGTATAGAAGCTGAAGAAGTTGTGGAAGAACAAGAAAAGAAGAATGAAGAAAAAAAATCTCTGGTGGTGTCCCCAAAGACACCTAAATATGTGCAAAAGAATCATTCATAAGATCAAATCATTAGAGACAAGAGGAAAGGAGTATTGACAAGAAGCAGAGTTGCTACTATTGGTGAGATAAATTTGTGTTTACTTTATGTCGTTAAGCCAAAGACCGTAAGTGAAGCATGTAAAGATGGGAATTGGATGAAAGCTATGAAAGAAGAACCTATGCAGATTGAGAAGAATAAAACTTGGGAATTGGTCCCTAGATTAGAAGATAAAAACATAATTAGATCAAAATGGGTATTCAGAAACAAGTTGAATAAGAACAGAGTAGTCATAAATAAAGCATGGCTTGTGTGTAAGGGCTACTCACAAGTAGAAGGTATATATTTTAGGAGAACTTTGCTCCAGTGGCAAGGATGGAAGCTATCAAAATTTTTTTAGTGCTTATTGCTCATAAATATTTCAAGGTCTATCAAATGGATGTAAAGTCTACATTTTTGAATGGTGAATTGGAAGAAGAATTCTAAATGGAACAACCAGAAGGATCTCAGTTGTTAGATCAACTAGATATAGTTTGTAGATTGAAAAAGGATATATATAGATTAAAGCAAGCTCCTAGAGCTTGGTATGCAAGGTTAGACAAATATTTGATTCAACAAGGTTTCAATAAAGGTACGACAGATAGTAATTTGTAATTTAAAATTGAAAATGAAAAGATCTTTATAGTAGTAGTATATGTTGATGACATTATCTTTGGAGGAAATGAAAAAATGTGCAAAATGTTTGTTGAAGAAATGAAAAAGGAGTTTAAGATGTCTATGTTTGGTGAGATGAATTTATTTCATGGGCTGCAAATCAATCAAATAGAAAAAGGAATTCTTACTTCATAGTTAAAATATTTGAAAGAGATATTGAAGAAGTTTGGGATGGATGAGTTCCAAACCGTATGCACTCCTATGGTGACTGGTTGCAAATTGAGTAAAGATGATGATTCACCTATGGCTGATCAGAGAAAATACAAATCTATGTTTGGAGGACTATTGTGTTTAACTGCTTCTAGACCGGATATTATGCATGCAGTTTTTCTTGTGGCTAGATTTCAAGAAGACCCTAAGGAAACACATATTGCTACTGTTAAGAGGATATTCAAATATTTGAATGGAACTCCAAATTATGGCTTGTGGTATCCTATGGATACTGATTTTTCACTAAGTTCTTATATAGATGCAGATTGGGTGGGTTTTCTAGATGACACAAAAATTACAAGTGGTGGTGCATTCTTTCTTGGTTGTAGATTGTTGGCTTGGTTAAGTAATAAGAAATATTTAATTTCCTTATCCATTGGTGAAGTTGAGTATATTGTTGCAACATCTTGCTATACACAAATGTTGTGGATGAAACATGCATTGAAAGATATCAAAGTAGTATATGATGATCCTATTTCTATCTTCTATGATAATACAAGTGTAATTAACATTTCCAAGAATCTAGTGATACACTCAAGGACAAAGCATATATCTATTAGGTATCACTTTTTGAGAGATAAGGTTGTGGAGAATGAAGTAAAACTTGAGTATGTACATACGAAGGATCAGGTTGTTGACATATTTACAAAGGCTCTTCCTAAAGATACTTTTGAGTATCTCTAGGAGAAGTTAGGGGCTATTGACCCTCCTTTCTTGAACTAGATGCATATGGAGATGCATCATTCCAGTGGTTCTATGGATCTATCTTTCTTTTGGATTGATGTTTCGGTGGCTACCTCTCAGGGGGAGTAGGTAGTGTCATGTGTTGTCATTCAAATAATATGTTTTTCTTAATGTCAAAGGGGAAATGAATGTAAAAAATCCTTTACCTTTACCATTGATGTCAAAGGGGGAGAGGAAGATCATGTGAAAAGGAAAAAAATATCATGTGAAAAAAATTTATGTACTAAGGGGGAGAAAATAAAATAATGAGAAAGTAGTGTTTAGAGTTGTTGTGTTGTATTTGATTTTTTTTCACATCATGTGTTGCCATCAATGACAAAGGGGGACATTGTTACAAGTATGAAGGTGTTTCCATTGATGTCAACTAGTTAACTAGTCAACTGGTTGCTACTGTCATGTATATTGGTTGTGTATGTCGAGGATATTGAGAAAATTGTAATAAAGGAAGGTTGCAAGTGTTTAGTATTTTCTTTGAGTTTTTCTCTAGAATGTACTACTATGCTAGTAAGTATTTGAGGTATTGTCCATGGTTGTGGTTCTGGATCATTGTACAGTGCAAGTTATGTTTACCAATTGAGAACCATGTTTTTCTATGTATCTGGTTGAGGTCCAAGAGAAATGTAGTAGCTCTAGATTTCTTTTTGTTCAATTTTTATGTCTTGCATTTTTTAGGATAAGTTGAAGAGATCGTTTCAAAGTAAATTTATTATCTAGAAAGAATGGATCATGTTAAGGTTACATGTGCTTAATTGTTTAGGTGTTTTGCATGGGTATTAGTCGACCTTGTGTTTAACACTACTTACAAAGATCATGGAAGCATGTTGAGGCATGTTGGGACTTATATGGGTCCTCATCAAGTGTGTTTGGATCGCCCTCATTCTAATTCCACCATAGAATTTTTTGGCACCGACCTAATTTGAATTTGTAAATGCAAATGGTGTATGGTCAACTTTGGATGAGTTTCAAAGTTGAAGACAATATAAATGTTTGTGAAATATATGATGATGATATGAATGCAATCAAAATAGATGCAAGATAGATGTGAAATAGTGTATTTGATGTGAGTTTGTGTAGATTAGTGTGAAATCTAATTGTTGAGTTACTGCAAGCAATGAGTTGAAGGTGTACTCTATCATTCATGTGCATTTTTACAAGTGTTTGAGCGATTTGTGGTGGAAATATCTATTGCACTGAGATTTTTTTCTCTCTATAAAAAATCTCTTCTATGTTCTTGTAAACAAAGATTTTGGCACCCAAAGGTCTTTCTAGCACTTCTAGGGTTTTTCATCTAAAAGGGGAAAGATGGGAAAAAATAAAATGTAAACATTCAAAGATTAATGTGATGTGGGTGCAATATTCCTAGATGAGATGAACTAAATTCAAAGAATACATAAAATAGATCACTAATTGAAGGAAAACTAAGAAATGCAAAGTGTTTGAAAACATAGTGTTGTATGCAAACATGAACTAGAAACATGAACAAACAAGAACATAATTTAATGAAACTGAAGAGGTGCACCTGTAAAATTTCTAAGGATTGGAAATGACTTTTGAAATGTTTTTGATGCTAAAAATTTGACCTACAGGGACTCATTCACCATTCTTGGCGAATTAGTCCCAGATCTAGGAAACTGTTCTGGAGCCCATTTCGGACAAATGGGTATCCAAAACTATAGAAAACCTTTTTCAGGCTTGACAGTGGGACTCATTTGCCACTAATTGTGAATCAACCCACTTTTGAATTTCTAAAAATCCAAAAGTGGAAATAGAAGCCCTCAGTCTGCTCTTCGGTTACTAACAGGTGTTTGCCTTTGAAAGTCTAATTTTTGGCACTAAAAGTGACTTTTTGTTAATATTTTGACCTTGCAAGGAAGAAGATGACTCCAATAAGTCTTTAACCTATTATTCAATGATTTCCAAGTCTTCAAGATATCTAAATCTACAAACACATAAGAAGAGAAGGAGAAATGTTGGATGTTAGGGCATGGGGGTTTTCCTTGGTCAAACCCCTTTTTAGGTAATTAAACCTAAACGAAGAAAGAATGTAATGAAGCATGAAACAATGGAGTTAGAGACTTTCCATGATGTTTTATCTTGATTTTTTGCAGCAATTGATCAATAATTTTCCCTTAAATGTCCCTGAAAGCTATCTTGATGGCTTAGAATGCTAAAACCCTAGCTTGCTTGACTTGAGGGAGAAGATAAATGATGAATGAGTTATGAATGAGTTAAGTTATTATCAATTAGGGTTTAAAGACTTTTATTTATAGGCAATCCACCTAATTTCCCCATTAATTTGATCCCTAAGGCTGACATGGAGAAAAAATAAACTTAAAACTTTATTTTTCCCACCAAAACCCCAAAAAATAGCTCAAATGGGACTCATTCGACATCAAGGGTGAATGGGTCCCACCTAGATGGGACTGATTCACCCCTAATGGTGAATGGGTCCCATAGGGGCCATTTTTCTAGCTAGAATGCCAAAAAAATAATTAGGTTTAAATGGTGACTTTGTTGGTTATTTCATCAAATTATGCCTTGGGATGCACAATATGTGGCCATAGGGGCCTATTAGTGATTATGTAAAGGTAAATTAGGGTGTGGGACACAAAATTCAATGTGAAAGTGTGATTAAATACACTTTACAACACCAAAATGAGGTCCACACAACCTAGAAAGGCACAAAATCCAATGTGAATGTGTAAAACACATTACAACACTAGATTAGAATTAAGTTTAAACCACAAGCCTTATAGATTAATGTAAATATGAAATTAAATACATTTTATAACATTGAATTAGGGGAAGAATAGGTCCATTAAGTTTAGAGAAGTGTGAAATTCTTTTATAACATTTTACAACAACTTTACAAGACATTGATAAATGCATTTTATTCAGTTTTCAAGGGTCAAAGACCTAGTGTGGATGTGTAAAAAACTTAACACAACACCAAATCAAGGCCTCATTAAGTCCAATTTGTTGTCAATTGATCTCATATCAAGTAAGAAAAATGGGATACTTTTTCTGTGTCCACAATTAGCCCCCACTTTAGTGAGAGGATGAACTTGCTTCAAACTCACACTAAAGTAGACATTTAAGAAAGGGTCCAATCATACCAATGTGGATGGTCTAGGATAACAAAGATCAAGGAAACAATCAAGCCCCTAGGATCCAAGATCTTAAGTCAAACCAACACACACAAGGTGAATAATTTGTAGCAAGACAAGATACACAATCATGCAATGGCAAGGACTAGAAGGAAGAGAAATGAAAATGAGGTGGATCAAGCTTCAACCATTTGTTCAACATGATGTGGATCAGATCTAGATTTTTTTCCAAAAAGAAATACATACTCACTCTAAGGAAATGAAACTCTTGGTTGTCCACCGGGTGAGAAGTCGAAAGTATGCTCACTCTTAGGCAACAGAACTTCTGGTTGTCCACAGGGTGAGAAATCCATGTCAACATACTCACTTTGGGGCCATGAAACTCTTGGTTGTCTAATGAGTGAGAAGTCGAAAGTATGCTAACTCTAGGCCACATAACTTCTAGTTGTCTATAGGGTGAGAAATCCACAACATACTCACTCTAGGGCCATGAAACTTCTGGTTGTCCATGAGGGGAGAAATCCACAAGGTGGCTATGGGGAGAAGTCATGCCTCAGAATGGGCTTCTCACTCAATCATACCAAAGTTATACCTCCTAATAACTATAATAAGGTGCCACAAAAGAAAATTATTTTTGAGCTCTATGAGGTACGCAAAAATTTGTATGATTGACACCCATACACATTGTCAATGCAAAATGGTGTAAGGAATGTTCAAAGGGATTTTGATTAGTTTGTGTAAGTTATCTTCTTAGGGAACATCATGCCTAATGTTTCCAAGAGAGGACAAGTCAAAGAAATATCACTCTCAGAGGAAATTAATCCCAATGACACCATGTTAACTACGTGCCAAAATAGGCAAGGGTGACATACGAGGACAAGGCTACGTAACCCCCTTGCCCCCACTTAGTGCAGGACAAGGGTGAGCCAAAATGATGCATGCTAGAGTGAAAATTGGTATCAATTAGAGGGATTAGGTGCCCCCATAGAAAGAAGAACACCCAACTCCTTAAAATGTTGGATTTTACTACTCAAAGCCTTACATTCATTAGTAGAATAACTATGGACTTTGTGATAGGCACAAAATGAAGTTTTGTAATGGAATTTCTTGCAAGTTCTTGGAGGAAGGGTGTTCAACTGATCTTGGAGAAGTTTTAATAAGATAACCTCTTGATCAATGGTAGAAGATGTTCTTGTAGTTTGCGACAAAGATACATCTTGCTTAGTATTAGTTGTCATACCTATGCAAGACTTTTTAGATTGTGATATTTTGTTCCTACCTTTGTAGGAGGGTGAAAAATCTAATGAATTTGAATCATTAATGTTGTACGAGATGACATTGACATTAAGCGAAGATGTGTTGAGGTTGAGTGAAGGCTTAGAAATTTCTATCAAAGGAAAATAACCAAGACCATAAGTTGTTTGTTGTGTGATAGGATCTATAGGGTTATAGATACCTTGTTCATTAGCACCACATCCTTTTCCACTATAGCCAAGTTGTTTCATAAGTTCATAACCTTTTCCATAGATATTTTTCATTGCTTTTAAATCAGGTGGTTCTTCATTGTTAATTTTGTCAAAGTTTGTTGTGTAATTTGTTGTCTTATGTTCTACAGTGGTTGGGGTGGATGCTTTCGAAGGATCATCCAAGAGTGGTGGTTTGAAGTCTAAGGAACTCCAATCATCGTCTAATAGCTTCGTGTATTGTTCTTTGTTTTTTTGTTGTAGGGGTTCCACATGTGTAGTTGATGTTGATGTTTGTAAGGGATTTTCTTTATGTTTCTCAAGTTGTAAGACACTATAAGGCTCAGGATCAACATCAAGGGTGTATACTTTGTTGTTTTGAATGTATTTCATTTTTTGATGAAGAGTGGAAGACACACCATTCATTGCATGAATCCATGGTCTACCTAAGATAAGATTACATGAAATTTCTTAAGGCATAACATGGATTGGTTTATTCAATGTGGCCACTCTGACTTAACGAGGTATAATGATCACCCTGAGCAGTTTCTTTTTGACATTGTCAAATCCATTAATAGATAAAGAATCAGGTTGAATGTTTGATTGATCAATGCCAAGCCTATCCAGAAGGCTCACACTACACGCATTAAGGGAAGAACCAGTATATACAAGAGTTCTCTTGATCCTTGTGGTATTGTATTGAGCTATGATCATGAACGCATCATTTTGTTTTTGCACATCCAAAGAGGGGAGTTCACTTTGGTGGAAAACAATGTCATTATTGTGTCCTTGAATTATGGTTGCTATGTCATTTAGTTGCACATTAGAAGGGATAGGAAGTTATTGTAAGGCCATTTGAAGCATAGTGTGATAGGTAGGTGAAGTCTGAAGAAGGTTCCAAAGGGATATCTTTGCGGGAGTGCTCTTAAGTTGTTCAACAAGATCATACTCTCGAAATCGAGGAGCACTAGGAAGTATAGAATTGGGCACACGTATATAGGTTGAGGTTGGTTATGGTGGTGACAGATTATTTTGAGTGTTATATGTATGAGAAATGATATTATGATTCAGTTTTTGTGACACATTATTCTTAGGTGGGCGAAGGACAAGTTTGGGTTGGTTATGGGTTTGTTGTTTGTGTGAAGGGGGATAAAGGATGAGTTGAGGTTGAATAATATTAACATCCCTTGGTGAATGAGAGTCTAACATGGGCTCTTCATCTTCTTCTAAGGGCATATTATCATTATTGTCAATGTTATTCTTGTCTCGTATCATGATATTCTCCCTAGAAGGAGAGTTTTTAGAAGAACAACAAACCACATGTTCTTGACATTCGAGGGTTGGTTCTTCTAAAAGGACTTCATCACAAGTAGTGGAATGATCAATGATGCGATTGTCAAGAGTGGTATAATTAGGATAAGGTGCTATTTGAGTGTCCATTGTCTTTAAAGTCTCATTCTCTTGTTCCATGTTATCTACCCTAGTAGGAGAGCTTGTAATATGGTCACCCAATTTTGAAGTTTGTAAAGTAGCTTCATCACAAGTGAGGGAGGATTCAAGAGAAGGACCACTATGATGGTCAAATAGATTGCCCCAAATAGTAGGAGCATTAGGGAAGGGAGGGTCAATATTCTCATGACTCTTAATAGGCACATCTTCTAACACCAACCTATCCTCGTGGTATCAAGGAGGGACATTAGGAGAAGGACAATGTTGATGGTTATGGAGACAAGGTAAGGTGATATTTAGAAATGTTTCTATGATCTCATGTTCTTGTTGTCTAATATCTTCCAAAGGGGAATGAGGACATGGAAAATCAAGACCCTCAATGCTTGTATCTTCCTTCACCAAGATGCCTTCGTCACTAATAAGAGAGGTATCAGGAGAAGAACAAGTATGATTGTTATGATTGTCTACACTACCATTCTCACTAATGGGAAATGTAATATTAAGGATTGTGTCAATGGTTTGATCATTTTGTTTAAAGACCTCATTGCTCTAATTGAAATTGAACTCATAAGAGGGAATGTTGTACTTATGCAATCCATTTTTAACCAAATCAAAGTCACATATTTTGAAAGAAAACATGCTATCATGAAAAAGTAAAGAATGTACAATGCAATGACTTAAAATGAAATGTTGAAATTAAATTTTTAGATGTGAAACAAGGTAATTTGTTGATTACATTATCTAACAATTTGAAAGATGAAATGTTGGAAATGAAAATGTGGGATTGAAAATTGCATGAAATGAGATAATTTAAGCTAAATCTAATGAAATGCATGTTACAAAAACTCATCCAACTGATATAGATAGGTAATGGCAACAAACAGAAGCTTAAAAATAGGGTTTTTAGTTCTGTAAAAGGCAGTTTCAGGGGTGAAAAGGGACTAATTCTCCCAAGGTGGAAAATGAGTCCTAGTGGGGATTTTTTTAAGAATTTTCATAGTTTTTTTATTGATTTTTTATGTTTTTTTTGTTCTATGATGTAGAGCTAAGATGCAATTATAGAATTTTAGAAAAAAATTATGATTTTAAATGCCAAAAATGGAACCTATATGAACTTTTCATTAATGCAAAATTTGAAACCTAGCATGCAAATTAATCAATGCAAATTCTAATGCAAAGTTAATGCAAGATAAATCTAAGATGATAAAGGAATCCAAATCAGAAAATAAAATTATGCTAAAGGCGAGTTCACACAAATGTAAACAAAGATTTTGGCACCCAAGGGTCTTTCTAGCACTTCTAGGGTTTTTCACAAAAAAGGAGAAAGATGGGCCAAAATACAATGTAAACATTCAAAGATTAATGTGATGTTGGTGTAATATGCATAGGTGAGATGAACTAAATGCAAGGAACTAATAAAATAGATAAGTAATTGAATGAAAACTGAGAAATGTAAAGTGTTTGAAAACACAGTGCTGTATGCAAACATGAACTAGAAACATGAACAAAAAAACATAATTTAATGAAATTGAAGAGGTGCACCTGTAAAATTGTTGAGGACTGGAAATAACTTCTAAAATGTTGTTGATGCTAAAAAAATTTCCTACAAGGACTCATTCACCATTCTAGGTGAATTAGTCCCAAATCTGGGAAACTATTTTAGAGACCGTTTTAGACAAATGGGTATCCAAAACTGTAGAAAACCTTTTTTAGGCCTGGAAGTGGGACTCATTCAGCACTAATGGTGAATCAGTTCACTTTTGAATTTTTGAAAATCCAAAACTGGAAACAAAAGCCCTCAATCTGCTCTTCAGTTCCTGACAGGTGTCTGCCTCCGAAAGTCTAATTTCTGACACCGAAAGTGACTTTTTTGTTGATATTTTGACCTTGCAAGGAAGAAGATGACTCTAATAAGTATTTGACCTATTCTTCAAGATATCTAAATCTGCAAACACATAAGAAGAGAAGGAGAAATGTTGGATGTTAGGGCATGGGGGTTTGCCTTGGTCAAACCCCTCTTCAGGTAATTAAACCTAAATGAAGAAAGGATGTAATGAAGTATGAAACAATGGAGTTAGAGACTTTCCATGATGTTTGATCTTGATTTTCTGCAACAATTGATGAAGAATCTACCCTTGAATGTCCTTGAAAGCTAAATTGATGGCTTAGAATGCTAAAACCCTAGCTTGCTTGACTTGAGGGAGAAGATAAATGATGAATGAGTTATGAATGAGTTAAGTTATTATCAATTAGGGTTTAAAGTCTTGTTTTTATAGGAAATCCACCTAATTTTCTCATTAATTTGATCCTTAAGGCCGACATGAAGAAAAAATAAACTTAAAACTTAATTTTTCCCACTTAAACCCCAAAAATAGCTCAAATGGGACTCATTCACCATCAAAGGTGAATGGGTCCCACCTGGATGGGACTAATTCACCCCTAATGGAAAATGTGTCGCATAGGGGCCATTTTGCTAGTTGGAATGCTGAGAAATAAGGAAATTAGGTTTATATGGTGACTTTGTTGGTTATTTCATCAAATTATGCCTTGAGATGCACAATATGGGGTCATGGGGGCCTATTAATGATGATGTAAAGTTTGATTAGGGCTTGGGACACAAAATTCAATGTGAAAGTGTGATTAAATACACTTTACAACACCAAAATGAGGTCCATGTAGCCTAGAAAGGAACAACATCCAATGTGAATATGTAAAACACATTACAACACTATATTAGAATTAAGTTTAATTCACAAGCCTTCTAGATTAATGTGAAGATGCAATTAAATACATTGTATAACATTGAATTAGGGGAAGAATAGGTTCAATTAATTCTAGAGAAGTGTGAAAGTATTTTATAACACTTTACAATAGCTTTACAAGACATTGATAAATTTATTTTATTCAGTTTGCAAGGGTCCAAGACCTAGTGTGGATGTGTAAAACACTTCACAACACCAAATCAAGGCCTCATTAAGTCTAATTTTTCATCAATTGATCCCATATCAAGCAAGCAAAAAGGGGTACTTTTTTTTTGTCCACAGTCCTTTGTAATTCTATGGCAGTGAGCCCTTCAGGTGGTTAACTCTTGTTGGACATTGAGTCCTTATCTATACAATAGGTCATGTTTTGGCAATGAGCCTTCTTTGGCAGTGAGTCTTTGTATTCGGTTTTGATATTCTCTATATTGTGAGCTAATCCTCACTATTGTTTTTCCCTTATTGGGTTTTCCACGTAAATCTTATGTTGTTGTGTGTCCAATATTTTTCAATTTCCTCTTTTGCACTTAATGATTAATCATATTGGAAGAGTAAAAGTTTTATGAATGATTATTAATCTAATCTTTGGTGGAAGTTTTTAAAAGGTTTAATGTGTTACAACTAATTCACCCCCCCTCTCATTTGTCTTGTTCAACAACCCTTATTGTCATTTTTGGATAGTACTTTGCTTGTATACCCCTTCTATAACTATCCATTAGGTGATGGTGATGTTAATAATGGTTGTCATCATGATTATGAAAGATAAGTAAAATAGTGTCTTTTATGAAAACCAATGTCACTGTCTTTTGTGACTATTCTCCTTCCTTACAACAATCCTATAACAGCCCTCTATTACTATCATTATGTCATTGAAATGCTCTTAATTTCAAATTTTTTCTTTGCTCTTACTATTGTTGCAAGTAATTGTTGTGTTTCACTTTCCAATGTCACATGCCATGTGTAGATTCTAAGCTCATGTATTGTAAACTTGTAAGAACCTACACAATTCAGAGGTTTAACTAACTGAACAGTCAACTCAACATTGCTCAAGACTACATTAAATTTTCAACCCAAGGTTTGAAAGCTTGTGATGGTGCATAATTATATATTTCCTCCAAGGACTCAAAACTACTTAAGCTACCCTATTCAAGTTATTCTACTTGTTGGAAACTCATAGAATTACAAAATAGTAAAAGACATAACCATAACTAGTGGCTATGAGTACCTATAGCTTAGATTGTAATTAAACTATTACTAATGAAACGATGTTGTGAAAACTCAAAAACTAATAAAAAATAATGGCTCAACTATATTAACCTCAGAGTACTACTGATTAACCATTGCATGCATATTCATAAGCATTCATTAACAATAAGAAAAGTATGAGATTCTAACTAACAGATTCTATGCATCCCATGAAATTAACTCCATTAATTACATATCATGAAAGATTACAAAATATCTTTCCACAGATTGTACTCAATCATTCTGAATATTCTTCATGTCTTAAAACTAAAAGTAACTAATAACATAAAATTAAAAAACCAACTAACTTATCTACATATTCAACCAACACCTATACACAAATTTGAGGGAATCTTATTCAAAGAAACAACTTAACTGAAATCATTAACTCCACTCCTATATATTTAGAGAGTAGAGTTAAGACTGATTTATCCAACCTATAAGTAAAAAGGAAAAATAATCCTAATAGGACTAAAACTTTGTCAAAACAGAATTGCATGTAAACATACAACCATTTGTCAAAATCCCATAACTGAAGAAGGCCTCTTCTTCAGCGTTTATGAACTAGTTATAATAACGCATGTTCAACCTTCATCAAGTGCCTTTAATCAGAAATCATCATGCTCAACTTAACCTTGAACTCCCCTATTTTTTTTTCTAGTGTTCCTTTTGTTGCGGGTTCATCCTACAACGATTGTGTGCCACAGTTCCTCTTTAGTTGCAAACAAGTTAATTTTGAAAAACATGTACACAAGGATAGCTATCATAATCAAAACAGAGCATTGCATCAACATTCCATACATATCTTCATATAAACCATACAATACTAGTATATTATAAACATAATTCCATCATTATATTTTAGGTTCAAGTCTGCATAATAGATATGAAAGGATAGTATAATATGGAAGCACTTTCTAGAAAGTGTATCTAAAAGTGTCTCAAAACATGTATGAAAACAAAAAAAAATGAACTAATATCTTGACCTATTACCATGCAACATCATATCCCTAGCCTATGAAAAGACTATTAGTTTTCCATTGATCTTTTTCACCCTCATTATCCTCACCTTCTTTTGCTTCTACTTTGACATGATCCTCTTGACTATCCACTAGAGTGATATTTTCTAAGCATTAAAACCCCTTTTGGAGAAATTTCACTATCATTTATAAAAGGTGGTTGTCCTCTTCAAGCTTCGTAATCATGATATTCCTTGGAGTCTTGTTGTCTCATATTGCTCCTCTATAAAGTCTTGCACCTTTATTGTACATGGTTCACTGTCTATTATTTGCATACTCTCATGAGTCATCTTGTATATAGCACTGTGTTTCAAGGTTTTCTCCTCTTTATAGATGGTCCTAAAAAGAAAGTATTCAAAGATCTAATTGAAATAATCTTGCTAAATGTTGAATAAATGTATGCAAGATAAATTATTATTCCTACAAGAACCACAACACTTACTGCACCTCCAACTATCACTTAATCTTGGATTTTGGCCTCCCTTAACCACTATTTTGATGAATGTTTGGGGAAGTTAATGTTAATGCAACCTAATATATCCATGAACCTTGAAAGAGTTTCATTAAATGGAAAAAATCTCCCAAGTGATTGTTCAACAAGATAGTTCCTATAATCTCCAAAGTAGTGCAAGACTTGCAGATACTCCTCCATTCAAAATCACTATTTGACTATTAGTTTCCCATTTCTTGGCATTGTACCTCTTGAGGTATGGATATGCCCTTGATAAATTTGTCCTAAAAGATGCTTTGCTCATTAAAGGATAGTCCCTATCATCATTGTATGCATTTAATCACTATCATCTAAGGTTTGAAAACTATCCTTGCATTAGAGGACTTCAAAACTTGTGTGCTTGTTGACTATCCTTTTTCGCAACCCTTGTGGTTATGACTCCTCATCTCAAGGTGATTTGACTATCTATCCTAGGGCTTGGTAAACAATATTTTTTTTATGTTATTTGATCAATCACGTTGGGTATTTAAACATATCAAATAGTAATTCTATTTATAAATTATCAATATAGTATAAAGCATACTAACAATTGTTCATTTCAGGAAGGAAGGCCATGATACTCAAGATGAACTTCATAAAAGAAACATTAGAGAGGAACTTGAAGAATGAGAATGTAAGGAATTTTCAAAGGATAAGGGATGTGGGTAAGCATTATATAACCACTTTGAATTTGTCATGCTTGTGTAAATACATGTTGAATTTATTGCCTCTGAATCTAATGCGCGTGCTTGCATTGTGATTTTTTTTTTGTAGATGATAGGTGCAAATTTGTAAGATGATTTTTTTGTATTTAGTTGCATGGTCCAAAGAAGATATTGTGAGTGGAGAAGGTTGTGAGAAGAAAGAGAAGGTTCCCCAAGGAGTTTCTCACATCCTCGTAAAGGCACCCTAAAACTAGCATGACATTGTGATAAGTCAAATGCCTTTCCTATACCACCACATAAAGCCATGCTAGAAACCCTAAAGCTAATGTGGTATTGTGGTTGAGGTTGCAAAGAGCTCAAAAGGAGTACAATTTGGTCTCTATGATCATATGGATGGTATTGAGTAGTAGATAGTCATATTGGAGGATTGGATGCTTTTTGCGAAAAACAAAGTGACTATTGTTGAGGTCATATGCATGGATTTGGCTCTTGCAATGGATAAATTAATAGTTGAAGGTTTTACTACATAGTAGCAATGTAGAAATCTATAGCTGAAAACTAAAGAGTAGATAATCTTGGTTTAACATTTTTTGCAACCGATCTATCAGTTCTCAAATTTTGAGTTGGTTGAAAACCATAATTTGCTTTCTACATTATAACTACTATCACCATAATTGGCCTAGAATTTGAAGTTTTTGATACTTCTAGGAGGAATTGATCTCTAGGAGCAACCAGAGTTCCTTTCTTTGTCAATTTGGGAGCTATATCAAACATTCATCCAATAAGCCAACATTAAATAAGTGAGATAGCAAACCAATCTAGTAGGAATTCAATAGTGTTTTCAATGTCTAAAGAAGGGGGTGCATGACAGAGTAAGAATAGTTCACAGTGAGTAAAAGAGAGCATGGGAAATGGGTAAGATAGCTATGGAATCTCAGGATGCACAATATCAGTTTACACCTTTAAATAGGCCAACTAAGCATCAACTTACCAAGGTTTTGAAGAACAAATTAAGTAAATTCCAACTTAAAATTCACCATTGTCTTAATCTATGAATTTGGAACAAGATCATATGTTGCAAGCACAAATGTGTTCAACTTCAACATCACAGTCAACTAAGAAACCTTATTTTACATATTTTGATCAGTAAGAGCCCCTTGTTCTTGAAGTTAGTCACCAACAACCAAAATTTGACCATGATGCACAAGATTATCATCAACATCAATGATCCAATTATTTGTAGCCTATACAAACAAGGGTCAGTGATGGCCAGGAGTACAATGGGCTTGATCAAACTTAGCAAGTTTCATCTTATGTTTCAGAGCAGCAAGATGCCACTCTACTGGGAGAAAGTGAATGAGGGATTGAATATTGTAGCAGATGAACTTGAAGAGAGAAATAATAAGGGAAAGTACATTAGATCCAAAAAACACAAAGGACAATAGTAAAGGCGGCAGTGGACAAACATGAGCAATGGACAAACCTTCAAGACAAGTAGATGCAACTATATGACAAGGTTATAAAAGCATAGATAGATAATAGCACATTTCCAGTTCAAAGATGATAGTCAAGAAGATATGAGGACAAAGGACAACCACATTGTCATTTGTGAAAATAAAAAATTGTGAAGTAGATGGAGAGAAAGTTGTTGTGAAGAGTGTGTAGATGCAATTACAGTCCATGAAAGGGAAACAAGTTGATCTTTTCATAAATACATTGCACAATCCTAGAGGACTATGATGAGCATATGTGGTAGGTTACTAAAGGTGACTAATGATACAAAGACAAAGTTTTCAAGGTGAATCATCATGATAATAGTGTTAGCCAATTCATAGGTGTGTCTTGAAAGCTCAAAAGAAAAAGGATAGTTGAGGATGCATGATAGCTAATGTAGTTGAAGGAATGTAAGAGGATAATGCCAAAACATTTGATCACAATCATAGTAAAAAAATAGGGATATTCATAAAATGTTTAAGCCTTGTGGTCTGAGTTGATAGTGTAAAGTCCCCATGCAAGCCATAGTATGCATGAAACTTTGTCTTGTTCGTGTTATGCAGGTTTTACATTGAAAAAGTGACATATAGGTTAATGAGAAAACCTATGTAATAGTTATATCAAATGATAGCCTTCTACAATGCATAAGTGGCAAAGGAGGTTGATGAGATGTTGATTGGCATAAAAGGATAAGTGTTTCAAGGTGAGAGTATAGACCAGACTTGTGTTGAGGAGTCCAACAAGGTAGAGAGTAGGAGCTTTACTGATAGTCCACAGCGGTTCTTAAAAAGACAAAGGATCAAAGGCAAAGGGTGAAGCTACCATGATTCAAGTGAAATAAATAAAAGTGCATGATGTTAAAAGTGTTATTAATCAAATTTTGCATAGACAATCATGGGGGAAGTTTATGTATTGTAGAGGGCAGACTTCCATTGAAGTCTATTCAATGAATGGAGACTCTCATGAAACCTGTGCATATAGTACTAAAAGGGAAGATATCATAGTTTTGGAATGGCAAGTTGTATACCTCAAAAAGCCTAAATTTATTTGCAAAGAGTATAATCCTATTAACTAGTGAACAGTGCTAAGAACATAGAGGATGGACTTTTATGAAGTTTGTATAGTCATTAGTTCAAGGACAATATTGTGCTTCTTTGAACTTTACTTGGAATATATTGGTTGTGTTGGTAATGTCCTTGTGATGTTAATTAAGTGGATAGTTTTTCTTTTCAAATGGTAAAATGGAGATGAATTCAGTGTCATGGTGTTAATAAGCACAATGATATAGTCATGAAGGATAAATGCGCAAAATAGTTAGTTTGTTGGCACTTATTACCAGTTTGAGAGTTAATTAAGAGCCCATAGGGTTATAACTTGAGTTAAGGGAAGTTATGATAGAGTTATTACTAGTGATGAGATATAGGACCCTTAGGCTTCATTTTTCAAGTAGTTCTTTCATGTTTAGGAGTTGTATAAGCAAAAAATAGAGCATTGTAACTCTGTTTTCTCAGTCACAGCACTAAGTGTAGACAAGCAAAATGTACAAGTTGACATTGTGCATCTCACTCTGATCTACTAACATCGTTTCTTCCTAAATCATCCCTCGGTCTAACTGTTTAATCAAATTCCCTTATTTGATTAAATTCATCAATATTCGTCTCTTAATTAAATAAATTATTTTGTCTAAATTAAGTCACTTTCCCTTATTAATTAAATCAATTCATCTGATCTAATTATCCCTATTTAATTAAATAATCAATTTATTTGATTAAATCTCTAAAGTCTATCTGTTAAATTAAATAAATTAAAACTTTATTTGATTTAATCTAACACCATCCTTTTAATTAAATAAATCAAAATCTTTATTTAATTAGCCTCTTATCATATTCCTCTTTTGATTTAAATTAATCCAAAAATCTAAATCAAATTGTCAAATCAGTGAGTATCCCCTTAAATTAATCAAATCGATTAATTTAATCTTAATCCATCAAATCCTCTAGATTTTGCAACTTGCACATGAAAATAGACTTATTTGATTTATTAAATTTCTATTTTCCTTCAACAAGGCATCTTTTAAGGAATATTCCCCTAATTTGAATTCAAAATCCAAGAGGGAATAAGTCCTTCCAACAAGGCATTTAAGATCTCTTACATGTCCTTTGCCTTGAGCCAAGTGGCATTTAATGCAATTTTCTTTCCCCCTCTTACATGTCTTTTCTCAAAAATTCAAATTCAAAAATGCATTTATTGGCACATTTGTCAAAACTTGCTCATTCCTCACCCAATCACATGTTGACAAGTGGCATTATATCATTGGTTGAATCTTTGTCCCACATTGCTCCATTTTGGCTTTGTTTCCATTTCAACATTCTATAAATAGAATGCTTCACCATGCATTTTATCATCCACATCTCAAGCAAAGTTACCATGCTAAAATACTTAGCAATTCTCATTCATCTCATTGAATCATAGCTAGGTTTTTTGCAGATTTTAGCTTGGAGCATACATTCAAAGTCTTCATCAAGTGGATCAATCATCTTCAATCAACATTTGCATTCAAGGAGTTGGGAAAGGGCAAATCTCCACACACCTATTTGCACCAACTCCCTCAAGAGATCAAGAGTTTGTTTGCATTAGATAGGATTTAATTGTTTCATTTGTGTTCTTCATTTTCATTTCTTATCTTTTGCAAATTTCAAATGGATTTCTTGAGGAATCATTGGTTTCTAATCTTGTGTTTGATCTAATTGTTTGCATGTTTATTGTGTTTGTGCAAGGTCTAGATTCAAATGGTTCACACTAAGAAACACACTTTTTAACACATTTTTCAAAGAAGAGACACATATTTAATTCTTGTATCTGTTGTAAGAACACCTTTTCTCAATAAAATTTTAGTATTTTTCCTTCTTAATGGTTGTTTCATTATGTGCAAATGAATTATTGATTATGTTTTTTTTGTTTTATGTTTAAACCTCAAAACCATTATCTCATTTCCAGCACTTTTAGGTAGAAATCAGTGAACAAAAACAATTAAATAAACTAACAATTGACTAAATATACTACCAATTCATAGAAATCAATGAATAAATATGACTAAATGTACTACCAATTGACAGAAATCAATGAATAAATATGACTAAATCAATGACTAAATCAACAACTAAATATACTACCAAATTGATCAATCAAAACAACCAATAAATGACTAAAATTGGTTTAGTCATAAATTTGGTCATGTTATAAATGACTAGAAATAAACTACTAATATGGTCACATGACCAAGCTTAGTCATTTATATGACTAAATCAATGACTAAATTAATGAATAAATATACAACCAAATTGATCAATCAAAAAAACCAATAAATGATTAAAAATGGTTTAGTCATAAATTTGGTCACATTATAAATGACCATCAATAAACTACTAATGGTCATGTGACCAAGCTTAGTCATTTATATGCAATTTTAAGTATTTTTTTAGTCATTTATTGTTGTTTTTCTACTAGTGGACACTTCCTAATTCACCTTATGTTCTAATATTCCCTCCTAATCACATCCCATTAACCTCTAACAGTTCACCTTGTGTTTAATTATCCCATCCTAGCTCATCCAATTAATATCTACTATTTCACTCTATGTTCCATTATCCTTGTTAGATCTCAAAAACATTGGTTAGAAAACCTCAAGAGGTTGCCAAGCTCTTGGTACGTTTTAGGCTAACGAACAAGGCCAATTGGTGTATTTGAACCTTCTTCTCTTTAGGATCTACCAAACCTAGGTGGTTATACCTATGTAAATGAAGAAGAATTAGGCTATGTGTTTCCTACTTGAGCAATCTATCCACAATGGCAATTGGGAGTGGAGAGATGCAAACCTAATTTGGTATAAATTGTATAAGAGATATCAAGGTGTTGTTTTATTAATATGTTCAGTTAACAGATGTATGGCTTTTGAATTTTTTTTTGATAAAATTAAATGATGAAATGGGTAAGACCAGTGCCTTGTTGGGTAAATAGAGTCAAATGAAGATCTAGAATGTATGACTTATATTGGTTGTAACTCAAACTGTTTGGCACACATATGTTGGTGTATATCTTGTATAAATGTGTAGGAAATGGATCCAAATGAGATGAAATGACTAGGTTACTTATGTTTTATCAAAAGGATTTTAATCTTTACTTGAAAGAACTAATTTGATAGATCATGCAAAAACCCCAGATAATATCAAATTGGAGACAGAATGGAAATCCTAATTATATGGTTCTTCTTATTGATCCAAATAACACTTCCAGATTACTATGATCAACTAAAAGGGTTTTAATTCTTTCAAAGAATCCAATTAATCACACCACATAAGAAAAAAAATGTGCCTTGATAAACTAAATATATCCTTGATACACCAGCTTAAATAATAAGGAAATATTAAATTGGAGACAACCAAATAACTATACATAATTTCAACAAACAATTGATACCAACATGAAGCCACATAATCATGGATCTTTCATTGATTTCCTCAAAATTATACTTGCAACATAGTCTTTTGAAATGTAAACATTGGGAGAGTTTTTTGTTCTCTATCTATCCCTATTTTCCTATTATCTTCTCTTATATCCTTCTTTTGGTCCTAGTCTCTCTTATATATATGAGAGGTAACAAGCTTCAGACCAAAAGGCATGACTCTTGATAACAAAACATGATTTTGAAACTAAACATAACTTAAAAAACTAATACAATCATAAACATGTGTACCAATCCATTAATCTTCGAGTAAAAGCTTGTGGTCATCTAAGACCTATTCAAATCTTTTACTATATAATAGGGTCCACATCATTACCACCGACCAATTCTGATTGTTGTTTAGTTGTGTCCGGAATGTCCACTACTTGATTGATAAAATGATTAAACACTGAAAGGTGATCAATATATCCTTGTTTTGCATGAGTGTCTACATTGGATATGAATTCTTTCATATCATATTCTATGTGCATGAATTTCTCAATTTGTTTATGAGTATTCTGCAATACCATATCCTCATCATTGATTTCCTGCAATGCAACTGTTAGAAACTCTGTAAATTTTGCTTTCCAATCATCCTTTTCTCGAAGATTCCTTATATCATCATGGAGTGAAAGAACCAAATTAAAACAACTGAGGTCTTCTTTGAGTCTACTATGATATTGGTTATGAGACTCCACCAAACTGTCATACCTCTACAATAACTACTCCTCTAGAATCTGTTTATCCATAAGTTCCTTCTTATCAATCATCCTTCTTTGCAATCAGATATTCTCCTCTAGTGCTGATTTTATTTTCTTAAACACACCCCAATAATCATTAGTCTGCTTCATCAGCTTATTGAACCTCTCTTTGATTATCTTGGACACAGTATTGTATTTGATAATTTTCACTTCCTTTTCCAGCGTTTTACACCTTTCTTGGGCTTTCAAATGGGAATTTTTCCAATAAGTTGCATCAGCTAATGCATCTAACACTCTCTTATCTTTTTCAAGCCATGGGGCATACAATTCTAGAGCAAAAGAGGAATATGACTTCTCTATTTGATTTGATAACTTCTTTTTCAATTTGTGCTCTAGTGAATTTTGCCACATTGACATTCAGTTCTATAGTTTCTAAGGGATTAGTGTCCCCAACTCTTTTGAACAAAAGGTGTCCAAATACTTGATTAGGATTTTCAATCACTGTCGGCCTCTTCTCATGAGGGTATAGTGACCAAATAAGCAAGGTATCCTCATCCAGATTATGTCCAAACCCTGAATATATCTTATCACTAGCCTCCTCTAATAGGTTCATTTTTATATCCCCTTTTTTTCTAAAATTATTGAACACAATTACAAAGCTCATGTCCCATCCTAGTAGAAGTAATACCCCAGCCTCTTGAAGTAATTCTCTATCTCTTTCAGGAGTGATAGATTGTATTTCCCTGTCAACTTCCTTTTTCAATTCTTCTAAGGCATCAGCTTCCTTTTCAAGAGTAATGTCTTGCTCCTTTTGTCTTATTTTCTTCCCGTTATACTCATAAACAAATGATTTGAATTCAGGAGTTTTAAAAAAATCATTATCAGAAATGAACTGATGACCAACTTTGACCCTAATGTCATCAGATAACTCATATGATGTTTCAAATTTTACAAGTTCCTGAGGGGGCTCATATTGTGTAATCACAGGGGCCTTTATCTGTTCCACTGGTTGCTCCTCTCCATCACTCTCTTCATCGCTCTCTTCCTCTTCACTGTTATCAATTAAGAAACATACATCAAGGGTGGGTTGTGAGGGTATGTGATCCAAAGGCTCCACATCCTCATCCTGTATTCCTTTGTAACTTGTATGAGATGTATCAAAAATGTATGAGGGCACGTCTTTTACTATTTCATTCATATGAGCAATAAGCTGCTCAATCCTAGCCAAAGGATCTTCTATATCAACAAATGCTTTTCTACATGATGGGACATTCTTTGTCTTCCATTCCTCTGCAAGTACAACTTTATTATATGAATTCATTCTCTCACTAGTGGAAGCTTCATCTCGGTTCTTGATCACATCATCAAGTGCAAACCAATACTCGTACCCTAATTTTTTTGAGCTAATCTTGCTTGATGAATAAATCCCTCTGCATCAAATTTCTCTTTCATACCCAAGAGGAAGGTTGTAATGAGCTGATTTAGCATCAATTTCTTCATATCCTTCAATGGTACATACTGTGAAATCTCCAAAACAAAGAGTGTTGGGCATGAGTGATTGTTTATTATGACTCTTGAGATGTTTAGTATCAGACCTTGCTAATTTTCGTACTATTTCCAAATAAGCAACTCTATTAGGAACCACTCAGGGTAGCAAATGTGGAACCCCTTCAAATCTATAAACCCTTATTACTGTGCATTCAAAGAAGGCATACCAGTCTCCCCAATTATGGTTCACCTTGTCTTTTGGGTTATTCTCCTTTGGTCTCAAAAATCTTTGCACCTCCAGGGATAAATTGTGATCATATGAATAGCCTAGCAACTTCATTAGTGGTTTAACAAAATATTTTTCAAAATATAAATAGTGAGACCTTTCATATTGACTATCCCATAGTGTATTCCACATCTATACAAGTTTAAAGTTTCCATCGTCATCTGTTTCTTTGATCCTTAATTCTTTACCCCACACATTTCTAGCATGTCCCTCATATAAAAGTAAATGCATTAACAAGGAATAGTGTTTGAAATCTATAAAATCACTATTGTTTTTTATTCTCTCAAGCCCCTAATTTAGGGCATTTTCCAATTAATTTGCATAGTCGAATGACCTAGCATCTTTTCTTTGTATATTAGCTGCTACAACCATCGGTGCAATAGACATAAGTGGTGGAATCTCAATTCCCAAGACTTGACTAGCTGAGTAGTAGGTATATTGGAACTATTCTTCAAACAAATCTATATGAAATGGAGGGTTTTCATTGCTCAATTTTTTTCTAAGTTGACCTTGCTCATTCTTAGGTTTGTGCAAAGGTAGCTTCCATCTCTTGTAACTAGTATCCATGCAATGGTATTCTATCAAAAAGTCTCTAATGGTGAATGGCAAGTTCATGGGACCTTCTAACTGAAATACATTAAAGATTAGGTCTTGGGAGATAACAGGCATATCAACCTCATTTGGTGATTGGATAGTTCTTTTCTTGGCATTATACTGACTGGCCAAAGCTTTCACCAATTCTACGTTGATGAACATGTTTGACACCACAAGTCCTCCTAAGTTTAGTCTCCATGGGTTACAGATTGGTTGAAATTTGAATTGCTTTCTGTAGTGATACATAAAAAGCTCATAGCCCTGGTGTGGCATCCAAACATCCCCTAGGCCCCTATGTTTATCTAACAGTTTACTTTCTTGAACACTTCTTCTGGGTCTTGGCCCTGGCCCTGGACACTGATATATCAAGTCTTGGTTTATATTCCTCTTTTCAATTTTTGTTTCTTTGCCTTAGGTTTTTCCACATTTTCTTCCATTGCAAACTCTAAAAAAATGCAACTTTCTAGCTAAGAGTGGAGTACTTATGTGAATTTTTGCTTCCCCTGGCTTCACTGCGTGAGAGCTTTGAGTTATGTCCTTTCTACTTCTTCCCTTAGCGTAGCCTTTTTGGTTCCTACAAATTGTATGATTAATTCATGGTGTAATTCACCTTTGTTCTGGCTCATTAATATACCACTTGCTTTAGTCTTGTCATCAGGGAGAGAATTTATGTTAAATATCCCAACGATTCTCTTGATGTCACATCAACTAGTAGTAATCATTCATCCCTATGTTGTTGGGACCTTCATTCATTTTTCACCGATGGCCACCTTCTCCACCAATAAGTGTTTTTCTTTCGGTCTATCGATAAGACATCAAACAATGCTACTCGGATGCATCCCAGCTTTATTGACAAGTGTTAAAATTTGATACCCCATGATTATATCATGCTATCAGGGAACCTTCATCATTCATTCTGCTGATGCACTAGAGTTGTGGTGATGTGATAATCTTTGTTGTTTCCATCGGCCCGTCAGGGAGACTACCTTGGAAGTTAGCCTGATGGAAGGATGTTACACCAATGTAAGGATATGAACTGCCCCTATCGGGCTATTGGTGGGGTGGTGATCATGGAAGTTCCACTGATAGATTATTGTTATCCCGATGGTATCAAAGGAATTCAATGGATTCCATGAATGTGATTGTTTGGGTATGCTCGTTACAAAAATGGATTTTTTACACAAACCTCAGCAATTTGTCTAGATCATGAAATTGAGTCTAGTGATATTTTGTAAGGACTAGGAGATAAATGAAGAGAGGTTAATGCAAATATGTGGGATTTTTTTAGTCCTAACAATCCCCTCTTGATCATGTCCCATTATCTTCTCCTAATTTACCCTATGTTCATTTATTCCCTCCTAATCCCATCCCATTAACATTTAATGGTTCACCCTATTTTCCATGATCCCCTCCTAGTCCATCCCACTAATACCTACTAGTCCATCATATGTTTCATTATCCCCTTCTACTCCCATCTTATTGTACCCTCTATTATTTCACCCTATGTTCCATTATCTTCTCTTCATCTTGTCCCTTTATCCATTCTACGTTATACCATATTTTTCCATGTTTTAAACTATAAATATAATCTTACAAGAAACCTTTCCTTCCACTCATTATTGACCAAAACTCTTCTCCATTGGGTATGTGCAGGATCATGATAGGCCAAAAAGTGGTGATATAATGGGTATGTGTAGGGTATGTGACTGGCGAATTTTTTTTACCCAAAATTGATGAAACGAAAGGGTTTTAAAGGAGATTCCTAGCTTTCCATCAATATAAATTATGTTTTATTTTGAATTTAATAAATAATTATTATTCATTTTCTATTTGAATTATGACTAAAGTCCTGATTGATAAGGTGATTGAAAAACATTTATAGCTTTCAAACAGTATCACATTTTTTGAATCCAAAACATGTGTCATATTATATGCTTGGTATACTATAGGATTTAAAAAAAAAAAAATCATGAAGTTTTGACCAAGTTAAGGTGGTCCAGTTATATGAGTTTTTATTTTTTAAAATTTGTAATAAAAAATTCATAATTAATTATTTGCTTAGAAAAAAATTACAAAAAAATATGCATCACATCTGTACATGAGTCCTCTACTTATATCTAAAATCTTATAAAAAAATATTTTCATTTTTTTGTGGTTAGGGTGGTTAGGGTGGTTAGACAGACACCTACTTCTTATTTTTTCCCTGAAATTTAACTACTATTGCATTGAAATTTCAAATTTTCATGAAATAGATTTTTTTTCTTTTAAATAAACCTAGTAGTTTACAAAACTACATTCAATTTTCTATAGATTCTATTCTTACATATTTTTGAAATAATATAGATAACTTATTCAATTTTTTATGTCAAGTTGCCTAACTTTGATTTTTCTGAATTTTTTGCCACTTAAGGGCCTACTTTTTCTATGATGATCCTACACATACCCCATTATTACTGCACACCTCAAGTTTTCACTTCATTTACTATAGCCAAACCCTATACATCTCCTAATTCACCCTATGTTCCATTATTCCCTCCTAATCAAATCCCATTAACCTATAATAGTTCACTCTATATTTTGTTATCCCATCCTAGACCATCACATTAATCTCTACTAGTCCATCCTATGTTCCATTATCCCCTTCTATTCCCATCCCATTACCCTCTCTTATTTCACCTTATGTTCCATTATCCCCTCTTGGTCTTGTCCCATTATCTTCCCCTAATTCACCCTATGTTCCTTTATTCCCTCCTAATCCCAACCCATTAACATCTAATAGTTCACCCTATGTTCTAGGATCCCCTCTTGGACCTTCCCACTAATCTCTACTAGTCCATTCTATGTTCCATTATCCCCTTTGACTCCCATCCCATTGTACCCTCTATTATTTCACCATATGTTCCATTATCCCCTCTTCATCTTGTCTCTTTATCCCTTCTATGCTATACCACCTCCATCCAAATTTTATCCTATACGCATACCATTACAAGAAATATTTCCTTCCACTCATTATTGACCAACTCTCTTCTCCATTACTACTGCACACCTCAACAACCAACTTCATGTGCTATATTCAAACCCTAGACACATTCTAATTCATCCTATGTTCCATTATCCCCTCTTGTTCTTGTCATGTTTTCCCCTCCTAGTATCATCCCATTATCCCATCCTCATTCACCCTATGCCCATATTCATCCTATGCTTATATGTCTCCTTAGCATTAGTGTTAAGCTTTCATCCTCCCTACCTTCATCCAATCCCAATCCATCTCTTCTTGCTTATCCTTCCCCTTCCTTTGACAACAGAAACCACGCCTTTAGCCAAAATTCCCCTCCAAATCCTTTTCAAGGTCCTCGCCCTCATCCTCAATTTACCAATTCATGGAAGCTTCCACCTCTTATTCCACTTGTTCATACCCCACATCCTTAAAATCCACAACACCCCACTATTACCAAGAAAATTCATCCACCCCATCCCAACATAATAGCATAGACAAGGCAATGAACTATTTGAAAAAATGCCTCAAAGAAATGTGGTCTCATGGTGATGGAATGCCATGAAAAATAAAAATTTCATGGAATTCTAGCACCATGAGACCTCATTTCTTTGAGAATTCTTTTTCAAATAGTTCACTTCCTTCTCTATGCTACCATATTTTCCATACATGTCTACCAAAGAATTTTATCAAATAGTTCACTGCCTTGCTACTATGGATAAAATCCTAAAATAGGTGCTTTCAAACAAGCTATGGATAAGGAAAACAGTAAGCATAATAGTAAGAAATATATAGTTCAATAAGTACTCAAATTCTTTTTGATTATCTCATACATTAAAAGCTATGACCTACATCACTATTATAGTTTTCATGATTGAATATTTTTTTGTTTTATTTTCAGATGATGCAATAAGTTCAACACCTCTCAATGTTGATAGGGAAATGGAGTGTGGTGTATCTTTCACAATAGATAGCTTGATGGCTCTCATGGGGGTATGAGGAAAATTAGTAAATTTCAAATTACATTCATTGTTATAGTTGTTTATTATTGAAAAATCAAATGATTATTGATTTGTAGTTTAATTTCTATTTGGATGGTTTCTATAGGAATTTGGGATACCAAAGCCTTAGCAAGTAGATCTTTCGATTAAGGAGAGAGATAATTTGGATGCGATAAGTGATTATTTTGTTAAATATATCATTTTTATAATATAATTTCTATATATTAATGTCTACCTTTTATTGTAATAGTTGAAGCTTGATCGAGAACTAAATAGGAGGAGCAACCCTCGAGTTCAAAGTAAATAAGTGACATATGCATCTCCATCCCCCCAACCAACAAAGACCACCTATCTTTTTTCTTCACCTAGAGGGCAATGATATTTGATTGGGGTCCTTTATTTTATGCCTATATGTCATTTTTGGACATATTTTGTATTTGCATATATTGACATTGTATGCCTATATGGCTATTTTGTATATATTTTATACTTATATCGACACATATTGATGTATGCCTACATGGCTATTTGGTTAGTACCTCAACCCTCAACCCTTAAATATTAATACCTCATGGAGTGTGAGAGAGGGGGTTGGAGTGAGAGAGAGTTGTCTAGGTAGGGTGGGAGGGAGTGAGACCTGAGAGAGAGATACTTGTGAGGGAGAGGGAGAGTTATCTA
>VDFB02086081.1:393234622-393316943 GCA_007258455.2 Sequoia sempervirens
GAATCACATTTTATAATGTAGTTTGTAATTGAAAATTTGAAGACTATTAGTATCTGTCTACAATTTGTGCATTATGTAGTATGCATTGAGCAACACAATGTAATTAATGACAAACAAAAATGAAAAAAAAATATTTCACATGTCATGAGCTAAACTCTCATTTTATATTTGCATTTTTCACTTTTTTAAAACTTTTTTAAAATCTAATTTTACATATTAAATCTTGATTTTTATAAAATGTTAGGCTTTTGGTTTGTAGATTTTTTCCCCAATAGGTTTTTTCTACTACTTTTCCACCACTGTCTTCCTCGTTTCCATCAAAAGGAATTTATGTTTTGTACCTCATATTTAAATTAGGTTAGGTATAGGTTAAACATAATAGGTTAGATAAGTTAGAGTATTGTTAATATTTTTTAGCTACAGTAATTAGAAAAAAATTAGTCTAGATTATTGATTAATGAAGTTAGGTCAATAGCAGTACTGTAAGGTTAGTTTGATTAATTCAACAAATAGTTACATTTAACTAATGGAAAAGGGAGTTTAGTTATGATCCTTATAAAATGATAAGTGCAATTATAAAAATGTCTTATTGGACAAACAATTGAAGGGTCATAGACAAAAAAATAAAATTATACCTTTCTAAAGCTAAGAGATTCAAAAGCATGAATTACATGGCATAGCTAAAGTGTTGTTAGGCACACATAAAACAAAAGAAGCACTAAAACTAACAGTTAGGCATGCAAATAGTAAATCATGATCAAGGTGTCGAAAAGAACCCATTGTGTCCACCATGGGATTGACCTCAAACATATCAATATGTTCCATTATAGCAACCATGTTGGAATCTAACATAGAGTGCATCATAACAAATATTGTGATTACCCACATTACATGATACATACAAATTTGAGTACAACAATAATATCTCATGTTCAAGCATATTTTCTTAATATTTAATCAATTATTCTTCCCCATACCCCACCAAACCTCTCTAACCATCCTTTAACTTTAGCTTACGCGGTTTTGGCCTCCATCTAAACTCATGAGTTGATGGTAGGTGTATATCTATAGTTTTACTTGTATATTTGAAATGAATATTTTAGGATGACAATCATTCTTTGAACATGTTGATTGTTAGAGAATTAAGAGATATGGAACTTAGAAGCTCTTTTAAAGAAAAAATGATCACCAAATATGACATATTTTTCATTCAATATCTAAGGCTTTCATACACCAAGATATATGGATTTAAAGGATCTCCTTAAAAGCTACCTGATTATGTGATTGATTATCTTCTTCTTATTATGTATGCAAATGGATGTGGTAAGAAATAAATACAAGGATAAGAATAACGAGGGATACCCCTTTCTTGTTAGCTTAAGCTATGTTATATATATATATATGGACTAATAATTTAAACTTAGTAATATATCAAATGATATAATGGTTAGCATAACCTCACTATATTTTGAATAAAAAAATTATCTATGTTATCGATGGAAGATGGATAAAAAGCAAGGGAAAATGTTTAATTGGAAAGAGTTTAGTAATGAATTAATGATGCAGGAGCATTTAGATAGGTTGACAATTGCCATCACCCAAAAACATGTTTTAGGTTTGTTTTAGTTTTGAGTGTGTTTTAGGGGTTTCATTTGACATTTCTTGACATTGGATGCAGTCATAATTGCACAATTACAATTTTGTGGAGTTGTCGTCCCGACACGTAACATGACAGTTTTCAATGAAAGAACTATACGGAGAAATCTATGAGGTTTGACAATGAATCCTTTGATAAGAAGATGGTTGAAGATATTTGTGATTTAATGGTGAAGATTATGTGGTCATCACACACACCGTTTGAGAGATATTAAAACTTCATGTTTAGGCCCATCAATTTACAAAAAGTTTAATATCTCAAATTCTTGAGGGTTGAAGCAAAACCCTTTTGTTGGACTCTCTGGGACATCATTAAAAGCCTACCCACCAATTTCAATATGAAGCAAAGAACTTTGAGTTTTTCGCTTTCCCACACCTGACTCCGGCAAACGACATGATTAGTCTTCTTTGAATTGATAGTAGAGTTTTAAAGCAGGATTATTGAGACAATAAAGATTAATTTCCATGTTGAGTTTGATATCTATTAACGACAATGGGTGAGCATGAATAAGGAATCATTAATTGCAATAAAAAAAAATATAATTATAAAAATTGTAATTAACAATCATTCGGTTGTCTCAAGGTAAACCATTAATCTTCCATGCTGAATGGGAGTTTACAGGAAACTAAGAAACAAAAAGAGTAGAGAGGGGCTCATAGCTACAAAAACCAAGAGAAACGAAAAAATGTTGGCTAAGGAGGGTGAGGGCAGACCACAACATAGAGGAAGAGAGGAGCAAATTAAAATGCCAAATGTATTTAAATTTAAAGACCAAAAGGCCCACACCATACTAAACAACATATGAAAAATAAATTGAATTATAAAGTTGCATACGTGGGTAAAGAATGCCAAGAGGTCTGGAGTAAAATTTAAAATATGATACACATTTCTATGAAAGGAGGACAATGATTGGTTAAGGAAAATGAACATGCATGCTACGATGAGAGTGGAGAGGAAAGAAAAATCAACATACGCAGCCAAACCATGATTTTCATCAAGTATGTAAGAATGATGGAGGCCGCGCTTCATGAAAAAGAAGAGAACATGAAAAAGAAGTGGACAAAATCGATGCAGATTTAGAACCTGAATGGATGGCTTAAATTTAATCTTGGATCAAGAGTTTGATCCATGATTTATGGATGTGTTGAGGAAAGGTGGCAATCATGGATGAGTTGGGTGGAGATAACTAAATAATCAACTCATTTAATTGGTTTTGGTTGATAAATTTATCTTTTAAATAATTAATTCAAATTGACTCCATTCTTCCCAAAGAAAGACTAAATAGATCACCAACAGTTGGAAAGATCACCATTGCATTGGTGATCTTCCTTTGAATTTTAAGAGGTACAACTACCTCATATGATATGAATTTATATTTTTAACTTAAAAGAAAATGGGGGCATGCTTTTAAGTAGAAAGCAAGAAAGGAAGATTGACACCAACCCATAACCATGAAACAAATGTGATTGAAATCAACTTCTAAATTACTAACTGAACTGAAAATAAATTTCCAAGCTACTAACATCATGACTCAAAGATTAGATTACTAATTGCTAGCTAACTCAACTCAAAGTAATCTTGACTTCCACCGAAGATATATGAATGAAACACCATGAATACCACATCCAAAAAGAGAAGGAATATCCTAACACTTATCAGAGCTTACAAACTTATTCATAAATTCTAAGTACTTCATTTAAATTTACTACTCTCAAACAATAAACACCTTCAGAAAATAATCAAAACTACAAAACTTGATCCTTATTCAGATTGATTCTCACTCATGCATCACAGTGCAAGGGGGATCAAAATTTGAACCCCCTTCATATCCAATTCCAACATATTTAAAAAATTTAAATCATAACAATTGACCATTTCTTGAAAACGAATTCTTGGGGAAGAGTAACTACCACCTCAACAAATAAGCATTTCACGGGAGGTTAGTTGAGCTTTGTCTAATTAATACATATACACATTAATGGCCATTTTTAGGAATGGTTATGATTTCCTCACATTCTTCGATTGATTAGGATAGGGGAATAAACCACCAACCTTGCAGACGAGTCATGTGTCCTTCAACTCGTGTGAATAGTTTGTATCTTCTCAATTTGTCAATTAATGACATGCCAACTAGGAGCATATTTGTGTGGGTAGTTTAAATACAAGGATTTCTCGATGCCAAGGCACATTTTGCTAGATTTTCATCACATCACTTGTTGAGCTCATTAAATTTGAAGCAACTTGAATGTCCTTGATTCATTAATTGCTTCTCAAGCGAACTCCACTCACTCCTATTTTTCTATAAATTAGCTATAGTTCCTTCATTTTCTTCAATGATAATCACAATTTCAAACATGTCGAGCACTGCTAGCAACACAACTTCTAAGAATAAGAGTGACTTCCTCACTATTGAGTGAGGAGAATGTACTATCGTGTAGAGGTTGGTCGCGGACCAACTCAGAGAAGTGTTCCTCATATGCAATGGTGTGGAAGAGGGAGTAATCAAGAAGATGATTGGTGAGCACTTTCTCTCCCAAGTGCATGTGCACAACTCAAAGCTATTGAAGTGTTTTCTTTATAACATTATCCACACCTTTGAGAAGTTTGAGTGGGGAATCTAGGCTACTGAACGCCTGGTAAGGCTAGTCTATCTACCCTATGTCAAAGATACTATGAGGAACTTGTCTGAGTATCCACACACTAGTCTAGTGGGTGATGCAATCTACATTTTCATGGCCTTGAGGAATGAGCTAGCTAGACAAGTGGTTGCCTTACTCCACGCTGGATTGGAGTGCAACATAATGGAGACTTTCACCCATTATGTGGAATTAAATGATAACCTCTTCTCCCTTGCTTAGATAGAACACCTCCAGGAGGTGATAGAGGGAATCAAGATCCTTATGTTCACTCTTTGTGTTTGAAACTCGTGTGTTGAAAGCTCCAATTTTTTGGCTTGTAATACAATATATACATATAAATATATAAAAAACTTTTTGGATTTCAACTCAACTTTGTGTAATGTGATAATTTTGTACTTTAAGTTCTGTATTTTCATGTCACATGCAATTCCATTCTTCATTTTTCATATTTTAATGTGTCTCAACGGTTATGCATTCAGATGTTATCTCTACAAATATGTTTGTTTTTTATATCATTATTTCCTTCTATGAATAGATTTTAAATAATAGCTCATAATCAATTGAAATGCATAAATGTCGGACTTTGGGTAGGGCTCCCAAAATGCTTTTAGAGTCCGATTTAGTTCTATAAATAAACTCATCACCTGCCCTATCAATTCCATGCACAACTCACTTCATAAATAATTTTAGGGCCCCCCTTTTTGTTAAGGCTTTCAAAAAGAACCCAAGTAGCAGAAACACTTAGCATTTTAGAAAATCTTCCATGAAAAATGAGTTAGGTTTCCCAAACCCTATGGGGGACCAACAAAGGTTTGGGAATCTAACAAAATTTTTGAAGAGAAATTATTTTCGCTTATCTTCTTTCATTTTTTTGACATATGCCCAGGTTATCGAAACCACTCCAAGACTCGATAACTATTCAAAAACTTAACAAGGGCCAATGTAAAGATGACTTAGGAAAAACTCGTTAGACTGTCGGGTGAGAGAAAGTTTGTGAAAACTTTGTCGGATTTCAACGCAACTTTGAAAACCAAGGCTTAAATATGATAACTTGATGCGATTAAATTTGTTAAAGGGGGTGGATATGTTTTTGAAACAGGGCAACCGAAAATGCGGTAATAATTGGTGAGTTGATAATTAGCTAATATTTTATTTAATTTATGAGTATTAGTGAACTAAATTTATGAATGAGTGAGGAAAATTTAAATGATTGCATGAGGATTAGATGAGTGAGTGAATTGCTTGCATGAAAGAGTTAATTATTTGTATGAAAGAGTCAACTAATTAGATGAATGAGTTAACTAATTTTAATTGATTCATTGTGTATGCCCAAGTTATGAAACCACTCTAGTACCCAATAGCTATTCAAAAACTTAGCAAGGGTTGATGTAAAGATGACTTAGGAAAAACTCATTAGACCATCGGGTGAGAGAAAGGTTGTGAAAACTTTGTTGGAGCTCGACACAACTTTGAAAACCAAGGCTTAAATATGAAAACTTGATGTGTTTAACTTTGTTAAAGGGAGTGGATGCGTTTTTCAAAGGGGGAAACTAAAAATGCGGTAACAATTGGTGAGTTGATAATTGGCTAATATTTTATTAAATTTGTGAGTATTAGTGAACTAAATTTATGAATGAGTGAGGAGAATTTAACTGATTGCATGAGGATTAGATGAGTGAGTGAATTGCTTGCATGAAAGAGTTAATTATTTGCATGAAAGAGTAAACTAATTTTAGATGAATGAGTTAACTAATTTTAATTGATTGGTTAGCCAAATAAGGTGGCATTCAAGGATTTCTATTATGTATTTGTGGATAATATGACAATATGAAGTGGATTGTAATATTTTAATTTATTTATTTATGAAAATTGATTTATTTTATTTATTTAAATAAGTGAGAAAAATTAGCTCAACTTAATTAAATAGTAAGAATAGATTAATTAAATGATAATGGATGATTAATGGTAATAAAATGATAATTATTATCAAAGAATGATGTAAATAGTAAATTAATGTTGGAGGTAGAATTTTAGTGCATAAGTCATTTGAACGATATGATTCTAGTGTATTTAATCATTTTTCATAATTGTTTGAGTGAAATGGAATCTATCTTCTTAGAATTTATTTTATAATTACATAATTGTGTGAGTAATTTATCTATCTTTTTCAATATTTCCTAATTGCATGAAAAGAGTTAAATTAGACATTTATTAAAAAGAAACACAAAGCTCTAATAGTAATGAAATAATGCCTTGTATTATGTATTTGGGAATAAAAATCAAGAGAGGATTTTTTGAAAAAAGAAATTGTTTAAAGGGAAAAAGTGATGCTCATTTTGGGCATGAGAAACTTCTAGACTACATATTTTTTAGCATGGGAATTTTGGGGGGCCACACCTTGCTCTACTTCTCTCCTCTTGTCTTGCTTATAATTTTGTAATAACTTCTTGGATTGGAGATTAAATTAGATATTTTTTAACATGAAATTTTTTTATTTTTTTTTTGGGGGGGGGGGGGAGGTTGCACATTGCTCTCCTCTTCTCCTCCTTTGGTGTTTATAATGTTGTATTGATTACTTGGATTGGAGATTAGACTCGACATTGGGATTGTTGGGTAAAGTGATAAAACTACTCCAAACCTTATTCATTTTTCTTCTTTACAATTTGTTGGTAAGTGTATTAAATTGCGAGTTATATGGGTATTGTGGTGTTACTTTAGCCATGCCCACCTTATGTTGTTGTATATGACATTAATTTTTGTAGGAGAGATTATATGGGCAGATTATTAAGTTAAATTTGATGTTTCACAAGGTTTTCTATTTTACACAAAGCTATGATAAATATTTTGCAAAATATTATATGGTTCAAAAATTGTCTGTTTAAGGAGCTCCAAAAGGGTATACTTGGAATTCTAATATTATATTTTAAAGTTTGGGTTAATGAGGGGTAATAAAGATGATTAATTAAAAAGAATGGGGCTACACGTTTCACACATAGAAAAGACTTAATCTGTGAGCTCATTTGTTGTATGCTCATGTGGGCATGATTTAGGATTTATGACCATAAAGGACATGGGGTGATCCTAGGGATTGATATAATGTCATTAGGGATTTTGTTGGATTGGAATAATCCTCAACTTTCTTGTGGTGATCATAGATTCCATGTGATGATAATCCATTAGTGTATTATGATGCTCCCCTCTTTTCTTATACATCAGATTATGAATATTATTAGTATTTATGAACTATATTATATATGTTTTATTGGTATATTGTTCCTAATCTCATATGTAGGTACTATTTATATGTTGTACTTTGGTTGAGATAGTCACGTGCCATACTTTTATGTGTGGTGTGTTTATTGAATAACTACTCAATTGGTTGTTTTCTAGTTCAAAAGGGTGGGTATAAGGGTTCCCCATGGTTAGGTAGAATTGAACCACCATTGGATCCTGTGGATCTTTGTAACATCATAGAGTGTGTGCAAGGATATCATGACCTTGATAGAGGTGGTAAAGTTATCATTTTGTCCTATTATTGATTATGTTGGATTTAGGTTGCTTCAATCCTTATATATGAAGTATAATTTTAATTAAATACATCTATGTAATGGATTGCAATCCACCCACCTTTGGTGTATGAGCCTTGTCAATTATTTTATTCCAACTCAACCTTAGAGTTGAATGTATATTGTGTTGGGGAACACTTTCCAAGGACTTAGGAGATACATGAAATATGTTTAGGATTGTAATTAAATGGAATTAATTCTAAATGGTAGGAACATGTGGGGACGCCCAAGAAGAGCTCCTACAAAATAGGAGCACATGGGGCACCCACATGGAAGATGGAACCCACCTTGAGTTAAGTTAACTGTTTGGAGAAAGATAACACTTCAGTAATGCATGAAGTTCAGTTCAATTCAAATTAGTTTAGTTTAGTTCAATATCAGTTTAGTTATGGTTCAGTTAGGGATTGATGTTTACATGCATGAAGTTTAGTTTAGTTCAAATCAGTTTAGTTTAGTTCAATATCAGTTCAGTTCAGTTCAGTTATGGTTCAGTTATCTTTAGTTGCATGTAGTTAGTTTTAGTTGAATGCTAGTTGACTTCAGTTGACTTAGAATGCATGACTAATGACTCTAGTTGCATGACAAATAACAGGTGATACATTTAGTTAAGTGGGGATGATCAATCATGCATGATATTTGCATGAATGGTGGAGAGATATGTTTCAGTTAACAAAGATGTACTTGGACCCACCTTGGGCGCCCAAGTTGGAATCTTGGAGTTAACACTTTTGCATGAGAAGATATTTTATATGGCTGAGTTAAGTGGGCCCATTCTTGGGCACCAACTTTGAGGAGAAGCTTACAAGATATCTTTTTAATCAACGTTGAGTCAGGACTTCAGTTTTGGATGCCCAAATTGATGAAGGACTTGGTTTGACATTATTTTTCACGGAAGAACTCTACTTGCAAAGAATAGGCATAGGTTTTGTGAGATAAGCTTTGTGCTTTGTAATTATAAACTCTTTGAAGTTTACAAGGCTCATTATTGTCTATAAATTGCAGCAAGTTGAATATAGTTTTATCAAATTTTATTGCAGGTTGTGAAGAAGAATTGTTGAAGGAAAAAGAAGCATCTCAAGCAAGGATTGGTAAAGAATTATTGTAATCTTGTTCTAAGGTTAAATAATACAAGCACTATTGATTCTAGTGGTGGAGTTTTTTCCTGAAAGGGTTTCTCCACGGTATATGATGTTTCACTTCTATCTTCTAGTCTTATTCTTCTACAATCTTCTGTCTACTTCTACAAATGGTAAAATGAATCTAAACAGATAATCATCCACAAAGAAATTGTAACAAAGAACACTTAATTAGATCTATAGTATAATAGATTTACAAGTTTTAAAGCTACATAATTACCTCCATTTCAACATATTGTAGGTGTAATGAAATTCTCAAGTTTTGGTTATATTTGTGAAACATTATAATATAACATAATTTATAATTTGTGATAGAAATGAACATGTAATTAGAATAATTCTAAGGTAATTACTTGCTTTACTAACATGTGTTTCTCTTGATTATAAAGAAGATATCATTTTGGAGTATTTGTTTCCCTTGATTGTCTTGTCACTCCCTTAGAATGAGTAGGTCTATATAATTATGGGAGCTTGTCACTGATTTTATTTAGTATTCAAATTTGGACTTACAGATTGAAGTCTAAAGTCCAAAGTAGAAGTTCAATCCTACCCTACAAGTCTGCTTAAGTTTGTGTTCAGACTAAATTGGACTATCTTTACACATTGTTAGTTGCACATCATACCCCAAAGTTTGAGTTGGTATATATTATAACCCAAAGTTTGAGATAATTGGGAAGTGAAAAATGAACCTTGAAGCCAAAATTACACACATTAGAGCCCAAAGCCCAAGATTCTTAGTTGGTGTGCATCAAACTCTAAAAATGAAGATACTTGGTATGTGCAAATTAGAATTTGAAGTCTAAGTTGGTACAAATTTGTTTGTGTTCCCATAAATTTTGAATGCAAGAAAGCAACTTGGAAAGAAAATTGTAGGCATAGAAACTTTGAATCTTCACTAGACCTTATTTTTTGTTCTCATCACAACAATTTAACCTTGCCCAAGTAAATCTTCCAACTATGTTACCATGTTTAGTGCATTAGTGTGTGTGCCAAGTGGAATATCATGTTATGTTATAGTGCCTTGAGCACATAGGTATGCAATGTGGCATTCTTAGTGTTGCATTCTTGTTAAAAAAGTTTGTTCATTCATCTTTAGATTGTTAATGCCCTAGATGAAAGCGTGAGGTATTACATTAAAATATACAAAATGTTTATTTTTAAATGTTATATGCATGAGTACAAGTGACAAGAACATTGAGCTTCTCCAAATATTCCAAAAAAATATATAATTTGAACCAATGTGATGCCATACAACTAGAAGTGGTTGGAAATGACTTTTTAGCTAAAAATACTTATAGTTAGATCTATGTACTAAAAATATGCCCAACAAGGTGACACATTGTCCTTTCACCCGATATTATTTTTCTTCGACTTTAGATTGAATTTAACCATAAAATTATTTATGGAGACAAGTTATTTCATCTTTTTAACCTCCAAGAGATTGAAAGTTGGGAGCATTTCAAGTTAAGATGTGTTAGATCTATTATAAAATTTGGGAAAGGAATTATTACCTTGATAGTTCATCAACAACTGCTCGGAGCAGAGCGAGAAGGCTTCAACCACTCGATTGTTGGGGATAGAACATAACATCACCTCCTGGAAGCCTTCAAAGGATTGATTAGAAGGTTTCAGGAAGGAAAGAGCATATATAGTTTTTTTAGTACACACATCTATAGAAGTCTCTTTCATCCCTAGTCCCTCCTGCCTCTTGATCAAACTTCAGGGTTAGGGTGAAATAGATCAGATGGATTGGCATTTTTGGATTAGAGGAGATTTTTGAGATGTTCCAAAGAGAAAAATATTTCTTGAGCCATCCACCTCAATTGTGTAATAGGTAGGGCCTCAATAGGCAGACATGAAGAACAAGATTCCAATAAATCCATGTTCTTTTGATGTCTCAATAAGAACAAGAGATTACAAAAATGATCCTCGTCTACCAAACTAGTTACCTTATTTTTAATAGTCCATTTATTATTAATGTGATAAGAACCATGTAATTAAATTACAGATATCCACTCTAATGAATATATGCTATGTAACAGAATATTCTTCTTGACATGTTGTGAACAGGTTTCCAAACCCCTTATCCCAATATTAGATACGCATTCCTATATTTATTTAATAATGAGGTACTTCTAATTCATTTAATCCACGTTAGGAGGAGATGGAAGTTCAAACCATTGTGATACCAAAATTTTCTTTTTCATGCTCCTTCGCTAGGAGAGTTTTTTCTCAAGAAACTTTATAATCATACAAAATATATTACATTGATCCACTTTATTAAGAATCTTGTGGTTATTGATAATCACTTTATTTTAAAAAAATATATAGATATTTGATAAAAATTCATACCAATTTTTTAATTGTTATTCTTCAAAATATAATTTTGATAATTTTTATTTATTTATTCTAAAAAAATTGAAGTCAATTTATATTTTAGATTGGATACTTCAATTTTAACATCATCCATTTTTTTTAGTATTAATTTATTTTGATCGTTTGATACATTAAAATAAAATATTCAATTTGAGTAAAATAAATATATTTGTTTTTAATTTAAATAGAATAAATTTTAATAAAAAAATTTAAAAAATTATTATGTTAATTTCTAAATAGAAAGATATATAAATAATATTAATATCTTTGAAAAAAATTATTTTTCTACATTTAAGAAAAACAAATATAAAAAAAACAATTCCATATCTATATTTAATAATAAAACAATATTAAAAAGTAACACAAAATTCCCCTTCCTTCCTCTGCACTGAAATTACCTAGTAATACTTTTCATATAAGTGGCCTCATCACAAAAACACTATTTAAAACGAAACTGACCGTACATATATATGCATGTCCTATCTAGTAACAAGGCTATAACCAGTCGAAATCTAATCTTAACGTATTCATGTACATACAAAGCTCCCCACCCTACAGCCATGGCGAAATTTAAGATTTATTCTGACACATTCCTGAACAAAATTTGAGTGTGCACGCGCATGTTTCATTGCAGTAGCAATAGAAATGGCTATCAGCGTATCATGGTCTTCGTGGAGGGAGGCGACAAAGCAACGGATTTCACTGCTTCTCCTGCATCACCATTTTTTTCTGCCGCTCTATCAGTTGCAAGTTACGCTGTGTTAATGCAAATGGAAATGAAAATGAAGGACGAATACCTGTTTTAGCGAATTTGACTTGATGATACTCCTGGCACAGGGCACAACACTCACACAGGCAATGGACAAGGAAGTCAGAGGTTCGATTCCCGGGAAGCTGCAGTTTCATTCTCAGTCTCTCTCGGTACCCACACGAATAGCAACAGTGCAGGCCCAGTAACAACAATACACAGTACACGCTGCTTTTCATTACACACGCCACTGTTACACCGACACCCAAAAAACGTTACACCCACATTATAATAGCAATTAAAAGAACAAAACAAAAATCCCACCACTGGCTTACACGCCGAGGCGTCGTCTGCAAAGCGAGCAACACTTCCGAAGGCAACGCACGGTGCAATTGCTGTCATACAGCCTGCGCTAAAATGGATTACCCAACTGAATACATAAATACACATACATATATTTACATACATATTTCACATAAATCCTTGAACTTACATGTACAGCGATCTTCATGACAGTCGAAAATCCCTGCGCTCCAGGAATTATAGTGGTAAGCGTTAGGATTTGTTGCAGGAATGAAACGGCAGCATTGCGGGGAATAGAACTCGGGACCTCTTGCTCCTTCCCCCTTGCCCTTCTGTGGCGTTGCAGGGCCGGACTTGGGATCTGTTGCTTCGCAAGAACTTTCCATCTTTTCCCCAGGTCGGCAAATAGATGGGCGCGCAGAGTGGAGTGGTGTTAAGAGGTGTGTAAAAGGGGAAAAGTACGTGCGAGCCAGAGATTCGGGTTGTGGCAAAATCCCCTGAATGGAAAACATGCAGCGGATGTAATCATAACTGGTAACTGTCTATCGGCTGAGGCTCATTATAATGATTCATTAACCTACCTATCTATCACGTATATAGACATTTGGTGTACATAAGTATTTTGTAAAATGGAGGGAAGGAGAATGATCGAAATGCAGATAATGATGTGGGTATACGCGTGTGGAGGGGGCGGGTCGCGTGAGAGGAGAGATGATGGAGTGTTTGGCGTGCTGTCATAGAAATGGCTGTGGAATGACCAATGCTTCCAACTTCCAACTTTTGCAGTTGGGATCCCAAAACGAGATTTTCGTGATGTCAAATTACATGCGAGTAGTCGTTTGCGTTTTGGCAGTGATATGATACAGCGTACGGTGGGGATCTTTTTCTACTCAATGCCCGCCACCTCTGTCGACATGGCGTGCCTCGCTCAGTGTATTTCTATCTAGACGTATACCTATAACCCAGCTTTCATCAATTGTCACGTGCAATGCGTGCGCACAGATACTTGAATCACCGGCTTCATTTTCTAGCCCCAGATTCAATCAGATTATCTTTACATGAAGAGAGACTCACAGATGTCGAAGAAGAGGTCACATTGCAACCGCAAGGGGAATAAGTAAGAGTTGAAGTCCCCTCTCCTCACCCTAAATGTTTCTATACATTCTTCATTTGAACTTAATTCTAACGATATCTCCTCTAAAAATTTCATCTATAACATTGTTGAACTCGAGTTGTTCGTTTCCCAAGAAAATAGTCCCTAGGGAAGCTAGCCACCCTCTTTCCTCCCACTCCACCTATGTCACTTACATCTATTCCAATGACAAACTCTACATCTATTGAGCAAATCATTTTAACCAACCTATATTCCAATACTCCTCTTATCCCTCCAAGTTTGCCCCCCCTACAAATCTCTTCATCCTATCATTGAGCAAGATATATATTCCCTTGTATGTACAAGTCCATCTCCTTTCATCATCTCCTTCTACATCCTTAGACAATGGGTGAAATGTTCATTGTAGGTGTGGAGATTGATAACAATCTTCTTCATTGTCCCACTTTAATCTTAAGTCACTTCTACCATCTACTTTGGTCTCTTTTGAGTAACCCCATGCTCCCTACTCTTTGGTCCTTCATTCCTTGGGACTATCCCTCATCTCTCCCTTCCTTGCTCATACCACTCTTCAACAAGTTTGTATTGCTCCTTTTAATAGTTTACAAAGCAGTTCTAGAAGTTCTAATAAGAAGTTGCATAATTCTTTGTTACCTCATCGCTTTGAACTTCTTCAATAGTAACTACCTAGTTTGGTATAATGTTCAATTCTATTAGTTAGACCATGTATTATGGGAAGCCTTTTACCAAATGTTTAGAGGTCATTAGAGTAAATGTAACCAAAATTTTGGTAAGTTGGTGCTACCTCTATCCATGTCCCATGTGGTAATGTCATTAGGCTCCACCAAGAAGTTAAAAAAGTTTTATATTTTGAAGTGGACATTATGAAAAGGAATATTTTTAAGAGAACTATAAGAATTGAAAAGGTAACAAAGCAATTGAAAGAAGAAAGTATCATTTTGGAGGTGTATAAGGGATAATTGGACCCACCCATAAAGAAATAAAAATCATTGAAAGAAAATATAAAAGAGAGTCAAAAGAAATATGTTGTGTTGAATGAAAAAAATGCCTCATTATCTAAGAAAAGCCTAAGGTGGCAAAGGAAAGGATAAAAATTGTGGAGACCACAATTGATTTGTCCTAAGTAATTAGTGATCTCTGTAGACACCTAAAAATGACCTAGGCCTGCAAGCTTCATTTTTACCACTTTCGTCCTAGCATAATTAATACATTTAATTATGTCTTTGGTCCACACTCGACTATTGATTAAATAATTCAAAATTATTTAATTAATTCATGTCATTTATTCTTCATGATTATTAAATAAATAAATTCTATTTATTTATTAAATACATCATTAATTGTCTAAGTCTTCCTTTAATTAAATAAATTTCTTAATTTATTTAATTTCCCTTTCTACATTTAATTCTTCCTGATTATTAAATAAATGAATTATATTTATTTATTTAAAATTTCACTAACTATCTTAATTAAATAAATTGATTAATTTATTTAATTAACTAATCTCATCTCCCAAATTAAATAATTAAATTTAATTATTTAATTGCCAATTAATATTCTTCTCATTTTAAATAAATTAAATTATTTAAAATGTCATGTCAATCTTAACTGTCAGTCCTTTTTGATAAATAATCTGAAAAAGATTATTTATTATCTGTTAAAATCCATAATTTGAATTATTTTAATTCAAATTAGTAATTAATCTTCCAAAAATCAAGTAATCGGGCAGATTCTTGATTTTCCAAATCTTATCTTCAGTCTGAATCTTATCTCTTTGATTTTTCGAATCTTGCAAATCAGGCAGTCTTATCTTATTGATTTTTCAAAAATCTTCATTTTCTAATTAATTTTCCTCATTTATTCTCCACCGTCGATCCGATTTTATTCTAATCGTTCGATTAAAGATTTTGCCCTAACCCTAATTAGGGATTCTTAGGTGTAATATGGATCGTTCATTTCATTGATTTATCTCGTCCGTCCATTCGAAATGGCCTTTTCTATAAAATGTCATCTTCTTCTCATTTTCAAGGACACACACATTTGGCGTAATTACTATAGGCATTTATTTACTCTCACATGTTCATGATCATAGGCAATCTTAGTATTTCAATTTTGACATTATTTTAGACATAGGCATTGGTTTGTAGACATAGTCATTTAGGCATATCAAATCCTTCAAATCTTGTTGTAGGGCTTAGGCATTTTAGATTGCTCAAAAGACGAATCTGAGGGCAACATTATCCAGCAAGCAAGAAGGTATTACGAAAGGGAATCATGGAGGTATCAACAATCAGGTATAATTGTCCTTTATTTTGATTTTCCATTGTTCTTGATAGCCTCTTTGGATTTTTAATGTTTATTGATTAATAAGCTAACAACATCTAATTTTCCATTGGTTACATTGGTGAACCCGACATTTTGTAGAAAAAATTGTATTTTCTTGTTTGTTTTCACTGTTTTGCAGGTTACAGCCAAGATGTCATACGAAATCCCGTCACCTTTATTTGAGCACAGAAAAATAGGCGAATAAAATATTTTCAAATGTTTTCTGGGTTTTGTAGATCTCGGTCTCAGCTTTCCAGAACATCAAACTATTTTAAATTTCGTTAAGATTTGAAAAAGTTATGGTTGTTTTAGTGATAGCTGTTTTTTTTAATTTCATTTTTAAAACCCACGTTTTCTTTTGCATATAACATTTTTTTTGTGCAGAATCGTGGAAAATCTTTTTTTGAGTTTTGAAGGTTTAATTTTCAGCTTTCCATGGATATCTACCACTTAAAATTTTGTTAAGTCTGGAGGAAGTTATCACTATTTTAAGTTTGCTGTTTTTTTTATTTTTTATTTTTGTTACTAATCTTTGTTAGCAGTATGTGGCGTTGGAGTTTTTCGTGAGTCAAAGACATATATTCAAACTACTGACATGTGGTTTTGCAGCTACACTTGTCAAAGACTCATTTCTCAAACAGCGTGTTTGTGATTTCTAGTGTAGAAAACACTTCATTTTGGTGCTTTTAAAATGAATGCGTGTTTGTTTATGTTTGATTGTGCTTGAAGGTGGTAGGTGATTATGCTCTCACCTTGTGAAAACTAGGTGATCAGAAAACCAGACCCATCTTATATTGTGTCACTCTTACGATTTAGTAATTGAAGTATCCTCTCCCCTTGCGCTTTCGAGCGATCCTGGGTGTAAGAGAAACGGTTACTGACTCTAGAACTTGGGCCTGTTCTGGTGGGAAAAAGTACTCACCCCAGGACGACTCAGATCGGTAGCACCTTGACACCGAGGGACTTTCAACCGGTATATAAAAGTGGGTTCTTGGGGAAAGCCCAAGAATCACGAGTGTGGTTCCGACGAGATGGATCTGAAAGGGGACTCTCGCCGCATGGATCATGCCCCATGAACGGAATGCCCGAATTAAACACCTCTTGTCTTAGTGTCCAACCGTTCTATTGGCCATTGCTTGGTATAGTGCAGGGTACAGTATCATGCCCGAAGACACTCACTACTGATCCCCTTGAGTAGAGATAGCAATTCTTGGGATGTCACTACCCAAAGAATCTGAATTTGGTGTGCTCGAATGACGTTAATGAGCCGTGGAGGGGAGCCAATGCCACCAAAATTCTAAGCTATCCGCTCTCGAGAAGGAAAGGTGTTTATCACCAATCTGGGATATAAAGGTGGGCTATACCAAGTATACAAACCCTTGGCCTATTGGCCTTTTAGGATTGTACTTGTCTCATGTGTGCTTGCTTACACCAAAACATCGTGCTTGTCAAGTGTTTTCTAGATTACTCAAACAATATACACAACATTCACAAATCTGGACAAAAACAGTTGACCTTGGACAACTCAAACTTTTCAACAAGACATTAGAAAACAATCTCAGTCCTCATTTTGAACTTAGACTTGGTATTGTCCATCATAGTCCTCATTTGGTATCTAGACTTGGCATTGGTCATTTTCCTTAGTCAACATCTTCATTGTCACCTTAGCATTTGGCATCCTTTCTTGACCAATTTTATCACCTTGCATTAGTCATTTCCCTTAGAAAAACATCATTATCACTTTGCATTTAACAACATCATGACATCCACCACCTTGTCTTCCCTTCACCAAGATATGGATAGGCTTGCTAGTAAAATCGAATACGAATTACTCTGTAGAGGTCAATACCAAGAAGCCTCAGACTTTAGGAGACAATTTATCCAAGCCGAAAATCAATGTCCATACCAACAACCCATCAGTCCTAGTCCTCCGTCCATCTACCCTCACTACCAAAATTCACTTAACACAAATCCTGCCATTAATTCATAACAAATGTCTAGTTATCACCCTTATCCTAACTTTGACAAGGGAAGTCAATTGTCCACTAGTCCATTCCATGTCTCCCCATCATATGCTAGTCCTTCACCTATTAATCTCGTCCAAGTCTGCATCCCTTATCAATCATCTACCAACTCATGTCAAGTCCCCACATCATACCATACCAATCCGGTCCAAGTCTCCATGTCCTCTTTCAATCAACCTTATACCAATCCAGTCGAAGTCTCCATGTCATATCCTTGTCCTTCAACAGTTAATCCAGTCCAAGACCAGTCCATGTCCTATCTTTGTCCCTCACATGCTAGTCCAGTCCAAGTCCCCATGTCATACCCTTATCCTTCACATACTAGTCCAATGCAAGTACCCATGTCATATACTAGTCCTTCACATACAAGTCCAGTCCAAGTTCCCACGTCCTATCCTAATCCTTTGGTCATTAGTCCTAATTTCTCTCATTTATTCTCCACCTTCGATCCAATTTTATTTATGACTGTTTGATTAAAGATTTTTCCCTAACCCTAATTAGGGATTCTCAGGTTAAATCTGGATCGTTCATTTCATTGATTTATCTCATCCGTCCATTCGAAATGGCCTTTTCTATAAAATGTCATCTTCTTCTCATTTTTGGGGACACACATTTGGCGTAATTACTATAGGCATTTATTTACTCTCACATGTTCATGGTCATAGGCAATCTTAGTATTTTGATTTTGGCATTATTTTAGACATAGGCATTGGTTTGTAGACAGTCATTTAGGCATATCAAATCCTTCAAATCTTGTTGTAGGGCTTAGGCATTTTAGATTTCTCGATTGAAAAATCTGAGGGAAACATTATCCAGCAAGAAAGAAGGTATTACGAAAGGGAATCATGAAGGTATCAACAATCAGGTATAATTGTTCTTTCGTCTACTTCCTTTGTGTTTCGTAAAATCTTTGGGTTTCAATTATTATTCATTTTTTATTGCTAATTCTCCAAATCTGAAGAAATCCTCTGATTACATTGGTGAACTCGACATATTTGGACTAATAAAAAACCATTTTTGGAGTTGGTTTCTTCTTGTTGCAGGGCGTGTTTGGTTTTTGTTGCAGGTTTGGTATCATTGTGGACAAAGCTGAAGATTTGGCCATAACTTTCAAATGGCTATGTATTTGCTCACAAATTTTTTTTTACAATTTAGGGACAACATCATGCACTTTCATTCCAAAAATTAGATTTTTTGGATTTGGATTTCATTTTTTATAATTATTTTTTTTTTTTAATAAAAAATTAATTTAGGGAGTAAATAATCGAATTTTTTAGATATGTTTATATTTCTGGAAATTTCTCTAAATTTTAATAGGGGTCTACTCTTTAGTTTTTAAATTTGGAAGTGAAATTATTAATCAAAAAATAGATCTTTTAAAATTGGTGTTTAACAAAGATTGGCTTATATCTCACTCACAATTGTAGATCTGATCATAATTTTGTTTTTTCAGATTTGGGATGACATTAGACGACTCCAGTAAAAAAAATAGAATTTTAAAAGCTGTTTTGTATTTTTTATAATTTTTTTATGATTTTTCATAAAAAATTAATTTCAGGTGCAAAACAACAAATTTTTCTGATTTATTTAATTTTTTGGAAACCCCTTGAGATTTTAGACAGGATTTATTTTCTGTATTTTTCATTTTTCTGTCAAAAAATTTTCTAAAAATCAGATTTGTTGTGACTAGCTAACTCTCTAATAGTTGTTACTAATCTTTTCTTGTAGCGTGTGGCGGTTACTATTCGTGGGTTGAAGACAAACACTAAACTACTAACGGATTGTCTTGTAGGTTTGATTGTCAAAGGCCAAACAACAAAACAATGTGTTTGCATTTTTAGTAGTGTAACTCACATTTTATTTGGTGCAATTAAAACGAACCTATGTCTTCTTTGATTGATTGTGCTTGCAAGATGGTAGGTGAGTATGCTCTCATTTGGTGAAAACCTCATGATCAAAAAACCAGACCCATCTTTATTTGTTAATTACCCTTCACGATTTGGTATATCGGAGTATCCTCTCCCCTTGCGCATTCGTGTGATCCTAGGTGTAAGAGAAACGGTTACTGACTCTAGAACTTGGGCCTATTCTGGTGGGAAAAAGTACTCACCCCAGAATGACTCAGACCGGTAGCACCCTGACACCGAGGGACTTCCAGCCGGTATATAAAAGTGGGTTCTTGGGGAAAGCCCAAGAATCATGAGTGTGGTTCTGATGAGATGGATCCAAAAGGGGACTCTCGCCGCATGGATCATGCCCCACGAATGGAATGCCCAAATTAAACACCTCTTGTCTTAGTGTCCAACCGTTCTATTGGTCATTGCTTGGTATAGTGCAGGGTACAGTATCATGCCCGAAGACACTCACTACTGATCCCCTTGAGTAGAGATAGCAATTCTTGGGATGTCACTACCCAAAGAATATAAATTTGGTGTGCTCGAATGACGTTAATGAGTCGTGGAGGGGAGCCAATGCCACCAAAATTCTAAGCTATCCGCTCTCGAGAAGGAAAGGTGTTTATCACCAATCTGGGGTATAAAGGTGGGCTATACCAAGTATACAAACCCTTGGCCTATTGGCCTTTTAGGATTGTACTTGTCTCATGTGTGCTTGCTTACACCAAAACATCATGCTTGTCAAGTGTTTTCTAGATTACTCAAACAATATACACAACATTCACAAATCTGGACAAAAACAGTCGACCTTGGACAACTCAAACTTTTCAACAAGACATTAGAAAACAATCTCAGTCCTCATTTTGAACTTAGACTTGGTATTGTCCATCATAGTCCTCATTTGGTATCTAGACTTGGCATTGGTCATTTTCCTTAGTCAACATCTTCATTGTCACCTTAGCATTTGGCATCCTTTCTTGACCAATTTTATCACCTTGCATTAGTCATTTCCCTTAGAAAAACATCATTATCACTCTGCATTTAACAACATCATGACATCCACCACCTTGTCTTCCCTTCACCAAGATATGGATAGGCTTGCTAGTAAAATCGAATATGAATTACTCTGTAGAGGTCAATACCAAGAAGCCTCAGACTTTAGGAGACAATTTATCCAAGCCGAAAATCAATGTCCTTCGTACCAACAACCCATCAGTCCTAGTCCTCCGTCCATCTACCCTCACTACCAAAATTCACTTAACACAAATCCTTCCATTAATTCACAACAAATGTCTAGTTATCACCCTTATCCTAACTTTGACAAGGGAAGTCAATTGTCCACTAGTCCATTCCATGTCTCCCCATCATATGCTAGTCCTTCACCTATTAATCTCGTCCAAGTCTACATCCCTTATCAATCATCTACCAACTCATGTCAAGTCCCCACATCATACCATACCGATCCGGTCCAAGTCTCCATGTCCTCTTTCAATCAACCTTATACCAATCCAGTCGAAGTCTCCATGTCATATCCTTGTCCTTCAACAGTTAATCTAGTCCAAGACTCCATGACATATCCAGTCCAAGACTCCATGTCCTAGGTTTGTCCCTCACATGCTAGTCCAGTCCAAGTCCCCATGTCATACCCTTATCCTTCACATACTAGTCCAATGCAAGTACCCATGTCATATACTAGTCCTTCACATACAAGTCCAGTCCAAGTTCCCACGTCCTATCCTAATCCTTTGGTCATTAGTCCTTTTCAAGGCATCCCCTCACAAGCCACATCTAGTCATGAAAATTTTGTCATTGCTCAAAGTCAAATCCCATTGTCTAAACTTGAGGATACATGTCAAAATGAAAGCCCAAAGCATAACCTTATAATGTCACCCTCATGTCAAGAACAAGGTAGTTCATCCCATGACCTAATCTTTCAGCCCATCCATGAAGTCCTTCAAGACAATCATGACATCCAAAACACACCTATCCATGACAACCCCATCTTTGAACAAGACCCTACCATTGACCAAGAAGTGCAAATCTATGACAACCCCATCCTCGACCAAGACCCTACCATTGACCAAGAAATCCAAAACGATCCACTCCTTGACCTTTACGCCATTCATGATCAAACACTTTCCAATCCTATACAGGCCTCAACTATTGATAGTTTCCAAAATGAGACACTTGCCTCCATTACACACATAGACAATATTCCTCAAGCACAAGAGTATTCTAATATGGACATATTTGAAAATGATCAAGCTATAGCTGAATTTACTGGACTCTATGACACTGACCATAATGATGGCTTCGACATTTGTTTGGAAGCACCAACAGAATCATCTGAACCTGACATGTCACAAGATCATACCACATATATTAGTCATGAATATGTCCAACAAGACAATGAAGCTAAGACACTTTATCACTTAGGGTCATCTATCTTTGTCAGAGTAGGCTTTCTCGCAGATGAAAATATTACAAGTGACAGTATCCACATACCTAATGATGGGTTAGCATCTTTCTTTCAAAACAACAAATACCCCATCACAAATAGAATTTGTCAAAGCATGCAATATCAAGGAAAAGGACTAGGCATACATGAGCAAGGAATTCTAAAACCAATATAGAGGAAAATTAGACATCAAGGTCTTGGTTATTCCCTCGGATAGCAAATCAAAGCGATGCGGTGGTACCTCCTCACGATCTTGGGGGAAACCTTGTTAGATACAAACGTCAAAATGGAGTCCATGAGAAATCCTTGTCATAAGATTGCTGCCAACACCCCCTCCACCCACACCATAAACCATCATTCTATCATGAATCAACCTCCCCTTTGGGACCAACAAAAACAAAAGTTATACAAATCAAAAGATCAAAATCAAATGTCAAAGGCCATTGAATCAAACAAAAGGACAAGTGGACAAATGAAATTAAAATGGATCCCAAAGAAAGATGGATCAAACAAAGACACCAAGTCAAATACAAAAGTCAATCACAATGTGAAGCCACAAGACAAGAGGACTCCCACATACAACAAATGTCCACCTCCTTCAAAATGGTCATCAAGCAGACATCTAAAAGTGTTGGTTCCAAACACCATCCCTCCAAAATTCGTCATCCACCATCCCAAGCTTGGAAAATAAAAAGTGATTCATTCCAAACGTCCAAACAACCTTTCCATGTCTACCATCATGTCATAATCCTACATCTCGCCTAAAGTCCAAAAATCCCATGTCACAAATCTGTCACATCATGGCAGCAACTCTTTACCATAAGGACTCTCATGGCACTCTATCACGATGTGCGTATTTTGATAAGGCCAACTCTAGTATCAGAAAGGATCACAATGACGTCGATCGGATTGTATATACAAGTGCTACGATCGACAAGGACAGCTACTTGAGCGGGACATTATTGGCATATCATGGCACCAGTCTCTACATCGGCACTGTTAATGGATTCAGAACAATCAGTGGTTATCTAAAGCATCCAGGCTATCCACAAAATCATAAATACAAAAAAAAAATTAAAAAAAATAAAAAATTGTCACCCTGATGAAAACCTGGAAAACAGGCATCTTGGTGACACCAAAAAAATTCAAAAAGTCAAGAAAACAGTAAAGAGAAAAATTTCATCCAATGGTGAAAACCTGACAAACAGGCACCCTGGATAAGTACCATGATGAAAACCTGGCAAACAGGCGTCATGTGTAAAATAAATCATCTATGTGGAATCTTACACTTGGGGGCAAGTCGTCTCATTTCCCATGCCTTCCTTATGACATTGACATCCATCTAAACCCTATCATTTCCACACATTTTTCCCACTTACCTCAGTCTTGACATAAAACTGACACACATAAATCATGCTTTGGGAAAACTTTTGACATGCCTATACTTTGGTCATACATTATTCATGAAACATCATGTCATTGACCGTAAGTCTTATTGTCCTTATATGACATAGTCCTTAAAAATCATATGACAATTCCATTAGTCTCATGTCTCCTGTCTTTTACCAAGGCCACCTCTTATCCTTTCATGCCTGTCACCTATCTTGGATTTCCCTTGTCAAATGGTCTAAGGATAATCATCATCCCATCTAGTCCTAACCAAGTCATTCCAAATGCAACAAGTCTAATCCATACAAGCACATTATCTAAAATATTACTTGACTGCGTTCCTGGCCTAGCTGTAGACCACGATACTTTCATCACATTATCATCATCGTCCTCATGTTGTTTCAGGATGCGTCCTTCCCATGTCAAACAACGTTGTCATCACATGTCAATTGGTATTCAGCTTGACTAGGGGCACAATCATGTTTGTCCTTGGATTCTCATGTGTAGGCATCAATCATATGCATTTGTCACGATCCTCTTAAATGTCAAAATCCAAAAAAAAATCATAAAACGACAAAATGACAAAAACATCATAAAATGTCCTAAAAAAAAGACAAAAATATTATAAAATGTCCTGAAAAAAGACAAAAATATCACAAAATGTCCTGAACAAAGACCTAAAAATCATAAAACGTCCTGAAGAAAACCACAACAAATCATTAGACCACTCGACGAACACAAACGCAGTGTCATCTCTGGTCAAAGTCAATCAAGTCAATCAGTCCATGTCATTGTCAAACTACGTTGTCTCTGTGCACTTGCTACGTAGGCAAGACTCACATTTTGAGTCCCCGAGACATTAGGTCAGTCCTTTTAGGTTTGTCAAAATAAAATCATGACACAATCTTTGCTCATCAAGACAAAGTCATTGGTCGCGTTGAACTACGAGGTCTCTGAGTGCATGACGTAGGAAAGGCCATCTATCGATGAGCCCCCGAGGCCGCACTAGGTCAGTCCATTAGGGTTCATAGTACTACATTGGCACACACGTCAAAGGTCTTCAATCAATTTCGACATGGGGAAACTCCTAAACCAAAGTAAAATAGTCATTTGTTCAAACATGGCTAATCTCATCAACATGTCACTCATATCATCATGACAATATTGGCATACGATCAAACATAAGTCAAACTCGGTCAAAACAAGTCAAATCATCGTAAACAAGTCAAACTGTCAAAATTCGGTTAGTCTTCAAATGAGTCCTTCTGAACGATAACCTCTGTCATTTACGCCTGAGGATGTGTCCTTCCTAGGAATCATCATCGTCATTCAACATTTTGAGTGATTCTCTTGATATTTAAAGATCACTCTTCGCGACAATAGTATTCTTCAGATGTGTCCTTCTAAAGAATCAACGCTGTCATTTATGCCTTAGGATGTGTCCTTCCTAAGCATCATCATTATTTAGAGGGACCCCTTACAACCATTAGGGATCAAATCCTCTCGACATCGGCATTATTCAGGATGTGTCCTTCCTGAATTCCCCAATTCTCAGCATTTTCCAAGGTCAATCAAAACTTTAAACATTTCGACATCTTGACATTATCAAACATGGCATCTTGGTGCCAGAATAGTGAATATCCAGATGCACTTGGCAAACACTTGACAAATTGTCTTTTTGATCTTTTATCATGTTATTAGTTTTTCAGCGAGATCCCAATAAGCAGGATTTAGAGAAGCAGCGGCGTAGCATGACAATTGACGCGCATGACTATTAGCTTCTCAGCGAGGTCCTGATTCTGGGATTTAGAAAAGCAATGACATATCATGATAGGGACTTTATTTTTGTATTTTGACAGTCATGTCACTAGTTTCTCAAGGAGGTCTTGGAAACAGGATTTAGAGAAGCAGCGACATTTCATGATTTGTCCTTGTCTTTTTCTGCTTGTGGTTGATTATGACAACAAGACTGGGGCAATCATGCTCATAGTAGGAGTCATGATCATCCTTGTCTGTGACTGTTTGTCTTAGGTAATGGTACGACCTTGTACACCTTGATCTATATCATATCATGGTGTTTGTTGGCCATCACAACAATCTGCCCAATGATGATTAAGAGCAATAAATATTAATAGTCCTATGGTAAGGTTTGAAGGATTTGGTCTAAGAATTAACATGCATCTTCATCATGCAATTCACGTGATATTCAGTCTTTTCATCACTGGGTGGTACCGCAACCCTCCTCATCATTCTTCCTCATCTTATTTTGCACTGCATTTTTTGAGTCACAATGCAACAAGCAACATTATGACAAAGCACCTATGACCTAGGCCTGCAAGCTTCAACCACTTTCGTCCTAGCATAATTATGACATCTCACATTATATTGATTAAATAATTCAAAATTATTTAATTAATTCATGTCCCATTACAAAACGAGGCATCAAGCTTAGAGTCACTTTTCTTAGTCATAACTTGGATTGGACTCTTTAGCGGTCGATTATCTCTGAAGAATTGAATCTTCAAATCTCTATCAATCCAACAGCAAACTGTCGAAGTCTATTTCTATGCGTCCATTCGGGCCTTTTCTATAAAATGCCATCTCTTCTTTTTTGGGGACACACATTTGGCGTATTACTATAGGCATTTATTTACTCTCACATGTTCATGGTCATAGGCAATAGTATTTTGATTTTGGCATTATTTTATAGTTCATAGTCATAGGCATATCAAATCCTTCGAATCTTGTTGTAGGGCAGGCATTTTAGATTGCTCGATATCTGAGGGAAACTTATCCAGCAAGCAAGAAGGTATCGATGAAAGGGAATCATGGAGGTATCAACAATCAGGTATAATTGTTCTTTCGTCTACTTCCTTTGTGTTTCATAAAATCTTTGGGTTTCAATTATTATTCATTGTTTATTGCTAACTCTCCAAATCTAAAGAAATCCCCTGATTACACAAATAATCCTCCCAATGTGATTGTTGGTCCATTACATACATTCTAAGCATATCCTCTAATATTTGATTAACTCTCTCCGTTTGTCCATCAGTTTGAGGATGATACGTTGAACTAAAGTTCAACTGTGTACCTAGAGCATGTTGTAATGAAATCCATAGGGCTGAAGTAAATACGGGATCTCTATCAGAAATAATCCTACAAGGAATCCCATGCAATCTAACGATGTCCTCCATAAATATTCTAGCTACGGATGAAGCATTATATGATGATCGTACAGGTGAAAAATGAGCTACCTTAGTCAATTGGTCAACAGTTACCATAATAGCATCATGTCAACGTGATGACGTAGGTAACCCTACAATAAAGTCAATGGATATAATATCCCATTTCCATTCAGGAATGAGATGTGGCTGCAATAATCCAGCAGGATGTTGATGCTCAACTTTAACTCATTGGCATTTAAGACATCTTGATACATAATCAGCAATATCACATTTCATACCAGGCCAGAAATACAATTGCCGAAGATCGGCATGCATTTTCTTAACACCTAGATGAGCTGAATACGGAGCTCGATGTGCTTCAGTCATAATTAACGTATGAAGACCCTCAAAATTTGGTACATAAATATGACCTAAATGCCGTAATATACCATCCAGTTCTAGGACATACCCTGACAAAGACATCTCTTTAATTGCATAGCAGATATCATCCACAAAGAGATAGGTCTTTGAACACCTATAATTTCCACTTTCGCACCTAAATCATTAATGCAACTAACTGTCTTAAGTCGACAGTCAATCACATCATGATAAGATGCTAGCCAATCCATACCTAGAACTATGTCATACGATCCTAAAGGTGTAACATATAAATCTATTGAAGTAGTTAACATACCAATTTTAAGTTCACAATTATGTACTAAGTTCTCTACTGCTACTTTCACCCTAGAGGCGAATTCAACCTACCACTTACCACTTTGCTTTACCACCACAAGACCACATCAGTCAATGATGGTTGGTGAACTAAAGGAGTCGGTAGCTCCAAAATAAAAAAGAATGGAAACACTAACACCATGTAACTTACCTGAAGTCTCGACCACTATGTTCTGGTGATCGGCTTGGCAGTCATTAACCATAGCATATACTGTGTGTGATCATCCTGCATCACCCACTGTAGGCTCTGAAGCTGTAGGTTGAGGCCCAAAACTAGTAGAACCTCTCATCGGACACTGCCTAGCAATGTGTCCCTACTGTCCACATGAGTAACAACCTGTCCCTCTACCGAACCCTCTGCCACCCGAAAGTGCATTGGATTGCTGGAAACTACCCCTACTGATAGTAGACTGAGCACTCTGTGCAGGCTAATCTTGCCTATTGCCCTTGTTGCGCCACCAGTTGCGACCCTTTCCTATTTGTGGACTATTACCTTATTGTGGTTGTGGATTATTATTCTTTTGAGGTGTATGTTGTTGCTGTTATTGCCCACCCTTTGAGGGTGTCTGTTGGTTCCTAGTGGAATCCCCTGTCTGTGCCTATCCACCCCATGGACTAAAACTTGCTGCAGGAGCACTACCAATCTGTACTCCTGTGTGACCACCTAACACCATAACAAGGTTCTCCTCCACTATGCGAGCCTTCTCCACCGCAACTTCCATTGTCTTTGGCTCAAAGACTCTGACACCACCACTAATGTGGGCATTTAAAGCCCTGATGAAGTGTTGTACTAGCATAGGCTCATCATCGCCAATACCAGCATACTGCTTAAGTTCATAGAATCTATGTTCATATTGCTCAACAGAAAGAGCCAACTAACGTAGATCATGGAACTCGTCAGCCCGTCGCTACCTCTAGTGTTCCGATAGGAACCGTGCTCTAAACCTCTCTAGAAACATCTCCCAAGACACTTACCCAATATCTAAGTGAAGCTTCTGCTCCTCCAGGCGCCACCAAGTAGAGGCAAATCCTCTCAGATGCATGATAGCGCATCTCACATGGGTATTGCTACCATAAGGGTGCATGGCGAAGCATCTACCAAAATCCAGTAGCCAGGTCTTAGTCTCTAATCCACCTCCTGTACCATCAAAGGTAGGAGGGTGTGCCCTCAGTAAATCCCTCATGTGTCCTACAGTAATAGCATCCTGATGCACTGTATCATCTACTCTCCTAGGAGATCTATCTCTCTCTCTAACAACCTCCTGCTCAAATTCCTGTCTAGGTCCAAGATGAGCTAGGACCTCCTCTAATATAGGACATATCTATGAACCCTCTACTCCTGACTGTTCGGGATTCTATCCCTCATTCCTCTAATCCAATTGTTCTGCCTGATCACTTTGATGTGGGCTCAGAGGGGGAGTAACCTGAGGGATTGGCCCTCAGCCTCCACCTCGACCTCTACCATGACCTCTTCCACCATGCCTAGGCATGTTCCTACACATAACAATAATGAGTCTTAGATACTATTCAACCAAGGTTAACAAATAGTGACACTACGTACTAGGTCAACTTAATGGGCTCGCGATTACCCAGAGTGTCTAGTGTTTGTAACCTTGGCTCTGATACCAATCTGTAATGCCCTGTCATAATAACCTAAGGAATGTTGCAATTGTGTATAGAAGTGAAATATATATTTTTTAAAGTAATAATATTAAGTTAATTAGTTGCATACATTCACTAAGTTACGTGACGTTACACTACTTGAGTTTCCATAGATGACTTTAGTATTTCGCATTGCATATATTTAATTATTCATATACTTAAAAATAAGCATTACATAACATTTGAAATTCCATTCAAGATAATATAAAGTACAAACATGTTTCTTACATTGCATTTGACAAGATATTACAATACTCATTCATTTGATGAGGTAGATCAATAATAATTACATTTTATAATGTTCACCTCATAAACAATTGAGGGATGTTTTACAATACAATTTTTACAATAATGCAATAAAGAAAGTACATCTATATCCAAGTATGAGCTCTCCATCCATGAAGCTCTCGTTGCCATGATCATAAACTAGGAACCCAATGGAGTAAGGTGCATGTTCCACCCAACCATGTGGTACCCGTAGGTCCACCCCCCTGTGCTAGGAGATAGTAATATGGTTACCTATACATAATCTACTAACCCTAGACACAAGTACAAAACTAACTGATGGTTACATTGCTTCAAGATTTTAGACAATCGAATGTACTAAGTACACAAGGTAGACTATTATTTTAGGTGGAGTGCCATCACAACATTGCAAAGGTTACCCTGGTGTTTCTTCCTAGATTTTGGCCCCCAACATGGGTTACCCTAGTAACCTCTTACGAAACCTGGCCCCATTTGCAAACTATTACGAAATCGAATATCTTTTTAAGGAAACAAGATATCGATTTACCATTCTAGGCCTTCCCAACTTATACTCAAGACTGAACTAGCTCAAGAGTCATAAGTGAGGCATAATCATCGTATTAAGGATTTTAATTCTAACTACTGTGTTGTTTAGTTATCACTGACTTACTAACTCTTCGTAAGTTACCCTGACACCAATTTGTGTGTCGGCCCTCACATAGAGCCACTCCCCTAAACATAACAAGGATATACTAAGTTTTCCTGACTAAGGTTTACAAGGTGCACAAAATTCAATCACATAACAACAAATGACACACAATGGTCATTAAAACTTTTATTCATAAACCAGGTATCAATATACCATATTCCAAAACGTGCACAACCCAAGTCAACATCAAGAAACACATATGAACAATAACATTACCCTTTTCTATACAATTCGTTCTGGAAGACTTATACATCTAAGACTTTCACAATTTGCCCAAATAGAACATGACTAAAAGCAAATTTGAAAATAAACGTCTATATTAGGATATACTAAATCCAATCAATTAGAATATGATGTACAATATTAAACAACTAGAGTTTAATTTATTTTTGATTCAATACCAAAAATGAAATCTATGCTTTGCTTAATTTCATAAACATTTATTGTAATGAAATATATAAATACTTCAAAATAAAAGTCCATTCCAAGCACAAATATCATAATCAAGATAAATTAATTATTAAAATATCTATATCTAGATATTTAATAAATTATTTCTTTTAAATATCTCATTTAAACATGATAACTCTTCAAATAATATTTTTAAACATTTAAATAAATATATATAATTATAAATATTATATATATACATTTTATATATAATATATATTATATTATTAATATACATTATATATATCACATATATACATAATAAATATAAAATATATATATTTATTAATACTATAATTAATAATTAACAAAATTGCGAATTTAAAAAAAGAACGCAATAAAAACATAACACACATTAGAAGTTAGGGCAAAAGCCCTAACCCCATGCACTGTAGGTAGGGCTGCCTTCGCAGCTCGCCCCACAGGCTCGGCCACAAAGGTTAAGCCGAGTGTTGCCCGCAAGGGTGCGTTGGGCTCGGCCCTCCCTGTCGTGCCCCTGCGGGGACAGCTGCGGGTAGCCCCACCTCACACAGGGCTTCGACCCTCTAAAGTTTAATATGTTTAAAAAAAAAAAAATCACAAAAATAAAATAGACGAGTTTAAGTTTAATATCCGACTACGGATATTTAAATTTTGTTTCCCAAATATTTTTCGAATCCCAACTTGCCCGTACGGTGAATTCAATTAAATAATCATAAGATTAAAATAAGTTTCTTTCACAATCTAGTTTATATATATAAGATAAAATATATGTATAAATATATATATATATATATATATATTTATATATATATATATTTATACAAACTAATAGGTTTTTCATACAGAGAATTTTAGAAAATTCTATAGAAGTTCAACGGGGTTCAAAGGGAAATAGGGGAATTTCACAGTACGCATAAAATTTATTTTCCAAATGAATTCTAATTTTTAATTCTAGAAATATAAATTTCATTTTCCCATATATCAATAATTTCCCTTCATACAAACTCATTTTTCCAGAAACAAAGTACCATAGTCTAATAGTATGAGAACATGTAACCAAAAAACATAATCATAAATGGAGGGGTACTTCAAGGTGTCAGCAAAGAAGAGTTACTTGAACAACTCAAGGATTACAAAGAAAAATGTGACAATCATAATAGAGAAATATTTGTTAGCAATATGAGGATTGTCACTGCATTTTTGCATATATATATATATATATATATATTATTTTACAAACTAATAGGTTTTTCATACAGAGAATTTTAGAAAATTCTATAGAAGTTCAGCAAATAGGGGAATTTCACAGTACGCATAAAATATTATTTTCCAAATCCATTTTTAATTCTAGAAATATAAATTTCATTTCAATAATTTCCCTTCATACAAACTCAAATAAAACAAAGTACCATAGTCTAATAGTATGAGAACATGTAACCAAAAAACATAATCATAAATGGAGGGGTACTTCAAGGTGTCAGCAAAGAAGAGTTACTTGAACAACTCAAGGATTACAAAGAAAAATGTGACAATCATAATAGAGAAATATTTGTTAGCAATATGAGGATTGTCACTGCATTTTTGGAACATTTATATAAATGGGTCAATAATAGATTGAATAGCATTCATGCTAGCTATTCTTCCATGAAGTTTGCTATAAATAATTTTGATAATGATAAAGAGATAGCCATCCCACTAATTGAAACATGGATTCCTAGGTTACAAGAGTTGAGGATGATGCCTACGGGAGCCAAGCATGACAATAATAAGCTTGAAAAGCTCAAGCCTACCATAAAAATTGTAAATTGAATTCAAGAACGAAGGGAAACTATAGAGCCTTTGGAGGAAAGGATAAGGGAATTGATCAAGAATTTTCATGAAACACATCATGGCCTCCTCCCATCCATTTTATGTGATGATGGTAACTTCAAAACCCTACAAGACTAGAGAAAAGAAACAAATGAAGTCATTTCAAAGCAAGTTTCTTTGATTTGTGAAGGGCATGATATGAGCATGCTAAAGAAAAACATGGATATATTGGACCATGTAGAGATTGTCCTAGCATAATTTGATAAGGAAAAAAAATAGGTGGTTACCAAATCTTCACCCTACATGAAAAAGGCTAATGAGGTCATGGGATTCAATTGGATCACTAAAGATGAATTCCAAGCCTGGAAGAAAAAAAATTTAGATGTATTGGATGATTGAGTTGCGCTTTTGGGGTGGCATGTACAATTTTGGTTTTGAGTATGCAACCATGGTGAGTAACGAATGGGAGAAGCACAATGCATAGCCTGGAACTAGTACAGATTAGGATTTTGCTAAAGTATGGATAATATATTGTCTTCTCTCCAATTTGAAATTGATGACAAGATTGTAGACGTGGATGTTTTCCTTGTCTTTTCTATTTTATTCTTTTTATGCTTTCCTTCATCTTCACTTGGTGTATGTGGATACATTTTAGAGCACGCGGATATTGTTAAATCAGCTCAAAGATTCCTTTTGGAAGGTGGGATCTGATCTCCAACAACAAATTAAAATTACTTTTGTCTCATGTTTATTTCCCTCCATTTGAGGATGCACATATAACAAAAAGGGAATGTATTTTGTAACGGTTCGATTGAATAGTGACATGTGTACTATCTAGCCTAAAGCTTGTTTTTCTCCTTTGTTTCTATAAGAAGGAATCAAGGCTAGAAGTAAAGGGTTTGTTGTTTTGTAATTGATCACAGAGAAAACTATAAATATAATACTAAGCATATTTGAGTTTTGTCTTAGGTTCAAGTCTGATAATGCATATGTAATTTTGATAGTAATACTGGCAATATAATACAGAATGGCACAAATTCAAAGCCATTTTCTCTCCTATGTACTTGTTACATGAATTATGAATAATATAATCAAGAATTATCTTATTTGTCTCCATTGATTTCTAGTGGACGTGTAGTTTTGTTCTTGCTTGTTAATTCAAAGAATTAATGTAAATGCTTGAGTGAAGCTATAGGTTTTTTTCAATTGAGTGCTAGGATATTAGTAAGAAGTGATGGTTGAGAATATAATGTTGAAATGTTGTAATGTAGTGTTTTCAAAGCTTAAAGGATGTTATGTGTTAAATTTTTATCAGATTGTATAGGTTTTGGGATTGACTTCGTTACTAGGATGAGGCACTGATCTAAGTGAATATTCATAATGCATTTTCTTGGTCAATTCAACATAAAATCACTTTTATTAACAAACTTTTCAAATGGGTTATAATTACTATTATTTTATGTTAAGTTTCACCATTTTCATGCTCTGAATGTAGAGTGTTGTTAAGAAGTAGCTAACTTCTTTGATACATTTCATTTGTTGAGCTATTGCATGAGAATTATATGTTATTTACAATGTATTCAGATATTAGGTGTAGAGGTCTTCAAATACATTTTGGGATCACCCTCCCAGGTTTTACAGAGCCCAAAGTGCAGGAGTAAGTCATTGTTGCTTTCACTCATTCATTGGCCAATCCCTTTGGGTTGCTAAGGATTGGAATTGGCAATGCCATAGGAAAATTTGAAGATTAGCTTGGTTCTTAAAAAATAACCAACATTAAGTTATAGTTGAAACATCATAGGAACAGGACAAATTGGAACTAAAATAAGTTGTTAGGGAATATGAATCAAAAAAATATTGTTGCAAATTAATATCATTAAAAAACTAAAGCCATAACTAGCACCAAACTTACAACATTCTCAAAGACATCATACATAATATTTTTTTTTGAAGAAATAATGTTTGTTGTTGTGAATGGGGTTATTTCCCTAATCAATTGTCCTCTAGGACCTATTCTCACCTAGGTTGTTAAGTTTACTTAGTACACTTTTAGGGTACACCTGGGATACTTATATTTTGTGTCTCATGACATATGATTATGAAGCTTGTCATAATCATTTTTTCCTATCTCCCACCATGCATTTAGAAGTAAGGATTACCTTGTCCATTATTGTTAGGATTATGGTGTCATATACCTTGTAAATTATATGTCATATTGTATTGTTCCAACATCCTTGGAAAATGTCCCTAGGAACTTAGGCTGAATCAAAAAAGTATTTTGCAGTTTCATTCTCAATTGTTTCTTTTACATTCATAAGGGGTGGAAGATTCCACTAGCAACAGTAAAGGTGACTTGTAGATATAAATATTTAATTTATTTTTCACATGTGGATACCTAAAATGGGATAATAAAATATAAGAAAAAGATAAATGAGTGACCATTGGTATTTTCCAAGTAGGAGCTTGGAAATAAGTAACAAGTGTCTCTTGGTATTCCATCATTTATTACATTTAATGTAATGTTTATAATCTTCCATGTTTGGATTCCCAAGTTGGAGGGAAATTATTGGATCCAAAACTAGTGTCATTTCACATTCCAATAAGGTAATCCAAGGGTTGGGAATGTTTGGAATGAAGATCCATATTTTGGTTCCTTGTTTGGTGCATTAGACCTCTTCACACATCTAGAAAATCAGCTCTTTGAATGTAGAAAATATGAACAATGGTTAAATGTAGAGTTTCATTGTGGGTGTAGTTTTGTAAATTTTCACCCTTAAAAATTTCACACTATGTTTTTCTCCCCTTTAAGTTATTGGACCTAAGTAAGAACTTGATTTCTTAAATTATGCATTTCACGGCTTATTTTCAACTTTTTTTGACAATTTACATGTTGGAATCAAGCAACACTAAGAGGGGGGAGGTGAATTAGTGTTGTGCAATTTTTAACTTTATTAATCTATTCTCTCAAGTCCCTAAAACATTCAATCAAAAGAAAGATGCATGAACAAAGAACAATAAGCCACAACACCATAACACAAGGATTTTTACGTGGAAACCCTATTAGGGGAAAAACCATGGTGGAGGTCAATCCACAATTTGAGTACTCAAAATATAAGTGTTTTACAAAATGGGAATGCACTTGCATTCAGGGGCACTACCTAGAGCTCACTACTCAAAATCAGGAAGGCTCACTGCCTTAAAAAGATTTGGATTACATAAAAAGGTTGAACTAAGAAGATAGCATATACAAATTCCTGATTACAGTTCTGGTTAGGCTCATAGATCAGATTATGCACTTCGCTTTGCTCTATCTTAATTTGCTTCACTAAATCCTCTTCTGCACAAGTGAAAATCGCTCAATTTCTCTTTTGATATTTGCACACACATCAACACATATTGAACACTCAAACATACACACCAAAATGAATTAACTAATCTCATATGTATATCCACCACCAAGGATTCAATCGCTATATGTTGGCTTCAATAAAGTAGAAAATATTTTCCAACTGTCAGCTCAAATCATGAGTAACATTTGATGTGCATCCACCAAAGTTGGACATAGCATAGATATGACCCAAAAAAAAAAATCCACTATGAAAATACTCCAAACAATTTTTCCTTAAACATCCACAACACCCAACATTCACTTAGTCGGCCTTCTAGCACTGTCAAACAAAAAATCAAATGACTGGATCTCCTAACTCATACACCAATTGATGAGACAACACAAAACTCAAGAATAACACATTTCATATTCCCAATGACCTTCCCTGAGATCCACAACCAAAATTGATAAACTGGTAATGTAAACCACTGGATAGATTCAACTTTAATCGGATACCCTATTCTCTACTCTATCTTCAAGTATGGTTAGATACTGAAGTGCGAACCAGATCAATGACTTAGGTTGCCATCAATGAAAACACTAGAAGCCATATGCCGACAATCTCCCCCTTTGGCATTGATGGCAACACTTAGTGAAAAATGACTAAGTGTCAGAACCTTCAAAACTCCATAGGTGACAAAACTCCCCCTGAGTTTGATAAGGCATTTTTCATTGCTCTATCTCCCCCTTTCACATCAATGAAAAAAGGATAATAAAATATTTGCTTTCTCCCCTTATGAAGTGTAACCAAAAACTTATGCAAAACTGATTCAAAAATTTGAAGAAATACAACTGCTAATTGAAGATTATTTTGTACTTTTCCTTCATCTCTAGAAGAAACTCCTTCCATGCTTCCACTGCAATCCTAATGATTATGATCATGTTGTTGTTTTCAGATGTCTGGTTGATAATTTTGATAAGGGTTTCCAGAATGGTGAAGGCTTCTTCCAATACTTCTCCTTTCCTTAGTATCTCAATCAACTATTCCAGCCTACATTTGATTATGTCCTTCACTTTCCAAAAGGTGTCAACAATCCTATTCTTAGTGTTTTGAACACTTGTATGCTCTGACTATAGTTCCTAGATATTTTTCCTAATTGCACCATCTTGATCCTAAGACATGCTAAATTTTTTTCCAATACTGTTCAGCTTTGTTTCAATTTGTTCCAGCTTCTCTTTGTACTTGTTGACTGCATGAGGCCATCGAAGACAATAGTTATAAATTATTTTTGTTGTGCTTATGAATTTCCTTAGTAGATTCATGTGCTTTTTTAGCTTGGTAAGTGACAATCTGTACTACTGCTTCAGGTGTAAGATCACTTCTTCTTCTTCCTTATTCTAAGACTTAGAGTCCATGATTTTCTTGATGCATTCAATCATCTCTTCTAGCAACGTATTCTATAAACTCTCCAATTTGATATGATTGTGCACAAAATGAGCACTTAGTATGCTTAAGATCAAGTCCTGCTCATATGATAGTTTGATAGACCACATGTTCGCAATCTTCTTCATTCCATCTTCCTCATGAATAAGTTGCATTAGCTCTTCTTTGGTTAAATCACCTTCTCCTTCACTTCCTTCTACCATTTCCTTTTCTTGTTCTTATTCAGCTATTTCCAGTTCTTTTCCTAGGGTGTCCTTAGTTTCCTTATTAAATTCCTCATCTCGTATGTCCACAATCACCTATTCTTTTCATTTCCCTTCAACTTTTGGAGTCTTGCATGTTGGTGGAGTACAAACAACAATTTCTTTTTCTCTTTTCTTCTTTCTTTCCATCTCACCGGAGGAGGAACCAACTTCAAGTGCTCTTATCAGAAAGGGAATACCAATTGATCCAAACTTCCTTAGGAAATACTTAAAGAAACTTCCATACACTTGATCACAATTTTCCAAATTATTAGAGTATATGTAAATCTTCTTGCAAAATGGTTCACTCTCTTTCCATATTACATTGTTATTCAAGGGTAAACAATTTAGAAAATACATCACAAGGCATATAACCAAAGTACCAAACCTGGAAGGGTAACCTGTCTCCTTTGTCAATTGCACATTCTCCATCAGTCGATCTTTCAACAATCCGCAAAGATCAAAATCTTGATCTTCCATTTTCATCTTGTGTGAGATGTAAACAACACCTATCAAAGTTTCACCTTCTTTGTTTTTGAAAAATATTTTGTACGATATTCCATGTACAATGTACCTTGTCACTGAATCTTTAATTGTGGATATTATCAATTCCCTTTGATCTCTAATTACTCCAGTTAGGGTTTCAACTTCTTTATTTTGAATTGACTTCTTCCTCAACACATCCCCAACTTTGCATAACCTAGTTATAGTTGTGATCACTTCTTTTGAGATATGGTAGGGTTTATCCAAAGTCCGAATATCATCCTTCAATCTGTCTAGAATAAACCCAATGAATTTTGTGTTTATGAAATAGGGGAATTCACTCTAGATGTCCAAAATTTTGTGTTTTGCTTCTTTCAACCATTTTAATTCATTGTGTGACATGTTTCTTTCAGCTCTAATCTTCTCACTGCTATACTCATCTAGTTTTATCATTGCTTTAATTTATTCAAATTTTCCTTCCGTACACATGAAAATAAGTTCTTCAACCACACACTAAATTAGACAAAAATTTATCAATACTACTGAAGTACCTGATGGATTAGGGTTCCATTGCTGAATTCTCCTCATGCTTTCAAAATTCTAATGCAAGGTGATCTCCTTCTTCTTTTCTTTGACAAAAAGTGGCAAATAAGGGTTTCAAGTTGCTTTTATAACTCGCACACCTAAATTTTGTTGTAATAAATTCTTTTGACCTAACTTATCCTGATACCCTATTTTCTCAATCATCAAACAAAAACTTTTGTGGACCTTCAACTCAGCATAATATCCTTTCCAACTATTCCAACAATATTTTTATTGCACTCATCTACATCTCGATGTCAATTACCGACAGGGGGTTTGAAATATTTTCTTGACAACTCCCCCTAGGCCAGAGGCCTAAAACTAATTCCCAGAGGAATTACCAGAAGCAGGTTTTGGTGCTGGCTCATTTCCTACAATAGAGGAACACTTCTTCACCCATGTCTTCTTCATCTGATGTCTTATTTCATCCATAGTCACTTTCCCTTTTCCTTTATCATCTTTCTGCATATTTCTCCCTTTGTATGTCGAACCTCTTATATCCATATTCTTGTTTTTGCAGAATCTTGCAATGTGACTATATTTGTTGCAATTGAAACACACAAAATTTCCTTGTCCAGACCATTCATTCCATCTGCATTGATTAGCAATATTCCCAAATCTTCCACAGGTATAACATTTTACATTCCTTCTATTGATAGAGTTGTTTGACATATTTCTACATTCAATTGACTTATGACCAAACTTATTGCAATTGAAACACTGATCAGAAAATGATGGATCACTCGATTTCATTTTACTTCTACATTGAGCAGCCAAATGACCAAATTTATTTCAAGCAAAACAATATCCATTAAACTTTTGAGCATTAGGTTGTCTTACCGGATGCCTTTTTTCTTTGTTCATTCGATTACCTTGCCTAAAATTCCTTTTGTCCAGATCTGAAACTTTCTCCTATCTCATATCCAAGACCTCACTTGTCATTTCCATTCTTCTATCCTTGAGTGAACTCATCAATCTTAATTGAGCTAATCTTGAACTTCTCCTTGTATTCATTTGCAGTAGTAAGTTCATCCCTGAGGATAACAATCTATTTTTTAAGCTCTTCTTCATTATTTCTGGATTGCTATAGTTTAATCTCTAACTAAATGAATTCTCCATTAATTATGTTGTATTCATCAGATCTTTCTTTTAGGCACTGGGCAAGATTTTCCTCATTCTTCTTTCTTTCTTGAGTCTCCTTAGTCATCTTCATGGCCATAGATTCCATCTCATGCTTTGGGGTAGCATTGTCTCTAGCAAGCTTTTCACATTCTTCAGTTATTTCCTTGAAGGTTTGATTCAGGTTAACATCATCCATGATTTTTCTCTCTTTCTACTTAATTTGATCACAAAGATCCTTTCTCTTCTCCCTAGATTTAATAATTTGATCCTTCAACTTCTAAATGAATTTCTCAACATCCTTAATATTTTCTCTCAATTCCTAGACTTCTACTTTAGACTGATCAAGACCATCAAGTGCCACCAAAAGCCACTGCTAAAGACTACCAAATTCCATTACATTCCAAGATCCACCTCAAGCTGTTAAAATTCTTCCAAGGAACTGAGAATTTGTTCTCTCAAGTCCCTAAAACATTCAATCAAAAGAAAGATGCATGAACAAAGAATAATATTCCACAACACCATAACACAAGGATTTTTACGTGGAAACCCTGTTAGGGGAAAAACCACGGTGGAGGTCAATCCATAATTTGAGTAGTCAAAATATAAGTGTTTTACAAAATGGGAATGCACATTCATTCAGGTGTACTGCCTAGAGCTCACTGCTCAAAATCAGGAAGGCTTAATGCCTTACAAAGATTTGGATTACATCAAAAGGTTGAACTGAGAATATAGCATCTACAAATTCCTAATTATAGTTTCGGTTAGGCTCATAGATGAGATTTTGGACCTTCTATCAGATTCTGCACTTCATTATGCTCTATCTTAATTCTCTTCACTAAATCCTCTTCTACACAAGTGAAAATCGATCAATTGCTCTTCTAATATTTGTACACAAATTGACACATATCAAACACTCACACATACACACCAAAATGAATTAACTGAACTCATATATATCCACCACCAAGGATTCAATCGCTATATGTCAGCTTTAATAAAGCAGAAAATATTTTCCAACTGTCAGCTCAAATCATGAGTAACATTTAATGCACATCCACCAAAGTCGTGCATAGCATAGTTATAACGCAAAAAAAAAAATTCCAATATGAAAATACTCCAAACAATTTCACCTTAAACATCCACAACACCCAACATTCACTTAGTTAGCCTTCTAGCACTGTTGAATAGAAAATCTAATGACTGGATCTCCTAACTCATACACCAATTGATGTGATAGCACAAAACTCAAGAATAACACATTTCATATTCCCAATGACCTTCCCTAAGATCCACAACCAAAACTGATAAACTGGTAATCCAGACCACTTGACATATTCAACTTCAACCAAATACCCTGTTATCTACTCTGTCTTCCGGTATGGTCAGATACTGAAGTGCAAACCGGATCAATGACAACACCATAAGCTATATGCCAACATTACAAGCATTAAAAAAATCTATTATTTAATACTTTTCCCCCAACTCTTAAAACTCCCAAAAATAGGGATAGGACATTGGCAGCTAGGGTACATGTTGAATAGGACAACTAAGAGGGGAGGGGGGTGAATCAGTTGTCACAAAATTAAACCTTTAATTAAATTACTAGAACTAATTCTTAATACTGCTTAAACAATTGATCATCAAATTCCAATGTAGAAACTCAAATCCAACACATAAACACAATAACACCAAATTTATGTGGAAAACCCAATAAGAGAACAACTATAGTGATGATTAACTCACACTATAAAGAATATCAAAAATGATTACAAAAGGCTCACTGCCAGAAATAAGGCTCACTACCAAAACAAGGACTCACTATCTAGAAGAAGGACTCACTATCCAACAGGGCTAACAACTCGAAGGGCTCACTGCCACAAAGATACAAAGAAGGAAAAGAAGACTTGTTATAGAGAGACTACAATCCCAATGCAACAAAGGATTCCACCACAATCACTCATATACATGCATGAATGATAGAGTTCATCTTCTACTCATTGCATTTGGAAACTCAACATTAAGCTTCACACTAATCTACCACACTCACATCACACACACTCACTAAATAGAATCAACGTCGCATCAAATTGTACTTCCTCTTTTCTCTTATTACTCTTCTTCTTCACTCTCTTATATTCCTTCAACACTAACTCATCATGTATTTATACCATCTTCAACTTTGAAACATATCCAAAGTCAGCCATCCAAATTCAAATTCAAATTAGGTCAGCTACAAAACATCCTAGGGTTGAATTAGAATGAGGGCGACCCAAACACATGCTTCAAGGGACCCAAAAAGATCCAACACACTTCATCAACATCAAAAGTAGTATTTCACACAAGGTCGACCAAACTAGTGTAAAACACATAGAACCATTAAGCACGAATCTTCCAAATACTAAAATTATCTTTAATAGAATCAAGGCAACTCAACGCTAGAACTACAAGTCATAATAATTCATCAAAGAGAAATCTAGACCAACAATATTTCACCCATACCTCAACCAAAAACACAAAGAACCATATTTCACAACTGGTGAACACAACTTGCACTGTACAACAAATCAATAACCAAAAATATGGATATAACATCTAAAAACCATGAACATGTCTGAAATACACAAACATAGGAGATAATCCAAACCAAAACATAGAGCAACCATTGAATACCTACAACATATCTTCATTACAATTTTCTCAATATCCTTGACATATACAACCAACAACTAGTTGATAACCAGCTAACCAGTTGACATCAATGAAAAAACCTTTAGTTTTTCATCTTGCAACAATATCCCCCTTTTTCATTGATGGCAACACATGATGTGAAAAACCATCAAAGACAACATACTAGCTCTGAATACACTTTTTTGTTTCTCCCCCTTAGTAGATAATTTCTTATATGCTTCTTCTTCCATTCTTCCTCTCCTTTTTTTCTTTTTTCACATGCTTCTTCTCCCCCTTTGACATCAATGGAAAAGGAAAAAGAATATTTTATATTTATTTCTCCTTTGACATAAAAATAGAATATTCACAATGACAACACCTGATACTACCTGCTCCCCCTGAGAGGTAGCCACAAAAACATCAGTCCATAAGAAGGATAGATCCAAAGATCCACTGAACTGATGCATCTCCATATGCATCTAGTTCAAGAAAGGAGGGGAAATAAACCCTAACTTCTCTCAAAGATACTCAAAAGTATCTTTAGGAAGAGCCTTCATGAAAATATCAACAATTTGATCCTTCGTTGAAACATACTCAAGCTTTACTTTATTCTCCATGACCTTCTCTCTCAAGAAATGATACTTGATAGATATATGATTCATCCTCAAGTGAATCACATGATTCTTTGATATGTCAATTGCACGTGTGTTATCATATAAAATAGAAATGGGATCATCATATACCACTGTGATGTCTTTCAATATCTATTTCATCCACAGAACTTATGTACAACAAGATGCAGTAGCAATATACTCATCTTCAATAGTAGACAAGGAGACTGAATCTTTCTTTTTAGTCGACCATGCCACCAATCTGAATCCAAGAATGCACCACCACTTGTACTTTTTTTGTCATCTACACATCAATCCCAATTTGTATTTATATAGGCACTAAGTGTAAAATTAGTATCTTTATGATACCATTGTCCATAATCTAGAGTGTCATTCAAATATTTGAATATTCTTTTAACAATAGCAACATGTGTTTCCTTAGGATCTTCTTGAAATCTAGCCACAAGATAGACAACATACATAATATTTGGTCTAGTAGTAGTCAAATATAGTAGTCCACCAATCATAGATTTGTACTCACTCTAATCAACATTAGGTGAATCATTATCTTTACCCAATTTTCAACCAGTCACCTTAGGATTACTTGCCAATTTGGAAACATCCATCCAAAACTTCTTCAACATCTCTCTCACATACTTAGACTGTGAAATGAAAATTCCTTTCTTTGTTTGATTAATCTGTAGTCCAAGAAAGAAATTTATCTCCCCAAACATAAAAATTTTAAATTCTTTCTGCATTTATTCTGCAGACATCTTGCACATATTTTCATTTCCTCCAAAGATAATGTCATCAACATACACTACTACAATCAATATTTTGTCATTTTCAATCTTAAAGTATAGATTACTATCCATTGTACCTATGTTAAAACCTTGCTAAATCCAATACATGTTCAATCTCACATACTAAGCTCTAGGAGCTTGCTTCAATCCATATAAATCTTTCTTCAATTTGCACACCATATCTGGTTGATCTATCAACTAAAATCCTTTTGGTTTTTCCATATAGACTTCTTCTTCTAGCTCACCATTCAAAAATGATAACTTGACATCCATCTGATAGACCTTAAAGTCTTTATGAGCAACAAATTCCAAGAACATACTTATAGCTTCCATTCTTGTTACTAGAGCAAAGGTTTCCTAAAAATCTATACCTTCTACTTGTGAGTAAACCTTACACACAAGCCTTGTTTTGTTTCTAACCACTTCTCCATTCTCATTCAACTTATTTCTAAATACCCACTTTGATCTAATGATGTTTTTGTTTGTCGGTCTTGGGACCAATTCCCAAGTTTGATTCTTCTCAACCTGCATAAGTTCTTTCATTGTTTCCTTCCAATTTTAATTTTTACTAGCTTCACTTATAGTCTTTGGTTAAATCTCAAAAAATAAACATAGATTCACTTTAGCAACAACTCTACTTCTAGTTAATACACCTTTTGTCTTATCTCCAATGATCTGATTTTCTGAATTATTCTTCTGTACATATCTAGGTGTCTTAAGGGACATTACCCGAGCATCTTCTTCTATTTCATTTTGTTCATCCTACTTCTCTTGCTCATATTTTTCCTATTCTTCCACAATCTCTTCAATTCTTATGCGATCAGGCTCATTAGATTCATATCCATCAATTTCAATAGAATTCTTCACTATCTCATCAACCTTGACATTTGAAATTTCTACAATATTTCTCAGTATTTTATTGAAACATATGTATGCATTGATTTTAGTAGAGTATCAAAGAAAAATTCCTTCATTACTTCTTGCATCAAACTTACCTTTGATTTGTAATTATTTCTTGCTTGCTTTCCAAATTGACAATTCCTACAAATAGCATTAATAGGCTTTGTAATTCTCAGAAAATCTATTTGAACAACACTAATCCTTGCTAGGTTATCAAAATTCATGTGACACATTCTCCTATTCTATAGCCATCTATCATTAATCTGAGTCATAAAGCATTTTCTATAAACACCCTTAAGCTGATAAATATTCCCTTCATATTTCTTTCCTGTAGCAATCAATGTTTTGAATCCTTTCTGAATCTCACATCTCTCATCCTTAAACACAAGATCATATCCTTTTCTACACATCTAGACAACAATTAATAGATTATTCCTTGAACCCTTAACATAGTATACATCGTTAGTATGATGCTTTCTATCAAAACTCACTAAACCTATCCAATAGATTTTACCACCAATATCATCTCCAAACATAACCAAGCCTCCATCATATTTTTTAAGATTAAAAAACTTACTCTTATCACCAGTCATGTGATGTGAACAACCACTATCAACTATCCAATATTTTTCTCTTGTTTAGCATGTAGGGAAGAGATAACCACACCTTCATTTTTCTCCTTCTTTGAAGGGCTTTCCTTTACCTATTTTTTAGAATTAACAAAAGTAGGTTCATCCTTAATCGCCAAGAACAAGCATTCATTTTCATCAGGATCTTCATATTCTAAATCTTCATCAGATATACTAGCACTCTCACTCATATACTAAGCTCTATTAATCTTCTTTCCTTTCTTTTCTTTCTCATATTTTTGTTTATTCCTTTTAGCTCTTTTCAGAAACTTTGCAACATAATGACCTATTTCTCCACGACTAAATCATTTAAATGGAAACTTATCTTCATACTTACCAAATCCTTTCCTCATCCTTCTTACAAAGTTAACTTCTATTTCATCAAAGTTTTCTTCATCCTAATCTTCAAATTTTGTAGCTTTAAAAGCAATCTATGATTTGCATCCATCCCTTAGACTCGGCTTCCTCATCTCATAAGATGTCAAAAATACTAATAAAAGATCCTTAGTATAGGTCTTATAATCTATAGTCTACTCAATAGCACTCACCTTCTCACTATAAACATCAAGAAGAATTCTAAGAATCTTCTTTATAATCCTGGTTTCATCTATAGTAGCTCCAAGTCCTCACATTCTGACCACTATCTCATCCAATGTCTATACATAAGCTTTAACACTCTGATCTTCAGACATATGTAGAAGATCAAACTATGTCTCCAAGTTCTATAGTTTTATTTCTTTAACTCTTTCATCACCATCATGCGCTGTTTCCAAGGCATCCAAAACTTCCTTAGCAATCTTCAGATTCTGAACTTTGATCAACTCAGAATGTACCAGACTATTCTTCAAGATGTACTTCACCTTATTGTTCACTTCATGTGCTCTGATCTCTTTAGGCATAATTGGACCATTAGTAGGAGGAGCATAAGGATTTTTGTAAGATTTCTCCTCATCATATTAGTAATACTCCAAACATTCTTCCATCAATACTTTCTAGATACCATAATTACTTCCATCAAACCTCGAATAATCATAAATCATTTTTCTATCCATCCCATACCTTCGTCAAGCCATTAATCTCTTCACCAAGGAACCACTCTCTGATACCAATTGTTGAATAGGACAACTAAGAGGGGGGTGAATTAGTTATCATAGAATTAAACCTTTAATTCAATCACCAGAACTAATTCTTAATACTACTTAAATGATTAATCATCAAATGCAAAATGCAGAAACTCAAATCCAACACATAAACACAATACACACTAGATTTACATGGAAAAACCATTAAGGGAAAAACCACGGTGAGGGTTAACTCACAACTATAGAGAATATCAAAACTGATTACAAGAGGCTCACTACCAGAAGTAAGGCTCATTGCCAAAACAAGGACTCACTGTCCAATAGGGCTAACAAACTAGAGGGCTCATTGCCATAGAGATACAAAGAAGACAAATAACACTTGTTACAGAGAGACTACAATCCCAATGCAACAAATAATTCCACCACAATCACTCACATACATGCATGAATGATAGAGTTCACCTTCTATCCACTGCATCCAGAAACTCAACATTAAGCTTCACACTAATCTAACACACTCACATCACACACACTCACTAAATAGAATCAATGTCACATCTAACCGTACTTCCTCTTTTCTCTTATTACTCTTCTTATCCGCTCTTGTATATTTCTTCACCACTAACTCATCTTGTATTTATACAATCTTCAACTTTGAAACATATCCAAAGTTGGCCATCCAAATTCAAATTCAAACTAGGTTAGCGCCAAAACATCCTATGGTGGAATTAGAATGAGGGTGACCCAAAAACACACTTCAAGGGACCCAAAAAGATCCAACACACTTCATCAACCTTGAAAGTAGTATTTCACACAAGGTTAGCCAAACCCGTGTAAAACACATAGAACCATTAAGCATGAATCTTCTAGATACCGAAATTATCTTCAATAGAATCAGGGAAACTCAACTCTAGAATTGCAAGTCATAAGAATTAATCCAATATAAATCCAAACCAACAAAATTTCTCCCATATCTCACTCAAAAACACAAAAAATGGCAGTTCACAACTAGTGAACACAACTTGCATTGTACAAAAAATCAACAACCAAAAATATGGATATAGTATCTTCTAACAACCATGAACAGCATGTCTAAACCACGCAAACACAAGATCAAATTTGCACCAAAACTTGAAGCAACCACTGAATACCTCCAACATATCTTCATTACAATTTTCTCAATATCCTAGACATATACAACCAACAACAATTATTTAATAACCAGCTGACTAGTTGACATCAATGACAACACCTTCAATCTTTCCATTCTTGCAACATTTCCTATGTCCCCCTATTTTGGCTCCAAATTCAAATATCTTAGTGTCAACAATTTATTATTTGAATTTCAAATGTCTAAATTTGACCATCAAAATTTAATTTTTAGGAAATTAGAATTAATATTGTATAAATACCTAGATATTGCATTATTTGAACATTAAGTGGAAATTTGAGAATCAAGAGCAAGTATTATGATCAAGAGCATTATTCAACAAGTCAAGAGAATCCATTTAATATTTATTTCATTAATTCAATATCCAAGCTTCATGTCAAAGTGTATGTGAGTGTGTTCATGTTCATGTTTTCATATTATTTTGTGGAGGCTAACCCCTTTTGTAGGTCTCCAAGGAAATTCAATTCATTCAAGAAAATCAAGCAAGAAAGATCTAAGACCTTGGAGTGATGTGCATGACTTTAGTCCTTGAAGGAAGCCATTGAAGGGTGGTGAGTTGCAGCACTTTATGTATTCATCATTTCTTCCTATCATTTATCCTTTATCATTGACATTTCCATTGTGGAAGTGGAAAAAATTACATGGGGTTTGACTAAGGAAAGCCCCTAAATGGCCAACATTTTCCTTCTCTTTGAATGTGCAAGCTTTAGGTTTGAAGAGGATTGAAAGAATTTTGAAGGTCAATTATTCATTTTTGTAATCACTAGTAGAATTTTGAAAGTAAATGACTATGTGACTAAAAAATTTAGTCACAACAACTAAAAATGACTAAGTTCTACTAATTTTTTGCAACTTAGCTATAAATGAGTAAATTAGTGACTAATTTGGTCGTTGACTAAAAAATTATTTAGTCACACAAATAAAAATTAATAAATAGTTAGTCATTTATTTAGTCACAATACATTTGAATAAATCATTTAAGGAATCAAGAGACAATATCTTGCCAAAATCATCTAAAACTTTAATAAACATACTATAAAACTTTTGTTGAAATCTTATTTTTAGGCATAGCCTGCCAAAATGGAGTTTTCATTTTAATAAACATACTATAAAACCTTCGTTGAAACCTTAATTTTAGGTGTAACCTACCAAAATGGAGAAGTGTTTCAGTAAAGAATGATAGAGAATGGTAAGGAGATGTGCATGATAGGAAGCATAGTCCATTCATTGTTGCTTATTTCATTCCTTCTCTACTCAACAAGGGTTACATTGTGTTTGCTACCATTTCTAATCTAGGTATTTAATTGACATATATTTGAATAATTTCAAATTCCTTCAGATGCTTTTGAAGTATCAATGTATCCTATATAGGGCTTAGAATGATTTATTTTAATTTTAAAAAATAAATAAATGATGCATTTTCTTGTGATTAGATAATGTGGAGATCTCCTCAATCTGCCCTAGCTCATTGTCCTCTTTGGAACTATATTCATTACTCTAGTTGCTAGGGTTTTGCATGTGACATCTTTAATATCTTCATGATAGTGGCTTTTAAATAGATCTTAGTCTTTTCTTTAATATTTATCATGGCAACCCTTGAGTTCCATAATCCACCTTCAATCTCTTCTAAGAATGTTATCTTAAGCTAGACTACATAGTATGCATATAAAGCAATTCCTTCATACCTGCCATTGTTCCAAACCACCACTCACTGCCTTGCTTAAAATGTTGCCTCCATAAGCACAACATGTTTTAAAATCATGGTTGCCAGTGATTGACCATTAAGGTCACTACTTTCATCAAGATACAATGATATTTTTGTCTTCAAACTCAAGGCATTATGCAAGATAACATTATGAATTGTTTGTTGTGTAGGGTTTTTTTTTCTTGCACATTTATTGCTTTGCTAACTACCTTTAAGACTGGATATTGCACCCTTAGTTGTAATCTCAAACAACTCACTCACTGTCACTTGAAGATTCCTTTCATGAGTATCCTACTATAAAATCAAACTATGCCCTATAGACTGTCTACTTACTTACTATAGGGGACTCAATGTTTCATGGTTTTTTGGTTCTTAAGATCCTTCAACCTTATTGTCACTACTTCATAGTCCACAAGGTATTATTCACTATTCTCCCATCTTTGACGAGTCTCAAAACATTGCTCAAACATGCAATCCACTACCTCCATTATGCAATGGCTAAGAAGAAACATTGAACCTGTGTTTACTTTTGTTACTTCATTTGGATGGTCATTCCCTGATTGCATTTTTCTTGTCTAACACTATCAATAGCATTTGAAAAACCCTTAAGGTCAGCAAGGGGATAAGGAAACTCACTATTAAAATCTTCACTTTACTATGCAAGGTTTGAGCTTTATTATCTTGTCACTGCTCAACCTCTTTTTGACTGTTTGATGAGGGCCAAGCCACCTGAAACCACACAAATCACAACAATAGACACCAACATAGAAGATGCGAGATAGAAAAATAACCCACTTTCAATTATTTTCAGATAATGAAATTACAAATTCAAAACTTACATGCTATAGCCTCATGGGCTTGATTCATTACAACAAAATCAACTTAGAAAGGAAAATATATTATTCTAAGCCCAAAATTTGCACTATTGGAGCCACCTTCTACAACCCCCACTTAACCCTTTTTATTTTACCCAATAACTGCCCTAGAATTTTCTAGAAATTTCAACTTTCCCTTTTGTTTTGGCATCAAATGTCCTATCGTTTGATTTCTGGCCTAGGAAGAAATTTTAATGAAATTCACTTTTTAGAGGGGCAAATTTGTGGGGCCATAACTTTTGATTTGGGTGTTCAATTTTCTATTATTTCATATAATTGGAAATCTCTCAAAGAGATCTACAACACACAAACCACCATAGGTCATTTTGTCCACTTTTTGAGCTGTTTCAGGGCCTCTAAAGTTTTATATCTAAAATTGAAGCTACATTGGAGAAATTTCTTGGGATTGAAAATTTATTATCTCCCAAACCATGCAAGGTATTGGGGTGATTCTTTCACGACCAATTTTTTTTTCAGGTCTTCTCCTTGGGGTAAATTTTCACGTCCATATGAGCTCATTTAGGTTGACTTACTAAAAATAGTAAGTGCCTGCTTTTTCTATTTTTGATACCTGACAGTCTTATACCTCATAAGTTCCATCATGGGACTTAAAAAAACTAAAGAATATAAAGAATTTTTTTTTTTTGGGTGATGTAATATTTCCCTACACTATTGGATGCTCCTACTTCAGACACCCAGGGTAATTTGAAAAGTGACCCTGTCACTTCTTAAGAGTTAGAGGGAAACCAAGATGGTTAACCTCAACCTCAGTTAACTATGATGAATCTTCAAAAGTCCTTCCTCTCCATTTCACCAAGTACTCTACATATTTCTTGTTTCTTGTGCTTCTACCCACACAGTTATCCAAGATTTCTTCTATCTCTTCATGCTTTGAAGTAGGTGCTGGAATTTTCTACAGTTCTTTTATCGGCCCCTCCTTTATATCACCTTCATGATACTCTATCAAATCAACAATTTTGAACACAGGATAAATGTTTATTCCATTAGGAAACACTACCTTATAAGCTTTTCCTGAATCATGCTTCTTCAAGATCTTGCATGGTCCAAACTTCTTCATCTTTAACTTGTACGTACCAACTAGAAACCTTTCCTTTCGCAAATGAACCATGACTTCATATCCTACTTGGAACTCCTTATACCTCCTTTTCTAATATGCATAAGCCTTATATTGTGAGTTAATATTATTGATATGTTTCTTCACCTCTTCATCCAAATTCTTTAGGTGCTCAACAAAATCTTCAACCTCAACACTACTCTTCTCCCCCTTATCCATCTTTCTCAGTTCAGAAGCAGTTCTTGGACTACTCCCATGCATAATCTAGAATGGTGATTTACCAGTGCTCCTATTGATAGAATCATTATAAGAATTTTTTTCCTGTGGTATAATTAGATCCCATCCATTAGGCTTTTCACCTACTAAGCATCTTAGCAGGTTACCCAAACTCCTATTCGCCACCTCTATTTTTCCATCAGTCTATGGATGGTGTGCAAAAATGAACTTAAAATCTATCTTCAACTTCTTCCATAATGTCCTCTAGAAATAACCAACAAATTTGGCATTTCTGTTTGAAACTATACTCTTTGGTAGACCATGTAGTCTCAACATCTCTTTGAAAAACAACTCTGCAACATGAAAAACATCTCTATGTCCTTGGAAAGCCAAGAACAAAATCCATGCTAATATCCTCCCATGGCCTCTCAGGTACAGGTAATGGCTGATACAATCCAGTATTATGATTTGTTCCTTTCACCATCTGACATACTCTACAAATTTGTACAAACTTCTTCACATCTTGTTTTAATTGTGGCTAATAATAATTCTCACTGACAAGAGCAATGGTCTTATCTTGACCAAAATGTCCATCCAATTCTCCACTATGATTCTCCTTGATTAGATTATCTCTCATAGAACTCCTTGGAATGCACAATTGGCTTCCTCTAAACAACATCCCATCTTGGATTAAGAAATCCAACCATCTCATCCTATCTGATGTAACAGGTTCCAAACAAGCTTTCCAAGCTTCTACAAAGTCTGGATCTTCAGGATACAAACTCTTGAGTTCATTGAACCCAACAACCTCTATATTCATTTCTATCAAAACATTGTGCCTTCTACTCAAGGAATCTACAACTTTGTTTGGCCTTCCACTCATGTGTTTCAAAACAAAGGTATAACTCTACAAAAAATCAACTCACTTTAAGTGCCTTTTTTGATTTAGACCTCTCTTAACTCAGCTGAGATACTTCAAATAAATGGTGACTCAAGATATTGCTCATAATAGCCAAAATCTATTTCTGGAAAAATCACTAGTGCTCCCTTTTCATTCCTCTTCAAAGCTTGCATGACCTATAGCCATCAAGTGCCTTTCCAAGGCTCCAAACTTCCTTAGAATCATATACAAACATATTATCTTCTTGGCATCATATCAACTTCATCACTATAAATAGGCAACATTCTCCATAGTAATTACCTTCTGGACTCAAAACAGTAATCCCATGGCACCACCACTCTCTGCATCAATTGTTGACCTAGGAGACCTTATTGAGAATATGGAAGTGCCAAAATTAGTTTGCTTTCATAATCTTCTTATACTCAACACCTTTAACACGAAATCTTAATCACAATACTACTGAACTATATTAATTAATTGCTGAAATGAAAACAAATAATTCATCTATAATCGCACAATGCATAACTTATCCTGATACTACTCAATCATCCAACTCGAACAACTAATATCACACTATCTTTTATTTGGACAAAGTAAATTAAGGAATGAAAAACCACGGTGAGGGATGTCAGGGCTTTCCAATTTACCTATTCCCTTTACAAGAGATAGCATCCTTAATCCCAAGAACAAGCACTCATCATTTTCATCAGCCAAAACCAAGGACTAACTGCTTCAAGGTAGCTTAGCACTCAGATAACTCATCAATGCTAATCATTAGCTTACATCCCAAGCTCTTCACTCATAGGAACTATTCATCTAGCTACCAGAAAATATGGAAATAATTCCACCACAGTGATCATTATATTGGAAACTGAATGAACCATTCACCTTTATCCATCCTTCTACACTTTAACAATTTTTTCATAATTTTCTTCATCAAATAATCACAAATGCAGAAAATAAAATCCAATCACATGATCACACAACCGTAGACCTCGGCTTCCTCATCTTACCGCTCAAAATATTTCTTCGAATCTTGTATATATAGCAACTTAACAACTATAGTCTACCAAAACTATGCAAACAAGGGCACTCACAGAATTCAAGGAATGGAATTAGGATCTACACTAATACCACCACCCAAGGGACCCTATACTGTTGAATAGGACAACTAAGAGGGGGGTGAATTAGTTATCAAGAATTAAACCTTTAATTCAATCACCAGAACTAATTCTTAATACTACTTAAATGATTATCATCAAATGCCAATGAGAAACTCAAATCCAACACATAAACACAATAACACTAGATTTACATGGAAAACCCACGTGAGATTAACTCACACTATAGAGAATATCAAAACTGATTACAAGAGGCTCACTACCAGAAGTAAGGCTCATCCAAAACAAGGACTCACTGTCCAAACAGGGCTAACAACTAGAGGGCTCACTGCCAGATACAAAGAAGAAAAGAACACTTGTTAAGAGAGACTACAATCCCAATGCAATTCCACCACAATCACTCATATACATGCATGAATGATAGAGTTCACTTCTATCATTGCAAAACTCAACATTAAGCTTCACACTAATCTAACACACTCACATCACACACACTCACTAAATAGAATCAATGCATCACTTCCTCTTTTCTCTTATTACTCTTCTTAATATTTTCACACTAACTCATCTTATTTATACAATCTTCAACTTTGAAACATATCCAAAGTCATCCAAATTCAAATTCAAAAGGTTAGCGCAAAACATCCTATGGTGAATTAGAATGAGGGTGACCCAAACACACTTCAAGGGACCCAAAAAGATCCAACACACTTCATCAACCTTGAAAGTAGTATTTCACACAAGGTTACCAAACCCGTGTAAAACACATAGAACCATTAAGCATGAATCTTCTAGATACCGAAATTATCTTCAATAGAATCAGGGAACTCAACTCTAGAATTGCAAGTCATAAGAATTAATCCAATATAAATCCAACCAACAAAATTTCTCCCATATCTCACTCAAAAACACAAAAAATAGTTCACAACTAGTGAACACAACTTGCATTGTACAAAAAATCAACAACCAAAAATATGGATATAGTATCTTCTAACAACCATGAACAGCATGTCTAAACCACGCAAACACAAGATCAAATTTGCACCAAAACTTGAAGCAACCACTGAATACCTCCAACATATCTTCATTACAATTTTCTCAATATCCTAGACATATACAACCAACAACTTATTTAATAACCAGCTGACTAGTTGACATCAATGAAAACACCTTCAATTTTCCATTCTTGCAACAATGTCCCCCTTTTTGTTGGAACACATTTTCAAACAACATAGTCTGAAGATAGATTTTCTCTTCTTCTTCCATTCATACATCAATGGAAAAGTATTTTATATTTATTTCTCCATTTTAAAAATAAATATTCAAATTCTACCTGCTTCATGTTTAGATGATTTGATGCATATATGCATCTAGTTCTGATAACCCTTCCATTTTCAAACATACTCAATCTTTATTCTTGACATCCATCCCAAGAATCACAGATACCAAAAGACATGTGATGGGATTACAATATGTATAATTTAATTTGAATTGCTAGGACTTACTTTATGGGTGGGGTGTTTCATTAATCAGCCCAAGATTACATCTATAGTCAAATCACCTTAGTTTTACTTCCAACATCATTATCTTTATCAGTCAAGGATTACTAATTCATTCCAAAATAACATACTTCTTAAAAATGATTCCTTCTTTTTTGAAATCATCCAAATGCCAACATCTTGCAGATAATTCATAAATCCTACTACAATCAATAAACTTACTTCCATTCACCTACACTAGTTCATCTCACATACTAAGCTCTAGGAAAAACTTTCTTCTTTGCAAATATCTTTGATCTAAACTACCACGGATAACTTGAGATTCACCTTAAAGTCTCAACAACTACTTATAGCTTCCATTCTTGTTACATATCTATAACTTGTGAGTAAACCTGAACCACTTCTCCATTCTCATTCAGAGATGCGGTCACCAATTCCCACTTCTCAACCTGCATAAGTAAATTTTAATTTTTACTAGCTTCACTTATAAAATGATTCACTTTAGCATCTACTTCTAGGTGATCTGAGAATTAACATATCTAGGTGTCTTAAGCATTAATCTTCTTCTAGTTCAGGCGATCTCATTAGATTCATGAATTCTTCACTATCTCATCAACCTTGACATTTGAAATTTCTACAATATTTCTCAGTATTTTATTGAAACATATGTATGCCTTGATTTTAGTAGAGTATCAAAGAAAAATTCCTTCATTACTTCTTGCATCAAACTTACCTTTGATTTGTAATTATTTCTTGCTTCTTTCCAAATTGACAATTCCTACAAATAGCATTAATAGGCTTTGTAATTCTCAGAAAATGAACAACACTAATCCTTGCTAGGTTATCAAAATTCATGTGACACATTCTCCTATTCTATAGCCATCTATCATTAATCTGAGTCATAAAGCATTTTCTATAAACACCCTTAAGCTGATAAATATTCCCTTCAATTTCTTTCCTGTAGCAATCAATATTTTGAATCCTTTATGAATCTCACATCTCTCATCCTTAAACACAAGATCATATCCTTTTCTACACATCTAGACAACAATTAATAGATTATTCCTTGAACCCTTAACATAGTATACATCGTTAGTATGATGCTTTCTATCAAAACTCACTAAACCTATCCAATAGATTTTACCACCAATATCATCTCCAAACATAACCAAGCCTCCATCATATTTTTTAAGATTAAAAAACTTACTCTTATCACCAGTCATGTGATGTGAACAACCACTATCAACTATCCAATATTTTTCTCTTGTTTAGCATGTAGGGAAGAGATAACCACACCTTCATTTTTCTCCTTCTTTGAAGGGCTTTCCTTTACCTATTTTTTAGAATTAACAAAAGTAGGTTCATCCTTAATCGCCAAGAACAAGCATTCATTTTCATCAGGATCTTCATATTCTAAATCTTCATCAGATATACTAGCACTCTCACTCATATACTAAGCTCTATTAATCTTCTTTCCTTTCTTTTCTTTCTCATATTTTTGTTTATTCCTTTTAGCTCTTTTCAGAAACTTTGCAACATAATGACCTATTTCTCCACGACTAAATCATTTAAATGGAAACTTACCTTCATACTTACCAAATCCTTTCCTCATCCTTCTTACAAAGTTAACTTCTATTTCATCAAAGTTTTCTTCATCCTAATCTTCAAATTTTGTAGCTTTAAAAGCAATCTATGATTTGCATCCATCCCTTAGACTCGGCTTCCTCATCTCATAAGATGTCAAAAATACTAATAAAAGATCCTTAGTATAGGTCTTATAATCTATAGTCTACTCAATAGCACTCACCTTCTCACTATAAACATCAAGAAGAATTCTAAGAATCTTCTTTATACTCCTGGTTTCATCTATAGTAGCTCCAAGTCCTCACATTCTGACCACTATCTCATCCAATGTCTATACATAAGCTTTAACACTCTGATCTTCAGACATATGTAGAAGATCAAACTATGTCTCCAAGTTCTATAGTTTTATTTCTTTAACTCTTTCATCACCATCATGCGTTGTTTCCAAGGCATCCAAAACTTCCTTAGCAATCTTCAGATTCTGAACTTTAATCAACTCAGAATGTACCAGACTATTCTTCAAGATGTACTTCACCTTATTGTTCACTTCATGTGCTCTGATCTCTTTAGGAATAATTCGACCATTAGTAGGAGGAGCATAAGGATTTTTGTAAGATTTCTCCTCATCATATTAGTAATACTCCAAACATTCTTCCATCAATACTTTCTAGATACCATAATTACTTCCATCAAACCTCGAATAATCATAAATCATTTTTCTATCCATCCCATACCTTCCTCAAGCCATTAATCTCTTCACCAAGGAACCACTCTCTGATACCAATTGTTGAATAGGACAACTAAGAGGGGGGTGAATTAGTTATCATAGAATTAAACCTTTAATTCAATCACCAGAACTAATTCTTAATACTACTTAAATGATTAATCATCAAATGCCAATGCAGAAACTCAAATCCAACACATAAACACAATACACACTAGATTTACATGGAAAAACCATTAAGGGAAAAACCACGGTGAGGGTTAACTCACAACTATAGAGAATATCAAAACTGATTACAAGAGGCTCACTACCAGAAGTAAGGCTCATTGCCAAAACAAGGACTCACTGTCCAATAGGGCTAATAAACTAGAGGGCTCATGCCATAGAGATACAAAGAAGACAAATAACACTTGTTACAGAGAGACTACAATCCCAATGCAACAAATAATTCCACCACAATCACTCACATACATGCATGAATGATAGAGTTCACCTTCTATCCACTGCATCCAGAAACTCAACATTAAGCTTCACACTAATCTAACACACTCACATCACACACACTCACTAAATAGAATCAATGTCACATCTAACCGTACTTCCTCTTTTCTCTTATTACTCTTCTTATCCGCTCTTGTATATTTCTTCACCACTAACTCATCTTGTATTTATACAATCTTCAACTTTGAAACATATCCAAAGTTGGCCATCCAAATTCAAATTCAAACTAGGTTAGCGCCAAAACATCCTATGGTGGAATTAGAATGAGGGTGACCCAAAAACACACTTCAAGGGACCCAAAAAGATCCAACACACTTCATCAACCTTGAAAGTAGTATTTCACACAAGGTTAGCCAAACCCGTGTAAAACACATAGAACCATTAAGCATGAATCTTCTAGATACCGAAATTATCTTCAATAGAATCAGGGAAACTCAACTCTAGAATTGCAAGTCATAAGAATTAATCCAATATAAATCCAAACCAACAAAATTTCTCCCATATCTCACTCAAAAACACAAAAAATGGCAGTTCACAACTAGTGAACACAACTTGCATTGTACAAAAAATCAACAACCAAAAATATGGATATAGTATCTTCTAACAACCATGAACAGCATGTCTAAACCACGCAAACACAAGATCAAATTTGCACCAAAACTTGAAGCAACCACTGAATACCTCCAACATATCTTCATTACAATTTTCTCAATATCCTAGACATATACAACCAACAACAATTATTTAATAACCAGCTGACTAGTTGACATCAATGACAACACCTTCAATCTTTCCATTCTTGCAACATTTCCTATGTCCCCCTATTTTGGCTCCAAATTCAAATATCTTAGTGTCAACAATTTATTATTTGAATTTCAAATGTCTAAATTCGACCATCAAAATTTAATTTTTAGGAAATTAGAATTAATATTGTATAAATACCTAGATATTGCATTATTTGAACATTAAGTGGAAATTTGAGAATCAAGAGCAAGTATTATGATCAAGAGCATTATTCAACAAGTCAAGAGAATCCATTAAATATTTATTTCATTAATTCAATATCCAAGCTTCATGTCAAAGTGTATGTGAGTGTGTTCATGTTCATGTTTTCATATTATTTTGTGGAGGCTAACCCCTTTTGTAGGTCTCCAAGGAAATTCAATTCATTCAAGAAAATCAAGCAAGAAAGATCTAAGACCTTGGAGTGATGTGCATGACTTTAGTCCTTGAAGGAAGCCATTGAAGGGTGGTGAGTTGCAGCACTTTATGTATTCATCATTTCTTCCTATCATTTATCCTTTATCATTGACATTTCCATTGTGGAAGTGGAAAAAATTACATGGGGTTTGACTAAGGAAAGCCCCTAAATGGCCAACATTTTCCTTCTCTTTGAATGTGCAAGCTTTAGGTTTGAAGAGGATTGAAAGAATTTTGAAGGTCAATTATTCATTTTTGTAATCACTAGTAGAATTTTGAAAGTAAATGACTATGTGACTAAAAAATTTAGTCACAACAACTAAAAATGACTAAGTTCTACTAATTTTTTGCAACTTAGCTATAAATGAGTAAATTAGTGACTAATTTGGTCGTTGACTAAAAAATTATTTAGTCACACAAATAAAAATTAATAAATAGTTAGTCATTTATTTAGTCACAATACATTTGAATAAATCATTTAAGGAATCAAGAGACAATATCTTGCCAAAATCATCTAAAACTTTAATAAACATACTATAAAACTTTTGTTGAAATCTTATTTTTAGGCATAGCCTGCCAAAATGGAGTTTTCATTTTAATAAACATACTATAAAACCTTCGTTGAAACCTTAATTTTAGGTGTAACCTACCAAAATGGAGAAGTGTTTCAGTAAAGAATGATAGAGAATGGTAAGGAGATGTGCATGATAGGAAGCATAGTCCATTCATTGTTGCTTATTTCATTCCTTCTCTACTCAACAAGGGTTACATTGTGTTTGCTACCATTTCTAATCTAGGTATTTAATTGACATATATTTGAATAATTTCAAATTCCTTCAGATGCTTTTGAAGTATCAATGTATCCTATATAGGGCTTAGAATGATTTATTTTAATTTTAAAAAATAAATAAATGATGCATTTTCTTGTGATTAGATAATGTGGAGATCTCCTCAATCTGCCCTAGCTCATTGTCCTCTTTGGAACTATATTCATTACTCTAGTTGCTAGGGTTTTGCATGTGACATCTTTAATATCTTCATGATAGTGGCTTTTAAATAGATCTTAGTCTTTTCTTTAATATTTATCATGGCAACCCTTGAGTTCCATAATCCACCTTCAATCTCTTCTAAGAATGTTATCTTAAGCTAGACTACATAGTATGCATATAAAGCAATTCCTTCATACCTGCCATTGTTCCAAACCACCACTCACTGCCTTGCTTAAAATGTTGCCTCCATAAGCACAACATGTTTTAAAATCATGGTTGCCAGTGATTGACCATTAAGGTCACTACTTTCATCAAGATACAATGATATTTTTGTCTTCAAACTCAAGGCATTATGCAAGATAACATTATGAATTGTTTGTTGTGTAGGGTTTTTTTTTCTTGCACATTTATTGCTTTGCTAACTACCTTTAAGACTGGATATTGCACCCTTAGTTGTAATCTCAAACAACTCACTCACTGTAACTTGAAGATTCCTTTCATGAGTATCCTACTATAAAATCAAACTATGCCCTATAGAATGTCTACTTACTTACTATAGGGGACTCAATGTTTCATGGTTTTTTGGTTCTTAAGATCCTTCAACCTTATTGTCACTACTTCATAGTCCACAAGGTATTGTTCACTATTCTCCCATCTTTGACGAGTCTCAAAACATTGCTCAAACATGCAATCCACTATTTCCATTATGCAATGGCTAAGAAGAAACGTTGAACCTGTGTTTACTTTTGTTACTTCATTTGGATGGTCATTCCCTGATTGCATTTTTCTTGTCTAACACTATCAATAGCATTTGAAAAACCCTTAAGGTCAGCAAGGGGATAAGGAAACTCACTATTAAAATCTTCACTTTACTATGCAAGGTTTGAGCTTTATTATCTTGTCACTGCTCAACCTCTTTTTGACTGTTTGATGAGGGCCAAGCCACCTGAAACCACACAAATCACAACAATAGACACCAACATAGAAGATGCGAGATAGAAAAATAACCCACTTTCAATTATTTTCAGATAATGAAATTACAAATTCAAAACTTACATGCTATAGCCTCATGGGCTTGATTCATTACAACAAAATCAACTTAGAAAGGAAAATATATTATTCTAAGCCCAAAATTTGCACTATTGGAGCCACCTTCTACAACCCCCACTTAACCCTTTTTATTTTACCCAATAACTACCCTAGAATTTTCTAGAAATTTCAACTTTCCCTTTTGTTTTGGCATCAAATGTCCTATCGTTTGATTTCTGGCCTAGGAAGAAATTTTAATGAAATTCACTTTTTAGAGGGGCAAATTTGTGGGGCCATAACTTTTGATTTGGGTGTTCAATTTTCTATTATTTCATATAATTGGAAATCTCTCAAAGAGATCTACAACACACAAACCACCATAGGTCATTTTGTCCACTTTTTGAGCTGTTTCAGGGCCTCTAAAGTTTTATATCTAAAATTGAAGCTACATTGGAGAAATTTCTTGGGATTGAAAATTTATTATCTCCCAAACCATGCAAGGTATTGGGGTGATTCTTTCACGACCAATTTTTTTTTCAGGTCTTCTCCTTGGGGTAAATTTTCACGTCCATATGAGCTCATTTAGGTTGACTTACTAAAAATAGTAAGTGCCTGCTTTTTCTATTTTTGATACCTGACAGTCTTATACCTCATAAGTTCCATCATGGGACTTAAAAAAACTAAAGAATATAAAGAATTTTTTTTTTTTGGGTGATGTAATATTTCCCTACACTATTGGATGCTCCTACTTCAGACACCCAGGGTAATTTGAAAAGTGACCCTGTCACTTCTTAAGAGTTAGAGGGAAACCAAGATGGTTAACCTCAACCTCAGTTAACTATGATGAATCTTCAAAAGTCCTTCCTCTCCATTTCACCAAGTACTCTACATATTTCTTGTTTCTTGTGCTTCTACCCACACAGTTATCCAAGATTTCTTCTATCTCTTCATTCTTTGAAGTAGGTGCTGGAATTTTCCACAGTTCTTTTATCGGCCCCTCCTTTATATCACCTTCATGATACTCTATCAAATCAACAATTTTGAACACAGGATAAATGTTTATTCCATTAGGAAACACTACCTTATAAGCTTTTCCTGAATCATGCTTCTTCAAGATCTTGCATGGTCCAAACTTCTTCATCTTTAACTTGTACGTACCAACTAGAAACCTTTCCTTTCGCAAATGAACCATGACTTCATATCCTACTTGGAACTCCTTATACCTCCTTTTCTAATATGCATAAGCCTTATATTGTGAGTTAATATTATTGATATGTTTCTTCACCTCTTCATCCAAATTCTTTAGGTGCTCAACAAAATCTTCAACCTCAACACTACTCTTCTCCCCCTTATCCATCTTTCTCAGTTCAGAAGCAGTTCTTGGACTACTCCCATGCATAATCTAGAATGGTGATTTACCAGTGCTCCTATTGATAGAATCATTATAAGAATTTTTTTCCTGTGGTATAATTAGATCCCATCCATTAGGCTTTTCACCTACTAAGCATCTTAGCAGGTTACCCAAACTCCTATTCGCCACCTCTATTTTTCCATCAGTCTATGGATGGTGTGCAAAAATGAACTTAAAATCTATCTTCAACTTCTTCCATAATGTCCTCTAGAAATAACCAACAAATTTGGCATTTCTGTTTGAAACTATAATCTTTGGTAGACCATGTAGTCTCAACATCTCTTTGAAAAACAACTCTGCAACATGAAAAACATCTCTATGTCCTTGGAAAGCCAAGAACAAAATCCATGCTAATATCCTCCCATGGCCTCTCAGGTACAGGTAATGGCTGATACAATCCAGTATTATGATTTGTTCCTTTCACCATCTGACATACTCTACAAATTTGTACAAACTTCTTCACATCTTGTTTTAATTGTGGCTAATAATAATTCTCACTGACAAGAGCAATGGTCTTATCTTGACCAAAATGTCCATCCAATCCTCCACTATGATTCTCCTTGATTAGATTATCTCTCATAGAACTCCTTGGAATGCACAATTGGCTTCCTCTAAACAACATCCCATCTTGGATTAAGAAATCCAACCATCTCATCCTATCTGATGTAACAGGTTCCAAACAAGCTTTCCAAGCTTCTACAAAGTCTGGATCTTCAGGATACAAACTCTTGAGTTCATTGAACCCAACAACCTCTATATTCATTTCTATCAAAACATTGTGCCTTCTACTCAAGGAATCTACAACTTTGTTTGGCCTTCCACTCATGTGTTTCAAAACAAAGGTATAACTCTACAAAAAATCAACTCACTTTAAGTGCCTTTGATTTAACTTTCCTTAACTATTGAGATACTGCAAAGCCTAGTGATCAGTATATAAAACAAATTATTTTGGCAATAAATAGTGTCTCCATTTCTTCAAAGCCTGAACTATAGCATAAAACTCCTGATCATAGACAAAATATTTCTTCTTGGCATCATTCAACTTCTCACTAAAATAGGCAACATGCTTACCTTCTGGACTCAAAATAGCTCCCATGGCAATACCACTAGCATCACAATCTACCTAAAAGACCTTATTGAAATATGGAAGTGCCAAAATAGGTTGCTTTGTAACTTCTTATTCAACATATCAAAAATTTTGGCTTCTATTGTGGTCCACTTAAACTCTTTTCTATCCCCTCTCATCACTTTAGTTAGAGGTACACAAATACTACTGAAATTCTTCATAAACTTTGTGTAAAAACTTGCTAGACCATGAAATGATCTTACCTCTATAACATCCCTCAAGGTAGGAAACTCAATGATAGCTCTCACATTCTCTGGATCCATTTTAAGACCCTCTACTGAGACAACAAATCCCATATACACCAATTCTCTCATCACAAAGCTAGATTTCTTCAAATTAATCAAAAACTTCTCCTCCTTTAGCTTCTCAAAAACTCTTTGGATATGCATCAAGTGCTCCTCCAATGTCTTACTAAAAATAAAAATATCATCCAAATAAAATATAACAAATTTTCCTAAAAATTATTTCAATACCTCATTTATAAGTCACATAAATGTGCTTGGTGCATTGGTTAGCCCAAAAGGCATGACTAACCACTTGTACAAGCCCTCCTTGGTTTTAAAGGTTGTCTTTCATTCATCTCCTTCTCTAATTCGGATTTGGTGATATCTACTCTTCAAATATATCTGTGTGAAGTACTCAACTCCACTCAAACAATCCATTATGTCATCCATTCTCGACAAGGGAAATCTATACTTGATGGTGATATTGTTGATGGCTCTAGAATTTGTACACATCCGCCATTCCCCATCCTTCTTTGGTAATAGTACTACACATACTACACATGGACTCAAACTCTCTTTGATCAATCCCTTCCACAACAACTCTTGCACTTGTCTTTTCAACTCTTCACTCTCTGTTGGATTCATATAGTGATCTACCTTATTCAAAAAACTGGCTCTAGGAATCATGTCCATCTGATGACCAATCTTTCTTACTAGAGGAAAACCTTCAAGTACATTATCTGAAATAATAGCTTGAAACTTATTGAACAAATCTAAAACCTCTATAGGTACCTCAGTAGTATCTTATTTGTCAATTCTAGGGATCAATGAAAAACAAATATTCTCATGCCTCATACCTTCTACGAACTTTCTTCCATCAACCAAAACAATTCTTGCATTACTGCATACCTTTTCTTTTTCCTTTTTCAAGGGCTTCAACTTATGACGAACCCCATCCTTTGTCAAAGAATAGGTGTTGGCATGTCCATCACACCAATCAAACTACCATGGTCTTCCTAACAACATATGACAAACATCCATAGGCATAATATCACACAATACCTCATCATGGTAATTTTCAATCTTGAACTTTACCAAAAATTGTTCATTTACCAAGGCTTTATGGTCCTTTTGCAACCAAGCAATTCGATATGGGTTCAGATGCCTTCTTCTCTCTAGCCAAAACTTACTGACCATTTCTTTTGAAACAAGGTTATCAGTACTACCTCCATCAATAATAACATTGCAAACTTTACCTTTACACTTACATCTAGTGCAAAAAAAATTCTTCCTTTGAGTTGGTTCCTTCTCCTCATTCAACAAGGCTCTTGTGGTAACAAGAACCTCTCCTCTTTTTGCATCCTTATAATGTGAAGACTTAGCATCTTCATCTACATGTGCAACTCATGCATTACCCTCAGGTCTTCTATTTGTCCTTCCTTTATGTTGAGGACACTCATAGGCTCTATGTCCATCTACTCCACACTAGAAACAAGTTCCATGGAAGCCTCCTCTTCCCAGTCCTTGTTCAGATCTTCCTCTTCCTCTTTGGTCTCCATTATTTTGATCACAAGGATGGTAAGTGTTATCTCCTTTTTGGTTATGGTTGCTAGTAGAGCCTTCACCCTTCTTCTGATCTCCATTTCAGCCTCCATATGACCGTCCATTGGTATTTCCTCCACAAACTCCACCTTGTTGTTTGTTCTCAAACCTCTTGTTCAGTCATTCTTCAACCTTTAGAGAAAACTGATAAGCATCCTCAATGGTGGTCATTCTTACCAGTGTTAATTCTTCATGTATGCTTGACTTCAACCCATTAATATAACGAGCAACTTTCTCCTTATTCGTCTCAGAATGTCTTGTCCGAATCAAAACCTTGTGAAATTCCTGTCTATTCTTTCACTGTCCTTGTTCCTTTTCTCAAGCTCTACATCTTCTTGAGTAGCTCCAATTTGTAATTGACTTAAATAAATTGTTTCTTCAATTTTGAAACCATTTCGTCCCATCTAGAAATTTTATCTTTCCCTTGTCTTCCTATTTTTAATAGGACCTCTTTCCACCATATACTAGTGTGACCTTTCAAATTTTTCTTTGCAAACCTCACTCTGTGAGGATCTTTAATCTCCTCAAACTCAAAAACTTCCACCATGTCATTGATCCAACCAATCAATTCTTTAGGATTCATACTTCCACTAAAAGTTGAAACCTCCATTTTAGGTCTCTTCCCAATGCTTGACATCGCTTGCAACAATCTTCTTTCTCTAGGATCCATTGGATCCTTCTCTTCCTCTTTCATTTCCTCTTTCATTTCATCTTCACTGCCATCTTTATCTTGTTGCACATCTCTTCTTTGAACCTCTTGCTGCAAGGTTTCTAATTTCCTTCTAAGGGCTTTGATTTCATCTCTAGGTGGATCTATTCCTCCACCACCTTGGCCTCTACTTCTGCCATGCTAGGAAAGTCTTGGAATAATCTTGAACTCAATGGACACTCACAGGTCCTACTACAACTTCCTCATGTCTGGCCCTTTGTTACAGGCTCAAGAACTCCTGTTCTGATACCACTTGATGAGGGCCAAGCTACCCAAAACCACACAAATCACAACAATAGACACCAACACAAAATATGCGAGATAGAAAAATAACCCACTTTCAATTATTTTCAAATAATGAAATTACATATTCAAAACTTACATGCTACAGCCTCATGGGCTTGATTCATTACAACAAAATCAACTCATAAAGGAAAATATATTATTTAGAGTCTAAAATCTACACTATTGGAGTCACCTTCTACAACCCCCACTTAACCCTTTTTATTTTACCCAATAACCACCCTAGAATTTTCTAGAAAGCTCAACTTTCCCTTTTGTTTTGGTGCCAAATGTCCCACCATTTATTTCTGGCCTAAGAAGAAATTTTAATGAAATTCACTTTTTAGAGGGGGCAACTTCACGAGGCCATAACTTTTGATCCGAGTGTCCGATTTTCTATTATTGCATATCATTGGAAAGCTCTCAAAGAGATCTACAACATGCAAACCACCATAGGTCAGTTCATCCACTTTTTGAGCTGTTTTGGGGCCTCTAAAGTTTTATATCTGAAATTGAAGCTAGATTGGAGAATTTTCTTGGGACAAAAACTTTAATATATCCAAAACCATGTAGGGTATTGAGGTGTTTCTTTTGCAACCGGAAATTTTTTTCAGCTCTTCTCCTTGGGGTAAATTTACACATCCGTATGATCTTGTTTAGGCCGACTTACTAAAAATAATAATTTCCCATTTTTTGTTGTTTTTTATGCTTGACAGTCTTATACCCCTTAAGTGCCATCATGGGACTCAAAAAAACTAAAGAAAACATTTTTTTTTGGGTGATGCAAGATTGCCCTACACCACTGGATGCTCCTACATCACTATCACACCTCAAGTCACTATCATTCTTCTTACCATAGATTGCATTTACAAATGTCACTGAGTTACATATTGTGTTCTTTCCATGAAGGATTGTCACTCCAATTTATTTATAACATCTTGTGTTTTCAAGGATTCTCTTTGTGATCTCCCCTTATTAGTGGCCATGGAAATTTTGGATCAGTTAATGTAGATCCCCCTACTGACATGTGATATACAAAAGTGAGATTAGAAGTAGGTATTTTTTTTCTTGTGCTAGGTTGGTATTTTTTTATCTTCTACATTTTGAATGTTTGTTTCCACAAGATACAACAATCCTCAAACTTTCTCAAACTTGTTAAGAAGACATTTGGAGAAAAGGTTTGGAAAACTGTCATAATCCTCTTACCTAGGAATGGGATATTTTTTAGGATGGGTTTCTTCTATGTCAAGTATCTTCTAGTTCATGTAACTCCCCTCTTTCATGTATAGAATACACTCATTCTAACCTTCAGTGCATTACACCTCTCCTACAGTATGTCAGCCATGATATTTTCTTCTTATATATGTGTCTTTCAATGGTATCTTCTCATTGTTATTACAATGATCACTATCATAAAGATTGTCATTTTTTTGGTTTTTATGCTGAATTGCAAGCATTATTATTGGAAAACATCAACAAAGTTATTCCTTTTCCCATTGAAATAGACCTTATGGAAGGCCTTCCTTCAAAGCTACATTTTATACTAGTGAGTACTAGACTATACTCTAATACCTTTTTTAGATGGTAACATTCTTCCACTATAGCCTTCATGGAAGCATTACTCTAGAAATTATTGTCTCATCCTAGGTTAAGAACAAAATACCTAGGCCTTGTAGATGTACTGTTACTAATACTACTACTAATAGCTTCACTACAACTATCACAATTGGAATTTACTACTCTTTTATCAAATGTCACATCTATGATGTTTTCTTCTACCTTCTACAAAAACTATTGTAGGAGGAATAAGATCCCTAAACTCCAACACTGTCTATCAAATTGGTGCATAGGTGTATGATTGTCCTTAGTTATTGTGGTGAATAATATGCAAGTTTCTTAATGGCACTATCATCTCATCTACATTATTCTAATTTTTATAGACTTATAGGCTACTCTTTCTTGTCCCTATACCCATGAAGAATGTCCTTTTCATGATTATTGCTCATTCACATTAGTTCATTGTGATATATATATATATATATATATATATAAACTATGCATAGTAGGCATTTATTTACTACATAGTTTCATGTGTAGACTATCTTGTTAGATGATTAAGTATCTCCTTGCATTATGATTGTATTATATACGTTCCTTGATCACTATTTTTCCCCCCCTTTCTTATGTGACTACCTTAGTTTGTAATCACTACCCCACAAAAATGATGATTAGATTGTCCATTTGTCGATCCATTATGCATATTATTATTGTCCCCTTTTCATGAACACTGTTAAGACTGCCTTTTTACTTGAATGCTATCATCACATAATAATTTTCACTGTATTTTTTCCTTGGAAATGAATTTAGGCTATCCTTTGTAAGAGTGTGTTGGTAATTTAAGAAAATGCCCTCTTAGACTATGATTTCCATTGTAGATCGTCTTCATTCCCATATGAGAACTTCACTGACTATGTCTTTCTTCCATAGGTGAATTTCCTCAACTAGAATAACACATGCACATCTAGAAGATTCTTGACTCATAACTAACCAATCATCAAGATTATGATGACAAAACAAATGCCCTATAATAGATTGGAAAAATCTAGATGCTATAACATTTACATAATTTTACTTATTATTTTCACATAAAACTTTAAGATGTACTACTTTTAATTGAATAAGATCAACCTTTATATTTGTTCTTTGATTTACATAACATTGAATTACAGTATCAATAGGCCTAGAAAATTTCATGACAACATCAAGTGCAATGGTGCGGGAATTATTTAGTGCCATCCTTAGCATCATGACAAGTTCTAGGTCTATACCAATTTTCCATAAACCTAAACAACTTTCCAATCAACTAATTTATATATTACCTTGACCCTTCCAAACTAGCATCTCCTCACTTCATTTACTTTTAGGCTAACATAGAGCTTTTTCAAGCACAACAACAATTATGTTTAATGCAAAAGCCCTCTGCAACTTGAATACCTTTGTAAGAGACTGTCATTTGTTTTCTTTCCTTGTGTTTTAACATTCCAAATCTCAACACCTTTATCTCCTTTTATTTTTTAATGCAAGCATTATCATATTAATCAAACCTTGGAGTTTTTCATTTGATCTTGAAATAGGGAATAAGGAAGTCTTATATTTCAAGTTTAAAACTTGAAATTATTGTCACATTTAACACTTGTGTTGCTTGGTATCCTTTCTATGCCCTATTTCCTCCTTTAAGGACCTTTTTTTTTTCAAATAATGGAACTACTCATACCTCTTGAATGGATTGTCCACTTACAAACTCAAGATATTAGAAACTAAAAAGGTATAAGGAATCTATGAATATAGTGTAAGTAAGATTCACCTCCTAATTGAGCTTTCATGGAGCTTCATGGTGCATTTGATGACTATCTTTAGTGCTATTTTGAGATGATATATCCTCTACATGCCATACCTAATGTTTTTAGAGCATCTAAAAATTTAATGAGATCTACCTCACAGGTCTACTCATGGTATGTACAAACTATCCCTGTTATGCTTTTAATGGCATTGTCTAGCTCACTCTAGAAGGTGACCTTTGAAATGGAATTTCCTACCGAACCTGAGTTCCTTCTAGTTCTCTTATGAATTACATACACTCCCTTCTATAATGCTGAATTCACCATATATTGGAGTGCAATTGAGGAAAATCATGTATGAGACCAAAGACATATTCAAAGGTTCAATTTCATCTGTAGAAAACCCCTTCAACAAAGCCTTGTGAAGATGCATAATAAAATATGAGTTGTTATTTTGGTTTAGTCATCATGTCATTTTCACAAAAATCTTCCAACATAACATGAGTTATTTTGTATAAAGTCAAAGCAAGATCTCAAAGAGTAGGACAGTGACCTTGCACAAGTATAAGAATAGCTAGAAGTGAATTGAGCTTTGGTGGGTGCACCAAAAATGGTGAGATGCCAGTTGAACTTCAAGAGGCTCTCTTTAACTGATATCAAAATTGAGATCCCTAAGATACCAAAAACAAAAAAAAGGGAAGTTTTGATTGAGCATATGGAGAAAGTAGAGGTTCAGAAGTGATGGGAGAATAGTTCATGGGGAAGGAAACTAATTATTTAAAAGGAAAGAGATACATTAAATCACTTTGATCAGTTTAATTTCATGCTTTCTAAGATTAAGAGATGATGATGAATAAGTCACACAAAATCACTCACACAACACCCAAATTCCAGATTACAGTGACTCAAAAAATGATTAAACCAAAATTGACAATAACTTGTGTCAATTTTAATCGATTACAATTGCAAATCCATAAATTTCAACTTGCAAGTAAATGATGATGGAGATTACAAACACACACATTCTAGAACCAATTTGGTGGTTCTCTCACCCTCTATCTCTCGGATGCCAAATGGCTACAGGAAGTTCTCATTCATTCTGTTATAAAACTGAGACTTCACCACTATTTGTAAAAAAAATGAAACAAAAAACAAATGATAAAAAATAAATGACCTTAACAAAAACATTATCTTTTATTCATGTAGGTGGATCTGATTTAGATTACAATGATTAAGATCCCTCAAGTATCAATGTCTCCATTCTTCATGATTGGCTCCTCTTTTCCTCACTTATCGACCTTTTTTCCACTATTTGCATTTGGCCTTCTTCTTATAACACCTCCTAGAACTCCTCATTTTTCCGCACACTTTAATCTTCCATAATGGTTCTTCCTTTTTCCACCTTCTCCCTTATGTGGTTGCCTAATATTCACTCCTCTTTTAACTACTCATATTGTTTCTTCTTAACTTAACTGCCATCTTATTTTCTTTGCTACCTTTAAATAACGGTTGCCTCTTCTTCTATGTTATCAGTCTCTTTATATCCACATACGTCACCACCATCTGCCAACCACCATAGCTATCAAACCATTGAGGGGACCCAAAGTAGATTCCCTTTGAAAAAGCTAAGTATCTTCAATGAGATTCCTTCATGTTCCATCGATCCATTGAAGAGACTCAAGATAGATTCCCTTCAATGAGGGTAAGTGCTGATGATAATGACTTTCCTGCTCATGCACCATAGACATATCTGTAATTTAACTATCGAGGAGAATATGTTTAGATTCCCTCCAAAGTAGAAAGGTCTTGCTAATGACACATATTATTCACATCAGACTATCAAAGAGATGCCATTTGAAGTCCCACTGATCACATAATGTCACACTGATGAAAGAGCAACACCAAACAAGGGGATAGGGCTTGCAAAATGAAGTCAAATGCATATGCAAAATACAACCAAACACAAAACTACAACACACAGAAACTAAAAAAAAGGGTCAAAATTTGATGGAGCGCGATGCTTCTGCATCAAACTCCCCAGGTGACTAAGAAATCATGTGCTCCTGCACATGGAGTCTATAATTTCAACTTTCAGCTTCAATTTCTTTTTCCTCACCTTCCAATTTCTTGATTTTGCACTTCCATACTTGCATTGTTGCCTTAGAAGTTTCTTGATATGCATTTTTCAATTTCTCTCTTTCTATGCATACTTCCTCATTTGATTCTCTTTATTAACTCCAAATTCCCACCATGTTGTCTCCTCTTCACAATCTTCCATAGACATTTTCCCAAATGAAACAACTTCCTTGTTATGGGTAAAATTAGTTACTGCTGCAGTATCAACTAGAACCATTACACCATGTACATTTTCACCATTTGTCAATTCTTTTATAGTAATCCCATTTAAAATTGACACTTTCATTTTCCACTACATCTGCCTTCACTAAATCAACATTTCCACCACCCAAACTAAACTGCACATTTCATACAGATTTATTTTTATCTTCATTATAGTTGTTATCTTCAACATGAACATAATTTTCTCTATCATCGGACTTTGCTTCACATTGAGTACCATCTTCCAACATATAATCAAATTGATCAAATTCAAATTTCTAAGAATCTACATTTTTTTCATTTTCTATCACTTGGTAATCTTATTCCTTAACATCTACAAAATGTTTGTAGTCTTCATTATTAGCATCCTTGTCTATAATGTCTTCTACATGACTTGGCTCTGCTTCAAGTTCCATTTTCTTGGCTTTCTTCGGATGTCCTGCAATCATCATAGGGTTAGGAATATAATACTTTTCCAATGCATCCATTCGACTTGAAATCTTTTTCAATTCCTCATATAGCTTTCCCTTCTCCACGTCATCCCAATAAATATCCGAAGATGGTATTACAATGGGCCTTCTAAGTGAAATCTTCATCCTCTTCACTGCTGCAATACTTTTCCAACTCACAATTTGCCACCAATATTTTGTTCTTTCTTCTCTACCCTTTGCAGTTACAAGTCTCCTCTCTCTTGCAAAAAATTATCCTAGGGTCTACTCAAGACACAACTGCTTGAATCATTTCCCACACCCATTGATCCTGGCATAGGTTGTTGAGTGATCCCACAATACTGGTTTACAATTTTTGGCCAAATTGGACACTGGACTGATTTTTTCTAACTAAATCTTCACTTTCGGGCACCTATAGCGGCTAAATTGTGAGGAATTTAAAGATGATGAAAACTAGTGATTTGTGACATTTTTTCTGTAGATTCTAAATATATTTTTTTCAAAACTTTTGGAATCACATTGCATTTCTTTTTCCATCTCATTCAAAGACTAGTTTTTTTAAATAAACACCATTTTTAAGGAGTGATGCTCACTATATACAACATAACTTTTTTTCCATGAAGGATGAAATTCTAATTTTTTCAAATTTAGATTTGTAACTATGATATCTAGAAGTTTCATTTGGTTTCATAGTGTTTTATTGAATATTTTTTCCTTAATCAAGTTTTAAAGACAAATAAATTACAATTCAGACATAGGCAGACTGTATACAACATAACTTTTTTTAATGCATCGAAATTCAATTTTTTTTGTTGAATCAAGGACTTCAATATCTAGTGCACTGATATTTTTCAATTTTTTTTTGATAATCTACTATTTTTCCACATCTGCAGAACAAAGAGCTTGATTTTAGGTGAAAAATCTAAATTCACAAGAAATAAAAATAAATATAATAATAAAATTAAATTGATTTAAAATTATAGTTTTTGGGAAGATTATAATAAGGAATACATACTTACAAAAAATAAATTATAAATGAATTCATTTGATCCCCCAAAAGGTAAATCAAAAGTGGTTTTTTATGAGCATTTTGATAGGTGTAAAGGAGACTCTGTTATAGGTATGGTTTAAAACTAGTGGGTTCTATCCAAGGGGTTTTGATCTGAGGTGGTTCAATCAAACCCTCTTCAATTGGAATCTTTTAAATGGAAATTTTCAAGGCTTAAATCATTATATTTTCTAAAAATATGTGATTTTAGCAAAAAATAGGATCTCCCAGAAATTGTAAACCAATATTATGGGATCACCCTACCTCACTATCAGTGCTCTACCCATGCACTCAGAACCATTGGCTCTGATACCACTTGATGAAGAATTCACACACAATCACTCACACAACACTTAAATTCTAGATTACAATGACTCAAAAAATGATTAAACCAAAATTGACAATAACTTGTGTCAATTTTAATCGATTACAACTACACATCCATAAATTTCAACTTGCAAGTAAATGATGGCATGATGCAGAGAAAGGAGGAAATAAATTCACTTTCACAATGCAAAGAGATTCCAATCACTTTTCTTACCCCAAAAATCAATCTTTGCTTGTATTCAAAATTTCACCTAGTCTCTCTAGTAGGTCAGTAGACCTAATTTATTAACCACAACTTTTAGAATTTCTTAACAACCTCCCAAAAATTCAACCATTTCAAGCACCTATTTAAGAATTCTTTAACATACATCAAAACTTCATGAGACTCTTTTGGACCAACACTCTCAAATCAAGCAACAACACTATTCAACTTGGCCAATTAGGCCTGTTTTCCAAAGCAACCCCTTTTTATTCTTCCTTCCTAGTAAAAAAATCCATTGGGTAGCATTGAATAGTCTTCAAAACCACAAAATCTACAAATTTTAGGGCATGATAAGGGATCTAATCCCACTAACCCCAAAACCCTCAATTTTCCTAAATTTCACAAGGGTTTATTGAAAACCCATACTCCAAACCTTCCCACGGCCAACCAAATCCTCAATAAATCTTAAAAAAAAATTGAAAAAACTCACAAGATCATAAAATATTGCTCCCCCCAAATATTTCATCAGACCCTAGCACTAAACCACCTTTTTCATGGTAAAATATCTCACAAACTCCCTAGGATAGTCATCAAAATCCCCACCAAACCTTACACCTTGCTCTATTCAACCAAAAAAAAATATAAACCTACTTATTAGGACCCATTCCACTAGTTACATAAATCACAGTTGGTGAAATGGTCCTTTAAAACATTGTTAAGGCTCACCAACTCTTATACAGGGTATACCAGGATAGTCTCAGGGAAACAAGAATAAAATTCTTCAAATTCAATTTGAACCTCTCAAACCAATTGAAAGATGTAGGCAACTCATGTCACCAATGAATTCGTAAGGTTTTAGAATTATCTTCTCCTATACGGAACTATACCAAGCTCGAAACAGAGAATTTACCAGAAAATTCTGAGAATTTATAGAAATAAAAGAGCTTTCTTTATTGATTTTGCAACTAAAACTTGTCAACAACCATACAACGAGATTTTCCCACATTTTTATAGTCTTTCCCTACCTAAAACAACTGACATAACCTCCAAAATTGACTCGCAACCTTCAAATGATCATTGGAATTCAAAAGTTTCATTTTTTGCATTTTTTGTTGACAACATTTTGCACTTTTTGCAATATTTTTCAAATTGACCCTTCTAACCACCTAATAGACTCAAATGACTACTAAATACCAAGAATGGCCTTGACATGGCCTTATTACATCACAAAGATTCAAAATTTTAGAAATCCAAACTAAGACCCCCTAATTCCATGTCTTGAACTTGCTGCACCTACACCATACAACTATAGCCTAAAAGAAGACCTCATGTCCCATGAGGACTCTACTAACTTGAACCTCACTCCTTCACAACATCTCTTTGTCCTCCAAATGCTCTTTGGTTTGGAAATCTCCTCCATGGGACCAAATACCATGTTCTTGCTTCATGTCTTGCATTGTTGAACTTGTTTCTACCTTGCCATTGCTTTTCCTTTGCAAATAGACCTACCTTATGCCTTCCATCATTACTCTCATATGAAACTAATGTCATGCTTGCTTGAACCCTTGCAAACAAACATTTAATTCTTATTCCCTGAACTCTCCCCTTCATTACCCTTACATGCATGACCTCATTGACATGCTTTGGCCAAGCACCCTTTTTCACTTCACTATTTGTCTTCATATCCACCTTCAGGTTCTCTGCCTTTAGATTCTCTATTTTATCAGATGTATAACCCTCTATCATGGAATAATATGACTACCCTCCAAATTCTCTTTGCACTATAGGACAAGGCATTGTCCCAACCATGATCTCACCGTGCTCTCCTAAGCAACTTGCTTCTCCATAATCTCTTCATCCTTAGTCTTCTCTTGAACTGCATTTGACACCTTCCTATTATCTTCACCTTTCAATTTTAAATCATCCTTGAAGCTTATTTTCCTAGTACTTTTCCTTGTGCAATGGCTTCAAAGTCCTTTTCCTTTTCTTCCTCAAACTTACAAACTCTTTCTTTCCCATCATGATCACCTTAGCTGTCTCAATCTACTCCTTAACTTCTTCTTGCAATGGTACTAAAGTAATTTTGTTCCCATCATGCTCGATTTGGTATGTATTATTTCTTCCATCATAGAGTCTATGTTTGTCAAATTTCCATGGCCTTCCAAGCAATAGATGACAACTCATAGGTAGAACATTATAAAGTACCTTATCTTTGTACCCTCTAATCTGAAACTCAACTAAATCCTGCTCATTAAATAGAAGTGACTTATCATCATTCAACCATGATACCTTATAGGGTGTTTCATGAGGAACTTTCACCAAATTTAACTTATCTACCATTTCACTTGATACCATGTTATCAGTGGAACCTAAATCTATCATTACCTTGCATACTTTACCTTTGCTCTTACATGTGGTTCTAAATAGAGCTCTCCTTTGCATTGGTTCCTTCTCTTTGGAGGCCTTCAAGATTTTTCTTCTCAGCATCAAAGATTCACCAACTTCAGGTGCAACAATATGACTTGAAGAATTGACACTTTCTCCTTCATCTTCTTGCACAAATTGGACTCTCTTTTCACCTCTCCTTTCACTACCCCTTGAAGTAGCACCAAACATTTTAGGGCACTTGTAGGATGGATGAACAACTCATTACAATTGTAACACGTTCCTACAAACATATTATAACCTCTTCCTAGATCTATATATCTACCCATAAAGCATGTTCTTCCACCTGTAAATCCACCTCTAAAATCAATACTTTTCTCTTTACCTTTGCTTTCACCTTCTTGTTCTTCATTGGATTGTTTTTATGTGGAAAAGGTTCCTCTACCTCTAGAGGTACTACCCCTACCTCTAATTGATTTCTCTTGCTTCCTCTTGAGTTTTTATTCTACCTTAGCAACCAATTGAAATCATTCTTCAACTATTTTTGGTGCCATTAAACTTATTTCATCCTAAATATTATACCTCAGGACATTAAGATACCTTGCTAATTTTTCTTCTTCATCTTCCTCATGCTTTGTCCTTATGCTTAATCTATAGAACTCCTTGGTGTATGCTTGCAAATCAAAGTCCTTTTACTTGATATTTTGAATTTTTTAAAGAAATTACACATTGTAATCACTAGGAAGGAACTTACCTCTAATTTTTGTCTTCATTATCTCCCAAGAAGTAATCTTGGTCTTCCCCTTTTTTTTCCTTTCATCTTGCACAAAGTTCTACCACAACAAAGCATGCCCTTTCAACTTGGTCTTAGCATTCTTCACCTTGTGATCCTCATCTACTTCCTCACTTTCAAAGTAATTCTCCATGGATCCTATCTAGTCTAGGAGCTCTTCACCATCTAATTTACCTCCATACATAGGAAAATCCATTTTTCTATGTCTATCACCTTTCACAGCCTTCAAAAGATTTACCATCCTCACATCCTTTGGATCCAACTCTTCTTCTTCACTAGAAGTTTCTTCCTCTCACTTTCATTCATGGTGACCCTAGCTTTAGACTTCAATGTAGCAATCTCCTTCTTCAAGGCTTCTAGTTCTCTAGCCTGGTTATCAATCTTTCTAACAACTGTGCTTCCTTTAGGAGGCATCTTGACTCTTCAAATTCCACCCTTTTCCTTGCACAAAGCACAACCTTCTCCCACAAGAGATCTAATTCCTATTGAATTGATACGAATTGATGCAGAGTAGAGAGGAAATCAATTCACTTTCACAATGCAAAGAGATTCCAACCACTTTTCTTACCCCAAAACTCAATCTTTGCTTGTATTCAAAATTTCACCTAGTCTCTCTAGTAGGTCAGCAGACCTAATTTATTAACCACAACTTTTAGAATTTCTTAACAATCTCTCCAAAATTCAACCATTTCAAGCACCCATTTAAGAATTCTTTAACATACATCAAAACTTCATGAGACTCTTTTGGACCAACACTCTCAAATCAAGCAACAATGTTGTTCAACTTGGCCAATTAGGCCTATTTTCCAAAGCAACCCCTTTTTATTCTTCCTTCCAAGTGAACAAAACCATTAGGAAGCATTAACCAATTTGAAAAACCACAAAATCCACAAATTTTAGGGTGTGATAAGGGCTCTAACCTCACTAACCCCAAAACCCTCAATTTTCCCAAATTTCACAAGGGTTTATTGAAAACCCATACTCCAAACCTTCCCACGACCAACCAAAGCCTTAAAAAATCTTAAAAATGTCTACAAAAAATCACAAGTTCATAAAATATTTCTTCCCCCAAATATTTCATCAAACCCTAGCACTAAACCATCTTTTTCATGGTAAAATCTCTCACAAACTCCCTAGGATAGTCATCAAAATCCTCACCAAACCTTACAGCATGCTCTATTCAAACAAACAACAACTAAACCTACTTATTAGAACCCATTCCACCAGTTATAGAAATCACAGTCGGTGAAATGGTCCTTTAAAACATTGTTAAGGCTCACCAACCCTTAAATAGGGTATACTCAGGTAGTCTCAGGGAAACAAGAATAAAATTATTCAAATTCAATTTGAACCTCTCAAACTAATTGCAAGATGTAGTTAACTCATGTCACCAATGAATTAATAAGGTTTTAGAATTATTTTCTCCTATACGGAACCGTACCAGGCTGGGAACAGAGAACTTACCAGAAAATTCTAAAAATTTACAGAAATGCAAGAGCTTTCTATATTGATTTTGGAACTAAAACTTTTCAATAACCATACAACAAGATTTTCCCACATTTTTATAGTCTTTCCCTACCTAAACCAACTGACATAACCTCCAAAACTAACTCATAACCTTCAAATGACTGTTGGAATTCAAAAGTTGTGTTTTTTGCATTTTCTATTGACAACATTTTGCAAATTGACCCTTTTAGCCACCTAATGGACTCAAATGACTACAAAAAACCAAGAATGGCCTTGACATGGCCTTATTACATCACAAAGACTCAAATTTTTATAAATTCAAACTAAGACCCCCTAATTACATGTCTTGAACTTGGTGCACCTACACCATGATGAAGATTACAAAAACACACGGTCTAGAACCAGTTTGGTGGTTCTCTCTCTCTTTATCTCTGGAATGCCAAACGGCTATAGGAAGTTCTCATTCATTCCATTATAAAACTGAGACTTCACCACTATTTGTAACATAAATGAAATAGAAAATAAATGATAAGAAATAAATGGCCTTATCGAAAACATTATCTTTTATTCATGCAGGTGGATCAGATTTAGATTACAATGATTAAGATCCCTCAAGGATCGATGCCTCCATTCTTCATGATTAACTCCTGTTTCCTCACTTGTTGGATTTTTTCCACTATTTCCATTTGGCCTCCTTATAACACCACCTATAACTCCTCATCTAGCCATGCATTTTAATCTTCCATAATGGTTCTTCCTTTCACCACCTTGTCCCTTATGCGGTTACTTAATAGTCATTCCTCTTTTAACTACTCATATTGTTTCATCTTAACTTAAAATCCCTCTTATTGTGTTTGCTACCTTTAAATAACAATTGCCTCTTCTTCTATGTTATCGATATTCTCATATCCACATATGTCACCACCACTGTCCAACCACCATAGCTAATAGACCATCGAGTGGACTCAAAAGTAGAGTCCCTCCGAAAAAGCTAAGTTTCTTTGATGATCTTTCTTCATGTTCCATCAAGCCATCGAAGAGACTAAAGATAGATTCCCTTTGATGAGGGTAATTCCTAGAGATAATGACTTTCCTGCTCATGCACCGCAAACAAATCTCTCATCGGGCTATCAAGGAGACTATGTTCAGAGTCCCTTTGAAGTAGAAAGGTCTCGCCGACGATGCACAGTCTTCACATCGGTCTATTGAAGGGACGCCACTTGAAGTATCACTGATCACATAATGTCACACCGATGAAAGAGCAACACCATAAAAAAGGCTATGGATTACAAAATGAACTCAAATGCATCTACAAAACACAACCAAACACCAAACTACAAGGGTATGTGCAGGAAAATGATGGGCCAAAAAGTGGCTATATGATGGGTATGTGGCTGACGACTCTTTTTTTACCCAAAATTGATGAAATGGAAATGGTTTTTAAAGGAGATTCTCAGCTTTCCACCAATATAAATTATACTTTACTTTGAATTTAATAAATAATTATTATTCATTTTCTATTTGAATTACGACTAAAGTCCTGATTGATATGCTTATTGAAAAACATTTATAGCTTTCAAATGGTATCACATTTTTTGAATCTGAAACATTTGTCACATTCTATGCTTCGCATACTATAGGATTGCAAAAGAAAAAAATGAATTTCATGAAGTTTGGACCAAGTTAAGGTGGTCAGACATACGATTTTTTATATTTTTTAAAAGTTGTAATAAAAAAATCATAATTAATTGTTTACTTGGAAAAAAATTACAAAAAAATATGCATCACATTGGGACATGAGTCCTCTACTTATATCTAAAATTTTATAAAAAATTATTATCATTTTACTGTGGTTAGGGTGGTCAGACAAAAACCTACTTATGTTTTCCCTAAAATTTAAGTACTACTGCATTGAAATTTCAAATTTTCATCAAATAGATTTTATTTTTTTTAAATAAACCTAGTATTTTAGAAACTACATTCAATTTTCTATAGATTCTATTCTTACATATCTTTGAAATAATATAGATAACTTATTCAAATTTTTATGTCAAGTTTCCTAACTTTGATTTTTCTAAATTTTTCGCCACTTAAGGGCCTGCTTTTTCCATGATGATCCTGCACATACCACAACAAAAAATTAAAACATGACCAAAATTTGATGGAGTGTGATGCTTCTACATCAGAGGAGCATTAATTTCATGTTGTAGTTACAAGTTCCTTGCTAGAAATACATGAAAATGTCGAAGCATAGACAAGGAAAGTAAACTATTTCAAAAAATGCCTCAAAGAAATCTGATCTCGTTCTCCCGCAAGCACTTCAAGTCATGCATGTGGTGATGCGAAGATTTCCCACATCACTACAGGCATGACTTGAAGTGCTTGCAGGAGAGCAAGATCACATTTCTCTGAGGCATATTTTGAAATAGTTCGCTTTCCTTGTCTATGCTTCCACATTTTCATGTATTTCTAGTAGGGCACTTGTAACTAAAACATATGACAAAAAATACCTGTCAAACTACATATAGAATATAGCATCACAACAATACCCAAGTCTCTGAAATTCTATGGTCGACCATGTTTTAGAATGGAACCCAAATAAATTTTCAAAGTTCCACCAAAAATAGTTTTCATAAAATGAGGAGACATGAGTAACAAGGACCTTGCCGATATTATAGGATGGCTCTATAAAGAAATGGCCAACCTACCCCCATTACCAATTAGGAAATATGGAAAAGAATATGACATGATGAAGGCTAAGGGATACGATGGAATTAGTTACCTAAGCAGAAATAAAACTAGAAAAAGAGAGCCCATAAAATATTTCAAAATACCAAAGTATCTTGGATTATGGTATGGATTGCCCGACAATGACGACCGACGTACCAGTGGGATTTTGAGTGAGCATGTGCATGCTTCAGAAAGTGTCAAGACCACTAAGGAAACCTTCACCGAAACTAACTCCCAAGAGTGGGAATTTGGCTCTCAAAGATCCTTAAGTGACTGTTGCCTCGATGATTTATTCATTGAAACAGGGAGCTTACCTCTGAACAAAATTTTTGGCAAAAATTTAAAATTGATCAGGCACCAAATAGTCACAGTTTCATTTCCCTTCCCCATGACATACAAGACCCATCACCTGAATCTAGTAACCAACAATCGAATCTATCTGAACTTCCAGATAACGCTGACAACCACAAATTTGAGTCCTTCACCCCTTACTTTGACAATGAATATGAAACAAGTGAAGGGGAATATTGGATAGAGTCTGATGTGGAATTGGATGATGATAATTTCATCTACAATATCTTTGAATCTGTCTGCATGCTTTCTGCATCCTCCCCTCAATTCACCAATGCTGACGATGGCATTTCCCTAGTCTATCCACAATTAATCGATTGGGACCAACAAGGCCCGTTAGTCCTAGACACCTTTCAGAATGATGAGGCTATTGTGGAATTTATGGGATTACGTGAGGGCATACCCAGTGGTGATCACAAGGAAAGATTCTCCATTGACCTAGATTGTGCAGCCTACTTTGACGAGACTACTCTGTCCTCCAGTTGCAAAATTAAAAATAAAAATAAAATAAAAAATGAAATGTCTTTAGGTGAAAACTAAAAGGAACCTTTTGATGACAAAAAGATAAAAACAAAGGACGTATCTGCGGGTGAAAACCTCTCCAAGACGCCCAAAGATGGAGGATTGGACTTTCTTCCTGTAACACAAGAGAAAT
>VDFB02086081.1:393317043-393339215 GCA_007258455.2 Sequoia sempervirens
ATAGCCATCTATCATTAATCTGAGTCATAAAGCATTGTCTATAAACACCCTTAAGCTGATAAATATTCCCTTCAGATTTCTTTCCTGTAGCAATCAATATTTTGAATCCTTTATGAATCTCACATCTCTCATCCTTAAACATAAGATCATATCCTTTTCTACACATCTAGACAACAATTAATAGATTATTCCTTGAACCCTTAACATAGTATACATCGTTAGTATGATGCTTTCTATCAAAACTCACTAAACCTATCCAATAGATTTTACCACCAATATTATCTCCAAACATAACCAAGCCTCCATCATATTTTTTAAGATTAAAAAACTTACTCTTATCACCAGTCATGTGATGTGAACAACCACTATCAACTACCCAATATTTTTCTCTTGTTTAGCATGTAGGGAAGAGATAACCACACCTTCATTTTTCTCTTTCTTTGAAGGGCTTTCCTTTACCTATTTTTTAGAATTAACAAAAGTAGGTTCATCCTTAATCGCCAAGAACAAGCACTCATTTTCATCAGGATCTTCATATTCTAAATCTTCATCAGATATACTAGCATTCTCATTCATATACTAAGCTCTATTAATCATCTTTCCTTTCTTTTCTTTCTCATATTTTTGTTTATTCCTTTTAGCTCTTTTTGGAAACTTTGCAACATAATGACCTATTTCTCCACAACTAAATCATTTAAATGGAAACTTACCTTCATACTTACCAGATCCTTTCCTCATCCTTCTTACAAAGTTAACTTCTATTTCATCAAATTTTTCTTCATCCTAATCTTCAACTTTTGTAGCTTTAAAAGTAATCTATGATTTGCATCCATCCCTTAGACTCGGCTTCCTCATCTCATAAGATGTCAAAAATACTAATAAATGATCCTTAGTATAGGTCTTATAATCTATAGTCTACTCAATAGCACTCACCTTCTCACTATAAACATTAGGAAGAATTCTAAGAATCTCCTTTATAATCCTAGTTTCATCTATAGTAGCTCCAAGTCCTCACATTCTGAACACTATCTCATCCAATGTCTATACATAAGCTTTAACACTCTGATCTTCAGACATATGTAGAAGATCAAACTATGTCTCCAAGTTCTATAGTTTTGTTTCTTTAACTCTTTCATCACCATCATGCGCCGTTTCCAAGGCATCCCAAACTTCCTTAGCAATCTTCAGATTCTGAACTTTAATCAACTCAGAATATACCAGACTATTTTTCAAGATGTACTTCACCTTATTGTTCACTTCATGTGCTCTGATCTCTTTAGGCATAATTGGACCATTAGTAGGAGGAGCATAATGATTTTTATAAGATTTCTCCACATCATATTAGTAATACTCCAAACATTCTTCCATCAATACTTTCTAGATACCATAATTACTTCCATCAAACCTTGAATAATCATAAATCATTTTTCTATCCATCCCATACCTTCCTCAAGCCATTAATCTCTTCACCAAGGAACCACTCTCTGATACCAATTGTTGAATAGGACAACTAAGAGGGGGGTGAATTAGTTATCATAGAATTAAACCTTTAATTCAATCACCAGAACTAATTCTTAATACTACTTAAATGATTAATCATCAAATGCCAATGCAGAAACTCAAATCCAACACATAAACACAATACACACTAGATTTACATGGAAAAACCATTAAGGGAAAAACCACGGTGAGGATTAACTCACAACTATAGAGAATATCAAAACTGATTACAAGAGGCTCACTACCAGAAGTAAGGCTCATTGCCAAAACAAGGACTCACTGTCCAATAGGGCTAATAAACTAGAGGGCTCACTGCCATAGAGATACAAAGAAGACAAATAACACTTGTTACAGAGAGACTACAATCCCAATGCAACAAATAATTCCACCACAATCACTCACATACATGCATGAATGATAGAGTTCACCTTCTATCCACTGCATCCAGAAACTCAACATTAAGCTTCACACTAATCTAACACACTCACATCTCACACACTCACTAAATAGAATCAATGTCACATCTAACCATACTTCCTCTTTTCTCTTATTACTCTTCTTCTCCGCTCTTGTATATTTCTTCACCACTAACTCATCTTGTATTTATACAATCTTCAACTTTGAAACATATCCAAAGTTGGCCATCCAAATTCAAATTCAAACTAGGTTAGCGCCAAAACATCCTATGGTGGAATTAGAATGAGGGTGACCCAAAAACACACTTCAAGGGACCCAAAAAGATCCAACACACTTCATCAACCTTGAAAGTAGTATTTCACACAAGGTTAGCCAAACCAGTGTAAAACACATAGAACCATTAAGCATGAATCTTCTAGATACCGAAATTATCTTCAATAGAATCAGGGCAACTCAACTCTAGAATTGCAAGTCATAAGAATTAATCCAATAGAAATCCAAACCAACAAAATTTCTCCCATATCTCACTCAAAAACACAAAAAATGGCAGTTCACAACTAGTGAACACAACTTGCATTTTACAAAAACTCAACAACCAAAAATATGGATATAGTATCTTCTAACAACCATGAACAACATGTCTAAACCACACAAACATAAGATCAAATTTGCACCAAAACTTGAAGCAACCACTGAATACCTCCAACATATCTTCATTACAATTTTCTCAATATCCTAGACATATACAACCAACAACAATTATTTAATAACCAGCTGACTAGTTGACATCAATGACAACACCTTCAATCTTTCCATTCTTGCAACATTTCCTATGTCCCCCTATTTTGGCTCCAAATTCAAATATCTTAGTGTCAACAATTTATTATTTGAATTTCAAATGTCTAAATTCGACCATCAAAATTTAATTTTTAGGAAATTAGAATTAATATTGTATAAATACCTAGTTATTGCATTATTTGAAAATTAAGTGGAAATTTGAGAATCAAGAGCAAGTATTATGATCAAGAGCATTATTCAACAAGTCAAGAGAATCCATTAAATATTTATTTCATTAATTCAATATCCAAGCTTCATGTCAAAGTGTATGTGAGTGTGTTCATGTTCATGTTTTCATATTATTTTGTGGAGGCTAACCCCTTTTGTAGGTCTCCAAGGAAATTCAATTCATTCAAGAAAATCAAGCAAGAAAGATCTAAGACCTTGGAGTGATGTGCATGGCTTTAGTCCTTGAAGGAAGCCATTGAAGGGTGGTGAGTTGCAGCACTTTATGTATTCATCATTTCTTCCTATCATTTATCCTTTATCATTGACATTTCCATTGTGGAAGTGGAAAAAATTACATGGGGTTTGACTAAGGAAAGCCCCTAAATGGCCCAACATTTTCCTTCTCTTTGAATGTGCAAGCTTTACGTTTGAAGAGGATTGAAAGAATTTTGAAGGTCAATTATTCATTTTTGTAATCACTAGTAGAATTTTGAAAGTAAATGACTATGTGACTAAAAAATTTAGTCACAACAACTAAAAATGACTAAGTTCTACTAATTTTTTGCAACTTAGCTATAAATGAGTAAATTAGTGACTAATTTGGTCATTGACTAAAAAATTATTTAGTCACACAAATAAAAATTAATAAATAGTTAGTCATTTATTTAGTCGCAATACATTTGAATAAATAATTTAAGGAATCAAGAGACAATATCTTGCCAAAATCATCTAAAACTTTAATAAACATACTATAAAACTTTTGTTGAAATCTTATTTTTAGGCATAGCCCGCCAAAATGGAGTTTTCATTTTAATAAACATACTATAAAACCTTCGTTGAAACCTTAATTTTAGGTGTAACCTACCAAAATGGAGAAGTGTTTCAGTAAATAATGATGGAGAATGGTAAGGAGATGTGCATGATAGGAAGCATAGTCCATTCATTGTTGCTTATTTCATTCCTTCTATACTCAACAAGGGTTACATTGTGTTTGCTACCATTTCTAATCTAGGTATTTAATTGACATATATTTGAATAATTTCAAATTCCTTCAGATGCTTTTGAGGTATCAATGTATCCTATATAGGGCTTAGAATGATTTATTTTAATTTTAAAAAATAAATAAATGATGCATTTTCTTGTGATTAGATAATGTGGAGATCTCCTCAATCTGCCCTAGCTCATTGTCCTCTTTGGAACTATATTCATTACTCCAGTTGCTAGGGTTTTGCATGTGACATCTTTAATATCTTCATGACAGTGGCTTTTAAATAGATCTCATTGTTTTCTTTAATATTTATCATGGCAACCCTTGAGTTCCATAATCCACCTTCAATCTCTTCTAAGAATGTTATCTTAAGCTAGACTACATAGTATGCATATAAAGCAATTCCTTCATACCTGCCATTGTTCCAAACCACCACTCACTGCCTTGCTTAAAATGTTGCCTCCATAAGCACAACATGTTTTAAAATCATGGTTTCCAGTGATTGACCATTAAGGTCACTACTTTCATCAAGATACAATGATATTTTTGTCTTCAAACTCAAGGAATTATGCAAGATAACATTATGAATTGTTTGTTGTGTAGGGTTTTTTTTTCTTGCACATTTATTGCTTTGCTAACTACCTTTAAGACTGGATATTGCACCCTTAGTTGTAATCTCAAACAACTCACTCACTGTCACTTGAAGATTCCTTTCATGAGTATCCTACTTTAAAATCAAACTATGCCCTATAGACTGTCTACTTACTTACTATAGGGGACTCAATGTTTCATGGTTTTTTGGTTCTTAAGATCCTTCAACCTTATTGTCACTACTTCATAGTCCACAAGGTATTATTCACTATTCTCCCATCTTTGACGAGTCTCAAAACATTGCTCAAACATGCAATCCACTACCTCCATTATGCAATGGCTAAGAAGAAACATTGAACCTGTGTTTACTTTTGTTACTTCATTTGGATGGTCATTCCCTGATTGCATTTTGCTTGTCTAACACTATCAATAGCATTTGAAAAACCCTTAAGGTCAGCAAGGGGATAAGGAAACTCACTATTAAAATCTTCACTTTACTATGCAAGGTTTGAGCTTTATTATCTTGTCATTGCTCAACCTCTTTTTGACTGTTTGATGAGGGCCAAGCCACCTGAAACCACACAAATCACAACAATAGACACCAACATAGAAGATGCGAGATAGAAAAATAACCCACTTTCAATTATTTTCAGATAATGAAATTACAAATTCAAAACTTACATGCTATAGCCTCATGGGCTTGATTCATTACAACAAAATCAACTTAGAAAGGAAAATATATTATTCTAAGACCAAAATTTGCACTATTGGAGCCACCTTCTACAACCCCCACTTAACCCTTTTTATTTTACCCAATAACCACCCTAGAATTTTCTAGAAATTTCAACTTTCCCTTTTGTTTTGGCATCAAATGTCCTATCGTTTGATTTCTAGCCTAGGAAGAAATTTTAATGAAATTCACTTTTTAGAGGGGAAAATTTGTGGGGCCATAACTTTTTATTTGGGTGTTCAATTTTCTATTATTTCATATAATTGGAAATCTCTCAAAGAGATCTACAACACACAAACCACCATAGGTCATTTTGTCCACTTTTTGAGTTGTTTCAGGGCCTCTAAAGTTTTATATCTAAAATTGAAGCTACATTGGAGAAATTTCTTGGGATTGAAACTTTATTATCTCCCAAACCATGCAAGGTATTGAGGTGATTCTTTCACGACCAATTTTTTTTCAGGTCTTCTCCTTGGGGTAAATTTTCACGTCCATATGAGCTCATTTAGGCTGACTTACTAAAAATAGTAAGTGCCTGCTTTTTCTATTTTTGATGCCTGACAGTCTTATACCCCATAAGTTCCATCATGGGACTCAAAAAAACTAAAGAATATAAAGATTTTTTTTTTTTGGGTGATGCAATATTTCCCTACACTGTTGGATGCTCCTACTTCAGACACCCAGGGTAATTTGAAAAGTGACCCTGTCACTTCTTAAGAGTTAGAGGGAAACCAAGACGGTTAAACTCAACCTCAGTTAACTATGATGAATCTTCAAAAGTCCTTCCTCTCCATTTCACCAAGTACTCTACATATTTCTTGTTTCTTGTGCTTCTACCCACACAGTTATCCAAGATTTCTTCTATCTCTTCCTTCTTTGAAGTAGGTGCTAGAATTTTCCACTGTTCTTTTATCGGCCCCTCCTTTATATCACCTTCATGATACTTTGTCAAATCAAAAATTTTGAACACAGGATAAATGTTTATTCCATTAGGAAACACTACCTCATAAGCTTTTCCTGAATCATGCTTCTTCAAGATCTTGCATGGTCCAAACTTCTTCATCTTTAACTTGTTGTACGTACCAACTAGAAACCTTTCCTTTCGCAAATGAACCATGACTTCATATCCTACTTGGAACTCCTTATACCTCCTTTTCTAATATGCATAAGCCTTATATTGTGAGTTAATATTATTGATATGTTTCTTCACCTCTTCATCCAAATTCTTTAGGTGCTCAACAAAATCTTCAACCTCAACACTACTCTTCTCCCCCTTATCCATCTTTCTCAGTTCTGAAGTAGTTCTTGGACTACTCCCATGCATAATCTAGAATGGTGATTTACCAGTGCTCCTATTGATAGAATCATTATAAGAATTTTTTTCCTGTGGTATAATTAAATCCCATCCGTTAGGCTTTTCCCCTACTAAGCATCTTAGCAGGTTACCCAAACTACTATTCGCCACCTCTATTTTTCCATCAGTCTGTGGATGGTGTGCAAAAATGAACTTAAAATCTATCTTCAACTTCTTCCATAATGTCCTCTAGAAATAACCAACAAATTTGGCATTTCTGTTTGAAACTATACTCTTTGGTAGACCATGTAGTCTCAACATCTCTTTGAAAAACAACTCTGCAACATGAAAAACATCACTAGTCTTATGACATAGAATGAAATGTGCCATATTTTAAAATCTATCCACCACCACAAATATGGAATCATTCCCTCTCCGTGTCCTTGGAAAGCCAAGAACAAAATCCATGCTAATATCCTCCCATGGCCTCTCAGGTACAGGTAATGGCTGATACAATCTAGTATTATGATTTGTTCCTTTCACCATCTGACATACTCTACAAATTTGTACAAACTTCTTCACATCTTGTTTTAATTGTGGCTAATAATAATTCTCACTGACAAGAGCAATGGTCTTATCTTGACCAAAATGTCCATCCAATCCTCCACTATGATTCTCCTTGATTAGATTATCTCTCATAGAACTCCTTGGAATGCACAATTGGCTTCCTCTAAACAACATCCCATCTTGGATTAAGAAATCCAACCATCTCATCCTATCTGATGTAACAGGTTCCAAACAAGCTTTCCAAGCTTCTACAAAGTCTGGATCTTCAGGATACAAACTCTTGAGTTCATTGAACTGATCTATTTAGGATCTAGGACTAATTGCTTACAGAATGCTTAAACGTAAAAGATCGATTATTACAACGTTTAACTTAAGTGATTACAAATTAAATGCTCAAATGAATAATGAACATAACATAATTAAATAAATGCCAAGATAAACTGAGAAAGAAAAGAGAGAAGAATAGAGAGATGAAACCAATTGATAACGGAGTTCGTCCCTAAGGACTACGTCTCCGGGTCCCTCTCCAATGGAGGACCGATCCGATTAGCTCCAAATTCAATTACAATGGCTTCAAGACTATCTCCTTCAAGCATTCAGCAGCATGACAGTACTCTGATATGCAGAAATGTCTTCAATCTCTCGGGCATTCTCTCACTATCTCCACCTGGACTTGGAGAATGAAGGCCTATACCCCTCCTTTTATACAAAAAACTTGCCTAATTAGGCCTAACCACTCAATTAATTGTATATCTTCCCTGATCAGCTCGTATCAGGTCTTTTTTAACCTTTTCAATCTTCTGTTTTCAGGTGGTTAGCAGAAATATTGATAGTTATGGCTTATTTTGAGTTTTTGTTAAGGTTCGGCCTAATTTTCTTTACCAAAACCAAACCAACTCCCATGTTATTTCGGGAGTGGTTGGTGGTCTAGTGGCTTATACATATTTTGCAAGCCGCCCGGTCGGGGGTTCAAATCCCCGACCGGCCATTTTAAACCAAATGCCAAACAGTTTAAACAATAAAAACAACCGCTAGCCATACTTAGATAAGCATCTGCTCGCGGGCGCAACGGCTACCGACCACCGCCCGAGTCGCTTGGGAGAGAGGATCTCGGGGTCGAATCCCGCAAATATTTTTGGTTAAAACAGATTCAATCGGACGCCGAAAAATGAGGACATGTGGCACCATGTGATTCGCCCAAATTGCTGACTATACACACCCGTACGATGACTAGACTGCTGATAAGCCTCCACGTGTCAATGTGCTATTCGCCGACGCTGCTGACTCACCGCCCACGTGTCATGCCCTGATTCGCCGGAGTGCTGACTCGGATGATGACTTGGACTGCCCTGTGGGATGCTGACTGTGTAACCGTACTGTACGGCAGGGACACGTGTCACATGTTGATTGGCTCTGTACGATGACTCACCTGCCACATGTCTCGGCCGAATTTGCCCATATGAAATCCGTACGGTACGGACGATCTGCTGACGTCAGCATCCGTACAATCAGCTAGAAAGTCAACTCAAAACTTTGACTTCTTGTATCTTGAGCATGCGATGTCGGATTTCGACGAAACGAACGCCGTCGGAATCGTCTTGACGAGCTCTTCGCGATGATGCTGATTTCGTCAATTCCGAGATGATTATTTTTTCACCTTCTGGATGCCCCTAAAGCCAGTTTGACTGGCCGTACTTGCACAAACGGAGTCCTTTTCGCCCCGTTCAAGTTGCGTTGGAACCAGGACATCATTCTCTTTCTGATGAAGCTGAATCTGGAGCATTGGGAACACTTCAATTTTCACTAAAAAATTGTCCCCCGGATCAGGCCTCCCCACTGGAGAGCTTTAGGACCTCCGAAAGCTTGATTACTTGGAAATTAAGTGAGGGTAAAGTTCCCTCACTTTACCAATCTCCATCCATCTTGCTTTGCTTGGATGCATCCCCTTCAGGCCCACTCTGAGGTACTCAACATCTCCTCTTCGTGAAGTTCTGACATTCCTGTCGAGAATAACATCTTCTGGCAACTCTGACATGTACTCTGGAGAAAGGTCATCAACTGATGGAACTTGAATGTCTGAGACTTCATCTAGGATCATTGGAGGCTCATACAGTTTCAAATTCTCAACATTGACAACCGAGTAAATATGCATGTATGGAGGAAGATTGAGGCGGAAGGCATTGGTACCAATCTTCTCAAGGATCTCAAAAGGACCATATCTAATTGGCTTAAGCTTTTTACCTTCACCTTGCATCCTTTCCTTGCTGATATGTAACCAAACTCTGTCTCCAACCTGAAAATGATGATCAGTGCGATGCTTGTCATGGTGAACCTTGTATTTTGTTGCTCGTTTCTAAACCATGCTTCCACTGCCTGATGAACCGCTTTGACTTTCGGATGAACTTCAAAGCCTTCTCTGCATCATGGCGTCCATCTTCAACATCATCTTTCCCAAAAGCAAAATCCATCGGTGTCTTGGGCACATAACCAAAGCATGTCTCAAAAGGAGACCTTTTAGTAGAAGAGTGTGCTGCATGGTTGTAGGCATGCTGCACATAATGAAGACTCTCATCCCACAACTTAGGATGCTTACTGCAGTAACCTCTGAGTAGATGCACAACTATCCTGTTTACAACCTCTGTCTGCCCGTCGGTCTGTGGATGGAAGGTTGTACTCTTCTTCAGTTTAGTGTCCATGATTCCCCACAAAGTTGACCAAAATTCCCCCAAGAATCGAGAATCTCGATCCGATACAATAGAAGTAGGTAACCCAAAATGAACCCATACAAATTGAAAGTACAAGTGAGCTGTCAGTTCAGCAGTGACTTGCTTTTTACATGGCATTAAGACACACATTTTGCTGAACCGATCAACTACTACATACAAGTAATCATGTCCCTTCCTAGACATAGGTAACCCCCCTACAAAGTCCATTGACACACTTTCCCATGGACGAGAAGGTACAAGTAGAGGTGTGTACAAGCCTAATTTCCTGTTACTAGGCTTACTAGTTTCACACATAACACAACCTCTAATATACTTAGTTACAGTTTCTTGCATATGAGGCCAATAACAATATTTCTGCAGCTGAGTCAATGTTTTGTTTACCCCAAAGTGTCCTGCAATCAATGAGGTATGTGCTTCTCTAATCACCTGTGCTTGTTCATCTTTTGGAACACACAATTTACCCAAGTGATATAACAGTTTGTCTTGCACATAATAGTCTTTCTCTTCTACATGTTTACCATTCATTAAAGCAGCATAGATATCCTTAAAGTTCTCATCATTAGCATATTGTTCCTGAAAACTTTCATGAACCATAGAACTATTCTGAAGGATTATCAAAGCATTCATCATAGGAGGTCTAGAGAGCATGTCTGCTACTTTGTTATGGGTACCTTTCTTATACTTAATAACCAAATGAAACTGGTAGAAAACCCATCCACCGAAAGTGCCTACTTTGTTGCGTTTAGTTTGTGAGTGCAAATCAAGTGGTTGATGATCGCTGTGGATTACGCTTTTCCCCATTATATAATGTTTCCATTTTTAACACTCAACTAAAGCATAAAGTTCTTTATCATAATGGGATAGTTACTTACTTGCCTCTCGAAAAGGTTTCAGAGTGGTAGCAAACTGGTTTACCTCCTTGCATGAGTACTACTCCCATGGCAAACCCACTCGCATCTGTCTCGATCTCAAATGGTTGATGTAGATCTGGTAAGGCCAAAATTGGTGCGGTGCTCAACTTTCCCTTCAAAGTGTCGAAAGCCTTCTGTTGTGGACCTCCCCACTGAAAAGTTGCCTTGTACTGGTTAATGCATGCAATGGTGATGCTATATAAGAGAAATTTGCAATAAACTTTCTCCAGTACTGAACTGCACCTAGAAAACTTCTGACCTCTGTGACTGTACTTGGCTTAGGCCATTTTACAATAGCTTCGACCTTCGCAGGGTCTACTTTCAATTGACCACTCCCTACGACATAGCCTAAGTACACTAAGGATGTCTTAGCAAATTCAGCATTTAGACATCTTTACATACAATTTTTCTTTTCTCAATACATCAAAGACTTTCTTTACATGACTTACATGATCTTTCAAAGTTCGACTGAATACCTCAGATTTATCATCTTCTTTGGCTTTTACAAGCATCAATACAAAGTTTTTACTTGAGTTGACCAACCTCTTCATTTGACCAGCATTAACTAGTGTAAGATTAGTCTTCACCTTATGTGCCCGTACAATGTATTCTACCCCATCTTTAAAAAGATGATACTTATTCTCTCCCCTATAAAAGATTGCTTTTCTGTCATAAAGATAAGGACTCCCTAACACAAGCCCACAAATATCCAAAGGGACCACATCGACTTCTACCTCATCTACAAAGTTTGCAGTGATAGCAAATCTCAATTTACATTGTTTAGTTACTTGTAGTTGAGCATCATCGCAAACCCATCCGAGTGGATATGGTTTTGGATGAGGTGTTGTAGCCAAATTAAGTTTCTTTACAACTTCTTCAGATATTAAGTTGACTTGTGAACCCGTATCAAACAGAGTATCAATCTTAGTGTGTTTTGTTACAACACGAATGTGAAACAATTCATTTCTTTGCTTATCAACCTTAGGAGAAGATTCTTTACTTGTACTTGCACTGGCATTAGAAACACTTGCATCAGATGAGAGAGATATACCTTTCCCTTTACCTTGGATTCCGGTAGCAACAATCTTTGTCTCATCTCCGGAGTCAGAACCAAGATCTTGTTGAATCACTACAGTAGTCTTCTTGCCTTTATTACCTCCATATCTTTTCGGCCTCAACTCAGGATGAAGCTTCCAACATCTCGAATCATCATGCCCCTCTTTCTTGCAATGGGAGCATGTGGGTTTCTCACCCTCTTTCTTAGCTGTAGCTGTTTTCTTCCCTTTGCCTTTATCTTTGTCTTTTTCTTTCCCTTTAGACTTACCCTCAAACTTAGATGGCTTCTTAGAAAAGTTATCACTAAATGTATTCTTACCCCTTGACTCTAAATGAGTAGCTTGAACAGACACCTCGTCTAGATTGTTGGGACTCAACATCAAAATAGTGTGCCTAAGGTAAGAATGTAAACCACCAATATACTTAAGTAATGTGTCTTGGGTATACAAGGGAACATTTAGAGCAATGGCCCGTTTCCTAAACTCATGAGTATACTCCTGGACAGACTGCCCCTTACCTTGCCTAAAGGTTTGCCAATTCATGGTTAACTGTTGCATGTAACCTAAAGGGTAGAATTGTTTCCTAAGGGCAGCAACAAACTCCATCCAAGACATGTTAACTTGACCATGGTGAGCAATTTCTTCACGAGTTTTACTCTCCCACTAGGTGAGAGCTGTACCTCCCAACCGGAGAGTTGCTAATTGAATCCTAGAAGCATCTTCTACTAGGCCTTGTATCCTACAGTATACTTCTACTTGTTGGACCCAATCGTCTAACTTCTCAGCATTTAACTCCCCACAGTATTTAGGTAACTCAAATTTTACATCAAGCTTAATTACAGGCTTAGACTTGCTCTTAAATGGATTTACATTAGAAGAAGGAGAAGGAGAAGGAGGAGAAGAAGGGGAAGAAGAAGAAGAGAAGATGGAGGAGAAGGAGTTTTTGGAGCTTTCCCCTCTGTGTCTTTCTGATCTTCCTGCTTCTTGTGCTTTGAAGAACCTCCCTTTTCGTGCTTCTTCTTTTCAGCATAAAGTTCGTCCACCATTGCCTTCATGTCAAGAAATAGCTTCTGGAAATCCTTGACACTAAGCTCTGAACTTTGACCACCTTCTTTTTCTTCCATCTGTGACGGTTGATTAACTCTTCGTCTTCCGATTTCTGGATTGTACTCTTCAAGTTCTCCTTCGCCTCGTTGCAACCTGGATCTCGTTAGCATTCAAATTGCAATACAAGCCACATGCATAGCTCTGATACCAACTTGATCTATTTAGGATCTAGGACTAATTGCTTACAGAATGCTTAAACGTAAAAGATCGATTATTACAACGTTTAACTTAAGTGATTACAAATTAAATGCTCAAATGAATAATGAACATAACATAATTAAATAAATGCCAAGATAAACTGAGAAAGAAAAGAGAGAAGAATAGAGAGATGAAACCAATTGATAACGGAGTTCGTCCCTAAGGACTACGTCTCCGGGTCCCTCTCCAATGGAGGACCGATCCGATTAGCTCCAAATTCAATTACAATGGCTTCAAGACTATCTCCTTCAAGCATTCAGCAGCATGACAGTACTCTGATATGCAGAAATGTCTTCAATCTCTCGGGCATTCTCTCGCTATCTCCACCTGGACTTGGAGAATGAAGGCCTATACCCCTCCTTTTATACAAAAAACTTTCCTAATTAGGCCTAACCACTCAATTAATTGTATATCTTCCCTGATCAGCTCGTATCAGGTCTTTTTTAACCTTTTCAATCTTCTGTTTTCAGGTGGTTAGCATAAATATTGATAGTTATGGCTTATTTTGAGTTTTTGTTAAGGTTCGGCCTAATTTTCTTTACCAAAACCAAACCAACTCCCATGTTATTTCGGGAGTGGTTGGTGGTCTAGTGGCTTATACATATTTTGCAAGCCGCCCGGTCGGGGGTTCAAATCCCCGACCGGCCATTTTAAACCAAATGCCAAACGGTTTAAACAATAAAAACAACCGCTAGCCATACTTAGATAAGCATCTGCTCGCGGGCGCAACGGCTACCGACCACCGCCCGAGTCGCTTGGGAGAGAGGATCTCGGGGTCGAATCCCGCAAATATTTTTGGTTAAAACAGATTCAATCGGACGCCGAAAAATGAGGACATGTGGCACCATGTGATTCGCCCAAATTGCTGACTATACACACCCGTACGATGACTAGACTGCTGATAAGCCTCCACGTGTCAATGTGCTATTCGTCGACGCTACTGACTCACCGCCCACGTGTCATGCCCTGATTCGCCGGAGTGCTGACTCGGATGATGACTTGGACTGCCCTGTGGGATGCTGACTGTGTAACCGTACTGTACGGCAGGGACACGTGTCACATGTTGATTGGCTCTGTACGATGACTCACCTGCCACATGTCTCGGCCGAATTTGCCCATATGAAATCCGTACGGTACGGATGATCTGCTGACGTCAGCATCCGTACAATCAGCTAGAAAGTCAACTCAAAACTTTGACTGCTTGTATCTTGAGCATGCGATGTCGGATTTTGACGAAACGAACGCCGTCGGAATCGTCTTGACGAGCTCTTCGTGATGATGCTGATTTCGTCGATTTCCGAGATGATTATTTTTTTCACCTTCTGGATGCCCCTAAAGCCAGTTTGACTGGAAGTTTGACTGGCCGTAACTTGCACAAACGGAGTCCTTTTCGCCCCGTTCAAGTTGCGTTGGAACCAGGACATCATTCTCTTTCTGATGAAGTTGATATCTGGAGCATTGGGAACACTTCAATTTTCACTGAAAAATTGTCCCCCGGTTCAGAACTCAACAACCTCTATATTCATTTCTATCAAAACATTGTGCCTTCTACTCAAGGAATCTACAACTTTGTTTGACCTTCCACTCATGTGCTTCAAAACAAAGGTATAACTCTACAAAAAATCAACTCACTTTAAGTGCCTTTGATTTAACTTTCCTTAACTATTGAGATACTGCAAAGCCTAGTGATCAGTATATAAAACAAATTCTTTTGGCAATAAAAAGTGTCTCCATTTCTTCAAAGCCTGAACTATAGCATAAAACTCCTGATCATAGACAAAATATATCTTCTTGGCATCATTTAACTTCTCACTAAAATAGGCAACATGCTTACCTTCTTGACTCAAAATAGCTCCCATGGCAATACCACTAGCATCACAATCTACCTAAAAGACCTTATTGAAATATGGAAGTGCCAAAACAGGTTGCTCTATAACTTCTTATTCAACATATCAAAAATTTTGGCTTCTATTGTGGTCCACTTAAACTCTTTTCTATCCCCTCTCATCACTTCAGTTAGAGGTACACAAATACTACTGAAATTCTTCATAAACTTTGTGTAAAAACTTGCTAGACCATGAAATGATCTTACCTCTATAACATCCCTCAAGGTAGGAAACTCAATGATAGCTCTCACATTCTATGGATCCATTTTAAGACCCTCTACTGAGACAACAAATCCCATATACACCAATTCTCTCATCACAAAACTAGATTTCTTCAAATTAATCAACAACTTCTCCTCCTTTAGCTTCTCAAAAACTCTTTGGATATGCATCAAGTGCTCCTCCAATGTCTTACTAAAAATCAAAATATCATCCAAATAAAATATAACAAATTTTCCTAAAAATTATTTCAATACCTCATTTATAAGTCACATAAATGTGCTTGGTGCATTGGTTAGCCCAAAAGGCATGACTAACCACTTGTACAAGCCCTCCTTGGTTTTAAAGGTTGTCTTTCATTCATCTCCTTCTCTAATTCGGATTTGGTGATATCTACTCTTCAAATATATCTGTGTGAAGTACTCAACTCCACTCAAACAATCCATTATGTCATCCATTCTCGACAAGGGAAATCTATACTTGATGGTGATATTGTTGATGGCTCTAGAATTTGTACACATCCGCCATTCCCCATCCTTCTTTGGTAATAGTACTGCACATACTACACATGGACTCAAACTCTCTTTGATCAATCCCTTCCACAACAACTCTTGCACTTGTCTTTTCAACTCTTCACTCTCTGTTGGAGTCATATAGTGATCTGCCTTATTCAAAAATCTGGCTCCAGGAATCATGTCCATCTGATGACCAATCTTTCTTACTAGAGGAAAACCTTCAAGTACATTATCTGAAATAATAGCTTGAAACTTATTTAACAAATCTAAAACCTCTATAGGTACCTCAGTAGTATCTTCTTTGTCAATTCTAGGGATCAATGAAAAACACATATTCTCATGCCTCATACCTTCTACAAACTTTCTTCCATCAACCAAAACAATTCTTGCATTACTACATACCTTTTCTTTTTCTTTTTTCAAGGGCTTCAACTTATGACGAACCCCATCCTTTGTCAAAGAATAGGTGCTGGCATGTCCATCACACCGATCAAACTAACATGGTCTTCCTAACAACATATGACAAACATCCATAGGCATAATATCACACAATACCTCATCATGGTAATTTTCAATCTTGAACTTTACCAGAAATTGTTCATTTACCAAGGCTTTATGGTCCTTTTGCAACCAAGTAATTCGATATGGGTTCAGATGCCTTCTTCTCTCCAACCACAACTTACTGACCATTTCTTTTGAAACAAGGTTATCAGTACTACCTCCATCAATAATAACATTGCAAACTTTACCTTTACACTTACATCTAGTGCAAAAAAAATTCTTCCTTTGAGTTGGTTCCTTCTCCTCATTCAACAAGGCTCTTCTGGTAACAAGAACCTCTCCTCTTTTTGCATCCTTATAATGTGAAGACTTAGCATCTTCATCTACATGTCCAACTCATGCATTACCCTCAGGTCTTCTATTTGTCCTTCCTCTATGTTGAGGACACTCATAGGCTCTATGTCCATCTACTCCACACTGGAAACAAGTTCCACGGAAGCCTCCTCTTCCCAGTCCTTGTTCAGATCTTCCTCTTCCTCTTTGGTCTCCATTATTTTGATCACAAGGATGGTAAGTGTTATCTCCTTTTTGGTTATGGTTGCTAGTAGAGCCTTCACCCTTCTTTTGATCTTCATTTCAGCCTCCATATGACTGTCCATCGGTCTTTCCTCCATAAACTCCACCTTGTTGTTTGTTCTCAAACCTCTTGTTCAGTCATTCTTCAACCTTTAGAGAAAATTGATAAGCATCCTCAATGGTGGTCATTCTTACCAGTGCCAATTCTTCATGTATTCTTGACTTCAACCCGTTAATATAACAAGCAACTTTCTCCTTATTCATCTCAGAATGTCTTGTCCAAATCAAAACCTTGTGAAATTCCTGTCTATTCTTTCACTATCCTTGTTCCTTTTCTCAAGCTCTACATCTTCTTGAGTAGCTCCAATTCGTAATTGACTTAAATAAATTGTTTCTTCAATTTTGAAACCATTTCGTCCCATCTAGAAATTTTATCTTTCCCTTGTCTTCCTATTTTTAATAGGACCTCTTTCCACCATATACTAGTGTGACCTTTCAAATTTTTCTTTGCAAACCTCACTCTGTGAGGATCTTTAATCTCCTCAAACTCAAAAACTTCCTCCATGTCATTGATCCAACCAATCAATTCTTTAGGATTCATGCTTCCACTAAAAGTTGAAACCTCCATTTTAGGTCTCTTCCCAATGCTTGACATCGCTTGCAACAATATTCTTTATCCAGGATCCATTGGATCCTTCTCTTCCTCTTTCATTTCCTCTTTCATTTCATCTTCACTACCATCTTTATCTTGTTGCACATCTCTTCTTTGAACCTCTTGCTGCAAGGTTTCTAATTTCCTTCTAAGGGCTTTGATTTCATCTCTAGGTGGATCTATTCCTCCACCACCTTGGCCTCTACCTCTACCATGCTAGGAAAGTCTTGGAATAATCTTGAACTCAATGGACACTCACAGGTCCTACTACAACTTCCTCATGTCTGGCCCTTTGTTACAAGCTCAAGAACTCCTGTTCTGATACCACTTGATGAGGGCCAAGCTGCCCAAAACCACACAAATCACAACAATAGACACCAACACAAAATATGCGAGATAGAAAAATAACCCACTTTCAATTATTTTCAAATAATGAAATTACATATTCAAAACTTACATGCTACAGCCTCATGGGCTTGATTCATTACAACAAAATCAACTCATAAAGGAAAATATATTATTCAGAGTCTAAAATCTACACTATTGGAGTCACCTTCTACAACCCTCACTTAACCCTTTTTATTTTACCCAATAACCACCCTAGAATTTTCTAGAAAGTTCAACTTTCCCTTTTGTTTTGGTGCCAAATGTACCACCATTTGATTTCTGGCCTAACAAGAAATTTTAATGAAATTCACTTTTTAGAGGGGCAACTTCACGAGGCCATAACTTTTGATCCGAGTGTCCGATTTTCTATTATTGCATATCATTGGAAAGCTCTCAAAGAGATCTACAACATCCAAACCACCATAGGTCAGTTCATCCACTTTTTGAGCTGTTTTGGGGCCTCTAAAGTTTTATATCTGAAATTGAAGCTAGATTGGAGAATTTTCTCGGGACAAAAACTTTAATATATCCAAAACCATGCAGGGTATTGAGGTGTTTCTTTCGCAACCGGAAATTTTTTTCAGCTCTTCTCCTTGGGGTAAATTTACACATCCGTATGATCTTATTTAGGCCGACTTACTAAAAATAATAAGTTCCCATTTTTTGTTGTTTTTGATGCCTGACAGTCTTATACCCCTTAAGTGCCATCATGGGACTCAAAAAAACTAAAGAAAATAAAGAGAACATTTTTTTTTGGGTGATGCAAGATTGCCCTACACCACTGGATGCTCCTACATCACTATCACACCTCAAGTCACTATCATTCTTCTTACCATAGATTGCATTTACAAATGTCATTGAGTTACATATTGTGTTCTTTCCATGAAGGATTGTCACTCCAATTTATTTATAACATCTTGTGTTTTCAGGGATTCTCTTTGCGATCTCCCCTTATTAGTGGCCATGGAAATTTTGGATCAGTTAATGCAGATCCCCCTACTGACATGTGATATACAAAAGTGAGATTAGAAGTAGGTATTTTTTTTCTTGTGCTAGGTTGGTATTTTTTTATCTTCTACATTTTGAATGTTTGTTTCCACAAGATACAACAATCCTCAAAATTTCTCAAACTTGTTAAGAAGACATTTGGAGAAAAGGTTTGGAAAACTGTCATAATCCTCTTACCTAGGAATGGGATATTCTTTAGGATGGGTTTCTTCTATGTCAAGTATCTTCTAGTTCATGTAACTCCCCTCTTTCATGTATAGAATACACTCATTCTAACCTTCAGTGCATTACACCTCTCCTACAGTGTGTCAGCCATGATATTTTCTTCTTATATATGTGTCTTTCAATGGTATCTTCTCATTGTTATTACAATGATCACTATCATAAAGATTGTCATTTTTTTGGTTTTTATGCTGAATTGCAAGCATTATTATTGGAAAACATCAACAAAGTTATTCCTTTTCCCATTGAAATAGACCTTATGGAAGGCCTTCCTTCAAAGCTACATTTTATACTAGTGAGTACTAGACTATACTCTAATACCTTTTTTAGATGGTAACATTCTTCCACTATAGCCTTCATGGAAGCATTACTCTAGAAATTATTGTCTCATCCTAGGTTAAGAACAAAATACCTAGGCCTTGTAGATGTACTGTTACTAATACTACTACTAATAGCTTCACTACAACTATCACAATTGGAATTTACTACTCTTTTATCAAATGTCACATCTATGATGTTTTCTTCTACCTTCTACAAAAACTATTTTAGGAGGAATAAGATCCCTAAACTCCAACACTGTCTATCAAATTGGTGCATAGGTGTATGATTGTCCTTAGTTATTGTGGTGAATAATATGCAAGTTTCTTAATGGCACTATCATCTCATCTACATTATTCTAATTTTTATAGACTTATAGGCTACTCTTTCTTGTCCCTATACCCATGAAGAATGTCCTTTTCATGATTATTGCTCATTCACATTAGTTCATTGTGATATGTATATATAAACTATGCATAGTAGGCATTTATTTACTACATAGTTTCATGTGTAGACTATCTTGTTAGATGATTAAGTATCTCCTTGCATTATGATTGTATTATATACGTTCCTTGATCACTATTTTTCCCCCCCTTTCTTATGTGACTACCTTAGTTTGTAATCACTACCCCACAAAAATGATGATTAGATTGTCCATTTGTCGATCCATTATGCATATTATTATTGTCCCCTTTTCATGAACACTGTTAAGACTACCTTTTTACTTGAATACTATCATCACATAATAATGTTCACTTTATTTTTTCCTTGGAAATGAATTTAGGCTATCCTTTGTAAGAGTGTGTTGGTAATTTAAGAAAATGCCCTCTTAGACTATGATTTCCATTGTAGATCTTCTTCATTCCCATATGAGAACTTCACTGACTATGTCTTTCTTCCATAGGTGAATTTCCTCAACTAGAATAACACATGCACATCTAGAAGATTCTTGACTCATAACTAACCAATCATCAAGATTATGATGACAAAACAAATGCCCTATAATAGATTGGAAAAATCTAGATGCTATAACATCTACATAATTTTACTTATTATTTTCACATAAAACTTTAAGATGTATTGCTTTTAATTGAATAAGATCAACCTTTATATTTGTTCTTTGATTTACATAACATTGAATTACAGTATCAATAGGCCTAGGAAATTTCATGACAACATCAACTGCAATGGTGTGGGAATTATTTAGTGCCATCCTTAGCATCATGACAAGTTCTAGCTCTATACCAATTTTCCATAAACCTAAACAACTTTCCAATCAACTAATTTATATATTATCTTGACCCTTCCAAACTAGCATCTCCTCACTTCATTTACTTTTAGGCTAACATAGAGCTTTTTCAAGCACAACAACAATTATGTTTAATGCAAAAGCCCTCTGCAACTTGAATACCTTTGTAAGAGACCATCATTTGTTTTCTTTCCTTGTGTTTTAACATTCTGAATCTCAACACCTTTATCTCCTTTTATTTTTTAATGAAAGCATTATCATATTAATCAAACCTTGGAGTTTTTCATTTGATCTTGAAATAGGGAATAAGGAAGTCTTATATTTCAAGTTTAAAACTTGAAATTATTGTCACATTTAACACTTGTGTTGCTTGGTATCCTTTCTATGCCCTATTTCCTCCTTTAAGGACCTTTTTTTTTCAAATAATGGAACTACTCATACCTCTTGAATGGATTGTCCACTTACAAACTCAAGATATTAGAAACTAAAAAGGTATAAGGAATCTATGTATATAGTGTAAGTAAGATTCACCTCCTAATTGAGCTTTCATTGAGCTTCATGGTGCATTTGATGACTATCTTCAGTGCTATTTTGAGATGATATATCCTCTACATGCCATACCTAATGTTTTTAGAGCATCTAAAAATTTAATGAGATCTACCTCACAGGTCTACTCATGGTATGTACAAACTATCCCTGTTATGCTTTTAATGGCATTGTCTAGCTCACTCTAGAAGGTGACCTTTGAAATGGAATTTCCTACCGAACCTGAGTTCCTTCTAGTTCTCTTATGAATTACATACACTCCCTTCTATAATGCTGAATTCACCATATATTGGAGTGCAATTGAGGAAAATCATGTATGAGACCAAAGACATATTCAAAGGTTCAATTTCATCTGTAGAAAACCCCTTCAACAAAGCCTTGTGAAGATGCATAATAAAATATGAGTTGTTATTTTGGTTTAGTCATCATGTCATTTTCACAAAAATCTTCCAACATAACATGAGTTATTTTGTATAAAGTCAAAGCAAGATCTCAAAGAGTAGGACAGTGACCTTGCACAAGTATAAGAATAGCTAGAAGTGAATTGAGCTTTGGTGGGTGCACCAAAAATGGTGAGATGCCAGTTGAACTTCAAGAGGCTCTCTTTAACTGATATCAAAATTGAGATCCCTAAGATACCAAAAACAAAAAAAAGGGAAGTTTTGATTGAGCATATGGAGAAAGTAGAGGTTCAGAAGTGATGGGAGAATAGTTCATGGGGAAGGAAACTAATTATTTAAAAGGAAAGAGATACATTAAATCACTTTGATCAGTTTAATTTCATGCTTTCTAAGATTAAGAGATGATGATGAATAAGTCACACAAAATCACTCACACAACACCCAAATTCCAGATTACAGTGACTCAAAAAATGATTAAACCAAAATTGACAATAACTTGTGTCAATTTTAATCGATTACAATTGCAAATCCATAAATTTCAACTTGCAAGTAAATGATGATGGAGATTACAAACACACACATTCTAGAACCAATTTGGTGGTT
>VDFB02086081.1:393339315-393505672 GCA_007258455.2 Sequoia sempervirens
TAAATGGAAAGCATGTTTTTGGGTGATGCAAGATTGCCCTCACACCACTGGATGCTCCTGCATCATACACTCACCTTACACTTTACAAATTCAAAATAGGTCAGCACTAAGCATTCCCATGGTGGATAGGAACAAAAGTGGACCAATACAAAACTTAATTGGAACCCAAATCAACTCTCACATGTCATGCTATGCCTTCATTAATACTTTGAAAATCTTCAAATGTAGTGTAAACACCAGGTCAGCCATTACCCGTGCAACCACCATTAAAATTTGAATCACATGCTTCCTCAAATCCAAAGATGACTTATGAACCACACACCATGCTTCATCATGATCTAGAATATTCCTCTATCATATTGAAATCCATCAAACTTGTTTGCAACAATTTGCACCTTCAAAATGTACACAAGTTGTACACTTAGACTACACTTCCAAACACTACAACTCTAAAATCCATCTTTCAGAGCACCAAATGATGAATCCTCTTGATATAGGAAAGATATCAACACAATCAACATACCTTCAGAATTGCAAGACTCAAAGAATAACTATAGAGAAATGTGGAGAAATTTTTTTTCTCCCAGACACCTCTATAAGCAACACTATGAAATCGGTTCACACACTAGTGAACATAACTTCCTCTGACCATCGATCCAAAAGCCAACATTCTGGATATAGAAACTATGAACACTTCTATCCAACATATCCAAGCCACACAATAAAAGATTCAACCCAAAAGAAATGTGAAGCAAAACTAGAACACCTCTGCAAACCATAACACCTTATTTTATGAATTTTCTCAATATCCTCGACATCTAAACCATAAAAAAAAGTTTATCAAAGAAACACCAGAGGTTAACACCATAAACTTAACTGATGATAACATAATGCAACTAATCAAAGCAATAACCTATCTCAATAACTGCTTAACTGTCACCAATTACAACACAAGCTTGTTGACATCAATGACAACACCTTCATACTTGCAACAATATCCCCCTTTGTCATTGATGGCAACACAAGATGTGAAAACCATAAAAGATAACCTACACAATATTCCTGGACTCTCTCTATCTCCCCCCCCTTTCAACCTTTCCTTTTCCACATGATATCTCTCTCTCCCTTTATATAATTTTTTTTTTTTCACATGACTTTTCTCTCTCCCCCTTTGACATCAATTAAAAAGGACAAAATATTTTGCATTTTTCCCCCCTTTTGACATAGAACCAAGATAATTGCAACTACTCTAAATAATCCCCCTTAGGATTACACACCTTTGCACAACATATATTACATACTACAACAATGCTACTACCTAATCCCCTTGAGAGGTAGCCACCAACATCAGTCAAGATAAGGAATGAATCCATAGATCCACTAGATTTATGCATCTCCATATGCATCTAGTTCAAAGAAGGAGGGGAAATAACCCCAAAATTCTCCTAAAGATACTCAAAAGTAATCTTAGAAAGAGCCTTAGTAAAAACTTCAGCAATCTAATCCTTTGTAGGTACATATTCAAGCTTCACTTCATTCTCCATAACCTTCTCTCTCAAAAAGTGATACTTGATTGATATATGCTTTTCCCTTGAATGCATCACTAGATTTTTTGAAATATTGATTGCACTTGTATTATCACAAAAGATAGAAATAGGCTCATCATACACTACTTGATATCCTTTAATGTCTGTCTTATCCAAAATACCTATGTGCAACAAGATGTTGCTACAATATACTCAACCTATGTAGTAGATAAAGAAACAAAATCTTGTTTCTTGCTTAGCCATGATACCAATCTACATCCAAGAAAGAATGCACTACCACTTGTACTTTTCCTCTCATCCACACAACCAACCCAATATGCATCTGTGTAAGCACTCAATGTGAAATCAGTATCCTTTTGATACAACAAGCCATAATCTAGAGTTCCCTTCAAATATCTGAATATCCCCATCATTGCTACAACATGTTTCTCTTTAGGATCTTCTTGAAATCTAGCCACAAGACAAACTACATGCATGATATCTAGTCTAGTAGTAGTTAGGTATAGCAGTCCAAAAATCATAGATCTATACTTGCTATGATTAGCCTTAGAGGATTCATCATCCTTACTCATTTTTCAACTAGTAACCATAGGAGTACATACCGGTTTGGAGTCTTCCATTCTAAACTTCTTCAACATCTCTTTAACATACTTTGATTGTGAAATGAATATGCCTTTATCTATTTGATTGATTTTTAGCCCCATGAAGAAATTTATCTCCCCAAATAGAGACATCTCAAACTCTTTCTACATATATTTTGTGAATTTCTTGCACATATCTTCATTGCCTCCAAAAATTATGTCATCAACATATACAACTCTTCTTCTTTTCAACATGCCTTTGCTTTTGTCTGCAATGATCTGTTCTTTGGAATGATTTCTTTATACATATTTAGGGGTTTTTTCCGAATCTTCTTCCTCTTCATTCCACACTACTTTTTCCTTAGATTTTTCTTCTTCTCCATAACCAGGTTCATCGGACTCATATCCATCTATCACAACTGAATTCCTCAAATCTTCATCAACCTTGAAACTTGCACTTTCAACAATTCTTCTCAATCTTTTGTTGTAACATTTGTAAGCTTTTATTTTAGTAGAATATCCAAGGAAGATACCTTCATCAAACCTTGCATCAAACTTTCCTAAGTTCTCATTATCTATTCTAATATATCATTTTCTTCCAAACACTCTGAAGTACTTGATAGTAGGAATCCTTTTGTACCACAACTCATAGGGAGTCTTTGTGTTGTTACCTCTTGCTTGGACTCTATTAAGTATGTAAACAATAGTATGAATTTATTCTCTCAAGTAGAATTTTTGTAGTTTAGTTTCTTTCATCATAGTCCTTATAGCTTCTTGAACAATCCTATTTTTCATTTCAACCACTCCATTTTGCTGAGGAGTCCTAGGTGTAGAAAAGTGCCTTTTTATGCCATGATTCTCAGAAAACATGTTAAATTTATTAGAGGTGAATTCTCCACCTCTTTCAAACCTAGAAAATTCGATCTTCAAATCTATTTCATTTTCAACCATAACTTTGAATGCTTTAAATCTATCTAGTGTTTCATTATTTTCTTTAAGAAAAGTAACCCATGTCATTCTAGAGTTATCATCAATCAAAAACATGAAATACCTATCACCTTGAAGACTTATCACTCTTCTAGGACTTCAAATTTCTGTGTGTACTAATTCTAATAATCTGGTAAAAGATTGTTCCTTTTCCTTGAAACTACTTCTAGTTTGTTTTCCAAATTGACAATCTCTGCAAACAAAATTGATAGTCTTTGTAATCCTTCAAAAATATCTCACTGCTTGAACTGGACTGATTCTAATCAGGTTATCAAAATTGATGTGACACATCCTCTTATGCCATAACTAGCTATCATTAATGAGTCATAAAATAGTGACCATCAACACCCTTGAGCTGATAGATATTTCCATCTATCCTTTTTCCAACAACAATAATAGTTACAGACCCTTTTTGATCTCACGTCCATCATCCTGAAACATAATATTGTATCCTTTGCTACACATTTTTCCAACACTCAAGATGTTATGCCTTAAACCATTAACATAGTAAACATCTTTAGTATTATGCTTTCCATCAAAATTGATTGAACCTATTCCACAAATCTTATCACTTGAATCATATCCAAATTTAACAAGTCCTCCATCATATTTTTCAAGTTTAACAAACTTACTCTTCTCTCTAATCATATGATTTGAGAAACCACTATCAATAACCCAATAGTTCTTATCCTATCTAACATGAAAAACTGATACCAAAGTACCTCCAACCTTATCCTTTTTCTTCAGAACACTTTCCTTCACACAACTTTTAGAGTTAGCAGAACCAGGTTCATCTTTTAAATCCAAGAACAAAAATTCATTATTATCAACATCTCCATAGTCAGATTCATCATAAAAAATACCAACATCTTCTCTAACATAGTATCTTTTCTTGATCATTTTTCCTTTGTTTTCCTTATTCTTATTGTTCACAGTTTTGTTTGGACATCTCAAAGCATAGTGACCTATATTTCCACAACTAAAACATTTGAAATGTAATTTACCTTTGTACTTACCAGTTCCCTTTTTCATTCTTCTTAAAAAGCTAGCTTCCACATCATCAAGATCATCTCCATCTGAATCTTAAAAATTTTCTGATTTTCTAGTCTTGAAAGCAATCTCCACTTTTGTACCATTTTTTGGACCAATTTTTCTCATTTCAAATGAAGTTAGTGTGCCAAAAACTGATCTCTAGTGTATGTATTAAAAATTGCAACTTCCTCAATAGCAAAAACCTTTTCACTATAAGAATTAGGAAGGGTTATGAGAATTTTCTTTACCACTTTAGGTTCTTTGACTTGTGCACCAAGACCTCTCATAGCACTTACCATTTCATCAACCCTTTGCAAGTAAATTGTAATTGTTTAATCTTAAGATATTCATAAAGTATCAAATTGTGTCTTCAAATTTTGTAGCTTAGCTTGTTTAACCTTATCATCTCCTTCATAAATACTTTCTAGCTTATCCCAAACTTCTTTAGTAGTTTTTAGATCCATAACTTTCACTAATTCATTATGTGCAAGACTACTCAAAAGAACAAACCTTACCTTACCATTTGTTTCATAGGCTTTGATTTCATCACTTGTTCTCGATCTATTTAGAGGTATGTTATGTACAATCTTTATTGCCTTATTGACATCAAATCCAAGGTAAATCAGATAGCCTTCCATCTTCACTTTCCAAAATGCATAGTCTATGCCATCAAAAATAGGGGTATCCTTCTTGCTTGCCATCTCAAATCTACATCAAGTGGTTAATCTTTTCTCCAAGGAACCTTCCTCTAATACCAATTGTTGAATGAAAAAGAAAACTGAGGGGGGGGGGGTGAATCAGTTGTATCAAATTAAAACATCAAAAACCCTCAACAATAATCAGATCCATAAGCATTCATTAAACCATTAATCTATTATAATGTTTAAACATGAAAATCAGATAATAGAAATTGAAACAACCAACACCATACACAAGAGAAAACCAAATTTACATGGAAACCCATAGAAGGGAAAAACCATGGTGAGGATTAACTCACAATATAAGTAATTGAAAAATCAGTACAAAGAGGCCCACTACCAAAATAGGATGCATTGTCCAAACAGGCTCACAACATAGGCTCACTGTCGAAATAGAAAGAAGGAATAAGATAGAATGTTACACAGAGAACATTATCTCAATGCAATAGAGATTCCACCACAATAGCTTCAACAACATTTGTAGTCTTCAAGAGATCAAGATATCTCAGCTCACTACATTCAACAATCTTGCATTATAACTTGCACTTTATTTTGCACTTCTACACTTAGTTTCACATCACAACACTCAACTCTATTCCACCCTTCATATAACATCAACTCACCTTGCATTTATACAATCCACAACTTTAAAAACATCTTCAAGTTGGATACACTCACCTTACACTTTACAAATTCAAAATAGGTCGACACGCTAAGCATTCCCTCGGTGGATAGGAACAAAAGTAGACCAATACAAAACTTAATTGGGGTGCAAATTAACTCTCACACACCATGGTATACCTTCATTAATACTTTGAACATCTTCAAATATAGTGTAAACACCAGGTTAACTGTTACCCATGCAAAAACCATTAAACATTAAATTACATGCTTTCTCAAATCCAAAGACAGCTTGTGAACCACACACCATGCTTCATCATGATCTAGAATATTCCTCTATCATCCTAAAATCCATCAAACTACTTCACAATAATTCACACCTTCAGAATGTGCATAGCTTGTACACTCAGACTACACTATGAAACACTGCAACTCTAAAATATATCTTCCAGAGCACCAAACCACGAATCCTCTTGATGCAGGAAAGAGATCAACACCATCAACATACCTTCAAAATCAAAAGAGCTAAAGATAAACTATGGAGAAATGTGGAGAAAAAAAATTTCTCCTAGACACCTCCATAAACAACACTATGAAACCGATTCACACACTGGTGAACATAACTTCCTCTGACCATTGATCCAAAAGCTAGAATTTTGGATATAGAAACTATGAAAACTTCTATCCAACATATCCAATCCACTCAAGAAAATCTTCAATCTAGAAGAAATACGAAGCAAAACCAAAACACCTTATTTTATCATTTTTCTCAATATCCTTGACATTTATTTACCATAAATAGAAGCATATCAAAGCAACACTAGAGGTTAAAACCAACAACTTAACTATTGACAACATAGTGCAACTAATCAAAGAAACAACCTATCTCAATCACTACATAACTATCACCAATGACAACACAAGCTTGTTGACATCAATGACAACACCTTCATACTTGCAATAGAAAACAACTAGAGTTTTTGGGTGAGTCAAAACTTTCTTCCTTCTATGTAAAATTTTAGTTAAGTAAAAGAGAAAAGGGAAATTGTGGCTACATAGGGTTTTCAAATTGGGTTATTGCAATTATCTATGTTGAATTTTCAAATGAGAATTACTAAGCCCTAGTTTAATTTTGGAAAATATTTATGGGGTTTCTTGCATATTTTGAGCTACAAAATTGCATAGTCCTACTAGGGTGTTGAGTGAATAGAAAACCCTAGTATCTAAAGTTGAATTGAAAAACCCTAGTTCATTAAATTCTATAAAATGAGTCAAGCTAGTGATCCCTTGAAGGATAAACCAAAAACCAAAGGAGCCAAACCTAAAATGAGAAGACAAAACCTAAAATAAAAGAGGCTAAACCTAAAAACAAAAGGGTTAAATGAGACTTTGCAAGATTTATGGAAGATGACCTCATGGAGTTATTCCTGTGGACAAAGACAATTGGAAAGAGAGCTACTGGTGAGGAAATTCTGATCGATCACTTGCAAGATTGGGAAAGGAATATTGGAGATATCATAGTGACCCAAAGTGGGTGGGATTTATTTCAATATGCATTCTAGAGGTCAAGCTACCCTTGTCAAAGCAATAGTTTATGGACATGTGATTTGGGCAAGCTCATTGTGCCCAATGTTTTTGTTGAAGTGGATTTGATTAAGGAAATTATAAAGTGTTATGAACCTCATGCCAAAATCATAAAGAGTGTAAAGGGGACACCAATTTTAGATATTACCAGAAGTCAAATTGTGAGGACTTTTTGGAAGAATCCCTCTGCTACAGTTTCTATCAACTTTAGTGCATTGTGTCAAGAATAGGAGAGAAAAATATGGATATTGTGAATATTTATTCACACACCGCTCTTGTTCTTCGTGGTAGTTCTTTCCTTCACGACTTCACCTTTTGTTTTGGTATCGTTCGCAGCTTTTCGGCCGCTGCCATGTGGCATCCTATCGGAGCTTCCCTTCGAGATGCTTCTTTTTCCTTTTGCCAGGCTCTAGTTGTTTGACATGTCACCTCCACCTGCTTTTTGTTTGGATGGGGCCCACACTGCAGTTACCTTTGCTAGGAGCTTTCTGTGTGGCGATTATTTGGGTGTCCATTTTTTTTGTTTTTCCGCCGCATGTCCCTTCCTTTTGCTGCTGCGTGGCCCATCTCTCCTCGAAATGTCCCTGTTGGCATGTTTCCTTTCCTTCTTTCTGTTGGTGCCTGCGCTAGGGAATCTTTCTCATTGGTGACTTTGCTAGAGAATCTTTCTTGTTGGAGCCTCCAGGTGGTGGGCTAGATTATTTAAGTAGCCCTTTCCTCATTTTGTGGTTGTTGTTAGATGGAATTTTTTTTCCTAGCACTGAGAATTAGCCTCTGTAGTGTTTGATATTAAATCTGAACTTGCAGACTATGCCATTCTGTTTGGCCTCTCTATTTTCAAGCATTTGATAGGACATTAGATTGTGCTTACATTTTCTGAAATATATGTACATCTGTTGCAAGCTTTTATAATCTTTACGTGGCTTAGCATAATACAAATCATGTTGCTACTCTTTTGTGTTAGCTTATGTTGTATGGGTTATATTATGCAAATGGTTTGATGTTCTTATGTTTGCAGTGCCGGGAATTTTCTATTTAATATATGCTAATTACTAACTAAGACTTTGTTTCTGCAATGTGCTTACTTATCTCATTACTAATCTGGCGCATTGCCTTAGCTTAGCTTTGTTTATTTTATGTTTTTCTTCATTTCCTTTTCTCCCCCCATTAAAAAATGAAGAGCTGGCTTCGATAAAATCCCAGAGGTCACTTAGCTATATGCACAAGTCCCCCCAATAGCTAAGTTTCCCATAAGGTACAGTTGTTGTGCAATTTTGCACACACACCCCACTTGGAGTGGGGACCCTCTTTTTTTTTTTTCGGATGTCCCTTGGACCTTTGGTTTTTATTGGATTTGTCCTTTTAAGGTCTTGGGATGTTGGTCTTACTTGCTTTGGTCTTGCCCCGAAGGTTGATTTGATCAAACTTGGTTTTTATTGGAAGTCCAGGTTTTGCCCTGGGTCTAGGATTTTTCGGTTCACCCGGATTTTCCTGGGTCCTGGTCCATCGTCTGGTCATTGTTAGAATTTCCGAAGTCTGGGTTTTTGGATGAGTCCAGGATTTTCTGGTTCACCTGGATTTTCCCAGACTTCGTCGGAGTTCCGGATGGGTGTGTCGTTCGAGAAATTTATGCTCACCCGGATTGTCCGTCTGGCTCGGTTTTTTTTGACATTCCGTTTTGAGCTCGAGTTTCCAGATTTCCTCGATATGTCTTATCAGCCATTAATGCTTGAGGTACATTTGCTCTGGCATGAATGTAAGTGAATTTAAAGGCTTTTAGTGCTTTTCATGATTTCATTGTTCATTTGCCATCTGCTATAGTGCTTAGGATTGTTCATTTTGAGCTTTGATCATTGGATTTGGTATGTTCGCGTGTGGATTGCATGAGCGGTGTGGATTGCATGAGCGCTTCTGTTGAACATTTTTGTCGCTAGGGCTCCCTGATTCATAGTGACTTCCTTGGGTTCGAGCTTCATTCGGAATTCATCCATGGTAAGCTATTATTGACTTCTTTTATTGTTTTGCACTGTGATTTAATCTTTCGAGTTATTGATGGTTATTTGAGTCGGCCTTCGCTCATTTTTTTCATGGTTTCATATTTATTGAATTAGGGTTTGAACTCACCCTCCCATAGGTTTTAGCACCCGCACTGTGCATCCCTTCGATTATCAATCAAATATCGGGTATACCCCTATGGCTAGGTGTTTCTATTAGGGCTTTGCCTTGTTGGTGTGTAGTCTGCTATATTTTGTGAGGATTAGGGTTTTGATATGTTTCCTTAAGGTTGTTAAATTTAGTGGAGTTGTCATGATCCTATTGCCTTGCGTTTCACTCGACCTTGTTCGCAGCACTTGAGACTCTGGTGAGCCCTAGCTTCATCATTTTGAGGGATTGTGTCTAGATTTTGAGCTCACTTTAAGCTCTCATGGAGGAAGTTTAGCTGTCAAACTTAGGGCATCATTATTTTGTTGCAAGGATCAATCACTTGAGAGTTTTTGAGAAGTTTAAATCTAGGTGCAATCAAAATTTGGCTCATTAGGGTTGAGTTTCTCTTCATGAAATCCAAATAGGGAGGTTTGTATGATTACTCGGTTAATGGTCTGCGCGTCGAACGGTCATCGAGTTTCCGAGGTGTCCGCAGAATTCCTGCATGCCCGAATTTTCCTGGATTCGTCCATTTTCCCGAAGTGTGATGAACTCCCAGAATTTCAAGCTATCCGCAAAAATCCGAATTGTCCGGATTTTTTCGGTTCTCTGCTTGTTTTTGGTTGATTTCGATTTTCAAAATTGAAGTGATGAACTAAAGGTTAGATGGTGATTTCTTGTTGCTAAATGAATCAATATCATGCTAATTATGCATCTCTTTTGTCCGTATTGATAATTTATTTGATGAATGATGTCTTGGCAGCAGGAGTCTGTCTGGGTCGGACTTCTCTGAATTTTGCCCTGACTGGATTTTCCAGGATTACTTTGTTTTCCTAGATTACTTCATTTTCTCGATTTTCAAGATTGATGATTAGTGACTGATCTTAATGATTTCCTATGGTTTCAAGGCTAACCTTTGATTGAGGTATGTATGATAATCGGATTCTCATGAGGCTCTTTTATGAATGCAGGTTGAATCAAGCAAAGCGGCGGCAGGAAAGGCCAAGGGAGACACAGAGGGGTCTTCAGTTACAGATGCGGAAAGGTTAAGGTTGGATGTGAAAAGTTAGTTGCCTGATAGTAAGATAGCTTCAGTTTGGTCTGAGGTCTCGGATACCAATGTAGGAGCATTGAGATATGAAGAGTTCAAGGAAAGGACAACTCAGAAAGATTTATCAGTCTTGACCAAGGGGATGGTGAAGTTCGGATTGGCCCATGTGGCCGGCTTTCCTCCTGCAATTCAATGCTATGAACTAATATTGGAGTGTGCTCGGCACTATGACTTTGATTCGTAGAGGATTGTCAGCATTGATGGAAGAGTGTTGGCCAATTTTAACCCAGTCTCCATTGCCCAGGCATTTGATATGCCAGACTTGCCATGTGTGTGTGCCTTGGACATGGATTTGGCCAGAACTTACTATGAAGATGAACCCACCAAAGCCCAGCAGATGATCAATTCTTGGCTTGAAAAGCCAAAATCTCATTTCTCTAAGTTACCCAAATAGTTACACAGGATCAAGTTCCAACTGGATATATATGATGCAATCACATTGTTGAGCAGGGTGGCTGGTTTGAGGAGTGCTGGGGTGTTGGAGGGTTGGATGGTGCATGTCATCAACAAGATTGAGCAAGGTATTAATTATCACTGGGCAGGGATTATCAGTGCAATGATTGATAGACAAATGAGAGATGTGTTGGAATCAAAGAATTTTACCATGTCTTCTTATGTGGTATATGTGCTTGCTAGATTTTATCCATACAAGGGATTGAACCCAAAAGGAACATTTGGACAGGATGTCATCTATGAGGTATACCCTGAGTTGCACCTAGGGAATTCAAATTATAGACGAGCAAATGATGCATTTACTATGCATATTACTAGGTTGCTTCAGAATGCAGAGCATGTGAGGATTTATGATGGAGCCAAGGAGCTAATTAAAAAATATGGAGCTTGGTTTATACAATTCCCTACCTTCTCCTATATCAGGATTGATGGATGTCCAACTGCTCCATATAGATTGCCGAGATATCCTACTGACCATATCATACTTTTGGAGGTTACCCGATAGATATATGATTTTGATGCCATCGTTAAAAGAGAAAAGCACAAAATAGGGTTTGGTGGGGATTTTCCTTTAAAAATTGGTATAGCTGAGGTTTGCACTTCAATTCAATTAGCTCATGCATCAGGAGAGTAGTTGAGTACTTATGGGTTCTCTTTCCATTCTAAGAGGACAAAATTTGATATTACTGGTGAAGCACAGAAGAAAGCTACCAAAGAATATCACCATAAAGATGATCTAGAAGACTATTGGGCGAATAGCAAGGATGATTTTGAGGTGACAAAGAAAAGATATTCTAGGCTTCTAGCTGATATAATTAGAATGTACAATGTCAAGTTGATCCCTGATTAGCTGGAAGATGACGGGAATTTAGTCCAGGATCATGCATATGAATCAGTTAAGGACAAACCCATTGGAGAGTTAAACTGGTCAGAAAAAGAAATAACTGAGCTGGAGGAATTGATGGCTCCTATTGTGAAATCTACCAAGTCCTGGCTAAAGCATAAAGTATGGGAATTGGAAAGCGAGAAGGTACCCTGTACTTTCAATTTGATGGGAAATTTAAATGCTCATTCCACTTCAGAGGAATCCGGTGAGGGTGATTCTACAGGCTAGACTAAGGTAAGCTCACCTTTTAAGATTAAAATCAGAGGCCCTAAGGAGAGTGAGCCAGAAAAGAAAAGAAAGCCTAGGGGTAAGAAGAGGAGTCGTACTATGAAAATAGGTAAGTCTGCTGAAGAGGAAGAACTTGAGAAAGCAGAGAGAGAAGATACTCCTCTAGAGCCAAAAAGAACAAGGATAACTAGGGCTTCAAAGAAGAGAGACCAAGAAACTTCTGGGGATAAGACAGACTCTCATGTGATTGATGTGGAGAGCTCAAGGGAGAAAACCCAGGTTTACTCAAGAAGGTCAAGAACCCCATCTCCCAAGGAGACCATGCAAAAGACAGATCCTCCTCCAATAGCATCCATTATGGAACAACAAAAAGATACCTCTCCTTCATTGGGTATACCTAAGCAGACAACTCATGGAGAGCATGAGACCAATGAGGAGGCAGAACTATTTAAAGATGGAGAACTTTATGGTGCAGCTGCTGAGCTTGAGGTAGGAGATGTGGAAATGCATCCTTCTCCGCTAGTACAGTATGAGGATTCCCCTGCAAGTAGCAAAGATAACAGATCCATTGAGAAGGAAGATGTCCTTGTTAAGACTCCATCACCCTTGCATGAAGAAGAGCCAGAGTTGGAAGACAAAGGTGATCAATCTCCCAAAAAGGAGAAGGATGAGACAGTAGGTCAATCTCCTGAAAAGGTCAAGAAGGATGAAATCTGGGTAGATCCTACTGTTCCGGATTGGTTAGACAAAGAGATCAGGAGGAAACAGGTCATTGTTGAGGACACTCCTCTCAATTGGGATGAGATGTTGGCCAAGATTGGAAAAGGAAAGAAGAGGAAGGCAGCTAAGGTGATTTCAAAGATTGAAAGAGATGAAGCTAGTAACCAGGTTATCCATGTTGCTACCCCTACTACTGATAAAAGTAGAGATGAGGTCACCAGGAAAGATTATGATGTACAGACTATCAATCTTGGGCCCACTTCTATGGAGCAAGATATTGAAGAATATGAAGGGTCTAGTGTGGTGATAACTGGAAGATTGAGGAAGGAAACACAGTCAAAGCATGAGCTAAAGAAGGAAATGAAAGGCTTAGGAAATGTCTGGAAGATTTAATGAGGCCTTTGCAATCTTTTCACCCATTCTCTTCTACTACTGCTGGATTCTTGCCCAAGGAGACCATCTCTGAAATAGAAAAGATGAAAGCTTCTACCACGGCTGCAATAGATTGGTTGAAGGAGGTACAAACCAAAGGAGATGATGCAATAAAGGAAATCCTTTCAATTGGAAAGGATGCAACAAGAGCTAAGGATTTGTTAGAGCATGTGTTATCTCAGGACAAGGAGGATACTGATCTTTTATTGCAGAAAACCAAAGCAATCATTGAATATGGTAAGGATCAGCTGGTTGTTGATGGAATCCTTCCTTCATCTAGGGTTAATGAGCCTTGGGAGTGGTTTGAAGCCCTGCAAATCTGACAGAAGGCCATCAAAAAGATTTATAAACAAAGGAAGCAGATAGATGGTAATTTAACCAATGTTTATGATGGATGCATCACTTTCTTTGAGATAATGACTGGCAGGAGGAAGATCACCCCTAAGTATTTAAGCTTAGAACAATTGAGGGAATGGTGGCATGATGTCTATGCCCCTGATGTTGAAAATGTTGTGACAGGGCATCAATTGGATGATGTAGCTACTTATCTGGCTGTGGTGGATAAGTACTTAGCATATAGGGGTGATTGGGATGCAATGGTCAAGCAGTCAAGGGAAGAAATTAGATCAATTGAATGTCAGCTCAAAGTCCTACCCTTGCCACCTATTGCTGAGTTAGACAAGATGTTTTTGAAAGTTCATGAATCACTGGATCAGAATAAAGATAAGGGAGGTGGTAATTAATGTCTAACTTGGAGATTTGTGCTTCCCTATTATTATAGGGCATTTGTTGATCCGGGCTGCATTGAGGACTGTGTTTTGGCCGACCTTGATGATGTATCGACATTTAATGTGTGCCTTATTTTGAAATTCCTAAGGCTGACTTGTTTGGCTATTTTATTTTGTAAATGTTTGGCTGGGCCGACATGTTTTGAGGATTCTTTATAAATGGCATTTATGCCTCATTTGTAAGGGGTTTTAGATAGATAATAGAGACCAGTTAGATTAAGAAAGAGCTAGAGCATTTTATAGTAGAGATAGTAGTTAGTTCTTTGAAGCAAATGCTATAACACAGAACAGTGGAATTGTTGCTACATTTTGGTGATCTAATACAATTGAAGGCATTGTGGTTTCTCTGGTGAACTCTTTGTGTTAGTTTATCTTGCATGGTTCCTGTTGTTCCATCTTTTGAAATTGCTTGAAGATAGAAGATTTGATGTTAAATTTAGAACTAGATTAGTTTGGTGAATGATGTTTATGGTTTCATGCTTGGAATGTTTGTAGCAATCTCTGGTCTATACTCCCAGTAACTATCTGATTGTAGTAGGCTGGTGAAGTCAACCTGGACCATACATCTATCTGTGCTTAGTTCGATTGTAGATGAATGTCTATGATTTAAAAATCTGTATGCCTTAGAAGATTGCACCTTTCTTTTGATATTGCATTGTGGGTTAAGCAGGAATTGGTTATTTGAGATTGGTCCATTCCAGGAATTTATCATTTGCATTGTTCACCCTTGAAATAGTTTAGATTTCATTACATCTCTTTCACCCTCATCTTTTGTTGTTTCTTTATTATTTTGGTTAAATCTAAGATTTAAGATCATAATATTGCAAAATATGATAAATTAGAATGATACAGTTTGCTTGTAGTAAGGTCCAATTGTGATTACCAGCATTTTCGAACATATTATCTGAGTTGTTTATGCATCGTCAAGACCTGACACCCGAGAGACCTTGGGGTGATTTTTAGTAACTTGTTGAAAATTACCTTTCAAGAGAGATAGAATATTGCATTTGTCTGAGTTGTTGCTGTGCAGAAAACACCATCAACAATAGGCTGCTGCAAAATTTTGCATCAACAGTTCTTTTTCTGGCATGGTCGGTGGGACAAACTAAAACATTCACAATTTGAAAGAGTGTATGAGCCATAGGCCCATCACTAGGTCTCAAAGCACAAGAATCCTTGGCATGCTCGTACCACCACTAGTTCCAATCAAGGGGAGATGTCAGCAGGCTAACACATCACCTTCGACTCCTCCTCTAACTTCTCGTCCGTCCCTTGCATAGATGGCTAGAAATTTTGTAGCCTGGGATGTTGGTAGCCCTTTGATAGCCCCTGTACCACCCGCAGTGTGGGATCCAATCCCAACTTCTACTCTAAAGGTTGTCCCAAAGTTCACTGGGGATGATTCAAAAACTCCAACGGAGCACTTGCAAGATCCGGTTGATGTATGTCTAGTTCGTGGCATTACTAACTAGAATGTGGCTCTACAGTTGCTCACAACCTCTTTTAGAGGGAAGGCATTAGACTGGTATCATACTCTTCTAGCTAATACAATTGACACTTGGGATTAGCTCAGAGATCCTTTCTACGAGCGCTTCTCAAATAATGGCGACAAATATTTGCTATATCACTAGCTAGCTAATATAAAGTAGGCTCCTCATGAAGCTTTGGCCGATTTCAATGCTCGGTTTCATTCGACTTGGCACAGGGTCCATGTCAATAGTTGGCCATCTTTGGATCTAGCATTCATGTTCTATCTGAAGTCTATAAATGTTGATATTTATGTGATGCTGCAATCTCTCGACAGAAATACCTTACCTAATGCATATAGCCTTGCCATCACCGTGGAGAAAAATCTTATCGTTGTTAGAAAGTTGGCACCACGACCTATCATGCCATTGTTCCTGGAATCGATCGCAGTAGAACTAGAGGTATCTTCAACCAACGTTCTTGCACCCCCCAGTCTATGTATGTGTACCCAGGAATGATGCCGAGCTTGGCTCCAGTGCCTAACCCCCTAGCGGCTGAGGTGAGTGACATGAGGGAGCAATTGCGAACCATGACAAATGATTTAACCAATATGAAGCAACAACAATATGCCTACCAAAATCCTACTTACCAAAACTACCAAGGCGAGAAACCTCCTTTTTAGTAGAATCAATGGCAGGATAGATCGTATAGTAATACCCAAGCTCAACAGAGCAATCAGGTTGTTCCCTTGACTATGTTGATGCAGACTGTCTATCCTAGTTTGAGTAAAGAGCTAGTAGCAGGACAAAATAATCTTGTGGAGGAGATTAATCCATGGTGCTACCCTTGCAATGATGCACACATGCCCCAAAATTTCCCGCTAGGGAATTTACAACAGAAGATAGTAGAGCAACGTAGTCAAGGCATCATGCTCGATTCTAGAGGTCATGCATATGCCTCTCAAAAAATGGAGAATGCAATTCTCACTGCTCAAATGCAAGGAATGTCTATAGAGCAGGAGCTAGAGATAGCTCCAGACCAGACACTCTTTTTTTGGATGGAGGAAGAGGAGTCGGCATACCCGAATGACATTCCGACCACCCAGGTGCTGCAAGTACAGTCAAATTACAATACCTATTCCAAGCAGAGGCTCATTGGAGAATTCATGTCCTTGCAAACTAAAGGGTCACCAAATCCAATGCCTAGTCCGTCAACAACTGTGTCATGAGTTTTGCAGTAGTTTAGGGCTATTTTTAGAGGTTCCAAGAATCCACCTCCTCTGAAAGAAAAATCTCCCACGACCACCCTAGCAATTTCCAAACAACTGGAGGTACCAGCTACGAGGCAGAAGGAGCCAACTACCATAGTTCATCAGCCATGAATGCCATTCAAAGTGGTGGAACAACTAAAGAAGTCTTCTACTAATGTTTCTTTGTGGGATATCTTGGCCATCCCAAAGCAAAAGTTGCTATTACAAAAGGCATTATCGAGAGAAGAGGGCATGAAGATGCTTGAGAAGCCCTCAAAAGATAAGATAGGCAATCCAGGCCCGAACAGAGTTTTGGAAAATCAATCAGCGGAAAATTAGGTCAGAAAAGAGGGTAAGCCTAAACCCAAGCTTTTCTTTCTAAAACTTATCATTGGTAAAAAACTACTACATAATTGTATGGTTGACTCTGGTGCTAGCACCACCGTCATGCCCAAGCAAGTAGTTGAAGCTCTAGGACTTGAATACAAGCCTCTTAAGAAGGGAGTTATGCAACTCGACAGGAACAAGGTTGAAACCGTAGGAGTAATCAAAGGATTTCCTATGACATTGTTTTCTTGCCCCAACATTAATTTGAACCAGGATACTGTGCTCATTGACATCCCTCCTATGTTCGGGACATGTCTGTCCATAGAATTCACTGCAAATGTTTGAGGTTACCTCTGTTTGGACTAGTCACACTTGATCCTAAGAACCAAACATGGAGCTAAGATGAAGATATTGTTGGAACCTTTACATTTTGAGCATGTGGCTGATGAAGCCATGATCAATTTTGAGGCAACACATACCTTAATTACCTCAGAAGAGATTCCCAATGATGAACTTCTTGAGGATGAAGAAGCAAGCAATTCCCAGACCGAAAAATTAAGAAGCTCTCTTGAATGAATTTATAACTTTTGGAAACTATCATGTAATTGGGCTAGTAACGTATGTCATACATGAGGAGGATCAGATTATGCCCATAGTGACTAAAGAGTCTGAGAGTGAAGGGACCTCAGAGTTATGGACCTTGCACTTTGATGGAGCAAGATACAGAGTAGGATTCAGCAACGAAATATGTTTGGTATCTCCATCCAAAGAAAAGACCTTAATGTCATATCATTTCCAGTTTGCGTGCTCAAACAATGAAGCAGAGTATGAGGGCCTTGTCCAAGGCTTGAGTTTAGCAGAACAAATGGGTGCCAAGAAAATACAAGTGTTCGGAGATTCAGAATTGGTGGTTAACCAAATCCGAGGGCTATCAAATACCAAGATTGTCTGTATGCAATCATACCGACACAGGGTTTGGGACCTGATTGAAGGCTTCGAGGCATTCAAAATCCAAGCCATACCTAGAGAGCAGAACTCTAAAGTAGACCAAATGGCAACTATTAGATCTTAGTTTGAGCTAGCTTTCGAGTTAATTGATAACAAACATTCAGTGCAGGTGATCGTTCAGCCTGTAGTTCCAAATAATGATCAAAACTCGCAAGTGTTCGATAGTGATGCTCATATCGCATCATTTCTTCAGTTGTCCAGAGAATTTTTTGACTAATTACAGCCAAAGATTTCTGAGGCCTATGAAGATCAAGTGGTCCAGCTTAAGTCAAACAAGCTTCCCACAGGTTTGGTTACTCTCAAGAATCTATTTGATTCTGATGATGCTAGAAAGGACAAGAGAAAGCTTGTAGCTGATAAAGGTGATTACACCAATTTGCACATTGAAGAAGATAAAAAGCTTAAGGTTGAAAAAGGAGTCTCGCAGAAGAACAAAGAAAGGCTGAATTATTTTTGTGAGAAGTATCTGAATGTGGTAGCATGGTCATATGATGATCTTTGGGGATATGATCCTGAGATTATCCAACACACCATCAAGCTACTAGAGGGAGCAAAACCCGTGCATGAAAAGTAGAGGCCAGTAAATCCAAAGATTGAGTTGTTAATGGCTCAAGAATTAAAGAAGCTAATTGAATCCTAGATAGTGTTCCCGATCAAACACAGTACTTGGGTGTCTAACCTGGTGCCGATATGGAAGAAGAATGGTGATATACGACTGTGCGTTGACTTTCGAGACCTAAATAGAGCATCTCTAAAGGACTACTACCCTCTACCTTCCATGGAGGAAATTCTGCAAATAGTTTTTTGTTCTGAGATGTTTTCAATGTTAGATGGTTTCTCTGGCTATAATCAAATTTGGGTGAAAGAGGAGGACCAACACAAAACAAAGTTTACCACCAAGTGGGGAACATACACTTATGCTAAAATTCCCTTCGTACTTTCAAATGCCAGAGCCACTTTCCAACGAGCTATGGACATTTGTTTCAGGGATTTGATAAATAAGATAATTATTATTTACCTAGATGACCTAACGGTTTTCTCAAAATCTGCTGAAGATCATTTTGATCATCTCGAGATTGTCTTCCAGAAGTGCTAGGAGTTCAAAATTTCTTTGAACCCAAAGAAGTGTGTGTTTGGGGTCCCACAAGGGAAACTGTTGGGTTATGTTGTCTTGAATGAAGGTATTGCCATCGACCCAAAAAGGGTTAAAGTGATCAAAGAACTCCCTTTACCTGTCAACAAAAAAGGAGTTCAATCCTTTTAGGGCAAGGTTAATTTCATCAATCGGTTCATACCGGACTTCGCAGGGATTTTTCAACCCATCACCTTGATGTTGCAAAAAGACCAAGCTTTCAAATGGATAGCGGAAGCCAAAAAAGCTTTTGAACAGATTAAAGAAGTCATCTCTTCTACTACCATGTTGGTTAATCTATATTTTTCAAAATACTTCCTCATGTACATCTTTGGTGGTAGCACGAGTATCGCTACTATTCTGATTCAGAAAGACGACAATGATAAAAGAGAATTTCCCATCACCTTCTATTCGTACACTCTAAAAGACTATGAGGTGAAGTACAACTTTGTAGAGAAGCAAGCTTTTGCTATTGTAAAGGGGTTGAAGAAGTTCTGACACCTCATATCGTGCAACAAGGTGATTGTTTGTGTGTCGCACCCTAGCATGCATGAATATATTATGGAAGGTGAAATCATTGAGAAGCAGGCTAATTGGATAACCAAGATTCTAGAGTATGACATCGAGATCAAGCTAGTTGAGACTATGAAAGGGAAGGGACTGTGCAAATATTTGGTTGGAAACAATGACTGAGGTTGAAGTCCTGGAACCCGTGCTACTAAATGAAGAGAGTTCTAGAGATGATTGGATAGATGATAGAATTAATTTCATGCAAACAGGAAGGTACCCGACCGATCTCCCCTCATTTAAAAGGAATTTTTATTGAATATAGAATAATGGCAATATACTCTTCGAGGGAGTTCTTTTCAAGAGGAACTTCAATGGTGTCTTGTTAAGGTGTGTGACATAAGAGTAAGAAAAAGGGATATTGGAGCAGTACCACAGTGGCCCAACTGGAGGACATTTTTCAGCAAAAACTATTACAGTCAAGATTATGCGTGTTGGTTATTTCTAGCTGACGTTATCTAAGGACTCGTATTCATTGGTGAGGTCTTACAACAAGTGTTAGTTTTTTGTTGGGAAAAGGAAAAATGCTGCCATTCCACTGAAACCAATTGTAGTGGAAGAGCCATTTGATCAATGGGGCCTTGAATTCATTGGCACGATCAATCCATTTTCATCAGCCAGACACAAATGGATCCTTACGTCAATTGACTATTTCACTAGGTGGATTGAAGTTGTACCTTTGAAAAATGCAACCGAGGAAAAAATTGTGAACTTCCTAGAAGAACTGGTAGCCAGGTTTGGCCCACCAAAGACAATTATCTTGGATAATTCTAGGGCTTTTCTTGGCTCCAAAATCAACCAATTTTCACTAAAATATGGAGTCTTCCTAAAGACATCCTCCAACTACTATCCAAAATGAAATGGCCTTGTCGAATCTAAAAACAAGAATGTTCTTTGGATGATCAAGAGAATAGGTTTGAAACATCAAAGGGAGTGGCATAAACACCTCCAGACAACACTATGGGTAGATCGTATCATGCCCAAAAAAATATTGAAAACATCTCCTTACGAGATAGTATACGGGAAGGAGGTGTTGTTGCCAATCTCTATGGAAATCCCTACAATCCAGTTACTCAAGTCTCTTGAAATCGAGCAAAATGGAGCGATGGAGATGCGGTTGGTAGAATTACTTGAGGTTTAGGAGAAATGAGAGAACGCTCTTGAGGAAATGACTAACTGCCAGCAGGTGGTAAAGAAATGGTTTGACAAGAAAATGTCTGACCAGGGTCTACAATGTGGAGACTTGGTGCTCAAATTTAATGAGCCCAGAGCAAAGCCTGGTCAACATAGTAAGTTTGATAGTCTCTGGGAAGGACCATTCAAAATCACACAGTGCAAGCAACACAACTTGTTCGAGTTGGAAACAATGGAGGGTGAGGCCTTGGGCATTCTAGTTAATGGAATACATGTCAAGAAATTCAATTAATTTGGCTTTTGCAGTAAGTGTGTAAATATGTATATATTTTCCCTACTTTGTTAGTTTTGGGTCATTCTCAGTGCTTTCTTAAAATCAACAACTACATGAATGCATGGAAATGAGATAAAATGAAGAAAAGAACCGAACTATAGGAAATATATGTATTGTATTCATTATAGAGATATTTACATCTATATACATATTGATGTAACGGGGCCCATAACCATGTTCCAAAAAATACACATATTGTCGCTGACAAGTGTTGCAGAGAATATTTCAAATACAAAAGGGAAGAGGGATCTTCTCGATGTCTCTTCAGGCATTTGAGGGTCCAACAATGGTAGCAGGTGGCACACGATGAGGAAACACCATCCTCTCAAAATTCTCATACTATTGCACCTCAAAAAAGGGTTCTATGTTGAGCATCCTCATCAGGAAATGGCAGGCAACACAGACTTTGTGGAAATGTTCCTCATGAGTTTCAAGCTCAAAGCCATGTAGAAAGTGCCTAGTCAGCATAGGTCCTCCTCCCTCAGTCAGTTGGTGTAGGTTGTGAACATATGGGATTTTGTGACCAATCTCGGTATCTCTCATGATGTTCTCCAACCCCCCTAGGTAGCATTTAGGAAATACCTGCTTTGTCAGCCTCAGAATCTTCCTCTTAGAAATGCCAATGTCTAATAGAGAAGCTACAAAGTGGGAATTGATATTGGTGTTCACTCTGTACTGGTCTTCGTATTCTATGCAGTCTTTGCCTAGAACCCATTTTATGGCTTTCACATACAGAAGGTTCTTCATGCCAGTTATGTGTTTTAGTCACCTACACCTAATTTTTCCTAAGAAGGCAGCTTGGTTCTTCTTGCACATAAGCCTAATTGGTGTTTCCATGACTACTGCTACTCTCTCTAAGTAATGAAGCTACCAACTATATCCTAGGGCCAGTTGCTAATAAATGCTAAGTGCAAATATGGATTTCCAAAATGCCAAGGGGTCCTTTTTATAGATGGGGAGAGGCTTCCCTAATTGAGCAAGGTATGTTTACATTAGAGGAAAATGATTTGAAAGATCCCTGACAAGCTGTGTTGCGGCGTGAAAAATAATGAAGATAATCAAATGCAGTTTCAATTTGTTCAAATTAAGCCTTTTGAAAGGGTAGAGAAGGAGCCAGCTATCTCCATAAGGAATGTTTCTGTCTTGGTTAAATCAAAGTAAATCTCTTAAGGTGAATTCGTTGGTTGATGTGCCTTGTTACAATCAAGTAATCATTAAATGCAAAATCTCGCGAAAAGATATGGCACTGCTAATTTGGTACCTTTTCCAAGAAAAAATAGAGCTACTGTATGTGAGGTCATGTCTCTTAATGTGTGGAATCCTTTGCCGATTTGGCGGCCTCTTCACATGCACGAAGGGGTTAGTGGTGCATGGCATAATCAATGTGAAAGAAAACATGTACCCTTGCTAATCTGATATTTTCAAAAATAAAAAAGTTAGATAGGAGCATCATACAAAAGGCATTAATTGTGTGAGGTTTTCCAAGCGTGTAACCGCCTTAGTCATTTGTAGAGATAGAGAATAGATTTCAAAAACTAAGTAGCAGAGTCCTTCAAAATACAGGTAAAATGGATGAAATTGCAGAGAGATCAACTCATGCCATCGCAACTAATAACATTGAGGAACAAAGGATGCTAGTACCTTGTGTAAATATCTATGACTAGGTTTCTTATGCAACCTCGGGGATTCCAGCTAGACCTTCATGGCCTTGCACTAAGCTGGCAGACCAGAAAATGTTAAACACAATTTCTCCTAGAAACCAAGCTTTGGTTTTAGAGGATTGGGATAATGTACGAGATCCAAAGTTATCTCAGAACCCCAAAGGTTTAAGAGAGGCTACATGTGAAAAAATGAAAAAGATCAGTTATCCTTTTCCTAGCCGACTATGGAATTGTGGTCTCCCTCAATACATGGTTCCTTTGGTGTACTATTGTTCATAGATTGTGGCTTCCTATGCTAAAAGTTTTGACACCGATTCAATAATTATAAGTGGCCATAATTTCAGGGTGGTAATCTATCACCAGGCTCTCCAAGATATGGTGTGTGTCCCTCTTAATTCTCTTGTAGGTATTGAGGATTTCGATCTTTCTAGACTGAAAAATTACTGGAGGATGTTGAGAGTAGCGCAACAATTGTTTTATGCCAAAATGGGTAAGCCACCAGATAAATTCATCCCTCCTAGCTTTCCTCTTAGTCTAGCTGCTTTTAAAGTAGGCATGGCTTCTGTCTTCTCTATGTTGGCATTGGTTTGTGGGTTGGATAGAGATAAGGAATTCTCAGACTTCCAGATGAGCATAGGCTTTATGCTTAAAAAGAATAAAGAGCCTCTACTGATGGACTTTGCGAAAGTCATTGTTGAAAAGATGTGTTGACAACTGAAGGAGTTTGAGCTTGGTTCCAAGTTCAGGTATTCTTCTTTCTTGTCCCACATGATTTTACATTAGAACCTAGATTATTTCTAGCAATTTCTACCCCTAGTCGTATTTGATGAAAATGGCGCTAGAAAGCCAGTTTCAACCTGGACTCCTATCCTCTAAAAAAAATGATTATTATGCATTTTTAGATGCATTCCTAGCTCTGACTTTAAGAGCTTTGGATCAAATGGGAGGTAAGAGGTTAGGGTGCTTGACACAAAGTCAAATATCATGGATGAGAGGCCTTGTACCACCTTGCGATTGGTTCTTTGGTTCATATTTTACAATGCTCCACATGTAGGGTTTCGTCTGAGAGCCTTTCGAGCTCATGCATTTTCTTTCAGATAGGGTGCTGGCCTTGGAGGTTTTTAGGAAGTTGTGTAATATTGAAAATGATTACTAGGGAGGAAAGCATCCAAATTCCTATCTGACACTGCCATTCATGTTTGGCTCTATAGCATTGGTCAAGAAGAAGAGTCCGAGGGTGAATAGTTTTGAAGTGTTGTATTCCAAGTTAGGTCACCACAGATTGGTGATTATCTGTGATACATGGTGCTATAATCTAGTAGGTAATTTGGTAGAGGTAGGAATTAAAATCCCTCACCATCCTCGGTCATTTTGGGAGCCTCAGAGAAATGAAAATGAGGGAAATGAGAAGTTATACGTCAGCCTTGAGCACATTCCTTCTAGCTCGGGTCGACCACCTTGGCTGAATTTTTATCATATAGTGGCCAAGCCTAACTCAAACCATATAATAAATCAATTCCTCTACAACCAATTAGCAAGGCTCGGTTGGAAGCCTAAAAAGATTAAATATTTTTGGATTTATAGACAAGAGATAAAAAAGACTAACAGGCTCTTTCAGGAAGTGGACTCAGGCAACCAGTTTGATGAGATATGGTGCCGTAAGAATTCAGACAGTGATGATTCTCCTAATCCTTCAGAGTCCAAGAAGTGTGGTGAGGCAAAAAGTGCAGCCCCAGAGCATGAAGAAGAAGTAGGCCAAAAGGCTCCAATGATTGAAGAAGGTCCTGTGCAAAGAGAGACAGTCAGTGGACAACAATTGCAACATGAAGACTCTTCAAATAGATAGCTATCGGAGCCAACTAGCTCCTCTAGATCAGGGAAGAAGAGGCCAGGCTTTGTTAAACACAATCGAAAGGTTATTTTGGACGTAGATGATTCCCCACTAGAGAAGAGACCTCAGACAAAGGAAGCAGGAAGAGGAGGAGAGGAACAGTGTGAAGAGGTAGTTGTATCTGCTACAAATCTTCAAGAAACTCATGTACATTTCTCCCCTTCTTCTCTCTCTTTTGTCTTTAGCTTCCTTCGTACCTACTTCTGCCATGTCACTCGCATCAACTGTTCCTCTCACTGGTCACCCATGGAAGGTCAACATTGGTTCCCCTAGGGGTCCCTGTTCGCCTCCTCCTATCTCTACTGCCTCTGAGGTGCAAGTAATGGAAACACATCCTAGCTCACTGAGTCAACAATTTGTATCTTTGATGCCTCAACATCAAATGGCTACTTCCCTAGCCTTGTTCCCTATTATGTTTTCACCTTCTCAAAGTAGTCATTTTAGCCCACCTTTTTCCTTGGTAACTGTTACGAGACCTAGAAAATCCATTGATACGTTAAGCACGTTGTCATTCCCATTAGCAGTTCCCCCAGAGTTTCCTTTCATTGGTGGATTAGGTATTTCACCCCAAGAGTATTTCTCATAGGTAGATGTTTCCTAAAGTGCCCAAGCTAGCCAAATGCAAAAAATAAGGGCAAAGAATGCAAACAAACCTATAGAACCCCTTATGCAGACTGTGTTCAACGAAAGTCAAAATTCGTTGATGTTTGTGAATGTGACACCCAATGTCATCAAGTTGTTTGGAGAAATGCAGACAAATGATTATTCTATCAATGTCGTAGGACTTGATTTGCAATAGGATCATTTGCAGGACAAAGTAGAATTAATGGAAGAAACCCAAAAGGTGGTGACAACTGATTTCGTCAAACTTAGTCACCAGATGAAGAAGATGAACAAATGAAAGACCTGAAAGGAAAGGTGGACATTTTGTCAAATAAGCATAAGGATCAGGAGATTGAAATCAATTAGCTATGGGATGAAAGGAATGCCTTTGAGAGAAAAGTTGTTGAAGTTCAGGCTCTGAGTGCAGAGGTTGTTCCAACCTTACAGAGAGAAATTGAGCAATCCCGGCGACTGAGGTGGCCCTCCATGACAAATTGAAGCAAGCAAGTGATGGTTTGAAATAGCTCGACAAAGTACCAATGATGAGGTAAATGAAATGAATCGCATTGGGCGGAACAGAAAAGCAAAAAAAATACTAAGTTAGCCTTAAGGGAGAAGGAGGAAAATCTGCTCTAAGGAAAATTGTTGAGAAAATTATATACGACCGATGAGGCATTGGCAGTGTGGGGGTCGAAGACCAAACAACAATGGCCATGAATGTGAATGTTCTCATTTCTATGCATGAAGCCATCCAACATGTCGGTGAGTACAGAACAAAGATGACTCAAATTACCTATGATATGCAGGCTAAATTTTCCTGACTGACTCAGTGAGGGCTTCCATTGCCCCTCTTGGCTAACCAAACAGTGGTAGGAATAGAACATATCATTGAGAGGATTGAGGAGAAAAAACAAGATTTATCTATATTCCAATCTTTCGATCAATCTCTGACTACTACCAGTATCAAGAACTTGATGCATCAGTTGGTGCAGCTCTTCTTCTAGCTTGAGTCAGAGGCAAATATATCTGGTGGATTGCCTTTTAAGGAAATTATTGATTTAAACATGGCATATGAAAGTTTTCGCACTCTCTCTACACCATCGAATGAGGTCTGGACGTCCCTTGAGGCTACCCTCTCCAAGATGTGAATGATTAGTCTAGGAGGTAGGACTAGTCTAGGAGGCCATGATATGGAGATTCTCATTCCATAGGTGAAATGTCCCTGTGAGTCACCAAGCTGTGAATATTTATTCATGCACCACTCTTTTCCGTCATGGTATTTCTTTCCTTTGCGGCTTCGCCTTTTGTTTTGGTACCACTTGCAACTTTCCGGCCGCCACCACATGGCATCCTATCAGAGCTTCCCTTCGAGATGCTTCTTTTTCCCTTCGTTGGGCTCTAGTTTGTTGACACATCACCTCTGGCTACTTTCTGTTTGGATGGGGCCCACATCACAGTTACCTTTTCTGAGAGCTTTCCGTGTGGCGATTGTTCGGGTGTCCGTTGTTTTTGTTCGATGGTTGTTGCAACTGTTTTCATTTTGTTGCTGAATGTCCCTTCCTTTTGCTATTGTGTGGCCCATCTCTCCTCGAAATGTCCTTGTTGGCATGTTACCTTTCCTTCTTTCTATTGGTGCTTGCGCTGGGGAATCTTTCTCGTTGGTGACTTCACTGGAGCATCTTTCTTGTTGGAATGTCCTTGTTGCCCTTTCTTCATTTTGTTGTTGTTGTTAGATGGAAAAAAATTTCCTAGCACTGAGAATTAGCCTCTGTAGTGTTTGATATTAAATCTGAACTTGCAGACTGTGTAGTTCTGTTTGGCCTCTCTATTTTCAAGCATTTGATAGGACATTAGATTGTGCTTGCATTTTCTAAAATATATGAACATTTTTTTCAAGCTTTTATAATCTTTATGTGGCTTAGCGTAATATAGATCATGTTTCTACTCTTTTGTGTTAGCTTATGTTGTATGGGTTATATTATGCATATGGTTTGATGTTCTTATGTTTGCAGTGCTGGGAATTGTGTAGTTAATATACACTAATTACTACCTGAGCCTTTGTTTCTGCAATGTGCTTACTTATCTCATTACTGATCTGGCGCATCGCCTTAGCTTAGATTTTTTTATTTTATGTTTTTTTTCGTTTCCTTTTCTCCCCCCGCCATTAAAAAATGAAGATCCAAACTTGATAAAATCTCGGAGGTCACTTAGCTATACGCACAAGTCCCCCCAATAGCTAAGTTTCCCATAAGGTTGTTGCCTACAAAATTTTGCATCAATAGATATAAGAAACAATATATTACCAAGACACAGAAGAAGGGGGCAAGGTTTACCCAAAAGGAGTTTGAGCCCTTTAACTGTGATGAATTTGAAAACTAATTCAAGAACACATTCTTTGGTTTATGCTAGGTGCTTGGGAAGAAATATGATTTAAGAATGCCTATTGCTATGATGATGATAGAAATGGATATCTAGGATAAATATTCAAATAGGAGTTTTGATTATGCCTCTTATATAGCTAAATAAATCCATAAGCAATTAAAGGATTTGAAGGAACCCAATTCCCCATTATATTTTGTTGCAAGCATGAGTGAGTATGAGGGTGTTGTCATTAATGTTGTCATTGATGTTAACACAGTATAGGTTGTTGCAGAGAAAGGAAACAAGTGATTACAGTTTGTGCATGTATAGTTGAGATATTGTAGAAATGCTGTGTGTACATGGAGCTATCTTTATGGTGTTGTAGGTGTGCTGATATGATGAGTTGCCAAGTGATTTTGAGAAATAGTGAAGAAAAAATTGTGTGCGTGTTCAGAATGTGCTTTGGTTTGTGCTCCACATTTCTTCTTTGTTGATCCTATGCTTATGTGGATTTGAGGTGTTTTTTATAGGAATCCTTGGGTGATATATCCTGGATTTTAGTTTCTGGTTTGATGAAAGTGAAAGTTGTGTTCATCGGTGTGTGAACTAGTTTGGAAAAGTTGTTGTTTGTGGACTAGGAGAAATGTTTCTGCTATGTAGTCATCTGATGGTTTGTTTCAGGTCTTGTAGATCTGATAGAAGGATTTCAATGATGTCATATGTGTTCTATAAAATGTGTACATGGTTTGGTACTCCAAAAGATGAGTTTTAGAGTTACTGTGTGTGTTTGTATAGTCTGGATGGATTGATGGAAGGTAATCTGTGTATGGAGGTTGTTGTATTTTCTGTGGATGAATATAAAGGTATTTGAGATGTGTTCCAATGTATGGTGAAGTGTGTTATGTATTCCACATGTTATCTTCTTGTTACGAAAGTGTGTACTTCAAAATTCATTGGTGTTTTCATTAGGTTTGGCCAACCTAGTGTCTACACATCATGCGAAGGATAAGAGTCAATTGAGGAAATGTGTGATTGATCATATATATTATTTTGGGTCTTGGTTAAGTGTTGGTTTGGTACACTCTCATTCTCTTCCACCGTGGGAATGTTGAGTTTTCGACCTAATTTAAATTTGTAAAATAAATAATGTGTAGCCGACCTTGGAGAAATTTTCTAAGGTTGAAGATGGTATAAATACAAGTCAAGATGTTATGGATTGATGTATCAATAATGCCACAAGTGTGAGAAGCAAGAGTGTGTGAAAGTGAATTGAGGCAGTGGTACTTTAATGTGTTAGACTCCTGAAAGCAGTGATTTGATGGTGTCTACAATCTTCTGATCAAGGATGTGGATGTGTGTATTTTTTGTGGTGGATTTTCTGTTATCTTTTTGTATTTGTAGGCTGTGAGCCTCCTTATTGGACAGTGAGTCCTATCTGAAGGCAGTGAGCCTTGTATCTAGACAGTGAGTCCTTTTGGGTAGTGCGCCCTTTGGCAGTGAGCCTCTTTGTAATTAGTTTTGCTATTACTTTATATTGTGAGTTAATCCTTACCGTGGTTTTTCCCTTATTGGTTTTTCCACGTAAATCTAGTGTTTCTTATGTTGATATTTCTTTCTGTTATTTTCATTTCATGTTCATACTTAATAACAAAATAAAGTGGATGTGAAGTTGATAATTGTTTGAGAATTGTGGATGTGATTGGTGACAACTGATTCACCCCCCCTCTCAATTGTCTTGTGCCTTTCAACAATTGGTATCAAATCTTTGGTTCCTTGGAGAAGAGATTAACCACTTGAGGTAGATCCAATGGGACAAAAATTGTCAATCCCTATTTTTGATGGATCTGACTACAATGACTAGAAAGTGGAGATGAGAGGTTACTTGATCTCTCTTGGTTACAAGACTTGAAAAGATGTTGAGACAAAATATGTTGCAGCGACAAGTAGTCCTTCTTCTATAGATGAAATTTCTACCTATGAGGAAAATGAAAAAGAAAGGTATGCAATCTATAGTGCTTATGTAAGATTGAGTAGACAAAAGTTATTTCTTTGGGCACTACTTATGAAGTTTGGAAAAATTTGGAAGATCTCTATGAAGAAAATGATAGAGTGAAATTTTCAAAGAAGCTAACAACTAAGTACATATATGAGAACTTGAAAATGGAAGAAGGTGAAGATATAACAAGCTATTTTCAGAGGGTTGATATTGCACTAAATCAGGTTAAAAATAAAGGTGGTACTCTAACAGATGAAGATGTAATGGAGAATATTTTGATGACCCTACTAGAGAGTTACAATGATAAATTTTTAGCTATTGAGGAAGTGTATGATCCTAATAAGTTCACTAAAGAATAGCTAGTTGGAACCTTGACCACATTTGAAATGAGGAAGTTTGGAAATGAAAAGGAGAAGATAGAATCAACCTTTAAAACCATTAAGACAGAAGATGATTTGGATAGTGAAGGTTTAGAGGAGTTGGAAGCAAACTTTACAAGGAAATTAAAGAAAGGTACCGATAAGTACAAAGGTATGCTACCTTTTAAATTTTTTAGTTGTGGAAATATTGGTCACTATGTTTCAAAATGTCCAAATAGAGTTGTACACAAGAAGAACAGAGACAATAAAGAAAAAAAGGATAAGAATTTCAAGAGATTGTACTATGTTAGAGAAGATGCTAGAATTTCTAATGATGGGTTTGATTTTGAGGGTGATAATGATGAATTCTTGTTTCTAGCCTTGGAGAATAAATCAATATCTACTAACTCTGGAAGATGTGCAAGGTAAATTGGTCTAGAGAACAAGAAGGATGAGATGGAAGGTACTCTGGTTATTGCCTTTCATGCTAGATAGGATGGAGACTATTGGGTGATTGAAAATGGCTGCTCAAATCATATGAACAGAGACAAAAGTAAGTTTACTAAACTTGAAAAGTATGATGTTGGATTAGTCATGTTTGGAGATGATTCTAGTACAAAAATTGTTGGAAAAGGAACAATTAGTTTTGATGGAAAATACAATACAAATGATGTCTATTATGTTAAGGGATTAAGGTATAACCTTTTGAGTGTTGGAAAAATGTGTAGCAAAGGATTCAAGCTTGTGTTTTAGGATAATACTTGTGAGATCAGAAAAGGGTCCAGAACTGTGGTTGCTATAGGAAGAACATATGGAAATGTTTATTAGCTTAAGGGTGTTGATGGCTAGTGCCTTGTATCTCAAGTTAATGAAAGTTGGCTATGGCACCAGAGGATGGGACATGTAAAATTTGACAATTTGATTAGGATTAGTTCAAGAGAAGTTTTATGGGATCTTCCTAAGATCACAAAGCCTACCAATACTATTTGCACAAGTTGTTAGTTGGGAAAACAAACAAGATGCAGTTTTAAAGGAAAAGAGCAATCAACTACTAGAATCTTGAAATTGATTCATACAGAACTTTATGACCCCATAAGAATAGGAAGTTTTAATGGTGACATGCATTTTATGCTCCTTATTGATGATTATTCTAGAATGACATGGGTTACTTTTCTTAGGGAGAAAGCTCAAGCTCTGGATAGATTCAAAGTGTTCAAGGAAAGGGTAGAGAGTGAAGTGAGCTTGAGAATCAAATGTTTAAGGTCTGATAGAGGTGGAGAATTCACTTCCAGTGAGTTTAATACATTTTGTGAAGATCATGGCATAAAGAGACATTTTTCTGCTCCTAGAACTCTTCAACAGAATGGAGTTGTTGAGAGGAAGAATCAAATTGTTCAAGAGGATGCAAGAACTATGATGAAAGAGGAAAATGTACTTGATGTATACTAGAGAGAAGATATCCACACTACTGTTTATATTCTTAACAGAGTTCAAATTAGAGGTAACAACACAAAGACTCCTTATGAGTTGGGAACTGGCAAGATTCCTACTGTTAAGTACTTTAAGGTGTTTGGAAGCAGATGCTATATTAAAAGAGATGATGAGAACCTTGGAAAGTTTGATGCAATATGTGATGAAGGTATTTTCCTTGGATATTCAGCTAGTGGCAAAGCCTATAGATGCTTCAACAAAAGATTGAGGAAGATTGTTGAGAGTGCAAATGTAAAATTTGATGAAGATATGCACAAACCAGTTCAGATAAGTGAAGTTGAACCAGACGAACCTATCTACAGAAAAATACAAGAAGATAATAAGGAAGAAGAAGAATAGATTGAAGAAGAAGAAGAATAAGAAGAAGCTCCAAGACTTGCTCCTAAGACCCCAAAATATGTACAGAAGAATCATCCTAAAGAACAAATAATTGGAGACAAAAGTAAAGGTGTAAAGACAAGAAGCAAAGTGGTGGTAGTTGAGGTAAATCTATGTTTATTTTCAAAAATAGAACCTAAAATAGTGTGTGAAGAATGCGAAGATGAGAATTGGGTTAGAGAAATGAAAGAGGAATTGCAGTAGATAGAGAAGAATCGAACATGGGAATTGGTTCGTAGACCTATAAACAAGAACATAACTGGTTCAAAGTGGGTGTTCAGGAATGAACTAAATGAGAATGGTGAAGTAGTAAGAAAAAAAGCAATACTTGTATGCAAAGGTTATTCATAGGTTAAAGGAATAGAATTTGAGGAGACATTTTTCCTAGTTGCAAGAATGGAGGCTATTTAGATGTTTTTGGCATTTTCTACACACAAATATTTCAAAGTATACCAAATGGATGTTAAGTCTACATTCCTAAATGGAGAATTGAAAGAAGAGGTGTACATGGAACAATCAAAGGGATTTTAGTTATTAGATAAACTGAACATGGTATGTTAGTTGAAAAAGGAATTGTATGGACTTAAACAAGTTCCGAGAGCATGGTATGCAAGGTTGGATAGGTATTTGACACAACAAGGGTTCAAAAAAGGCTCCATAGATAGTAATCTCTATTTCAAGGTGGAAGGAAACAAAATGTTGATAGTGGTTGTGTATGTTGATGATATTATCTTTAGAGGAAATGAGGGCATGTGCTAGAGATTTGCAGAGGAAATACAAAGAGTTTGAAATGTCTATGATTAGTGAATTGAATTTATTTCTTGGACTTAAAGTGAATCAAACTGATAAGGGAATATTCATTTCAAAATTAAAGTATGTCAAAGATTTGTTGAAAAAGTTTGGAATGGATGACTCCAAACCAGTCTATACCCCTATGGTAAGTAGATGCAAATTGAGTAAAGATAATGAATCTCCTAAAGTTGACCATAGCATGCATAGATCTATGATTGGTGGACTATTATATCTTATTGCTACTAAACTAGATATCATGCATGCAGTATGTTTGGTTGCCAGATTTCAAGCAGAACCTAAAGAAGCACATGTTAAAGTTGTGAAAAGGATATTTAGATATCTAAGAGGAACTCTAGAATATGGCCTGTGGTATCCTAAGGATACTAATTTCACATTGAGTGCTTACATTGATGTAGATTGGGTTGGTTGTGTGGATGACCATAAGAGTACAAATGGTGGTGCATTCTTTCTTAAAGAAAAAATTGGTTTCATGTCTAAGCAAGAAATAAGATTCAATTTATTTATCCACTGTAGGGGCTGAGTACATTGTAGCAACATCTTGCTACACACAAGTATTATGGATGAAGCAAACATTGAAGGATATAGGAGTGATATGTGATGATCCTATCCCTATCTTTTGTGATAATACAAGTGCAATAAATATTTCAAAGAATTCGGTAATGTATTCAAGGACAAAGCACATATCTATCAGATATCATTTCTTGAGAGAGAAGGTATTGAAGAATGAAGTCAAGATGGAGTATGTTTCTACAAAGGATCAAATTGCTGATATATTTACTAAGGCTCTTCTAAAGGATACTTTTCAGTATCTTAGGGAGAAGTTGGGGGTTACTGCCCCTCCTTTGAACTAGGTGCACATGAAGGTGTGCCAATCCAGTGAATCTGCAAATTCTTCATTTGTTTTGACTGATGAATGGGTCTACTCCTCAGGGGGAGTGGGAAGTATCATTGTTGCAGTATGAGATGTGTGGGTGCACTCCTAAGGGGGAGTGATCAGAGCTACATATGACCGAAGAATTATATACATACGTTTTGTTCTTTTCCATTGATTTGAAAGGGGTAGAGAGAGTCATGTGAAAAACAATGAAAGAAAAAGGCGGAGAGAAAGTCATGTGAAAGAGAGAATATTGCAAGGAAAAGAGAGTGCAGGAAATATTGTTTAGGCTATCTAATCTAAAAAATAAAGGAGAGTGTAGGAATTGCATAGATGTTGTCTTTGATGTTTTTTCACATCATGTGTTGCCATCAATGACAAAGGGCAAGATTGTTGCAAGTATGAGTGAGTATGAGGGTGTTGTCATTAATGTTTTCATTGATGTCAACATAGTATAGGTTGTTGTAGAGAAAGGAAACATGTGATTGTAGGTTGTGAATGTATAGTTGAGATACTATAGAGATGTTGTGAGTACATGGAGCTATCTTTATGGTGTTGCAGGCATGTTGATATGATGAGTTGCCAAGTGCCTTTGAGAAATAGTGAAGACAAAATTTTGTGTGTTCAGAATGTGCTCTAGTTTGTGCTTCACATTTCTTCTGTGTTGATCCTATGCTTGTGCAGATCTAAAAGTGTTGTTTATGGGAATATTGGGGTGATATATCCTATTTTTAGCTCCTGGTTTGATGAAGAGTGAAAGTTGTGTTCACCGGTGTGTGAACTAGTTTGGCAAAGTTGTTGTCTGTGGACTGGGAGAAATGTTTCTGCTTTGCAATCCTCTGCTGGTTTGTTTCAGGTCTTGTAGATTTAATAGAAGGCTTGTAATGATTTCATTTGTGTTCTATCAAAGGTGTTCATGGTTTGGTGCTCCGGAAGATGAGTTTCAGAGTTATTGTGTGTGTTTGTACAGTCCATTTGGACTGATGGAAGGTGTTCTATGTATGATTTTTTTTGCATTTGCTATGGATAAATGTATTTGAGATGTGTTCTAGTGTATGGTGAAGCATGTTATGTAGTCCACATGTTATCTTCTTGTTGTGGAAGCATGTACTTCAAAGTTCATTGGTGTTTTCATTAGGTTTGGCCAACATGGTGTCTACATGTCATGTGAAGGATAAGTGTCAATTGAGGAAGTGTGTGATTGATTTGATACGTTGTTTTGGGTCTTGGTTAAGTTTTGGTTTTGTCCGCTCTCATTCTCTTCCATCGCAGGAATGTTGAGTTTTTGACCTAATTTGAATTTGTAAAATGAACAATGTGTAGCTGACCTTGGAGAAAGTTTCTAAGGTTGAAGATGGTAGAAATAGAAGTCCAGATGTTATGGATTGATGTATTAAGAATTCCACATGTGTGAGAAGTGAGTGTGTGTGAAAGTGAATTGAGGCAGTAGTACTTTAATGTGTTAGACTCCTGAAAGTAGTGAGCTAATGGTGTCTACAATATTTTGATCAAGGATGTGGATGTGTGTAATTTTTTGTTGTGGATTTTCTATTATATTTTTGTATCTATAGGCAGTGAGCCTCCTTGTTGGATAGTGAGTCCTATCTATAGGCAGTGAGCCTTGTATCCGGACAGTGAGTCCTTTTGGGCAGTGATCCCTTTGGCAATGAGCCTTTTTGTAATCGGTTTTACTATTACTTTATATTGTGAGTTAATCCTCACCATGGTTTTTCCCTTATTATTTTTTCCATGTAAATATGGTGTTTCTTTTATTGATATTTCTTTCTATTATTTGCATTTCATGTTCATACTTAATAATGGAATACAGTGGATGTGAAGTTGATAATTGTTTGAGAATTGTGGATGTGATTGGTGAAAAATGATTCACCCCCCCTCTCAGTTGTCTTGCACCTTTCAACATATTTTACACATTATTTTGTGCTAATGCATATGTTTATGGATGGGAGAGGAAATAATTTAACTGTATAGCTGTGGACACATATTTGGGATCAAAATTGTTTTGATTCCAATTATACAACTTTTTGTAATGGAATAATATATGGAATTTTGGATAATTTGGGAAGCAAACCAAGTTATGGAATTTCAAGAAGTATCAAGGAGATTTTGAGGCCCCTGCAGTTCAAATCCAACACCAAGTTGGACCATAATTAGGGAGATTGTTATTTGCACAATTCATGTATCATTTTAGGAGTTTATGGTGCTTTGATGCAGGAACACGGCCTACCCATTTATGTTTTAGATAGGCTTGCATTCATGGAAATCATGTGGTAGATGGACACAATGGACATGGAGCATTTTAGAGGTGCAAAGAAAGGGTCATTTATCCCTAGACAATTCACCTTTTCGCATTTTAGGGTCACATCCAAGGAGAGGTTGGATTTTTTTTTTGATATGTTGAAGACCTATAGAATGAAGGTTGAGAATGTGAGGAATTGTGACCCTAAGGGTTTTATTGATAGAGAGAGAAAGGATAGGGGCAGATCTACTTTTTATCATCATTTCTTGTATATAGAGAATGTGATTAGAAACTTAGCATCTGACTTAGAGGTGAATGAGAGAAAGAAAACATGTATGCATATCATTAAGATTGAGGAGGAGAGGCTTAAGGTGAACCTAATGTATGTGAGTCCATATGCTAATATTCGAGATCCTTTTCAAAAAGATATGGAAATGTTGGATGCCTATAAAAATGGCACATTCATGAATTTGAAAAGGAAAGCTAAGGAAGTAGCAAAGAAAAAGAAAGAGGAGCATTTAGCCAAAATTCAAAGTAGACCTACTCAATCTTCTACTCAAGGTCCTTCTATTAAAAAAATATAAATTGAAGACTTGCAAATGGTTCACCCCATTGTTGAGTATGCTACTGAATCAAATGATACAATGGAGGAACAATCAGCTAAGTATGTTCCAAATGAAGAAGAAGTGCATCAAAAATTTCCCTCTCCTCAAGTCAATGATTTTATGGATTCTTTTGTTCCTACTAGTAGGATTGTGACTACAATTTATGATGAGAATAATATTATTGACAATGATGTCAGGCTAAAATCCTATTAGGAATTCAAAGATGATGAATCCTTTGTCCAAACAAAGGAATTTAAAGAATTTGTAATTCAAGTTAAAGGAAATGAATTCAAGGAAAGAATTGAGAAAGAAAAGGAAGGAGTTGATCCTTCATTACATCTTGGGTCATAGGATTTCTTGCATTCTACATGTTACCATTGTTTTGTTTCCCATCTCATTAAGTCTTTTGATAAATTCTACATCTCATTTTAGCCAAAATTCAAAGTAGGCCTACTCAATCTTCTACTCAAGGTCCTTCTATTAAAAAAATATAAATTGAAGACTTGCAAATGGTTCACCCCATTGTTGAGTATGCTACTGAATCAAATGATACAATGGAGGAACAATCAGCTAAGTATGTTCCAAATGAAGAAGAAGTGCATCAAAAATTTCCCTCTCCTCAAGTCAATGATTTTATGGATTCTTTTGTTCCTACTAGTAGGATTGTGACTACAATTTATGATGAGAATAATATTATTGACAATGATGTCAGGCTAAAATCCTATTAGGAATTCAAAGATGATGAATCCTTTGTCCAAACAAAGGAATTTAAAGAATTTGTAATTCAAGTTAAAGGAAATGAATTCAAGGAAAGAATTGAGAAAGAAAAGGAAGGAGTTGATCCTTCATTACATCTTGGGTCATAGGATTTCTTGCATTCTACATGTTACCATTGTTTTGTTTCCCATCTCATTAAGTCTTTTGATAATTCATAAAACACTTCATCTAAAGGCGTGCAACATTTTAAGTCATAATGCAAACTCAGGCGATGTTTTTCGTAGTTTATCAAACCTTTCACTTCGCCGCCCGGGACATTTTTATTTCCTTTAAATGTTATATTGGGTGATGTTTTGTGTTATTAGTTGAACCTTGTCCTCAACGTGATAGCCATTAGCTTGGGTGGTCTTGTCTCATACTGTTTGAACTTGGGCGCATATTTGTGAAGTTCTTCAAACCTCTTTTACAACTTCCCATAGATGTTTATTTTCAAATTTTCAAAAGACAGTTATGTGAGGAATGTTGTCAATGACAACTACCACGTTTCGTAATGCTAAATCAAGAAATTAATGCCCATCTACCCACATATGTTTCCATGTAGCTATGTTTGATAAAATAAATGAATGAGAAAGCATTCCTATCGTGGAAATTTTTGAGGAAGAGCTGGGAAAGAAACATAGTTCGAATTACAAGGATCACCATCAGAGGTATTTTCAATTTATCCATTGCAACCTATTTTTTGAATTTTTTTGCATTGAAGAAGTATATATTATCGAAGTTGCATCTACACATGGCAAGGGTTAAATATGTTGGGTATGAATATGTGTCTGGGTTAACCTATGAGGGGCCTAAGATTGGCGAAACTCGGTTAGGGCCTGTAAACCTAGATGAATTAAGGAAAAAATTTAACCAACCCAACCCTCCACCCATCATTGAGAGAGTAATGGGTAGTGGATTGATTGAGGATGCCACATTCCCAATAGCAGTGCAATATCCTGAATTGGTATTGGAATTTATTAGACATTACAACTCACAGACATGGGAGGTTAGAATAGAGGACAATAGGCTCATTCTAAAAATTCAAAGGTCTACCTTTGTGTCATGTTTAAGGACTCCAAAAAGGGAAGAATATTCACCAATGTAGATGACCAATTCTTAGATTGAGTTCATTGCCAAGAAAGGAGTTTATAGGAATGTGATAGAAAAGAATTGGTTAGTCAAGCCAAAGAAAGGAAAATCCCAATTGCCTTGCAATCTGCACATGAACCATTTGATAGATGAAGTAGTTGACATTGTTGTGTTGTTACATAGGGTTAGGGGCAGTGAAAATGTTCACAATTTCAAAGAATGGATGTATTTCTTCATCCAAATCATATTGAGCGGAGAACAATTTTTGGATTGGGCCTAGATAATTAGTGCTCATATACATGAGTTGATGTCACTCTTTGTTTTGAATAGATTTTTCTTCATATCATCCTATTTAATATATGCCCTTGCAAGTACTCAACCCTTTCCTAGATTAAGGCCAAGTGATTTACCACCAGGGAAAGTACCAATTTATGACTACTTTCATAAGCTTCAACTTCATAAAAGATTCTTTCATTTCATAATAATTGCTAACAGTTTTACCATGAGAATGGTAAGGGAATTGTAGGGGTGTCCAACGATGAGATTGTCTCCTGAGGCCATACAGTTTGCTAAATTCTATGGTTGTCATTTTATTCAATTTCAGAGATTTTCATATATAAGAGTGGGAGGATATGCAAGTTTTCCTATTAAATTTCCCAGGTACCCTGAAGATAAATGGGTAATTATTGAGGTCAGCAGGCAATTGGCTGATGTTAATAGATTGTGCCAGGGTAGAAAGAGACTCACGGTTAGTTTTCCATTTGGATTCGGTGCATATAGTTTCCAATCTATGTCTGATGCTTTGAATATTGAGGCAAAATTGTCTATATATAATATTCCCTCATACGATGAGCATGTTGCTTTTGACCTAAAGGACTATGTGAAGGAAAACATGAAATTGGGTCCTTCTTTCAACCATCAACCCAACCTTGAGGATTATTGGGCTGACTGCTTTGATGAATATGAGGTAAGGAGGAGAAGCTAGATGAGATTGATAGTGCAGTAGATTGTTATTTATAATTTGAAGTGGGATTTGCAAGATGTTATTGAAGATGGGTCTGACATGGTTTACCTTGTATACAATGAACTCATAGAGAGTTGACCCATCCCTACCATGGACTAGAACTTTAAAGAAAAGGAAACTATTGAGGCTAGAAACGCTGATGTTTTGACTAGAACTAGGGGATGGGTAACCAAGAAGAAAAATGAACAATCTTGCCCATGTAATAGATCAAAGGAATCATGAGTTGTTGAAGGTACTTCCCAAGACTTTGCTAGCAAGAAATCAACAAGTAATGTACCTCAATCTTCATCAATAGGTGCCCAAGGAAGTAGTGATGGGGATCTACCAGACAATAATGTGTACACACAAACCTATGGGGATTACATTTTTAATTTTCCTATCTTGGAAAAGAAGAATGAAGGAGAAGAAGAAGAGGAATGGTTAGAAAGTTTGAATGTTGATTCTCCTCCCTCTCAGAATGACTCACCTATTGGAGAGATAAACCCTTCTAAGGAGCCAGGAATAACTGCACCATTAGGAGATACTCCTTCAGTCACTTAGACATTGTTTGGATCCTCAGGCTTCAAGAAAACTAAGGTCACAACATCCCCAACATGGCTAGAAGATTCACTATCCTAGAAAAGGAAAGCCATACAAACAAGCTTGCCTAAGCAAGACATGGTAAGTTAGTTGTTACAAAGAACTTTGACTCCTAAAAAATAGAAGTTGAAGATCACCACTAGGCTCATAGATGACACCGAATTAGGGACACTCCAACTAGAAATTGCATACCCATCTATCCAGAAAGAGGCCTCACAAGCAGCAGCAAGTGAATTTGAAGTAAATAGGGTCGACCTCAGTCCTCCTACCAGAGATGGAGATGTTCAAATTTTCTAGGTATTAGCAGCTAGGATGGCTGAGAGATCAAAGAAAGATAAAGAAAACAAAGATGAATTGAAAGCTCAGGTTTGGAACTTGACTGCTTTTTTGAAATCCATTTTTGAGGTCATCCCACAACCTATTTCTCAAATAGATGCTTTTGTTGAATCTCTCACTATGGTTGGAAAGGAAGCCCTATCTAAAATAAAAATTAGTCAAAGTTTAATTTGGGCTATAGATGACTGGAATGAATCCCTTATCAAGAAGGGAAGCCTTGTTATTTCTGAATCTTTTAAACATTCTCAAGAAGAAAATACTCTGAAAGGTACCTTAGGAGATGATATCATTTCCATCGAGAAAGAAGAGAAATTATGGGTTAATTATCAAATTGAATTGAAGATTCTGATGAGCTTAGATATGGAAAAGCTAGCCACAGATCAAATCATACCTAATGCTTTAGATACTCGCTACCTGTCATGGGCTAAAGGAGTAGAATGGAAATTCCAGGTTGCTAAACAAAGCTTACATAAGCTTAAAGAGGTCATCAATGAATGTGACTCCATTTGGGATGAAGCATTGAACACCTTGATAGTTCTTGGTCTACTATATGATGAAAATGGGATTAAAGATAATATAGACTCTAGAATCTTAGCCTTTGATTTCTATAAACAGCTAAAGAAGCTCTTGACATACCCACTCCTAATGTTGAACACTTGCAAAAGCTAAGTGAATTACACTTGGTATCATCTCATACAATGGATCATTTGAAAGTTTACAAGAAACACATGGAAATGGCTCAAGATCTCCATCTGAAACGGAAGGTGAGGATGACAAATGTAGCTATTCCTCAACACAAAGACCTGATGCATATCCTAAAGACTTTCCAGGCATGGGGGAAGAGACCTTTGGCGATCCAGGAAACTAGAAATGAAGTGACACCATCGTAGTGGCACGACTCTTCTTTATTTATTTTATATGTCTTTTGATTAATGGGCTATGGACATGAAGAGGTGAAACTTATTCACCTATTTGAAATTTTATCTATTTTCATATGTTCTCTCTAGACATTATTCTGCAAGTTTTTCTTAGTACTATTGATGAATGAAATTACCATTTTGTATGTGTGCAATTTGGTTGAGTTTATCTATTTTCTTAAATCTTTGCATTTAAGAATATATCTTGCGTGTCTTATCTTGGTATGAGAAGTGCATTTATTACATTGGTTTCATCTCTCATATGGTATTGAGTGAATAATTCTTTGATAATTAATTAGTCTTTGTGTTGATATTTCCTGTTAGCTGCTCAAGTACCTGGTACTTGGAATTTTCTGATACCGGGTTTACCTTTTCTTCTTTATGGTTAAAAGCATATACATGGTGTTTTACTTTCCTTGTTATTTGAATTCATTGCAAATCTTATGAGGGAGTGGTACCTCAGAAAAAATTAGAGAATATTAATCTTATTTAAAGATAAATATTCAGAGTCATTGGCTAATTTCTTGCACCTTGTGGGTGTCTAATTGTCAATTCTCAAATGTGTAAAATATGTTAACCAATAGATTTTTGGCAACTCCGCTGGGGATTCAAATTGTTAAGTTGTTTTCCTTATTGAGGCATATCTCACAAGTTAATTAATCAGCCATAGATTTTCAAAGATTTAATAGAGGGGAAAGAAGTAGGGGGAATTCTGACCCTATTTTTGAAACTTTACAAAGAAATAATTTCTCTTATATTATTCCCTCTAGGCGAAGAGCTAGGAGCCAACTAGCTTCACCTACTAGAATGCTTGTTAACCATTCTATTGCTCAAATACTTGTTTTACACACGACTGCTTTACCAGTTGCAATCAACTTTCGCCTCACTATGGCTAACCCACAACCTGTTCCTTGGGGTATTGCTATTGGTCCTTTACAGTTATATAATAACTTGCATGATTTACCTAAAGGGTCTTGTAAATTTTTTCCCAAATTTAGTGGGGATGGTAAAATTTCACCAAAACACATTGATTCCTTTTTTGCTGCATGCGGCGTTCTTGTAGTACAAGAGGAAGATGTTGCTGTCAGGTTGTTTGTGGAATCCTTAACCAACATAGTGACACAATGGTTTTACCAATTACCGCATGGATGCATTACCAATTGGGCTACTATGCATAGAAATTTTGAGGCCTGGTTCAAAAGCGCAGATGATGACTTAACGCTGCTAGCACAAGTTACTCATTTGAAAAAGGAAGTGAATGAGCCCATGAGGGACTTTGTAGCCAAATTTAACAAACTGTTAAACCAGATTACGGATGATAAAAGGCCCTCTGAATAAATGAAAAAAATGTTTCTTCATCAATGCGAAACACCTAGATATTGGTCTTCTTTTGAAGAGAAAACCATAAAATAATCTTGAAGCTAAACAAGCACTAGTCGTAGAACTGGAAGATGATTTTATTTTAGTTGGAAAATGAAAAAAGGAGTTGCATAACAGTAAGGAACTTCCTACCACTTCTTTTGATCATATGATTCAAAGATTAGCTAATGGCATAATTACTCTCAAGAGGTAGATGTTGAAGGGTAACCAACTTTATCAAGATATACCTAGGAAAGCTAATTTTCAACTAGGGAATAAAGCACTGCCCTTGAACACAACTCAACAAAGGTTGGCGATTGAAGCTCCTCCTCTTGACAAGAAGAAGAATATGTGTGTCTTCCATCTCATAGCTGATCATGATGGTGCAGATTGTCTCAAAATGAATAGGTTTATACAATTAACCACTACTAAAGAAGTCATAGAAGAGGTTACAGAGGAGGGCACATCATCTAATCCATATGGCGACTCTATGAATGGATACTTAGAATATGAACCTGATGATGATAGAGGAGATGTATATCACTTTGGATGATGCTACTTGTGCTGCTATCACTTGAAGTTAGAAACATTCAAACCAAAAAGGTATTCCTAATTCTCCTGAAGTTTTACTCACAAAGGCTAGTGCAATCTCAAAAGGTGAAAATGCTTCCTCTAGTACAGTCAATAATTCTTCAAAATATCCTACTGTGTCATCCTCTAAAATTCAATATGGGGATTTTGATATCATGGAGTTTTGTAAATCTACCAAGATTCAGGTGTCTCAACCTGAATATTTGAAAATGAATCCTAAAGAACTTGATAGGCTAATTGAATATGTTAGGCCAGGGCATTCTGAGTTACATGCAGGCTTAGATGAAGCAATAGTTAAGCCTCAATACCTGGCTACTAATTTCGTATCCTATAGTAAAACATCCTCTTCATCGACCACTGATGTGAAACCCCACCCTTTCTTTGTCTCTTTATTCTTTAATGGATTCAGGGTTAATAATTGCATCATTGATTCGGGTGCCTCTGATAATGTTATGCCTACAGAAATTGCAAAGGCTTTGGGATTGAAGATGACCAAAAAATTTGGAAAATGATACTCAATAGATTCCAAGAAAGTTCCCTTGCTAGGGCAGATTAAATATGCTCAAGTTGCACTTGCTACTCATCCAAACAAGCAACTCAAACTCACCATACTAGTTGTGAATATACCTGCTAGCTATGGTATGCTTCTAAGCAGAAGTTTTTGTAAAGAATTGGGTGGAGAAATACAACTGGATTGGTTGTATGCCACCATACCCATTGGTAAAGAGAAGTTACGTCTTGAACCTGAGTCAAAGTCTAATAGTGATTAAGTTTGAAGACCCTAAAGCTCAAATATTGTATGAAGAGAACAAGTTTGGGAATTATTTGCTTTTCTCTGGTGAAGAAAATGGAAATGCTTCATGTGCCTCAAATTCAGAATATGAGCTCTAGACAATGGAGTTTGATAGAAGTTGTTCCCATGCTAGTTCAGGAGCGAGTGTTGTTCTCATTACCCCTTCTAGTGAGAAATTCCCTTTTGCATATAAGTTAGAATTTGAAAATACTAATGATGCGGGAGCATCCAGTGGTGTAAGGGAAATCTTGCATCACCCAATAGTTAAATTTCAAGTTTCAGTTTTAGATGTTTTTTTGGATACCCTTTTCGCCATAATGAAATTCCCAATTCCAGTTTTATTTTCAATTCGGGTTGAAGATATTGTAGTTTTAGTTTCCCAGATTTGCACCTGAAAATATTTTGAGTTAGATTTGAGGCACTTAGAGCTTCCCAATGGCCCAAAAACAAAAATTGGTGCTTTGAGTTTGAGCTTTGAGCTTCCAGATTTCAATGGTTCAAAGCAGAGCCCAGATCAAAAGATTGGCCCCGGGAAGTTGGCGCTAGAAGAGATACAATTGCAAATGTTCTTTTGAAATTTGAACTTCAATTATTTTTCAGCCAAAACACCTAAACTCAAATTTGAATGTTGTTTTGGCTCCAAACTAAAGAGGAGCTCTATTTATGGGTGGGTTTCTAATTTTTGGATAACTTTTTGGGGACAAGCTCGCATATTGCGAAAGGGGATTCTGTAGCTTTCTGTAACTTGCATGTGTTGTAGAACTTGGGGATTTGAGATCCTTTGCATGTAAGAAGCTCCATTTTCTGAATAATAAAATTATTCTCTTGTTTGTAGGTTATTTTCTAAGTCTTGGGTTGCACCCTCATCAACCTAATAATACCACTGAGTATGAAACTCTTTTGTTGGGTTTAATTGAGGCTAAGGGAATGGGAATTAAGATGCTCAAAGTTTTGGGAGATGTTGAACTAATTGTTAAGCAAGTGTGAAATGCATTCACTGTTAAGAATGAAAGATTGAAGCATTGTCATAACCAAGTTAGGGACACTATCAATAACTCTGATGCCTTCTCAATTGAAGCCATCCCTAGAGAACTCAACACAAAAGCTGACTCATTGGTAGTTTTTTCCTCTCTACTCCTTCCACATCTAGAATTCAAAAAAAAATCCTACAAAATTTAGTTAATCTATCATCCTAGTATTCCTGATAATGTCAACCATTGGTAGGTTTTTGAAAATGATAAACAAATCCAAACTTTTCTAGAAAATGTTGGGGCCTTTGCTCAAACATTCTTTAAAGGAAGCAACAATCAATGTAAGGACTTCTGCCTAGATAACATAGCTAACCTCCAAGATAAGGTTATTGAATTAAAAGGGAATAAAATACCCAAAGGTTTGGTTTCTCTTGAAGATTTATTTGATTTCCATGATCGTTCCATCAAGAAAAAGATGAGTAATTTTGTTGGACACTCTGATGGATTTGAAACAATGAATATTGGAGACCCTAATTCTCCCAAAATGGTATATATAGGTAAGTGTTGTTCCCTAGAAGAAAGAGAAAAACTAATAGCCTTGCTAACCAAGTATAAAGAGGTCTTTGCCTGGTGTTATGATGATTTAAAAAATTATGAATAGGAAATTCAACATCATATACCACTCAAGTAAGGGAATTCCACTTTCAAGAAAAAGAAAAGGAATTATAATCCTATGGTAACCTATTCCATCTTCAAATAAATTGACAAAATGCTAAAGGAAAGGATCATATATCCTATACATAATTCAACTTGGGTAGCTAATATTGTGCTAGTATGCAAGAAAAATGGGGAGATTCAAATATGTGTTGATTTTAGGAATCTCAATCAGGCATCACTAAAAGATAATTATCTTTTACCTAACATAGATCATATTTTACAAACAATTGCTACATCAAAGATGATGTCTATGCTAGATGGATTTTCAGGTTACAATTAGATCAGTGTATCACGAGAGGATCAACATAAAATAACATTTACCGCACCTTGGGGAGCTTTTGATTATAATCAAATTCCATTTGGACTTATCAATGCAGGAGCCACATTTCAACTTGAAATGGATCTATCTTTTGGTGACCTCCGAAAAAAAATTATAGTCATCTACCTTGATGACTTGACAGTGTTTCCTAAGAAGAGGACTGATCATTTACCGAATCTGGAATGGGTCTTACAAAGGTGTGTAGAACATGACATCTCTTTGAATCCAAAAAAGTCTATTTTTGTTGTCACATAAGGAAAACTCTTAGGCCACATTATGTCTAAAGAAGGCATCAAAATAGATCCAAACCGAGTTAAAGCTATCTTGCAATTAAATCTTCCTTGAAGCCGAACTAGTGTGAAATATTTTTTTGGTCAGGTGAATTTCCTGAGAAAATTTATTCCAAACTTTTCTGAGATTACTAAACACATTGTAGATATGATGAAGGATAAACCAGGTTTTAAATGGAATGAAGCTGTGAAACAAGATTTTGAAAACATTAAAGAAGAAATTTCCTAAGCTCCTATCTTGGTTAGTCTAGACTTCAAAAAGGATTTTGTTATTTATTTTTATGCTTCCGAGCATACCACATCTGTTGTACTATTACAAGAGAGTGAAGATAAAATTCAAACACCTATTGCTTTCATGAGCAAACCATTAAATAAAAATGAGCTTAATTACTCTACCATTGAAAAGCATGCATTTGCAGTGGTCAAAGCAGATAAACAATTTTTTTTCTATATTCTCCACTCACATTTAGTAGTTTATGTGCTAGACCCAGTTGTCAAAAGCATACTAACCCAACAAGATATCGACTGCAATAGGAACTGGATAGCTAATGTACAAGAGTATGACCTAGAATTAAACCCCACTAAGTTAGTAAGAGGAAGAGGAATTTGCAAGTTGATGGGAGAGAATTTGAAAGAAGAAGAAGAAAGTGAATATTTACCATTGGTATTAACTGTTAGTCTACAAGATGAGTGGTTCTTTGGTATTGCTTATTTTCTTACTTACGAATAATGTCCAAATCATCTCTTGAGCAAGCAAAAAAGGAATTTGAAGTTGAAGGAAACTAAGTATGTTATCTAGAATGACACCATGTACAAGAGAGGTATAAATGGAGCCTTCTTAAAATGCGTTGATAAAACTCAGCAAGAAAGGTTGCTTAATATTTTCCACAATGAGGCATGTGGTGGCCACTTCTCTTATACTATGAATACTTTCAAGATCATAATACATGGATATTATTGGTATGGGATGTTTAAAGATGCCTATTACTAGGTTGGTAAGTGTGAGAAATGCAAATTATTTACAGGAGGGCCTCAATTAGCAGGCTTGCCACTCAAACCTGTGGCTGTTGATGGACCATTTCAGTAATGGGGTCTTGATTTTATTGGTCCAATCAGTCCACAATCTAGCAGAGGTCATACTCATATTATCACAACTACAAATTACTTCATCAAATGGGTGGAAGCGATTCTAGTCAAAAGAACTACTTTTGTGGTAGTTTGTGATTTTATCAAAGAAAACATTTTGGTTAGATATGGAATTCCACATAAACTAGTTGTTGATAGTGCCACCAGTTTTCCATCCAGTGAGTTCTCACTTTTCTACTATGATTACATAATCTTTATTTCCCATTCAGCTGATTATTACCCACAAGGGAATGGTCAGGTAGAATCAAGTAACAAAAATCTGATAAACATTATCAAGAAGTTAGTCAGTGACAATCAGAAAGACTAGCACAAAAGGTTATATGAAGCCTTGTGGGAAGATTGGATAACTTCAAAATGAGGTATCGATACATCCCCCTTTGAGTTGGTGTATGAAGTGGAAGGTGCACTCCCTCTTTCGTTAGAAATTTTAGTTTGGAAATTGCAAACAACTATAGAGGAAGCTAAATTCAATGACGCTCTATAAAAATGGATTCTATACTTAACTAAACTACAGGAACAACAAGAAGATATGGTAGACAAGATAACCATACATTAGGCAAGAGTCAAGAATATTCTCAATAGGAAGTCCTGACCTAAAAATTCATTCTTGGAAATGCATTTTTTTTTTGGGATAAACGCAGAGAACTTAAAGGTGCTCATAAGAAGTTTGATTCACTATAGATTGACCCCTTCAAAACCATTCAGGAACTTGGACCTAATACGTTCCAGCTTGCATACCTTGATGAGACCCCCTTGCTGATTCCCTATAATGGGAAAGATATCAAGCTATATTAGTTGTGATAGCCTTATGGCCTCTCCTTCTTTGTATATAGTTAGTTTAGGGTTTTTGTTTTGGGTTTTGTTTTCTCTTGGTTTGTTCCCTTGCTGCTGGAGAGTGCATTTTACCTAGACTGACTTTGTTGTCCAATTAATAAGACACTAATCCACTTCCATTTAATATGGGTTCATTGCTTCATCCTTATTTGTCTTCATCCCCATCAAAGCCAATTTTACCATTATTTTGTTTCCCATCTCATTAATTCTTTCGCTAATTCATAAAACACTTCATCTAAAGGCGGGAAACATTTTAAGTCATAATGCGAACTCGGGTGGGGTTGTTCATAGTTTATGAAACCTTTCACTTCATTGCCTAGGACCTTTTTATTTCCTTTAAATGTTATATTGAGCGGTGTTTTGTGTTATTAGTTGAACCTTGTCCTTAGCATGATAGTCATTAGCCTGGGTGGTCTTTTCTCATACTGTTTGAACCTAGGCACATATTTGTGAAGTACTTCAAACCTCTTTTATAACTGCCCATAGATTTTTATTTTCAAATTTTCAAAAGATGGTTATGTGAGGAATGTTGACAACGACAACTACCACATGTCATAATGCTAAATCAAGACATTAATGCTCATCTACCTACATATTTTTCTGTGTAGCTATGGTTGATAAAATAAAGGGATGAGAAAACATTCTTGGCACAACAATTTTTGAGGAAGAGCTAGGAAAGACGTGCAGTTCGAATTACAAGGATCACCATTAGAGGTATTTTTAGTTTTTCCATTGTAGCCTATTTTCTAATTTTTTTTGCATTGAAGAAGTATATATTATTGAAGTTGCATCTACACATGACAAGGGTTAAATATGTTGGGTATGAATATGTGTCTGGGTTAACCTATGAGGGGCCTGAGATTGATGACACTCAGCTAGGGCCTATAAACCTAGATGAATTAAGCAACAAATTTAACCAACCCAACCCTCCACCCATCATTGAGAGAGTAATGAGTAGTGGATTGATTGAGGCTGTCGCATTCCCAATAGTAGTACAATGTCCTAAATTGGTATTGGAATGCATCAGACATTACAACTCACAGACACAGGAGGTTAGAATAGAGGACAATAGGCTCATTCTAAAAATTCAAATGTCTACCTTCATGTCATGTTTAAGGACTCTAGAAAGGGAAGAATATTCACCAATGGAAATAACCAATTCTTGGATTGAGTTCACTGCCAAGAAAGGAGTTTACAGGAATGTGATAGAAAATAATTGGTTAGTCAAGCCAAATAAAGGAAAATCCTAATTACCTCACAATCTACACAGGAACCATTTGATAGATGAATTAGTTGACATTGTTGTGCTATTAGATTGGGTTAGGGGCAGTGAGAGTGTTCATAGTTTTGAAGGATGGATGTATTTCTTCGTCCAAATCATATTGAGATGAGAACAATTTCTAGATTGGGCCAAGATAATCAGTGATCATATACATGAGTTGATGTCACTCTTTATTTTGAATAGATTTTTCTTCATGTCATCTTATTTAATATATACCCTTGCAAGTACTCGACCCTGGCCCAGATTAAGGCCAAGTGATTTACCACCAGGGAAAGTACCGATTTATGACTACTTTGATAAGCTCTATTTTCATAAAAGCTTCTTTCATTTTAGGAGAATTGCTAACATTTTTACCATGAGAATGGTCAAGGAATTGCAGAGGTGTCCAACGATGAGATTGTCTCCTGAGGCCATAGAGTTTGTTAATTTCTATGGTTGTCATTTTATTCAATTTTAGAGATTTTCATATATAAGAGTGGGTGGATATGCAGGTTTTCCTATTAAATTGCCCAGGTACTCTGAAGATAAATGGGTAATTATTGAGGCCAGTAAGTAATTGGCTGATGTTAATAGAATGTGCTAAGGTAGAAAGAGACTCACAATCAACTTTCCATTTGGATTCAGTGCATATAGTTTCCAATCTATGTTTGATGCTTTGAATATTGAGGAAGAATTGTCCAGATATAATATTCCCTCATATGATGAGTGCGTTCCTTTTGACCTAAAGGTCTATGTGAAGGAAAACCTAAAATTGGGTCCTTCTTTCAACCATCAACCCAACCTTGAGGATCATTGGGCTGACTTCTTTGATGAATACGAGGTAAGGAGGAGAAGCTAGATGAGAATGATAGTGGAGCAAATTGTTATTTATGATTTGAAGTGGAATTTGTGAGATGTTATTGAAGATGTGCCTAACATGGTTTACCCAGTATACACTAAACTCATAGAGAGCCAACCCATCCTTTCCATGGATTGGAACTTTTTGGAAAATAAACTATTGAGGCTAGAACCACTGATGTTCTGACTAGAACTAGGGAATGGGTAACCAAGAAGAAAACAAAACAATCTCAACCATGTACTAGATCAAAGGAATCACGAGATGTTGAATGTACTTCCCAATATTCTTCCAGCAAGCAATCAACTAGTAATGTCCCTCTGTCTTCATCAACAAGTTCCCAAGGAAGTGGTGATGGGGATCCACCAGATAGGAATGTGTACTTACAAACTTGTCAGGATGACACTTTTAATTTTCCTATCTTGGAAAAGGAGAATGAAGGAGAAGAAGAAGAGGAAGGGTTAGAAAGTTTGAATGTTGATTTTCCTCCCTCTCAGAATGACTCACCTATTAGAGAGATAAACCCTTCCCAGGAGCCAGGAATAATTGTGCCAGTAAGAGATACTCCTTTAGTCACTTGGACACTATTTGGATCCCCAGGCTTCAAAACAACTAAGGTCACAACAACCCAAGCATGGTTAGAAGATTCACTGTCTCAGAAAATGAAACCCATACAATCAAGCTTGCCTAAGAAAGACAAGGTAAGTTAGATATTATAGAGAACTTTGACACCTAAAACTAAGAAGTTGAAGACCACCTCTAGGCTCATAGATGACACTGAATCAGGGACACTCCAATTAGAAATTGCACACCCATATGTGCAGAAAGAGGCCTCACAAGCAGCAGTGAGTGACTTTGAAGTAGATACGGTTGACCTCGGTCCTCCTACCAGAGATGGAGATGTTTAGATTTTCTAGGTATCAACAACTAGGATGGTTGAGAGATCGAAGAAAGATAAAGAAAGAAAAGATGAATTGAAGGCTTAGGTTCAAAACTTGAGTGCTTGTTTGAAATCTATTTTCGAGGTCATCCCACAACCTATTTCTCAAATAGATGCTTTTGTTGAATCTCTCATTGTGGTTGGAAAGGAAGCCCTATCTAAAATAAAAATTAGTCAAAGTTTAAGTCGAGCTATAGATGACTGGAATGAATCCCTTATCAAGAAGGGAAACCTTGTTATTTCTAAATCTTTTAAACATTTTCAAGGAGAAAATATTTTGAAATGTATCTTAGGAGATGATATCATTGCCATTGAGAAGGAAGAGAAATTATGGGTTAATTATCAAATTGAAATGAAGCTTTTGATGAGCTCAGATATGAAAAATTTGGCCATAGATCAAATCATACCTAATGCTTTAGAAACTTTCTCCCTGTCATGGGCTTAAGGAGTAGAATGGAAATTGCAGGTTGCTAAACAAAGCTTAGAGAAGCTTAAAGAGGTCATCAATGAATGTGACACCATTTGAGATGAAGCATTGAACACCTTGATAGCTCTTGGTCTACTACAAGATAAAAATGGGATTAAAGATAATATAGACTCTAGAAGCTTAGCTGTTGATTTCTAGAAAATGGTTAAAGAAGCTCTTGACATACCCACTCCTAATGCTGAACACTTGCAAAAGCTAAGTGAATTACACTTGGTATCATCTTAGGCAATGGATCATTTGAAATTTTATGAGAAGCACATGGAAATGGCTAAAGATCTCCATTTGACATGGAAGGTTAGGATGACAAATGTAGCTATTCCTCAGCACAAAGACTTGATGCATATCCTAAAGACTTTCTAGGCATAGTGGAAGAGACCTTTGGCAATCCAGGAAACTGGAAATTAAGCGACACCATCATAGTGGCACGACTCTTCTTTATTTATTTTATGTGTCTTTTGATTAATGGGCTATGGACATGAAGAGGTAAAACCTATTTTCCTATTTAAAATTGTATCTATTTTCATATGTTCTCTCTAGACATTATTCTGCAAGTTTTGCTCAGTACTATTGAAGAATAAAATTACCATTTTGTCTATGTGCAATTTGGTCGAGTTTATCTGTTTTCTTAAATCTTTGCATTTAAGAATATATCTTGTGTGTCTTATCTTGGTATGAGAAGTGCAGTTCTTAAATTGGATTCATCTGTCAAATGGTATTGAGTGAATAATTATCTTTGATAATTAATTAATCTTTGTGCTAATATTTCTTGTTAGTTACTCAAGCACCTGGTACTTGGAATTTTCTGATACTGGGTTTACCTATTTTTCTTTCTAGTTAAAATAATACACAGTGTTTTACTTTCCTTGTTCTTTCAATTCATTGCAAATCTTGTGAGGGCACTATACCTCAGGATAATTCAGAGAATATTAATCTTGTTTAAAGATAAATATTCAAAGTTTTTGGCTAATTTCTTGCACCTTGTGGGCATCTAATTATCAATTCTCAAAGGTGCAAAATCTATTAACCAATACTACATAAGCTAGATAATATATATGAAATGTATACAAAAAAGTTCATGAAACTTATAAGAAACATTCTAAGGTTCAAGAAAGTTTTCAAAATGTATGGAGTTAATGGAGCCTCAGGGTTGATTCCTTAAAAAAATAATGAAAAATATGGAGAGTGATCCTGAAGCACTTACAAATTTTCCACAATTGTTGCAAGCTATTGGATTATCAGGGGAAATTTCAGCTTTACAAAGAAAATTGGACATACAATTTAAAAAGAAAATTAAAGATGTTTAGGGATATGGACACAAGAGGAGTGCCTCAAATTCTAGTGAGGTTGGTGAGCATCAGTACTTCATAAATTTGAAAGGAGAATTTTGAAGCATTGTTCCTTCTTTATCTTCTTACATTTACTTTTTAGGAAATTTGTTTATGCGTCATTGAAAAACTTTATTGATGATTTATTTAATGGAGGTTGATTTGGATGTGTTTGTGAAGGAAGATAGAACCATAATATATTCAAGGTACAACTTGCACAACTCAAAGGTGGGTATGTGCAGGATCGTCATGGAAAAAACAGGCCCTTAGGTGGCAAAAAATTTAGAAAAATTAGAGTTATGTAACTTGACGTAAAAATTTGAATAATTTATCTATATTATTTCAAAAACATGTAAGAATAGAATATGTAGCAAATTAAGTTTAGCTTCTAAATTACTATGTTTTTTTTTTTTAAATCTATTTGGTGAAAATTTGAAATTTCAACGCAGTAGTACTTAAATTTCAAGGAAAAAATAAAAAGTAGGTGTATGTCTGACCACACTCACCACAATAAAATGATAATAATTTGTTATAATATTTTAGATATAAGTAGAGGACTCATGTCCCGATGTGGTGCATATTTTTTTGTAATTTTTTTCAAGTAAATTAATTATAAATTTTTTATTACAACTTTAAAAAAATATAAAACTCGTATGTCTGACCACCTTAACTTGGTCAAAACTACAAGGAATTCTTTTTTTTTTTAATCCTATAGTATGTGAAGCATAGAATGTGACACATGTTTGATTCAAAAAATGTGATACCATTTTGAAAGCTATATATGTTTTTCAATACCTATCAATGGGACTTTTAGTCATAATTTAAATAGAAATGAATAATAATTATTTATTAAATTCAAAGTAAAGCATAATTTATATTGGTGGAAATCTGAGAATATCCTTTAAAACCTTTTCTGTTTCATCAATTTTGGCTAAAAAAAAAGTCACCAGCCACATACCCTACACATACCCATCATATCGCCACCTTTTGGCCCATCATGATCCTGCACATACCCAGGTGTAGAAGTTTTTTGATATTCAATAGCTAGAGGATAATTACAACACATGGATTGAAAAATGTATAGATTAAGCCTTTGATATGTTAGTGCTTAAGGTTGTCTCCTCCTGAATTGGAAAGTTGTTGGTTACTATGTGTTGATGTGGATGAATCTCTTTGTCTCTTTCTATTTTATGCATTAGGTCCTGGAGTTTTGAAATTAAGTGAAGATGAGGTAAAGAGAATATTTGGTTTGTTGTACAATAGTCTTCCTCAAAAAAGTGTCTTTTGGAAGGTGGGATATCTTCTCCAACGTCATAACAACTTTTATCTTTTGTGGAATATTCTCCCCATGGCTAGTTATGGTCCTCTCCTTGTAATTTATTTGATTATCAAATGAAAAGGTGACATGTGTAAATGGCCTGAGGCTTGTTGCTCCCTTATTTTATAAAATGGAATTCACAACCATTTACACAAATCTTTTGGAAAAAAATTTAATGGGAAATGTAGAGAAAAGAGCTTATGTCTGGTTCTAGGTTGTTGAGTCTGAGTCTTTTGTAGATTGCATATGTTGTATAATAGTACTAGCATTTGTATCTAAGTTACAACTCCAAGGTCAACCACACTAAAAATACTTTCAATCTTTTAATTCAATTGAATTTTTTTTTTGAATCAAAATCTTACCATGTTCTATTGCTTTAAAATGTTGAATGGTTGAAGGATAATGCCATATCTCTTCTTTTTTTATAATCATCAAGAAAATATGCATAGAACACATCTACTATTTACAATATTTGTGATAATTGGTATAGGATATTAGTGAATACTCTCTAGGATCACCCTCCTAGGTTTTGCAGAGCCTAAAGTGTAGAGGGAAATTTGTTTTAACTTTCACCCGTTCGCTAGCTAATCCCTCCAAGTAACTAATAATTGAAAGTGAAAAAATCATAGGTCATTTGTGAGATCTGATTGAGATTTAAAAACCACCCATTCCCTATGACCTTGACTATTCGATCCTATTGTCATTTACTTTATGTCCCATCTCATCATCCCATAATCCACCTTTGCTTCAACATTGTATTTGTTTCTAAATAATGTGTCTATTTTATTATGTGTATGTGATTTTTATTGTTGATAGTTATAGCACTCCATTCAACACACCATCATGGTCATCAATATTTTCCATATTATGGTGCGCTTGATAATAACATATTTTTTAGAACATTGCACTATGAGCATCTTGTGTGTTTTTCTATGTCAATTATCCATTCAGATAGCACAACATTATCATGATCCATTATATCATGATGCATAAAGATAGTGATAAAAATAATAATTTAGGTTACTCTTTATATTGATGTTACTTTTAAAACACGTACCTACCATCAAAAACATATTATTATCACCTTTATTTATATTCTATCATCTTTATTTATCATTTCCTATTCCATCACTTGTATTGTAGAGCTTCTCCTACATCCAATCAACTTATGTAGATAACATACATACAACTTAACAAAACTATAGATCCCAAATTAAGCAATTCATTGTCCTAGAGGTACTTCATTTAAATTATCAACTATGGAATTGTAATCTTGAGATGATGTTGTCACTATATGTGCAGATGAGAATCGTTAGAAACCTTCCAAATCAATTGAGTACAAAAAAATTAATAGAAGAAATTTCAATTAAAGGAAACTAACTGAAATAACTTCTTTGTAGAAACATAACTAAGGGAATACTATTTTGTGTAAGAAAATGTAATAACTACTATAGGGGTATGTGCAGGATCATGATGGGCCAAAAAGTGGCGATATGATGGGTATGTGTAGGGTATGTGGTTGACGACTTTTTTTTTTACCGAAAATTGATGAAACGAAAAAGGGTTTTTAAAGGAGATTCTTAGCTTTCCACCAATATAAATTATGGTTTACTTTGAATTTGATAAATAATTATTATTCATTTTCTATATGAATTATGACCAAAGTCCTAATTGATAGGTTGATTGAAAAACATATATAGCTTTCAAATGGTATCACATTTTTTGAATATAAAATATGTGTCACATTCTATGCTTTGCATACTATAAGATTAAAACAAATAAAATTTAATTTCATGAAGTTTTGACCAAGTTAAGGTGGTCAGACATACAAGTTTTTATATTTTTTAAAATTTGTAATAAAAAATTCATAATTAATTATTTACTTGATCACCTCATCTAACAATGGTAGACCAACATCCTTCTAATGTGGGTTGAATATCCTTTTTTTGTGGGTTTATAGATCCTTTTTTGTAGGGATTAGTTTATTCCAAAGATATTTTTCATCATTGGAAACTATAATCAATCATAAAAATCTACTAAATTCCATATACATTCAAAGATCACACAATCATTTATCAATAAAGTATATCATCTTTAATGCTTTAAATACTTGGTGTATACACCTAAAAAGGGTCCAGATAATCTAATTAATTAAATACGATTTATTTGATTAATTGACTCCTTTAATTCATCTACTTATAAATAAATAGAAATATTTATTTATAAAGTTCACATTTAATTCTTCTATCTTTATCATATTATTTCATCTTAATTAAATAAACAAGTTCATATACTTTGTTTTATTTAATTATGATATTTCTTTCATATTTATTTAATAATTTTTTTTCTATAGTTTGTTTTATTAAATTAAATATCCTCTTTTTCTAATTTGAATAAAACCAAATATTCAAGTAAAAGCATATTTCTACAGCTATTTCCTCTTTTCACTCATCATATCCACCAACAAAATTAGATATTTCATATCTACTTAATTCAACTCAGCCTTCATGGACAAATTTGGAGATAAATTTGAGACAAATTACAAGAAAACTTCATCTTCTTCCATTGATCATTTCTATCCTCTGGCTGAATGTTTTTGTGGGGAGGAACAATCTCTATAATCTTCTCAGATTTCTTCATCTTTCACCATTCAATCTTTCAATTCAAATCTAGACCCTTACTGCCACATCACAAATATGTTATCGGGAATCTATAAATACAACTTCTTTCTACAAGAAATGGATCCCAACTTTGTGCAATCTTACTCTACAGAAATAGTATTATAGCAATTAAGCAATAGCAATAGCAAATCAGTTTAGAATAGTAATCATAATCATGGATTTTCATTTAGTTGCATCTTAGTTTACTGTAGTTTCTTTTATCATTTTCATGTCATTATCAGCTACAATAACATCACTATATCATTTAGCAATCATTACATAGGATTAGTTTTCTTGCATTTAACAATATCTCATTCTCTACATTGTCATTTTAACAGTCACAGTGCTTACACAATCTGAGAGCCACAGTGATTTAATAAATCTTTGGAGATAGAGAGCAATAGGATGCTTTTAAGAGATTTAATGTTTTAAATAGATTAATTGTTGTTTAAATCTCTTGATATAATGTCTTATTAGGTGTGTTTTTTATTCATTTATGCATATTTTACTCACACATAAATTCACGCCCATCGTGGGGCCCGAAAAACCCCATTTTTAACATCTTTTTTTTGAAAAAGTACGCTCGTAGGTTTCTGACATGTTTTATTTTAGCGCGATCGAGAGTTTTTACGGTGCATATGACAGATATTTTAGCACATCCAAGTACGGTTATGACACATCTAACAGATATTTCAGCACATACAACCCCTGTTACAACGCATCCAATATTATATTTCACCAGTTAGGGGGTTTTCTTTCAGTGCATTGACCCTTTATTTTAGCGAATTCATCAATTTCTATAGTGCATAGAACTGATACTTCAGTGCATTCAAATACTTTTTTAGCACATCTAATGACTGTTATGGTGCATCTAACTGCTTTTATAGAATTTTAAAAATTCCCATAATTAATCCTTTTTTTTTTCTATAGGCAAAATACGCTGGTCAAAGACAGTTGCTGGAAAACACTTACGCTGGTCAAAGAAAAAATATCACAAATTGCTAATGGTGTTTGCAGGGATTTAATTTTTATTATTATTTTTCCTTTGGTTAAGATAGTGCATCTAGCTTAATTAAAGAAATATTTTGAACCCTAAGTCCACTGTGTTTCAAAAGAAATAGGCTTATGCTCTCCCCGTAACTGGGTGATCAGAATGCTATACTTGCTATCCTGATTTATTAACACCTTTAGAAGGCCTGCCATGGTGGGAAAAAGTACTCACCCTACGGGAACGACCTAAGTGGGAATAACTAAAGCCAGGTTTTCCAACCCACTCTAATCAAAAATGAATTTGGGGAAACCCACAATTCAACAGCAGTGTGCAAGATAACCATCCCCAAAATATTAGTTCTAAAGATTGGGAGGTCTCCTGAGGAATTTTATCAATTGTCGTGTTTAACGGATACCCTTTCTATGAAATTTAGTGTAGAATCAAACTGTGTCAGTTTCCAAACACTTTTTATATCATGGTGCAAGGGGAGGGAAGAATCTACCCCCAAGACACTCACCATATAACTATCAGAGACACTAGCCAGAAGTGGAGGATTCAACTTTGGTTAAGAATTGGGAAAGGAACAAACATAGGCACCCTCTAGGGGGTGATAGGGCTGTGTGAGCTGACATAGTTGCAAACTGTGGGTTGTGATATTCTAATTGTCCTTTTGAGATAGAAAAGTGCTTGAACTGTATTATCTTGTGTCTAAACCCATGGAAATTGAAAGAATCAGATTTGATTCTAGAATACACACTCTTTGTTTAATACATAGATGTGAAACCATTATTTACAAACTTTATGCTATGTGTGTAAAATCATTTATGAAGGAATCATCCAATTAGATCATCAAAATGCCAAGATTTATAAGCAAAATACCCTTCCAAAATCTTCATTGGTTAGAAAATTACACCCTAGGATCAATCTTTTACCGAGAAAAAGAAAAACAAATAGAGAGAAACTGTGAAAATACTGACCACTTCTAGATTAGCGCAACCAACCTCTATTTCAGCGCATCTACCTAGTCTATTAGCACATCTTCCATATTTAAATAACACATTTAAAATTTGTTTTAGCACATTTGCCTTATTTTGCAGCACATCTATACAAACTGTCAACAAATTTACCTAGAATTTTAGCCCAACCAACCTCGGGGTATGTGCAGGATCATGATGGTTCAAAAAGTGGCAATATGATGGGTATGTGACTAACGACTATTTTTTTACCCAAAAATGATGAAATGAAAAAGGTTTTTTAAAGGAGATTCTCAACTTTCCAGCGATATAAATTATGCTTTACTTTGAATTTAATAAGTAATTATAATTTATTTTCTATTCAAATTACGACTAAAATCTTGATTGATAGGCTGATTGAAAAAAATCTATAGCTTTCAAACAGTATCACATTTTTTGAATTCAAAACATGCATCACATTCTATGCTTCACATACTATAGGATTAAAAAAAAGAAAAATTGAATTTCATGAAGTTTTCAAGTTAAGGTGGTTAGACATACAAGTTTCTTTTATATTTTAAAAAGTTGTAATAAAAATTCATAATTAATTATTTATTTGGAAAAAAATTACAAAAAAATATGCATCACATCGGGGCATGAGTCCTCTACTTATATCTAAAATATTATAAGAAAATATTATCATTTTATTGTGGTTAGGGTGGTTAGACATACACCTTATTTTTTCCCCGAAATTTAAGTACCACTGCATTGAAATTTTAAATTTTCACTAAATAGATTTTAATTTTTTTTAAACAAACCTAGTAGTTTAGAAACTACATTCAATTTTCTACAGATTCTATTCTTACATATTTTTAAAATAACATAGATAACTTATTCAAATTTTTACGTCAAGTTTCCTAACTCTGATTTTTCTGAATTTTTTGCCACTTAAGGGCCTATTTTTTCCATAAGGATCTTGCACATACCCCTCGATTTCAATGCATCTACCAGTTTCTCAATGCATGTAACTAGTTTGTCAGTTCATACACCCTATTTTACAGCGCATGTACCAAGTTTGTCAGCATATTCACACCCAATTCTAGCGCATCTGAAGTATGTTATAGTGCATCTAAAGTCTGTTATAGTGCATCTCAGGTCTGTTATAGCGCATCTACAGAATAAAAAACTAGAGAGTTATTTTCCCCATTAGGTAGATAGTTAACAACAGTATCCAGATTTTTATCAGAACATAAACATTTTATCAGTCAAACCAATGTCTCAAAATTTTCAAACACTAAACTTTTCAAGTGAAATTCTTCAAACTAAACCAAGGTCTTACATTCTAAAGTGCCTAAAAATCACCAAACATAAATCTGATTGTTAAGCTACGTTTCATTATCAAGATTTGTCATCCTACAATCACAAAACGAAGCAAAATAATCTGAGTTTAAATTAGTATCAATAGAATTTATCATTCTATTTGACTTAGTTAATATCCTTGGCACTCATCCAAACAAAAGATCAAAGTTTAGTGAAACTAACAACACTTGTATGCCAGTTTTGACAAGATTACAAAGGTAGAAACTTAGAGAGAAAGAAATTGAAACACTAAATACCATGGCTGAAGAAAATCCATTTCATAGATTCCACCAAAATGATGGTAATGAAATAACTAAAGAAGATATCTAAATGGCACAACAAGATCCTAACTTCCATAAATTTATGGAAAAAGTTTTAGAACAAGATGGAGAAAAATACCTTTTGATGCTAGTTGAACTAGGTGCAGAACTTCCAAAGGACTTTGATGTCAATCGACTAAAAGAAGCACATGTAAGAAACTAAACCATGAAAGACAGAAGACTAATTTTGACAGAGTCTGGGTGCTAGACGAATCAACCTCCTAAATGGATTGCAAGAGGCCGTATTTATAGAGCCGTGACGTTGATGAAGATAAGATTTGACAAGATTCGACAATGATTTGATTTTTGACAAAAGAGGAAATACAACGAGATGAGATAAGATTTCAAAAAAGATGGAAAGATCTCATTTCCTGTTTTAAAGGAAATAAATCTTGAAAAAGACGAGAAGGATAATTGATGAATTATCTAATTAAATAAATTAATTAGATGCTCACGAGTTCAGTTTTGGAAAGAAAGTGAGAAGATCTTTTTAGGATTTATTAATTAAATAAATTTTGGATTTATTTAATTAACATTGAATTTATGATTTCATTAATTAAATAATATAAATTATTTAATTAGCATTAGCGAAATGGATGGATTATGAATATGAATTTAATTAAATAAATAAAATTTATTTAATTAAATAGATGATGTTTAATTAAATAAATGATGACATGGGTACCTAGGGCAAAACATGCTACAAGATGCCTAAATGATGTAATGCCGAGACAGGTGTTGCAAGAGGACAATTTTGGGTGTCTACATTTTGCCCCTCTTTGAGATGATGTTCGAGATGATTAGATTTGTGTCGAGTAACACCATTTCAAAGAAGTTAAGATACAGGTAAAAGAAAAATGAATGGTGAAGGAAAGATAGGATAATGGAATGATGATGCCCCCGCGAGAGGATAGGAGAGTTGGACAAACACGGGTAGACTCTCGAAATGAAAGGGATGGGTCAAGAACTAAAGATAAAGGAATGGATGATACATTATGCTGCAATGAAAGATGAGCAACCATGATGTTTGATATAGCACTAGACGTTATGCACCAAGATATAAGGACCAAGGTGACGATGTGTCTCGTGCCCCAGTGTAATACAACCTTGTCTAGATGTATGAGGAAAGAGGCTTAGAGCATTAAAGTCCTAATGCACAAAAGGTATTATGTGACCTTAGATGCAAACGATAATGCAAAAAGATATTCCAACACACACAAGATATGAATATTAGCTGGAATGATATGGATTTGATACAAATGCAAGATAAAATGATAACACACACAAGCAAGCAAGCAAGCATGCCCAAATGACACAAAAACAAACAAGGTATTGCCCCTGTCAAGCTGTAAACCATTGATTGATTGATTGATTGATTGATGATGGTGACTAATGATGATAGTGTTGTCATTGTGGGGAAAGACATATCCCTAGATCAACACAAGGATGATTGACAATTGATAGATTGACTTTGATTGATTGGGTTTACAACAAGATTAGGATCAAGACCAAAGAATGTGATTGGATAATTTGACAAGATTGATCAACTTGATTGGTATGGATTAAGGACTAACTTGCATTTGGATTATTGCTTGGATTTTTGTTGGCTATTTGATTTTTTTGGATTTTTGAAATGTTTTGATTTTTTTTGGACTTTTGACATGTTTTGACTTGGATTTTTGGAAGTTTTTGATTTTTTTGGACTTTTGGAATGTTTTGATTTTTTTTGAATTTTTGACATGTTTTGACTGTTTTGGACTTTTGACATGTTTTGACTTTTTTTGTATTTTTCAAATGTTTTGAGGTGTCAAAGGACGAAAAATTGAGTAGCCTTTGTGCTAGATACCAATGACAAGGGGAAAACCAAGTCTAGGTGCAAGGGTGGGTGATGGGATAAGGGATAAAAGACTCATGATAGATGGATGGATGGTATTGATGTATGCATCATAAGACAAAAAGGATGTGATCTCCAAAGACTATGTCACATAGGAATAACATGCCCTATTTAAGGTACAAGACTTAGGATTTTTCTGGACAAAATTTATGACAATAGGATAATGACATGATTGGTTTAGATAGGAAGAGGTATGTCCAGAGATAACAAAAACATGTTTCAACCTTTTGCTCCTATATCTTCAACAAGATCAAAAGAAGAAGGGTGGATGAATGGACTTGATATGATAGGTATGTATGATGGCCAAAGATGGTAGGTAGGATGGAAATGATATGACATGAAGGATAGGTTGGATAGATAAGACATTGTGCCCCCAAGTGTAAGTGACATAGAAGATCAACCTATGCATGATGCTTGTTTGCCAGGTTTTCATCATGGTACTTATCCAAGGCGCCTGTTTACCAGGTTTTCACCGTTGGACGAAGGGATTTCTCTTTACTCTTTTTGTTTTATTCTTTCTTTTATTATTTTTGACTTTTTGACTTTTTGACTTGTGGATAGGAGGGACTTAAGTGTCTAGTTGCATGAAAGGTGATAGTCCCACTAGGGATGGATGTCATTGCATGGACCATGTCAAATGTCATGATGCTCATAGATGTTGGTAAGGGATGACATGAAAGGGAGATGGAGTAGGTAGATGATGGATTATGATGTGGATTATGGAGGACAATAATGGATTATGATGTAGATGATAGGGATTATATGGGACTTATGGAAAAGATGAATGGGGAGGCTTAGCCGAAAGCATGGACCATAGGAAGATGATGGTGGAGATATGTAGGATAATGAGTGAAGGATGAGGAGATGGAGGTATGTGAGATTGTTGTGAAATGGAAAGGAACCATGACCAATGGTTGCACACATCGTGATAAACGTTGAAGCTTTTGATGTGGATGGGGTGTAGGAAGCAATGGAGATGTTTTCTTAGGAGATGGTGGATGAAGTGCCTTAGGTACCCACATAGACTTGATATTTGTATGATTTTTGTTTGGCTTGTGAGATGGAATATGATATTTTTGAATGGAATGTGCATTTTGGATGGGAGGGGATGGTTGGGATTTTTGTGACATAGATGCCTCATTCAACTTGATTTCTTTTTGCTTAGGTACCCAAACCATTTTGTTTTTAGACTTTTCTTTTGAAGGTATGGGCTTATATAGCTTTTTAGATGTACTTGGCTTTGACTTTTTGAAATTGTATTCTAAGGCATTAAGACCTTTAGAATTTTTGACTTTATAAATAGAGGCATCCAAATTTTTATTTTTGAATCCCATGGGGTGGATGGAATGAGTGGAAGCTTTATGTTTACACAATGTGTGCATTTGTTGGTCATGACTAGGATATTTAGGGTATTTATGAATGATTGGAATATTAGGTGTTGGAAGCAATGGTGGAAAAGTTGATGGTGGAAGGTGTATGGTCACATGCTTTTGACACTTGTAGGATAATGGAGATGGAATGGCAGTGTATGTTTTGGGAATATTATAAGGCTTGTGGTGAAAAGTGGACTTGGGATGCATGGAGGAAGTACCAACATCTTGAGATTGGTGTCCTTGGGGTATGCCATGGACAATGGGACTAGGTGTAGGTGGAACACTAGACATGAGTTCCTTATTGGAAAGACCAAGTGGATACAATAGAGGACTTGCAATGGGGTCAATAGTGGATGATGGAGGATTTAAAGGATCTTGAGTATGTTCATTTAGATCCACATTATTGGTTTGATCTTCTATACTAGATTGGGAGGCAAGTGTCTCATCAAGGAAAGTGGATCTTGATGGGGTTTGGGTGGGATCATGAATGGCATAACAGTCAAGGAGTGGATCATTTTGGACTTCTTGGTCAATGGTAGGGTCTTGGTCAAAGATGGGGTTGTCATGGATGATATAATTGGGATTGAAATCTTTGTCAAGGGTAGGCATATTTTGGATGCCTTGCTCATGGATGGGTATAGGATCAAGTTGCTCATAAATAGCTTCTTCATAGGTAATATCTTGATCATAGAAAATATATACGTTATGGATAGGTTGGATGAAAGTGAATTGATCTTGATTAGGACTAGGGCTTGATGTTTCCACATGCTTGGGAGTAGATTCTTGACATACGTCTTGGGTTGCTTGAATGGAATTGCAAGAGGATGAATCTTGAAGAGACTTGACATGTTCTTGATGGTCAACAACATAGGAGCATGAAAGAGGGTGACTTGGACTTATGAGGGGAGACTCTTGACTTGGCTCAAGGGGTTGTGGATGACATGGTTGATGTGAAGGACTTGGCATGATGTTTGAGGACTCTTTTGTATGTTCAAGTATATGAGGTGAATGCCATGGTGACAATTGATCCCTTTCTTGTAGCCCTTGGGTCACATCCTTTGTAGGTGGATTGGTGGATTTATGTAATGCCATCAATTTATGTTTTAAATATCTAAATGTAAGGCATTGATTTGATGGAGGATTAGATGATGGTGGGGGTAATGAAGAGTTTGATTGGTTAGAAGGTGGAGAGGCCAATGGATTAGGACTAGGACATGGTGGATTAGGAATAGGCATTTGATTGGATGGTGGTAAGGGTGCATGGACTAGATTGGTGTTCCCCTTGTCAAAGGTGGCATTAAGACTTAAAGGCTCTTGATGTTGTTGCCAAGGTGGACTTGGGAAGCTACGTTCTTGTTGTGATATGGGTCGACATGTTGATGTGGCATTGACATGATAGGTAAATGGGTTAGGTTGGCATGACGATGAAGGTGACACATAGGATTGGGGTTGAATGTGTTGAGGTTGAAATGATGTTTGGACTTGTGATATGATTTGTTGTTGTAATGATGATTGAGGGGTTGTATAGGGTAATGATTATTGAGAGGTTGATTGATGTGGATAAGGGTTGACATTGGAAGAGTTGTGATAGGTTGATGAAGGGGAAAGTTGATATGTGGATGGATGAGGTTGATATGATGATATATGTGACATATAGGATTGATGTGAAATGTGTTGATGTAGTGATTGGACTAGATAATGTGTTTGTTGGACTTGACCATTGGCCATGAGGTATCGGATTTGTGCTATGAATTGTTGCATTTGAGGTGATTGGTTTTTTTGAATTTGTTTGAGCATGTCATGGACTATTTGAATGATTTGTTGTTTTAAAGGTGATTGGCTTGTTTGAGCTTCATGAAGCATGTGAATAAGCTCTAGTGCTATGTCTTTGAATGTTGTCATGGTGTAAAATGATGTTGATTGGATTGAAGAGATGATGATGATGATGATGATATGATGATGAATGAAAAGATTGGATGACTTGGATGATGTGGAAAAATTTTATTGGAAGTTTGACTTGGGCAATATCAAACACAATATTTTACATGTAAATGCATAAACACACACACCAAACACAATGATAAAATTTGTCTTTGAAGATTGAATGTTATGATTAAGCAAACACTTGAATACACAACAACAAGCCCTATGACTAGTCAAGTGGGGTATGGCCAATTAGGTCTCATGCTAGTTTGTACAAGGTTGACTAAGGGATGATTTGAAAGAAAAATATTGCCAATAAGCCGGGAGAAAGGGGTAACCCACCCTTCACCTTCACTTCCCAAAGGTATAAAGTTCTTTGGGGCTTAGCTCAGAGTGACAAGATTTCAACTTCCAAACGAGTGTGTCTTTGGATTCACACTCTATTGAGGTCATCCCTTGGAGGGGTGTGTGCTCCAAGTAGGCCTCCTACGAAGGGTATGACAAAAGAAAACCAAGTGAGGTGTTTTGGACACACACACTTGATTCACACTCGCAAAGATTAATTTCCCTTAGAAATGAAATGTGTGTAAAATAGTTCAAGCGATTGTTCTTTTTAGATCCTAAATCAAATGTGTACGAAGACAGTGGTTAATTTTGGACCTGATTTTCGATATGTGATTGAAGACAATATTCGTTTTAAGAACCCCAAATCCAAATGTGTTACAAACAATGATTAAGAGGTGAAAGATTAAACAAGTGCACCTGATTATTTTTGCTTTCCAAGTTGATGTTGTGATTGATATTTCTACTACTATAGCCTCTTATGATCACCTACAAGATCAAAAAACATATTATAATGTAGCCAAAGAAAAGAAAAAGAAAAGAAAAAGACAAGTTCATCAGAAATTTTCAATTTCAGATACTTTTGACATAGCCAAATTAGATTTTAGTATTTGACAATTTTTTTGATCTGAAAAATGAAAAATCAAAGAAGGGACCCCTACTAAATTTCTGAGAGCTTTCCATAAATATAAAGAAGTAAGAAAAATTCCTTGTTTTTCTCTCAGAAACATGGATTTGTGAAAACTATATAGAAAATGAAGATTGAATTTTTTCGCATTGTATTTGACCTCCAAACTAAATCTGTAAAACATAGACCCCCATTATAATTTCATGAGCTTTCCAAAAATGTACATTTGTTTGAAAAATTCATCAATTTCCATCTAGAAAATAAATTTTATGAAAATAATTAAAATCAAAATAACTTCCACAAAAATGATCATAACCCTTGATTTTTTTACTGTAGCCTCTTGAAATGATGTACAGGATTCTATAAAAATATTGTAAAAAATTTTGCAGCTGTGTAGAAGATATGAAGAACTTTGTAAAACCTATGGTTTTGTCCAAAAACTGGTAGATCTGCAATAAAATGTCAATAAAACTTACAAAAGGCAAGCTATATCAAAGGATTCACGTCAGGTTCACCAAATGTAGATAGGGTAAAAATCAAATTTAATGTTTAATGAAAACAATAAACTAATTAGATCTTATCAAGCACAATAGAGTACAAACTAGCATGAAAATTAAAACAAGAAAGCAAAGCAAACCGATCTCCAAGCTAGACTTGATTTATCTCCATTGCTCTTCTCCACCTGCATGAGAATGTGAGATTTTGAAGGGTTGACAATGGAGGAATGTTGAGTGCTCATTCCTGCAGCATAACGACTTGACAATGACAATGACAAATAGAAAGAATGATAGATAAAGACAAAAGACTGATTTTGACAGAGTATGGGTGCTAGATGAATCAACCTCCTAAATGGATTGTGAGATGCCATATTTATAGAGCCGTGACGTTGACGAAGATAAGATTTGACAAGATTCGACAATGATTTGATTTTTGACAAAAGAGGAAATACAACGAGGTGAGATAAGATTTCAAAAAAAATGGAAAGATCTCATTTCCTGTTTTAAAGGAAATAAATCTTGAAAAAGACGAGAAGGATAATTGATGAATTATCTAATTAAATAAATTAATTAGATGCACACGAGTTCAGTTTTGGAAAGAAAGTGAGAAGATCTTTTTAGGATTTTATTAATTAAATAAATTTTGGATTTATTTAAATAACATTGAATTTATGATTTCATTAATTAAATAATATAAATTATTTAATTAACATTAGTGAAATGGATGGATTATGAATATGAATTTAATTAAATAAATAAAGTTTATTTAATTAAATAGATGATGTTTAATTAAATAAATGATGACATGGGTATCTAGGGAAAAGCGTGCTACAAGATGCCTAAATGATGTAATGTCGAGACAGGTGTTGCAAGAGGACAATTTTGGGTGTCTACAATACCCTTTCCTAGACATTGAAAATTCCCAAAATATGGCAAATACAATGGTAAAACTAATCCAATAGATCATGTGAGGGAATTCCAAACAATGACCTTAGAATTTTCACAAGAGGAAACTTATTTGATGAGATTATTCCCAAGAAGCTTAGGAGGTCAATATATGGAATGGTTCTCTAAACTACTACCGGTAATTCAATCTTTTGAAGAACTAGTTAACAAGTTTATCTCACAATATTCCTATAATATTCAACATGAGATAACAATAAAGGATCTTTACAATACAAAAAAAAAAAAGGTGAAACATTCCTCTCATTTTTACAATGATAGCAAAGGTTGTTTGCTAGGTATCCTCGTTCCATACCTGAAGAGGAAAAGATGGAACTATTCATTGACAACCTAACTGATGAGATGAGCTACAAGCTTGAACTACAATGCACCCCTGCATTTGAGAAAGTGATTGAAAATGGGCTCAAGATTGAAGAAGCCTTGGTCAAGAGAGGGGTAATAAAACACTACAATGAAGGATCAAATAATACAAACTCCTCGAATCACTATAATAACAATGATAAACCAAAGTTTTGGAAAAATAATAGAAATATTGGTAACAATGATGTTGCAAATGAAACACAAAATGCGAAACTAGTATTTAATTTGATGGCAACTACTGCAAAGACCAATCAAAACAATGACTAAAACATCAATCAAAGTATCAATCAAAACAACAATCTAAACAATGGTGAATCTAAATCACAATCATATCAAAAACCATCAAATCAAAGAAGATTCACTCCATTGGGACAGACACTAGTATCAACAATGAGATAACTTCTTACACATGGATTTATCACACTACCTAAAGCAAGAAATTGGGAACCAAGAGTAAAGCCATCTTGGTGGAATGATACAAACTATTGTGAATTTCATAAAAACAAAGGAAATAAAACAAATGATTGTATGTAGTTGAAACATCTAGTACAAGACTTGATTGATAACAAGAAAGTATTCATAGGACATCAAATAGAAAATGATCATAGTGCATTTAAAAATCCTTTACCAAATTATGAAAAGGGAGAATCTTCTTCTGCAAACAGTAAAGGTAAAAATGTAAACTACATTTATGACAACACTATTCATTATATTTTTGCGGTTGAGAATAATGGTGTTGTTGATAATCAAATTGATAACATTGGAATCAATGACATCATACCATTAAATCTGATCCCAAACATGGTCACATCCAATAATCAGATTAATGTCATAAAAATCAAGGAAAATCAAGATTATCAACCAGTCAACATAACAACAAAGGGGCAATCCAAAGTAATATTGAAAGGAGTTGCATCTAAAACCATTGTCTTCCCATCAAATTAGTACAACATAGTCGATCAACTGTAGAAAATACTAGCCCAAATATCAATATTAGAACTCCTTAAAATCTCACCATCTCATAAGGAGGTTTTGGAACAAGCTCTTGTGGCCACCACAGTACCCAATAATTTCTAAGTTTTCCAATTCCAAGCTATGGTTGGAAACTTAACCATGCCTCACTACCTATCATTTTCCAAACAATATGATGTATCACTTACTCATCCGCAAAATGCCGCCCTTCACATTGAAGCATTAATCCAAAAACACCGTGTTAAATGTGTCCTAATAGATGGTGGAGCTGGTTTAAACATTTGCACTTTAAAACTGGTCTGTGCACTAGGATATTCTGATAAGGCTATTGATGTCAAAAGGAAAATCACAATAAAAGATTATGACAAAGAAGAAAGATCCTCTAAGGGATTGAGCGTGTTTCCTATTCAAGTAGGACCAATTGTGAATAATATAGTTTTTCAAGTGCTAGAAAAGAGCTAAGATATAATATACTCTTGGGACGTCCTTGGATTCACAAAATGCAAGCAGTTCCTTCAACTTATCATCAGTGCTTAAAGTCTCATGTCAATGGACAAGAAGTCACTATTTTAGCTGACTACAATAATCCCCAATATTGTAACACTTAAGATAGCTCAAGAAACTTTTGTGCCCCACAATAGGGAAGCAAACACTTCTAGTTCATCCAATAGTGAAAGACAACCAAACGTGGTATCTAAATGGGTTGAGAAAAAGGACTAGTCAAAAGATACAAGTATTGCTAACTCCACTCCATCAAACAATGAAGGTCAACTGAATTCACTATCACAACAATTCAAGGAAAAAATCCAATTAAAAGATAAAGGCATGGGAGAGTATTCTATTGAGCAATCTTATGTCTTTCACAGTTGTTACCATCTCCAAAATCATATGGGTAGCCATCAACATTAACACAACAATCATCACAACCTACCATGGCTTTGGATGATAGATTTGTAAAGGCAGGTACTTTAGAAGATGAATTTGAAGATAACACCATCCTTAATTGGCTCTACAACGATGAGGAGGAATCTAAATTAGCAACTATCAACATAAAGACATATCAATATGGAAAGGGAAAGAAAATATTAGAGAAAATGGGGTATGAAAGACAAGGACCTATTGGAAAAAGAAAATAGGGCATTGTAGAACCAATCCAACCTCTCACACTTCATTCAAAGAACAAAACATGACTGGGTTATAAAGAGGAAACAAAAGAAGAAATCACTCATAAAGTTGTTGAAAGAATTCTTCAAGTGCAGGATAGTTCTTAAACATATTCCAATGATTATGAGTGGGATTCTTTATCTAAAACATCATACAAGGGCATACAAATTTATGTCATAAAAGAGTATGCACCCACACGTGAGGAGGGAAAAAGCTCAGGGACTAGACCCCTTGTATTTGGATCACATAATATCGATGACTCAAGTGAGGATCGATAGATATTGAGTGAGATAGATGACTTGGAGGAGATTAATATCATAGACCTTGACATTTCTATCGAAAACCTTGACAACATGGCTATCAAAACCCTCACTTCCATTGACCTTAGCCAATTTGATGACCTTTTACCCTTAATACATCCTGAACTTATCGACTAGGAACCAATTGGACCTATCAATGTACCTATCTTTGCAAATGATGATGCTATCATTAATTTCCTTTGTTGTGTCAAACCTAACACAAGTTCTACTCATAAATCGCATAACAATGCTTTGAGTTAGGAGGGTGTCAAATCTTCTAGTTGCAAAATTGAAAATAGGAATAATGGATCTAATGATGAAAACCATTTAACGACATCATTAGATCTCAAAAAATTAAAAATAAAGAATGCATTTGACAATGAAAACCTCTCTTAAACATCGAAATATGTGAGATTTGACACCCTTCTACAAAAATATCATGAAACATCATCAGTATTGGTGGAGCCTACATAGTCTATCAATCTGGGCACAACAGAAAAATCAAAAACTCTACATTTGGTAGCATCTATGACTAAACAAGAAAAGCCTAAATTCACCAAGTTCTTTGAGAAGAGACATTAAATTTGCTTGGTCTTACTCTGATATGCTAGGTTTAGATCTAGATCTTCTAATGCATCATTTATCTCTACCATCTAGAATAAAACCTGTGAAGCAAAAACTAAGGAAAATGCATCCACATATCCTTTTGTTGGTAAAAGTAGAGCTAAAAGAGTTGTTAGATGCAAGATTCATCAGATCTATTGAATATGCTAAATGGATTTCTAATATTGTACCTATTTCTAAACTAGATAGTAGTATCAGAATATGTACTGACTTCAAAGATCTCAACAAGGCATGCCCAAAAGATGATTTTCCTTTGCCAAACATTGACATTATTGTAGAATTAACAACAAGACATGCCATGTTATCACTAATGAATGGCTTCTCAGGTTACAACCAAATCAAAATAGCACTAGAAGATTAGGAGAAAACAACATTCACATGTCCATGGGGAAATTTTTTCTAGAAAATCATGCCCTTTGGGTTGAAAAATGTAGGGGATACTTATCAACAAGCATTGACCACAATTTTCCATGACATGATGCATACCTTTATGGAGGATTACGTGGATGATATATTAGCAAAGTCATATACTAGAGAAGGACATCTAGAGATCCTGGATAAAATCTTTACTAGATTAGAGAAGTTCAATGTAAGATTAAATCCTAAGAAATGTGTGTTTTGTGTACATCACCAAAGCTTCTAGGATACATAGTTTCAGAAAAGGGTATCGAAGTGGATCCCACCGAGGTCAATGCCATAATGGAAATGTCACCACCTAAGAATATTAGTCAACTACGGTCTTTATAGGGAAGACTACAATTAATTAGGAGGTTTATCTCCCAATTAGTAGAAAAAATTCATCCCTTCAATCATTTGTTACATAAGAATGTCTCTTTCAAATGGGATCAAGGATGTGAAACAACTTTCAATCAAATAATTAGGTTTATCTCCCAATTAGCAGAAAAAGTCATCCCTTCAATCATTTGTTACATAAGAATGTCTCTTTCAAATGGGATCAAGGATGTGAAACAAATTTCAATCAAATAAAGCATTATCTAATATCACCACCCATACTAGTTCCACCTACAAAAGATAGACCATTATTACTATACATTGCAACAACTGAGATTTCTTTGGGTGCTCTATTAGCATAGGAAGATCCTGTGGGAAAGGAACATGATATCTATTATATGAATAGCTCTTTGAATGGTTATAAGATAAATTACACCTTGATTGAGAAATCTTTTTTGGCGGTGGTGTTTGCTACTCAGTAGTTGCGACATTAAATGTTAACCCACATAGTCAAACTCATAGCAAAGATTGATCCATTAAAGTATTTACTCAGCAAGGCTGCCCTAATAGGAAGACTAGCCAAGAGGGTCATGATCTTGAGTAAATTTGAAATCTAGTATATAGATCGAAGATCCATCAAGGGTTAGGTAATAGCAGATCAGTTAGCTAAAGCTCCACTACCAGATGATTATCTAATGAGCATTGAGTTTCCTGATGCAGACATTCTTACTATGACAACACAACAACGGATGCTTTATTTTGATGGGTCCTACACACAACATGGGTCAGGTGCGTGAATTTTGTTTGTTACACCTCAAGGAAATACCATCCCAAAGTCCTATAGACTCATGTTTCCATGTACAAATAACATAGCTGAATACGAGGCATTAATCATTGGCATCAAAGTGGTAGTTGAATGGAAGATCACAGAGCTATAGGTATATGGAGATTCACAACTAGTTATTTATTAGGTAAATGATGAATATCAAACCAAAGATGAGAAGTTGATGTCGTATAAGAAAATGGTGGATGATTACAAAAATTACTTTGTAGATATCAAATTTGAACAAATTCCAAAGATAGAAAACAAAGCCGCTAATGCTATGGCAACAATTTCTTCTCTCTTACAAATAACATAAAAATGAGGTCGTTATGAGTTTATGGTGGAACAAGTGTCTAATCCTGCTTATGATAATCCTAAATCTCAAAACATATGCCATTTAGTTGACATTGAATCCTCAATTTATGGAAAGACCTACACTTACCTAAAAGACAATATCCTTCCTCCTGATCTTTCTAGAAACCAGAAATGCAACTTCATCCGCCAAACCACACGAAATACCTTAATTGCTGACATACTTTACCGTCAAGGTCTGGATGTTACTCTTCTTCAGTTTCTAGAACATAACAAGTCTAAGATAGCCTTACATGAGGTTCATGAAGGTATTTGTGGAACTCATTAAAGTGGACTAACCCTAGTGAATAAACTCCTCCATTTGGGGTATTACTGGTTGAATATGGAGGAGTCTTTTCAGTTTGTTAAGAAGTACTAGAAATGTCAAATCCATGGTAATCTCATCCACACACCAACACAAGAATTGCAATTGTTCACTTCAACATGGTCTTTTTGTCAATGGGGATTGGACCCGGTAGGAAAGATTAATCCGTCTTCATCCAATGGACACAAATTTATAATCATGACCACATAGTACTTTACAAAATGTATAGAAGTTATTCCCTTGACAACAATCACTGGAAAACACATTTCTTCTTTCATACTGAATTACCTCATTTGTAGGTATGTCATTCATTAGTCCATTGTCACAGACAGTGGTAGAACTTTTAAGAATCTGGATGTTCAGGAAATGTGTGAGAGGTTTCATATCAACATCATTTTTCAAGCCCATACTATCCTCAAGGAAATGGCCAAGCAGATGCCTCAAACAAAACTATTTTGAAAATCTTGAAGAAAAAATTCAACGATGTTGGACGTGATTGACACAGTCAATTAAGCCCTACTCTGTGGGTATACCAAACTAGCATCAAAACATCTACAGGGGCAATACCATATTCGTTGGTATATGGATCAAATGCCAGCCTACTTATTGAGGTGGAGATACCATCACTCTATGTGTCACTAAAAGGAATTATTTCAGATGAGGATTATAGAGTGTCTAAACTTCAAGAGCTACAACTATTGGATGAACATCGTCAACAAGCTGTGGACCATTTGAAGGAATATCAATAGAGGATTTCTAGAGGCTACAATCATAGGGTAAAACCTAGAGTATTTTAGGTTGGTGATTTGGTCTTAAAGGAAAACCCTCGAAATCAATAGGATAGAGAAAAGAAAGGGAAGTTTGAACCTAACTAGCTAGGTCCCTTTGTTGTCATATCAATCTATGGATTTGGAGCCTATTAGTTGTCTACACTTCAAAGGGATTTGTTCGATGAACTTATCAATAGTCTCCATATTAGAAAATTCTACACATAAGTCATCTAGTGCATGGCTAAAGTCCTAGGAAAATGGCTGCCTTGATGAAAACCTAGAAAACAGGTGTCTTTGTGATAGAAAATACAAAAAAATAAGAAAAGAACAAAAAAAAAAAGTCATAAAGTCTAAAAAAGTGCAATAAAAACACCTAGTGAAAACCTGGAAACATATGCCAATTGTGATTTAAACTAGCTTTTCTATCTATTAGATGCATGTCTTGGTCACTCATTTTTTCCATCATTCTACATCTCATTGAAAAGAGAACCTCATGTACATATCTTGGCAATGTGGTCGTGTCTCACCCTAGCTTGGGGGAAAAATCTTGAACTCACTGGGGGAAATAAACTTTGAGTTTAAACAAATAGACAAATAACAGTATGACAATGCAAGAAACACAATGTTCACAGTGAAATCCAACATTGAACAATCATCAATCAATAGAAGATCAAACCATCCAAATCAAACAGCTGAAATCAAATCAATCAAAACAACTTTAGATGGGTGATATTCTTTGGAATCATGATTTTATCACTTTGTCTTGAATGTTCAAATGTTTCACTTTGATTTTTTTTATCATTTCTTTGGAGCAACTTGATGATGTATTGAACTAGAGAAGCTAGGAAGGAGAATGGTATTTTATTTGTTTGTTGTCTATGAGTTGATCATTATTATTGTGTTAATTGTTGCTAGACATTCTCTACAAAGTATCACTGATGACATTCCAATTCACATAGTAAAATAATTGATTCTTGTCAGTTTATGCAAGAAATTCTCAGGTCATTTTCATTTAATTATACCTAGAGGGTTGTGAACTTGCAATATCAAAAATCATGAAAGTAGTACTTAGGTCATCATTGGTCTAAATTATACCATTGATGCTTGTACTCACTTTCAAAATTTTAAAGGCTCAATGATGACAAAAAGCATAATAAATGGACTGTTAAGATGACAACTTTGGCATAAGTAGATTTGCATGGTTAAATTAAATTGCATTTATGTACGTTTTGCATCTGTAGAGTAGTTTATTCCAAAGGTTGGTGGAGAATTCAAAAATGATGTTATGTTTTATCATTGATGGATTGAATATACTTGACATTACCAAAAACATCATCACTGTCATGTAGTTGCATAATCATTTGCATTTCATACATTGGAAGGCATTATTATATCATTTAATCATTCTTACATTTGATCATATATTTGCATTTATTATATCATATTTTTCTTCTGTGTATCACATCATATAGTTTCATAAGAAAAATATCCAAAACAAATCATCTATATAGTTGCATTTTCATTAACATTATCATATCATACATCATAAATTAGAAGTATCATCATATTTAATCATCATGCATCCTTTCATTACATCATTTATTTTCATTTGCAATACCAACAATAAAGTGCATCGTATCCCATTTGCATCATCATGTCATATATCATAGAAACATCATATCCAAAATCATACAGATAGTTCCAATATCATATCATTTGGGTATATACATTATCATACATTTATCGATCCATGTAAATACTATGGGCACCATGCATCCATAGATCATAATTATAGGCATAATAAAATTTAACATCATAAATAAAACATCATAAAATCATAGCATGTTATCATGATCATAAATTGCATCCATAACATCATCATGTAAAACATCACATGGCATATGGAATAGGAAATTAAATGCATCCATCATAAGCATCAATCATAGAATCATATAGAACACATATAGATTGATAAATCCACCACATATCATATAAATCTCAAAAATAATAATGTCAAGTATACAATGATGTTTGAAATGTAAAGAGATACAACATCAAAATGGCCATGAATAAAAAATTGAAGTATATATCATGTCTCAACATACATCATGGAACCAATCATGAAACTATGTGTTGCTAGCCCCAGCCGGTGCCAGAATCTCTGGACCAGTGCCTCCCTCACCAAACATACCAGGATCTCTCACATCTCTTAGTGGAGGTTGTGTCACACCCCTACTAACAATCCTGGAATGTGTCTCGCTCGATTGAGATTGAGCATAACTAACTCTCTCCTATGTAGGAACTACATCATGGTATTGACCTATACAGTATTCGGCCTCTCTACCCACATGGAGAACCTCTCTCATATAATCAGCTATGGAGGTACCATCGGCTAATCTTTGTAGTCTATCACCCAATCTCTATACCTACTCTGCAGTCCGTCTAGTTGCATCTCTCTTTGTTGTCAAAGAGGTTATCTATGCATGTGCAACTTTCAATTGTGCCTGTACCTATGAGAGAGCTTGTGGATGAGCCTATTCTTGTGTCTGCATTTATGTTTGTGTGTAGAATAATAACCCCTGGGCTTGTGCCAACTGACCCTGTAGTTCTACACCTGAACCTACAGGCTTGCAATTTGAATCTACTACTACTGGGAGGGTACTCCAATCTACACACGCTGCTCTACTAGAGCTACTAGTGATCACCTCTTATGAGGCACCATGAAGTCTCTAACATCAAATGTCGAGCCTCCTCCACCCTCATTTCCTCCATCTCCCTCATCATCATCACTACTCTCCACATCATTTGAATCCTCCTCACCATCATCTCCCCCATCTCTCCTCTGTCGACACCCATGTGCAACTGCCATTTCCTCCTCACCTGGTATCGACACTAGCTCATCTAGAACGAAGATATGTGGGAATTGATGTAAAATGAGATACTATGCATACTCATCGGTAATCAGAGCCTCAATGATCTCGGGTTGAATCTCCCAAATAAAGGTTGGTAGACCCTGGTACTCCTGCACTGCAGTATCATATGATAAGCATGGTCCCCAATTAGTGATATCTATTTGATGTTGTGCATAATGAGCAACACCCTAGGGCATGCCCTGTACTATGTCATACTGTCTAAGCAGCCTCCTCAACAAAAATATCTCAATGATGAAATGTGTCCTACCAATCAGGAACATGGACTAACATAAGTATGACAACTCTATATCATCCTTCAGCCATTGCTTGTAATCAAGATAGGGCCACCATGTAATTGCCTCAACATCATCAAGGACTCTCCTCTAATGCTCCAGTTTTCCCATTCTAGGCTGAGCAAGTGGACCTGCATATGCGTGAATGTATGGCCTCATCGTAGGTCGTTGTCTATCTGTAACTAGAAGAGTAACAACTATATGCTCCCATGCCCACACCTAAAGTAATGTAACTCTTGAAGACAAACTAGCCCTTCCAAGGTAGACCACCTGATGCAAATCGTGGTATAGGTGGGAAAGCATGCACATACCCCAAGCATATCTAGTACCATGGACAATTATACTCTCCAAAATATGACCCCATCCAACTAGAAGTCCCTTTAACTTATGATCAAGGCAAAGGAATCCTCAAATGAAACCAACAAGTACTGATGGCAAGGTAGCATGGGCATCCACCATCTCTTGCCATGGGATCTCATATCCACAAATTGTATCATCTTGAAACACTTGGTGTATTGCATTGGTCCCACCCTGCTCAGAAGAATCATAAACTACCAACTTCCCAACAATGGGTATCCGTAAGATCCGCCATACATCCTCGGGAGTCACTGTCATTTCACCAGTAGGAAGGTGGAAGGTATTGTGCTCACTATGCCATCTCTTTACTAAGGCTATCAATAGTCCTTGATTAATCCTAATCTGGGGCATATCTAGAAGAGGAGACAAACCACATCATGTGATAATTGCTATCTCGGTCTGCACTAGCTATGGTATCAAATCAAATGTCCTAGGAAACTGCTCTCAGATCTGTAAGTTTGTCAAAGGCTCGTATCATCACAAAATATCAAAATTTAATAATATTTGTCAATTAATCAAACATCAATTAGCCTATCAAATATAATTAGCTCTGGTGAGACTTTGATCAAATCTCATGAGCAACTATCATTGAACCTCACCTATCATGAGGTCAATCATCAATCTATTATTGCACCTCGCCTATCATGAGGTCAATTAATCAAATAAACCTCACTTATCATGAGGTTTATCAATCAAAATATAATTATTCCTCACCTATCATGAGGTTAATTATCATCAATGAATCATCAAACCTCACCTATCATGAGGTTGATCATCATCTACCCTATCGGGATCATCAATCAAATTCAACTCAAAGGCTGACGTGATAAAAAATTATCAAAATCAGAGAGTTTACTGACAAATTTCATCATTCTGACTTCAATGCGCTAAAAGAGATATTAAATGTGCTAGAGAAGTCAATGCGCTATTAAAAAATTTCAATGTGCCAAAACAGGTGGTCATTGTGCAAAATCATTGTATGTGCCATTTTAGGACCTGTATGTGCTATTTCAGGAGACCAGTGCACTGATTCAATAGATACACCATTTTAGGGTCCCTATGTGCTAATCTATATCACCTATACACCATTTCTATCTATGCGCTAATCTGGGAGGTCCATGTGCCACTTTATCTATCCTAAGCGCTATTTTAGCCTATGTGCTACAACTACCTATCAATGTGCTACAAAATATGATCAATGCGCTAAAAGGGAAAATGTACTAAAATAGAAAGTGACTGCGCTACATCTATGGGTGCATGCGCTAAAAAATAAATCGAATTTAAAACAAAAAAAACATGCAAAAATCAAAAAACAAAAATTATTAGGGGGTTCCTAGGGTACACACCATAGGTTTGTATGTGGTCAGGTGGTTGTCTCATCGCACACGCTTGAAACGGTGAGTGTGGTATGGAATAGAAATTTTTTCTCCAAATGCTAAATTTGATCTCCCTCTCAAATTATAAAACTCAAAATGCACAAATGAATTTGAAAATCAACTTTTTGACCTTTTATGGGTTAATTAAGAGGGATTTTTATGGGATTTATTTAATTTTAATTTCAAAAGGAGCTTAATTCATTATTTCAACACAAGGGAATTTTTCACATTATTTGTCAGGAGATAAATCATTTCATCATCAAATTATCATCTAATCATCGCAAAAATCATCAAAAATCATAAAAATTTGAAAAATTCCAAAAAAATCCAAAAAATCAAAAAATTCATCGATTTATCTCCCGAGGGGGCATATATCCATCATCACCTAAAAATCAACGTTTGGGGCATATCAAAAATTTTCCATCAGTACTAGCAGCGACAACAAAATTTTCTTTGAAGCAATGCATAAACACATCACTTCAAAGAGGGGCAAAATGTATACACCTAAAAATGGTTTGGATAATCTAATTATTTAAATATGATAAATTTGATTAATTGACTCCTTTAATTCATCTACTTATAAATAAATGGAAATATTTATTTATATAGTTCACATTTAATTCTTCTATCTTTATCATATTATTTCATCTTAACTAAATAAACAAGTCCATATACTTTGTTTTATTTAATTACCATATTTCTTTCATATTTATTTAATAAAGAGATTTCTATAGTTTGTTTTATTAAATTAAATATCCTCTTTTTCAAATTCGAATAAATCCAAATATTCAAATGAAAGTATATTTCTACAGGTATTTCCTCTTTTCACTCATCATATCCACCAATAAAATTAGATATTTCATATCTAATTAATTCAACTCAGCCCTCACAGACAAATTTGGAGATAAATTTGAGACAAATTATAGGAAAACCTCTTCATCTTCTTCCATTGATCATTTCTATCCTCTGGATGAATTTTTTTGTGGGGAGGAACAATCTCCATAATCTTCTCAGATTTCTTCATCTTTCACCATTCAATCTTTCAACTCAAATCCAGACCCTTACTTGTTGCCACATCACAAATATGCTTTCAGGAATCTATAAATACAACTTCTTTCTATAGGAAATGGATCCCAACTTTGTGCAATATTACTCTACAAAAATAGTATTATAGAAATTAAGCAATAGCAATAGCAAATCATTTTAGAATAGCAATCATAATCATGGCTTTTCATTTAGCTGCATCTTAGTTTACTATAGTTTCTTTTATCATTTTCATTTCATTATCAACTACAATATCATCACCATATCATTTAGCAATCATTACATAGGATTAATTTTCCTACATTTAACAATATATCATTCTCTAGATTGTCATTTTAACAATCACAGTGCTCACACAATCTAAGAGCCACAATGATTTAATAAATATTTGGAGATAGAGAGCAATAGGATGCTTTTAAGAGATTTCCTATTTTAAATAGATTAATTTTTGTTTAAATATCTTGATATAATGTCTTATTAGGTGTTTTTATTATTCATTTACGCATATTTTACTTACACACTTGGAATATATGAAAAGGTTTGAAAATTCTTTGAAACTTTAGCAAAAATACAATAAGAAGTACAAAACTAAGGTAAGGAAACATGCAATTTCTAGGGCTCATCATTCTCCTCAATTTGGATCTTTTCTTGTCATCAAGAAGTTTAAGGTCTCTGGTTAGTGACACTTTCACCCTACTTCAGGTTGAATTCATTTTTTTTTTATAAGAGGAGGATTGTGGTTGGGTGGTTTGGTAGGGAGATTAAGTGGCATGATTAAGATTATGGATTGGAGGATTGGGATAATATGGATGATTAAGAGTAAACATAGGATTAATAAATTAGGTGGAGGATTATGAGTAGATGGGTATTAGGACTATGGAGTGGAAAATTATTTTTTCAATGGTGAGATAATGGATTTGAATTAGGGTTGAAGGTGATGGTATTTTTGTGAAAATATGGAGGTTGGGATATGAGTAGAGGAGATAATGGAGATATGTATATTGGATGAGGTGGATAGGTGGGTAAGAGGTAAGCTTGAGAGATATGGATGGTGGATAAAATAGAGTTCCCTTGTCAAATGTAGCATAAGGATGACTAATGGATATGTGTGGAGTTGTGATGGGATATCTTGTGTGATCTATTGCTTGGTTAGAAGACATGGGTGAGTAATGGAGGCTGGGGAGAGCTTGTGGAAATGATGGCATCAATCAGATCAAGTTTCATACTCATATTGATCAACAAGACACTGATCATCATTGAAATGGGATGGATCAATTTCATACTCATCTTGATCAATAAGACTTTCATCATCATCATCAAAATGTGGTGAATTTTAGGGATTACCATGGTGAGGAGATTCATCAAAACAATATGTATCCATAATTAACATTTGATGAGTTGGATGGGGAGAAGTAATCAACAATATTTTTGTTTTTTGACCTTCATTTTCTCTCTCTATATTTTGTATGGAGAAAACATTCTCTTAGACACAAGATGTGTTCACTTAAATAAGTCACAAATTCATTAAAATAAAATTCACTCTCAGAATAGTGAATAGTAGGTGGATTTTCCTAAAGATAGATAAAAATTTCCTATGTGCAAACAAATTCACTAAACTTGGGTTGAACTCAATTTTGATGATTCATAACGATTTACACTGAATAAAAAAATATTCTCTCACAAATAGAGAGGATTTTCCTAAATATATATGGAACTATTTAAGGATATGGCATATTTGTCAATAAAGATATAAAATACTAATTGGTTTCACCACTTGAAAAAGGTATATTTGTTTATGAACAAATCAGATTCACCTAGGAGCTAATGAATTTTCCTAAACTAAGGACTGTTGAGTTGGACAATGTAATGATAAAGGGTTAGGACCAAATAGAGTGTAGGGTTGATTTTCAATCCAAAAGGAAAACTCATTGATCTAGGAATTGATAAGTTAGATTGACCAATGATAGGGGACTAAGATGGGGTGGATTCACCCAAGAACAAAGATGATTTGCCTAAGTGGTAAAAGATTCACCCAATAATAGAATGGATTCACTGATTTTCTTGACTAAGTTAATAAAAAAAAGACCAAGAGACAACAAACAAGAATAAAAAAAGGATAAATCAAAAAATACTAACTGAAGATATGCACTAGTCAATCACATGAAGACACACCAAACATACCCACATGCTTTATTCTTATTTAGGTCGGTGTGACAATTAGTGTAGGTCCATGAACCAAAGATAATATTATCTAATAGTACCTAGATAGCTAGAGATCACAACCCCAAAGGTTGAAGGACATATTACCAATGGTGGCTTAAGGTAATACCTCAATAAGATTTATCTCAGTGCACGAAATTACATCATAAGTAACTTTGGGTTACAATATACATCCCTTGCACCGCACTAATTGATGGCCAAAAGGTATTAATCTATGTTTTACAAGGATAACTAGTGTGTACTCGATATACTAAGAGGGTATATGAGGCACATCCATGAAAACTAACTCATCAAAATCCTAGTTCAAGAAATTTTACTAGAAAACTCAAACCAACCCTACACCTCTTGTCATGGTATGGCATAGACATCGAAGCTTCACTAGACACAACTTGACTAGATTTGGGTACATATTTCATTCTTGAATTTTTATACCTCATTGATTCATGTGGTTGTGGTTATTCATTGGGGTGATGATATCCCAAAGAATTCCTCCTAAAAGAAAAGAGTTACTAGTCTATTTTGTTCTCCAAGTTTGCATGAAGTGTGGGGAGAGAGCATATGTATAACTAGTGCTCTTGGATCAACACAAAAATACTTGGATCTACTTGTGATTTTTGATCCCTACACTCACTGAATGGTGCAAGGAGAGATAATATGATAGTTAAAGGTCACAAACATGTCACACAAGTTTAATGACCCTCTATGCTAGTTTAGTTCTAATATTAGTGATAAAAGATAAAGTGACTTTAGCCATGAACTTGCAAAAGATGATGTTAGAAGTTTTGAATTTGTTAGTATTTGACTAATGTAAGTTGTATAAATGATGTTAGCATGATCACAAGAAAAGTAGAGTTAGCTATTCATTACCAAAAACATCAGGAAATTTCAAGAATATGACTAGAAATGGAAGCAGTTTATACCTTCTAGATTTTCCTAAACATAGAGTGTATTTTCCTAAGTGCTTACATATTTTACTAAGCCCTGATTTTATGTGTTTGCTAAAGTATAGTGCAAGTTCACAACTCCTAAAATGTATTTTCTAAAATCATATGAATTGAGGTATCTTTGATGGACTCACCTATACTTTTGTGATATCACCTAAGTGTAGGATGTTTCACATTTACCTAATTTGAAGCACTTTCATTGAAGTGTGTTTGTAATAGATTTAAAAAAGAAAATTCACTTAATATTTGATGCTTTTTCTCATCCACATGTTTCTTTTTATTGAACATAGATGTATTCTCCTCAAAAACCTACAAGATGTGAAAAAAATGAAATCACCAAATTTTATTCAGTATGACTTGTAACATGGGTCCCATCTTATGTTCTAAAAATGTGTGCATAAAAGTTCACTCCAACTGTGAATAATAACAAAAATAAAACCAAACAAACATGAAAATTCAAAAAGAACTTATATTATGAAAGATAAGATCAAACCAACATAGCACTTGATGAAGAAAAACTATGTTAACCTTCTCATGGATTTTCTCATGATGGTTGATTTGATGTATGCTCACTTCAAATTTTAACAAAGTAATGATGCTCCATTGTAAAGGTGAGTGATTCTTGAAAATTGGCTAAGTGTTTAGATATATAGGTTGAGGGTGAGAATGATATGAAGGATCAAAATTTGATTAAGAGTGTTGGAAGCTTTGCAACATGAGCATGAAGTATGAATGGTTGTGTTGGTTGTTCCTATGTTGTCATTGATGTCAACATGGTGATAACTATATGGTAAGTTTGCCTGGTTTATTGGAAGTTGTTCTCTTCCAGTAATACTCTTTTGTGATGGATCAATGTGTTAGTATTTGAGTCCGAAATTCACCGCAAGATCTGATATGACTCTAATCTCTTAGCCATGTTTTCTTGACTCATTCAAACAACTATATCCTAGATCTTGAAACGTCTTTTGTTATGACTAGAAAGTTATCTCTAATAGATTTTAACTCTGTATCCTACTATTGCTCTGTGTTTCGCATACTATGTGGGAGATTGCATTCTATTAAGGTGAACATTCTTATGCTGTGGTTTTGTTGACAGTCTCTTTGCTGGTTGTATGATGGGAAATTAATGTGTTCTCAGATTCAGATGGTGTTTTCTTTGAGGATTATTTGTTGTTTTGGAGAATTGCATTCTAGTCTTGGCCAACTCAATGAATGCAATATATTATGAAGACTAGTTATGTTTTATGGATGATAGCCAACTTGGTATAATGCACTACGTGGATAAAATGTTTAAATCTTATATGGTGTTGATGAAGAAGTTTTTGATTTTTTTGTGTTCATCTAATTAGGCTGACCTAATTGATGAATAAGATATACTTGTATATATATAAGATGAAAGATAGAAGTGAAGTGTGGGTGAGAGAAAGAAGGAGAAGTAACTGTTAACAAAGGATAAGATTAGAGTCTAAATGCTTTATTAGTTTTGATCAATACATTTTTGTTGAGTGACTGTTGTGTGAGGCAATACTTTTTATTTTGAGCTTCAATAGAACTAAACCCTGCACATTGAAAGTGTATCCTATCAGTTCAATCTTTTGACAGTGAGCCACTTTCATTGTATCTTGGTGGTTAGCCATCTTTTGTACTCAAGTAGTGAGCCTTTTTAAGGACAGTGAGTCCTAGCAGTGAGCCCCATAATATTTTTTATCCAAATATAATATATTGTGAGTTAACCCTCACCGTGGTTTTTCCCATTTTGGGACTTTCCACATAAAATCTTGGTGTTCATGTGTATGGTTGCATTGACTTATTTTATTGTTCTCTCTTGTTGATTTATTCAGAATTGTGATAATTTTTAAGTAGATTTTATTATGGTTTTGCAGACTACTGATTCACCCCCCCTCTCAGTGTTCCGGATGTTAAACAAATTGTATCAGAGCTTGGTTCCTCAGAAGAAGCCTAACAGCTTGAGGAAGGTCCCAGAGTTTGAGTATGAGAATTTTTTTCCTTTGGAAGTGGTCTATGCCAAATATTCAAAAGAAATAGAAGTTCTAAAGGATAGGTTGATAAAAGAAAATGAGTACATTGAAAAGCTACAAAGTAAAAGTATGGAAGCATGCGATCTGTTGACTGAAGGAGAATAAATCATCTCTAGCCTACTACAACAATTGGATGAGAAGAAAGAACTGAAGAATGTCAGGAAATTGAAATTCAAAGGAAGATGGATGAATGCATAAAGTTAGAAGAAGAAGTAGAAATCTTGAGATCTGATCTGGAAAAGGGGTATGTGTATAGGTGATCCTGTGGATATTTATTGTGAAAATTGAAGTTTCTTCATTCTCTCCAGAATCTACACCATTAGAAAGAGCTCAACGTCTTGATTCCAATGCAACTTGAACGAAGCGAAAAGGAGTCTGTTTGCACAAGTTATGGCCAGTCAAAGGTTTCGTCAAATAGCGTACCAAGGGCCGATAGGAAGTGGAAAAATTCATCATCATGGAATTCACCAAAAATGGCTTCATCACGAAGTGCTCGTCGAGACCATTCCGACAAAGTTTGTTTCATCGAAAACGAAGCTCGTATGCGGGAGATATAGCCGGTCAAAGTTTTTGTTGACTTGAAGGTACAGTGATGACATCAGCATCCATGCAAATCAAAGGTGGACCAATCCGTAGTTGACACATGTCATCCGTACGATGACGTCAACATCCACGCGGCAGCACAGTCATCGGTCTAGTCAGCAGTCCGTAGCACAGTTGGCAGCATAGTCAACATGATGACGTGGCATCCAGGTGGCCGTGACATGGCAGGTGACTGTTGCATCAGTGAATCAAATGTGCCATGTGGTAGTCTGTGAGGGTGACAAGTGTCACTCTCTATGTCTTTCTATTCTTTGTTGGTGAGTTTGTTATTCAGGTGAACAAAATTGTTAGGCGGGTTTGAACGCGTAACCTCCTCCATAACTGTCGGCCGGCTCACCATTGCACCAAACTATGCGCACCTATCTATATATGGCGAGTGGTTCCTTTTTTTGAGGAAAGATTGGTAAATGGCTATTAAAAGCCAGTGGCGGGGGTTGAACCCCCAACCACTAGCTCAACAAAATTAATATCGCCCGCTAAGCCATCAAATGCCCTTGGAATAAAATTAGGCATCGATTATATTTGTAAATTGTTTAAAGCCGATTGCCATAAATTCAAAAACAACTCTCCTAATTTAAAAATAAAAACAAACAATAATCTTTTTAAAGATTAAATCAAAACCTCCAAAAAAATATAAGCCTAGGAATGATAAGATTAAGGGGCTTAAATCAATTATTATAGATTTTTATGTATAAATGAGGGATTATTGTGTAAAAATGGAGATATGGGGGATTTTAATAAATTTTATGGTTTTCACCAAATTGGGTGAAACTTTTGTATAAAAAGGGTTGAAAGGGAGAGAGTTAAGCTAAGTGTGAGATTCATAATTTTCAAGTGAAACAGGTGACAGGTGATTCGAGAGGAGTTCTAAGGAGATCATTTTGAAGCCATTTTTGTACATTGGAGCAGTGTTATGTTGCCGAAGTGATGGTCTTGGTGCATCATTGTAACTGATTTCTGGAGATTAATCGGATCGGTCGTACTCTATTAGAACCAACCTAGAGACGTAGTCACGTTTGTGGTGAACTCTGTAATCAAACTTTGTTTGCATCTCTTTCTCTATTCTTCTCTCTCATTTTGTTGGCATCTCTTTGTTATTTCCTGTTGCCTTAATTATTTCTATGAGTTAATTTTGTTCTGATTAACTTGGATAAATCTTTGTAAAAGTTAAGCATTGAATTCTGCAATTTAGTCTAGATCCTATACAGATCAATAGGATCATCATGGAAAAAATAGGCCCTTAAGTGGCGAAAAATTAAGAAAAATCAGAGTTAGGCAGCTTGACGTAAAAATTTGAATAAGTTATCTATATTTTTTCAAAAATATGTAAGAATAGAATTTGTAGCAAATTGAATGTAGTTTCTAAACCTCAAAGTTTATATTTTTTTTAAAAATCTTTTTGGTGAAAATTTGAAATTTCAATGCAGAGCACTTAAATTTCAGGGAAAAATAAGTAGGTGTCTGTCTAACCACCCTAACCTCAATAAAATGATAATATTTTTTATAATATTTTAAATATAAGTAGAGAGCTCATGTATCGATGTGATTCATATTTTTTGTAGTTTTTCCATGTAAATAATTAATTATGATTTTTTTATTACAACTTTAAAAAAATATAAAAACTCGTATTCCTGACCACCTTAAATTGGTCAAAACTTCATGAAATTCAATTTTAGTTTTTTTAATCCTATAGTATGTGAAACATAGAATGTGACACATGTTTTAGATTCAAAAAAATTGATACCATTGGAAAGCTATAGATGTTTTCCAATTAGCCTATTAATTAGGACTTTAGTCGTAATTCAAATAGAAAATGAATAATAATAATTTATTAAATTCAAAGTAAAGCATAATTTATATTTGTGGAAAGCTAATAATTTCCTTTAAAAACCCTTTTTGTTTCATCAATTTTGGGTAAAAAAAATTTGTCAGCCACATACCCTACACATACCCATCATATCGCCAGTTTTTGGCCCATCATGATCCTGCACATACCCAAAGGCAAGAAGTTTTGAAGAAAAAATTAAGATAAGCTCGACAATGCTTGATGAATTTATTACCTCTCAAAGACTAGAAATGGATATGAGTGGTTTAGGGTTTGAAGAAGGTCAGATTTCTAAAGCGAAGCAATCCACTAGAAAGAAGACACTATACAAAAATAGACAAATCAAGGAGTGAAGAAGCAACTTTGAAAAAATTCTCGTCAAACGATATGATGCTAAAAGGTATTTATCCTTTAATGGTATTTGTTATTCCTACAAGAAATTTGGTCATAAGGCAAAGGACTACAAATGTAAAGTGAATGATTCTCTATCATTTCCCGATAAATGTTCTAAGAGCAAGAAGAATGGATATAAAGTTAGTCTATTGGATAAAAGGGAAAATGGAAAGAAGAATGTTGTTTGTTGTAAGTGCAACAATCCAGAACACCCTGGTAGTAACAATAGAAGAAAGAAAAATATATATCCGGAAAAAAAGAATTTTAAAACCTTTGATCTGAAAGAAGCAAGAAAAAAAATAAAAAGGATTTGTAGAAAGGAATCATCAGTCTTATCTATGCCGACTTCTAGTATAGATACTCCTGTCAATCTCTAAATAAAAGAAATGTCTAAGCGAGAGCGATCATCAGAAAATATAATAAACTCCCTCATCGTTACTTGTGTCATATCATGATAGAATTATACTTAATGTGGTAACAACGATAATGTATTTTCTTAGTAGCATGTGTGAAGGATGAAGTCTGCAGAATTTGAAAGAATGGAGGCGTACACAATTTTTGAGGCAATCTACCTGCAAGTTGAAGCATTTATTGCAAAATCATTCAGAATGAAAGGAATAAATTTAGATAATTTTAAAGGCTTATGTATTTTTGGAGAAGCGTGCAAAGGAATTTTAGAAGGAAATTCAAAGTTTCAAACTTTGAAGAAGATAACAAACGGATTCAAAGTGAGCTTCAGAAGCAGGATATCTATACATTTCTTGTTGGTATTATCAGAGGTATTCTTGTTTGCACAATCTTTCACTTTTATTGCTATGGATAATCCAAAGGTTGTAAATTATGTAGATAAAGCTAGGTTGCAACGATATTTGAGGAATGTGTCAGAAGAGTCTGATCCCTCCAAGAGTGTTCCCTATAGAAGATATTTATGCATATGTTTACAATAAGATTGAAGAGAAGTCACCAGTTTAGTTGAACGTGCTTTGGGAAAGTGAATTGAAAGAGAACCATGATTCCTGCAAAATATTAGTTGAGAAAAAATTGAATGTTTAGAGGAAAGTTCCCTTGTTTTAATTTGAGAAGTATATTTGAATAGTGTTGAGAAAAATTCATGATGAATCTCTGTGGATAGATGAGGTGCATTTGATTTCCAAAGAAGCTATTAGAGTTGTGATTGGTTTGTGTTGCTCTGAACCAGTTCCCAAATTGAAGGCTATGGATGAAAAATAAATAATTGAAGTTACAAGTGCAAGTTCTAAAGGGAAAGAGATTTATTTGAGTTCGATTGTTGATTTGGTAATATGGTATGCTGCTATGGTCATCGGTCACAAAGTTTGTATCCCTAACAATGGTCTTATAATTTCTACTGTTGCAGTGCATACTATTGTTGATATGGTAATAAGATGTATGGAATATAACTTGTGTGAATTACTTCGTATACATATTTTGAAGGATTTAAAGGATATCAAGAAGAGTAAGAAGAATACATTCCGATATGGAAATTTGGTTGTTTTTTTACTCTTTTACTTTTTGAGAGAATTATTGGTAATAGGAATGATAGAACGGTCAAATTTAGAGCATATTACCTATCAAATCAGGAACTTAATGATAAATATTGGTAGTTCGGATGCACAAGAGTCTGCCCTTGCTGCATTCTTTGGAACATTTCAGATGAAGATGAACAAAAGGTTTAGGATTCTAGTAAGTGTTGTGGAAAGATACTCCAGAAGCACAAATTTTCTTGCGTCTATAGATTTTTGTCACATAGAAGTAGTTTAATCAAGGTTAGTTTGGATATCTAAATTGGATTATGAAGTGTTAGAGGTTGAAGTTGATAAATATGCTAAAATTCTTTTGGAAATCCCTAAGGATCTTAATGTAGAAGGTACCTACAATAGCATGACCAAAATAGGGAAAAAAAGGAAGAGTGTTGTTAAGAAAGAAGGTGCAAAATAAAGTGAGCTTGAACATTAGCATGAAAGAATAAATATTCAGAGAGCTTTGAAAGAATTGCAAAAGCTTATTCCTAATGCTAATTTTTATTCATCTATTTCAGATGTGGAGAATCTCTATAGCATGATTAATTCTTTGAAGGTCTACATCTCTGGACTTGAAATGTCTACTGAAATTAGGTTTGATGAAGGAAATTTGGAAGATATCAAAGGAAAATGTGCGAATGCACATAGTTGTGTAATGTTGGAATTGGAGAGTGTACAAGGCTATGAAAAAGAGGCACATGAACTACTTTCTTTTTTCCTAGATTGGTATGGCATTACACTGGATATGAGAAATGAGATAAGGATGAGTGAGTCTTGGTTGAGCACTTAGGCAGATACATATAGGTTATTAGAAGATAAAGATAATCAGAGGTGGTCCTACATTGTGCAGCTTCAGGGCAAATTCTTCTCTCTATAGGATCGAAGGACAAATACTATCAAGAAATTTGTGGCACTTAGAGACATGATTAAACTCAAACATACTTCTGTTTCTAGTGCTCTTTGTTATATTGGTGAATTATCAAAGATTAATATTAGTCCCAATACTTTAATAGATGGTGTAGAGTCCTTAACTAAACTTGAGATATTTTACAAGACTCTTGTCAGTGCAAAATTTTCATGGGAAGAAGGTAAAGCATCGTGGAAGGCTATCCTGGAGAGTCTTAGAGGTTCTTCTTCAAGTTAATTCAAGGCTGTGTTCATATTGTTTTGGTTACATTTTGATGCATATTTACATATATAGCAGACCCCTTCCTTTGTCATTGATATCAAAGGGGGAGAGATAAAGAGATGGAGAGATAGAGGATTTTTTTTTTGTGAAGAACAGTTTTGATAGGGGGAGTAGTCAGAGTATTCAGTTGCAATATACTGGAAAATGTTTTTGTCATGCATGTTGCATCAATGCGAAAGGGGGAGATTGTTGGAAGCTTTTCAACATGAGCATGAAGTATGGATGGTTTTGTTGGTCATTCCCATGTTGTCATTGATGTCAACATGGTGATAACTATATGGGAATTTTGCTTGGTTTACCCGAAGTTGTTCTCTACTGGTAATACTCTTTTGTGATGGATCAATGTGTTGGTATTTGAGTCCGGAATTCAACACAAGATTTGATATGACTCTAATCTCTTAACCATGTTTTCTTGACTCATTTAAACAACTATTTCTTAGATCTTGAGACATATTTTGTTTTGAGTAGAAATTTATCTCTAACAGAGTTTAACTCTATATCCTACTATTTCTTTGTGTTTGTCATACTATGTGGGAGACTCTGCATTCTATTAAGGTGAACATTCTTATGTTGCAGTTTTGTTGATAGTCTCTTTGCTGGTAGTATGATGGGAAATTAATGTATTCTTAGATCCAGAAGGTGTTTTCTTTGAGGATTATTTGTTGGTTTGGAGAATTGTGTTCTAGTCTTGTTCAATTAAGTGAATGCAATATATTATGAAGACTAGTTATGTTTTATGGATGATAGCCGACCTGGTATAATGTACTATGTGGATAAAATGTTTAAATATTAAATATGGTGCTGAAAAAGAAGGTTTTGATTATTTTGTGTTCATCTAATTAGGCCAACCTAATTGATGAATAAGATATACTTGTATATATATAAGATGAAAGATAGAAGTGAAGTGTGGGTGAGAGTGAGAAGGAGAAGTGAATGTGAACAGAGGAGAAGATTAGAGCCTAAATGCTTTATTAGTTGTGATCAATATAGTTTTGTTGAGTGACTACTATGTGAGGTACTTCTTATCTTGAACTTCAGTGGAACTGAACCCTGTACATTGAAGGTGTATCCTATCAGTTCAATCTTTTGGCAGTGAGCCACTATCATTGTATCTTAGCGGTTAGCCATCTTTTGTACTCAAGTAGTGAGCCTTTTTAAGGATAGTGAGTCCTAGAAATGAGCCCCGTAATATTTTGTATCTAGATATAATATATTGTTAGTTAACCCTCGCCATGGTTTATCCCATTTTGGGTTTTCCATGTAAAAATATTGGTGTTCATGTGTATGGTTTCATTGACTTTTTTTTATGTTCTCTCTTGTTGATTCAGTCAGAATTGTGATAATGTTTAAGTGGATTTTATTATGGTTTTGTGGAATAATTATTCACCCCCCCTCTTATTATTTCAAATGTTCAATAAAGAGATCAATGACTAAGGTGAGAGGTGATCAGGGAACTCATGAGATGGTTCCAAGTAGCATCATGAGAGGAGTTGAGAGGGGTGATGGTGCTTTGGAGTGTAAGTGGAGATCTTTCCACAAAGGAAAATTTTATCCTCACACTCCAAAGGGAAGGGAGTGATAAGAATAAATAAAATTTTAATTCCTTTTAGGTAATTTTGGAAGCAAGACCCATGTGCCCAAGGATATGAGGTCTTTTTCAAAAGGGAAAAATTTAGTGTTGGGACAAGAAATTGGGTTAGGGAAGATTTGATCCCAATTAGGGATTAATAAAAAATGATGGAGGATGAGACATGTGAGAGGAATTAAATAAATAAGAATATTTATTTAATGTTTACAAGAAAATGGATAATGATGGGTAAATAATCAAGAATAATTATTTACCTTAGGTTGGACTTTAGGGGAAATAGAGGAAGTGATTTTAGATAAATATTAGGATGGTGAATATTAACTAAATAATAGAAATATTAATATATGAATAAAGGATAAGATTCATTAGGAGAAAATTATCAAATATAATGGTCAATTTTAGGTGTCTACAAACATGACAAAAAATTCCCAATTGATCTTTAAATGGCATGCTATGTCAAAGGTTGAACACATAAAATAGTAGGAGAAAATACTTGAAGTAACATGAATTAATTTTGGTAGTTGAAATTTGTTTCCATGACATGGGGATCATACATAGAAGAATGTGTTGCATTATAGTTACTAGGTATAATATGAGCTAATCATTGATTTTTGACTTTAAGGAGGGCCTTGGAAGTACACTTGAAATTGTAGGGGATGTCCACAAATCTAAGAGAAGAAAATGAGTGAGAAAAAGGAAGTAGGAACCATGTTTGAGCATAGAGGTGCATGGTTCACCTAGAGCTCCAAAATCCAAGGAAGGGATGGGGAACTTGTTAGGTAATACTAGATGTTAGGGGGTTGGGTGGAATTTGATCCAAAGGATTCCCAAAAAGGGGAAGACTGGAGATCTAGTCTTAAGAGGGAACATGGACCTAGGAGGAAACTACATAGATAGGGTTCAAAGAGTAAGTTATGACCAAGATAGGGTCATGGGATGAGACAAAAACTTAAAACTATGTCCCAAGGTCTTAGGTTTGAATGGAGAAAAAAAAAATCAAGAGGAAGACTAATGCAAAAGACATTGGATTAGAATTGAGAAAGGAATGCATATAAAAATCAAGGAAAATGTAGGGATCAAGAAGGGAACAATGATCAGGGGTTAGGGTGTGGCAAGGAATTGGCACTAGGAAGTTGGTGTCAATGTCCTAGGTTATCTTGGAGGTCTAATATCTAAGGGAAACTAGATAAAATGGATTGGAATTGGGAGAAGAAAAGAAATTGAGGGTCGGGGCAAAAAGGAAAATTAAGCTTTGGAACTATGTTTGAAGGTTCCATTTCCACCTAAGGGTATGCATCAAGTGAATAATGTAAAGGGTTCCAAGGGATTAGGGATTTACATTTTCAATGAACCAAATTAGAGGTTTGGTAGGTTTAGGAACTTTCGAAACTCCCAAAAAAAAATTATCTATTGGATTTATTGGTAGGATGGAGAAATCAAATAACCAAATTATAAATCCAGATAACATATTTAATGAAATGAACTACACAAAGATACAAATTTTTTAACATGGTTCTCCCAATATAGGCTACATCCATAGAACAATCATCCAATATTATTTAATATCTAGTAAAGTTAAGTTGCACTCACTCGTAACACTATTACAATTCTTTATACACTAAAAAATGCCTACAGTCTATGATTAACAATCCATGTTGTTGTATGCTCATTTTATCCAACCCACAATACTTATCTGCACGTTGTTGCATGCTCCATCACATTCATGTCGTGACTCTTGGCCTTTCAAATTCAAAAAAATAAATGATCCATTTCTAGTAGTTTTAAAATAATTTTCCAACCAAAAATAATATGAAATTCCTTTATTAATAGTTTATTGCCCCGTTGTACTCCCCCATTAATTAATTTGGGGGGAAAATGCAGCTACCAAATGTTCCAAAATTTAACAAAAAGAATGATCAGGCTCCACATACCAACATTATCTAAGTCCCTGACCTTCTTGCACCTTCAAGTTAAGATTCTAATTTACACATGAATATGTAAACCATGTCTGAAATTTCAACTTTTATTGAATCTATTGAAGGCTTGAGAAGTTCAAAAACCTTGTAACACCAATAACCCCCCCAAAAAAACATTTTCCCTCTTTACTAAACATGTCAACAAGTTCAAGGGAACATGAACTCACCAACACACCTATACTTAGGCATTCTTTCTCTCCTTTGTTGACACTTTTACAACTTCTTGAACTATGTTGGAGGTTTTAGAGGTTCTCGATCCTCTTAAATTTCTAATGCATCACTTAGAAAAAAATTTCATTCCACTTCTTTCCTCTATTTTAAAAATTTGAGCACTTTTTGAATCTTTTCAAAAATTCAAAAGGTTCATGAACGTCTAAAACTTCCAACACCATAGTGAGGATATTTTTCAAATGCTTAGACTTAGAAGATTTGGAATTTTTGGGTGTTTCCTATTAGTGTAGGTTTTTTATTTTCCTTATGTTAGGGGTATTTATTTTTTCCTACATATATTATTTAAGCTATCTTAGGTTTATTTGTTGTGGTTAATATGAGGACATGTGGCGAAATACATTGGCTACATGTATCACTCTCTCCCCACACATGGGTAGTTCAGTTACACATCCTCTTTTGGCTTGTTGTGCCACCTCTCATAAACAATATTTTGTTTTTACCTAGGTAGGTTATGGGGTAGTTGGGTTTCTCACCCTCTTTTGGATTTATGTGCCACCTTCTCTTTATCTTCACCAAAGGAGGTTATGCCACATGTTTTTTCATTTACCAAGTAGGTGATAACCTCACACCTTTTATGGGTAGTAGGAGTTAATGCACCTCTTGGATGTATTTTCCCTTATTTTTCTATATATTGAGCACTCTCCTCTCACCTTCACTAGTTCAGCTGGTTCGGTGATCGCTCGATGGGAGTATTGAGAGTATTATGCAATTTCTCTTGCCTTGTCTATATTTTTCTATCATTTCATATTTCTCTTCATTCTACTATTTTGATCTTCGATCATCTATTGAGTGAAGTTGCATGTGATCTACATCCAACATCAGATCTTGGCTTGATTATCACTTCTTATAGAATCTAACATGGTACTAGAGCCATGTTTTCTAGTATAGCTCATTGTTTTTCTGATTTATTGAGAGATTTGTGACTAATAGAAAGCTAATATTTTTCTTTAAAAAAAAGTATGCTCTTCTCTTGCATCCTTGTATGACTTGGAGAATCAAAATAGTTTAAAGGGAAAATAAGCATATATTTAATATGGTTTATATATATCTATTCCTGTAAGATCTGGGTGATTTGCAACTTTTTGGTAATATTGGAGGCTTTTTTAGCATTTCTAGAGAGTCCAGAAGGTTTGAGAAATTCATAATTGACTTTTATTTCACCAAAATCAAAGATTGGAGGATACAGTAAAGAAAATCAGAGTTAAAAACTTGAATTTTTATTGGAGTTGTTTTCATTTTGGCTTCCACTCGTTTTTAAGAAAAATGATTTATGGGTTTTATTGCTAGCTTTAAAAATCCATCTAAGTAGTCATCACATTTTGCATAAAACTGATAAATTTTGCAAAAATCAAGTCAGAAAAAGGCGTGAGTCATTTTTCACAGGTTGATTTTGTAGCTTTTTTCAAAATTACATAACTTTGGCCTCAGGTGTTAGATTTTTGCAAATGAGTACTTACTAGAAAGCTAGAAATGAGCACTTTCCATCCATGAAGGTTTGAGTAAAAATTACTATTCTTTTCAATCAAATATTGAAGGTTTTATCTACTACATTTTTTTATCTTCAATAAGTCATATCTTTCACTTTTGTAATCCATTTTTCAAAAAACAAAGTGTTAGAAAGATATTAAAGAATAAAAAATAGCTACAAGGTTATTTTTTAAGATTTTTATTTGAAAATTAATTTGTATCAATATTGTAATTTTGGCTATTAAGAGCCTTAAAAGCCTTGTAATATGGAAAAGCCTTGTAAAAGCACTAATCATAAAGTGCCAACATTGTAATATCTTGTGGGGGTGATTTTTGATACTAGTGGAAAGGGGGTGTATCATGTGTCTTCTTTCTTTGAACTTTTCCTTCTTTACAATATTATTTTTTGCTCCCATGGATGCATCTACAATTCCAGTTTTAACTACATATAATCATTTCAAATGGAAATCTAAGATGATAATATATCTAAAAAGACATGGATATCATCATGTAACAATGGGGCTTGAAACTGAACCACAAGATGATGCAAAAAAGATTAAATGGTTTAACAAATGTGATGAAGCTTTTGGTACTTTGTGTATGTCAGTATCTCCAAACCTAATTTTTCATATTGAGTCTACTAAAATACTGAATGATGTGTGGACAACATTGGAAAACCTCTTTGGTAAGAAAGATGAGTTAAGGGGTCATCAATTGGAGAATGAACTCACAGGGCTAAGTCCTTCGAATTTTGACACCATACAAGACTTCTTCACAAAATTCAAAGTTGTTAGATTACAATTGGAACTGTGTGGAATCAAGAATGATGATAAGCAACTTATCTTGAGTATTCTTTCAAAGCTTGGTCCTAACTATTCTGTATTTGTTTCTACATTCTATGCTAAAAAATGTGCCCTAGGTTCCACATATAAAATTCCTTCTTTAGATGAGTTTGTTGCAAAAATCACTAGGGAGTAGGAAAAATTGGTTCTAATGGGTACAATTAAACCCTCTAAGTCACATGCCTTGGATGTTAATCAAGGCACAAAAGAATCAATGAGAGAAGAAGAAAGATCAGAAATATGTTGCTTCAAAAGTAGATAATCAGATCTCTTCATCAAAAGTTGAACAACCTAAGAAGGAGAAGGTCAAGTGTTCTTACTGTAAGAGACTTGGCCATGACGAACATAAATGTCTAAAGAAAAAATTTGACCACCTTTCACATCTTCTAGAAAAGAACAATATCAAGGTGTCTGATTCAGTCAAATAGAGTTCATTAGAAGGTTCTTCTAAGGACATAGACAAAAGTAAGGGGGAAAAGGAAAGGCCCTAGTTGCTATTGCTTCACAACTAGAGTCTTGGATCATTGAATCAGGTGTTTCGCACCACATGGCCTCATCAGAGGATAACTTTACCTCTTTGGAGCCATGCTCTATTCCTACCATACTTATGGGTGATGGAACTCTTGTTGAAGTGCATGGGAGAGGGTGTGTTGATGTGGGTGAAGGGACATTTGAGGATGTTCTTTGTGTTCCATATTTGTAAACTAATATCCTATTTTTTTATTAGATCACTCACACTAGTTTTGGCAAGTGAGTTGAGTTCACTCCAGATATAGTGGTAATCAGTGAAAAACATAATGGGTCTACAATTGTTGTGGGAAAAGAAAATCATCAATCCAAACTCTATTAGTTTTCTCACTTTGTTCTTGACTCTCCTTTGACAGTCTTACTTACTCATGCAGATGGGGTGAGTTGTTTGTGGCATCAATAGTTTGGCCACTTGAACTACTGTTACTTGCAACAACTCAGTCAAAATGACATGGTTTCAAGGTTGCCTTCTATTCTATTTTCTAGTGGAGTTTGCTAGGGATGCATTCTTGGTAAGCATCCTGAGGAGAAATATGATAAAGGAAAAGCATGGAGAGCTACAGATCTATTGGAGTTGGTACACAGTGACTTGGAAGGACCATTTCCACAACCATCTTTTAGTAGGGCTAGATATGCCTTGATATTTATTGATGACTTTTCTAGATACACTTGGGTCTATTTTTTCAAACAAAAGTCTAAGGTATTTGATCATTTTTAGGATTTCAAATCTTTTGCAGAGAAACAATCTGTGAAGTTCATCAAGATTTTTTGTACAGATAATGGGGGCGAATATGTTAACAGTTAGTTTGAACTTTTTTTGCTTCAGAAGGAATCAACATGCATCACACAATTCCATACAGTCCTCAACAAAATGGTGTTGTAGAATGCAAGAATAGATCCTTGAAGGAGATGGAAAATTGTATGATACACTCCAAAAATTTGGCACCTCAATATTGGGTAGAGACCATCAACTGTGTGTGTTACATCCAGAATCAAGTTCTTCACAAAGCTATGAAGGGGGTAACTCATTTTCAAGCCTGTACTGGTTGGAAACCCATAATTAAGCACTTTTGAGTGTTTGGTTCTCTTGCATGGGCCCATATTCCACCAAAGAAACATAAGGCTATGGATCCATAGAGCAAGCCTTGCATATTTGTTGGGTATCTAGATGATGTCAAAGGTTATAGGCTTCTCCATCCCACCACTCATGAGTTGTTCATTTTGAGGAGATCTCTTCTAGTTCTTCTCCTACCACTTCTCCATCTACCATCACATTGAGACTTTGCATCATGATGACAACTCTTCAGAGGATATTAATCATCATAATATTGATGAGGAGTCTTCTTCCTTCACTCCAAATGGTGATAGTGATGATGATGATTCACATTCGTCTTCTAGTCATCATTTAGAGGTTGATGATTCTCCTCTAGATTCTCTAGCCTCAACACCTCTTTGGGCTCAACAAACATTGGAGTCGGTAGGTGATTGGGTTGGTGATCCATCAAACACAAGAAGAACATGGTCATAGTTTCAATAGGCTCCACATCTGTTCGTTGCTTCAGCTTTTGATCCACAATCTTTTTGAGAAGCTTTTGGTATTCCCGAGTGGGATGTTGCAATGCAAGAAGAGTTCAATTCCTTAGAGAGGAATCACACATGGGATTTAGTCCCTCTTCTTAAGGGAAAAAAAATGTTCGATGCAAGTGGATATATCGAACAAAATTTTCAACAGATGGGTTGGTTGATAAGCATAAGGCTTGATTGGTAGCAAAAGGATTCTCCTAGGTTCTTGGGATTGACTACTCTGAAACTTTTGCACCAGTTGCTAAGATGAATTCCATCTGACTTGTCCTTGCTATAGTTGTAGCACATCATTGGGAAGCTCATCAGATGTATGTGAAGAATTCCTTTCTTCATGGTGACCTTTAGGAGGAAATCTACATGGAACAACCACAAGGGTTTGTGCAGGATCCTTCACTTGTGTGCAGATTTCAAAAGTCTCTTTATGGCCTCAAACAAGCTCCTTGGGCTTGGTATGCCAAGATGGACTCCTTCCTTCTGATAGTTGGGTTCAAACAATGCTATTCTGATCCAAACGTATACATTCTGTAGCAGGATGACACTCTCACTTTCTTGGTTCTCTATGTTGATGACCTATTGATCATAGGGAGTCACTCATCCACCATCAAGGTAGTGAAAACTGCTCTACATGATAGATTTTTGATGTCTAACTTGGGTCTTTTGCATTACTTCTTGGGGATTGAGATCACTCAATCATCTTCTAGCATATTTCTTGGATAACCCAAGTATGCACTTGATATGCTCTCCAGATTTCGCATGGCTGACAGTAAGCTTGCATCGACTCCATTTTTGTCAGGGGTCAAACTTGAGGCTAAGTGTTCCTCACCTTTGGTTGATGGAACTTTCTACCGACAACTTGTTGGGAGTCTCATCTACTTGACTCATATGAGACTTGACATTTCATATGCTATGGGCATGGTATCTAGATTCATGCAGGAGCTATATGAGTTACATTGGAAGGTAGCTAAGCAGATCCTCCACTATATTCAGGGTACTCACAATTATGGGATTCACTATGCAGTGGGCGTGGATATTGACTTGGTGGGACATACAAATTCAGATTGGGCAGGTGATTCTCAGGATCGTAAGTCTACTTCTGGGTATTGCTTCTCACTTGGTTTCAAACTAGTTTGTTGGTCAAGCAAGAAGCAGTCTACAATTTCTCTTTCATCTATAGAGGTTGAGTATCAAGGGGCAATTAATGCCACCACTAAGGCTATTTGGCTTCAAAATATTCTCACTAAGTTTGGAATTCTAGTCAGAAAGCCTACACTAATCTTTCGTGATAATCAGAGTGCAATATAGATCTCAAGGAATCAAGTTCATCATCAGAGGATGAAACACATTGAGATTCATATGCACTACATTCAGGAGTTGATTCAAGAAGGCATCATTGATCTTAAGTATTGTTCTACATCGGAGAAGACTGCAGACATCTTCACCAAAGCCTTCATATAAAGCAAGTTCCTTCATCTATGAGCTTTGCTTGGGGTGCGACAGGTGTCTACTTCATGGGGGGCTTCTTAGTCCTTCATTCTTCTCTCTCTTATGGGGGGGATTCTTCTTATGGGGGGATCTCTATGTACATGGGTACCTAACATGGATTCATTTTTTGGGACCCATCTTTTTACCTACCTAAGCTACACTTAAGGGGGGTGTTAGTGTAGGTTTTTTATTTTCCTTATGTTAGGGGTATTTATTTTTTCTAACACATTATTTACGCTTGCTTAGGTTTATTAGGGTTAGTTAATATGAGGACACGTGGCAAAAAACATCGGCTACATGTGCCACTCTCTCCCCACACATGGGTAGTTGAGTTACACATCCTCTTTTGGCTTGTTGTGCCACCTCTCATAACCACTATTTTGTTTTTACCTAGGTAGGTTATGGGGTAGTTGGGTTTCTCACCCTCTTTTGGCTTTATGTGTCACCTCCTCTTTGTCTTCACCTAAGGAGGTTATGCCACATGTTTTGTCATTTACCAAGTAGGTGGTAACCTAATGCACCTCTTGGATGTATTTTCCCTTACTTTTCTATATGTTGAGTACTCTCCTCTCACCTTCACTAGTTTGGTTGGTTCGGTGATCGCTTGGTGGGAGTATTGAGAGTATTTTGCAATTGCTCTTGCCTTGTCTCTATGTTTCTTTCATTTCAGATTTCTCTTCATTATGCTATTTTTATCTTCGATTATCTGTTGAGTGAAGTTGCATGCGATCTACGACCAACATTAGATCTTGGCTCGATTCTCACTTCTCGCAGAATCTAACATCTCCACATACTAGGGGGACATGGGAATGGAAAGATGGCACACTTAGGCACACATTGACAAAGTGGAGAAGTCCAAATATTTCTTAGATCAGTTATTTATGATGAATAGATAGGGCAAGGGAAACAAAGGATGCAAGGGCCTATGAATTTCACAAATTTTGGGGCCTACAAATTTGGGCACTAATAGCAAAGTAGAAACCATTCATGTCACAATAGAAAAATCAATGGAAGATTCAAATGCTTTTGAGAATGACTAGCATACTTTGCTCATAAAATATGACAAATGTAAATATAATATAAATACATATAAAATATTTTTAAACACCATCCAATTCAATAATTAAAGCTAAATTTTAAGTGAGTAAAAATAGATTTAAACTATTTACCCATTTTTAATATAAATAAAATAGAAAAATAGAATGCTAAAAATTGTTAGCAAAATTAATCCTTCCACAATTAAATTGATATATGGTAAATGACCTAATAGTTGAGCATGTTCCCATGGTTGTTATAGCATTTATTGATTTTAACACTCAATATTTTTAACAATATTGCACCAATAACTTTGTGACTTTAAATTTGTTAGTGTTGTTGATGAGTACCCCTAACCAAAGGAAATGTATTTATTAGATCTAAAGAGCAACAAATCATGTGATGTCAGATTAGTGCACTAATAAAACATGAGTTAGTGCAGAACTACTGGTCTAACTTTTTCATTGGGCCTTTATGGACACCTCAACAAAATGCATGCTGATGTGGCATCATATTTGATGATGTGGTTTTGAAACCTTAGTTATAAACATGAGACATGCCAAGTAAGCTGTTGTAAAAAATTGGGAGTGATTTGAAATTTCCAAGTATGATTTTGAGAAGCGTGAAGTTAGGGTGGGGGCTCAACTCATAGATCCTCTCCCCTACCAGATGCACCATAAGGATGACATTTTGATCATACAAAGATCAAAATGAGGAACTGTTATATTATAGTCTGACCAATAGTGATTAAAAAATATTGATATTGAATGTGATATATACTCGTGTCTCAAACTACTTTAACAATTGAATTGCATTCAATATTACAAGAGTTTAAATTTGAGGGCCAAACAATTTTTAGTGACTATTGTTTTCTTCGGACTGCCTTTCATGGTGCACTGTCCAGCTTACATTGTATTGCTTGAGATATAAAATTCTGAACTACCATTCTTATTCTGTTTCATGAGAAAAATAGATCGTTCATAATTTGTATTCGTAAAGAAAAAGGCTGAAACACCAGCAATTGGCTGGTTGTCAGTAAAAGGAGCTGCCCCATTGGGAGGCGACCAGTTATTTGGAGTGTGGAGAATAGCATGGAAACGATAAGCCAGTGGAAAGAGTAAAGCAAAAGGATAAAGTGATCTGGAAAAGGTAGGAAATAGACCTGTGAAATTAAGCAGAAAAAACACTTTTATGGTTTATGATGCCCACGACCGACATTTATATACTATGGGCGTATTGTTATTATTTATAAATGCCTCCAAACTGCACCAGTTGTGCAGTCGGCGTCGATTCGGGATAGATCACAAACATGCCATTCAGAGCCCCACTGAATGCGATGTTTGCACGTCTTAAATTCCAGAAGGAACCAACTAATATTTGTATTGCTGTATGTACAATCAGTGTCAAGGTGGAAACCATACTGTAAGACAAGTATTTAACAACTACTTGTAAGGAAAATGAAATTTTGAAAAAAACATAAATTGAGTTATTGGACTAATCATATGAATTATTGGTATAGTTGTAGGAATAGAAAATATTAAATGTGAAAGATAAAGATATTTAGTTTTAAGAAAGATCAAAATTGAATTTGTTCGTTCATGTATTGAAATCTTAATGTCTCAAAATTAAGAATATGATATATGTATAATTTGCCTCAAGATCATCAATCGTGTGAGGGGTTTGGTTCACTTTCACATGCACATATGTGATAATTGGATATGGGTTTGATTTGGTAGAGTGTGCTCTTGTGTTCCCTACATAGCATGATTTACTACTATCTATACTACTAGTATTTATGAATACCTTCAGAGTTATAAAATCACCAAGGGACAAGTTTTCCTAACATAACCTCCCAAAAGAAATATATTTATGGTCGTGCAAATGGTTGAAGAAAACAAGCTTCAAAAGGAACACTGAATTTGTCCATTCATGTATTGAAATCTCAATGTCTGAAAATTAAGAATATGATATATGTATAATGTGTCTTAAGAGCATCAATCGTATGAGGGGTTTGGTTCACTTCCACATGCACAAATGTGATAATTGAATATGGATTTGATCTAGTACAGTGTGCACTCATGTTCCTTACTTATCTTCATTTGCTACTATCTAGACTACTAGTATTTATGAATACCTTCAGAGTTGTCAAATCACCAAGGGACAAGTTCTCCTAAGATAACCTTGAAAAATAAATATATTTATGGTCATGCAAATGGTTGAAGAAAACAAGCTTCAAATATGTAAATGATCCTATAATGATTGTATATCTAAATTCATTTTTGTACTCGAATAGAAATTTCTCACATTCCTCTTCTTTAAATGTGAATGTTATTTCCTTGAGCTTTGGTGACATTTAAATGAATGTAACTGAATGCCTTTAATTGTTGGGACATGTTATTGTAGCGTTGTAAATTGTCAACCCTAACAATTTCACATTATGTTTAGCTCCCCCTTATGGGATTGGGCCTAATTATGCTTTTCATTTGTCCATTTTATTACTGTTTTGCAAAAATCAAGATAAAATTGAGAATTAAAATTAATGATTTATTTAACAACAATTTAAAGTTCAATATAGGTCTAGTCAAGGGCCCCCTCTCTCTTGACCACTTATTTTGGCTTAGTTCCTAATATTTTACTATCAACATTTTTATGTTTACAAATTTAAATTCATTTGTCGGATTTTCAAAACAATTATTGTAGGAAACAAAGAAATGCATATAAATATAAGTTATTTTCACCATTTAAACATCTAATAAAATTTTGATCAATTGAGTATCCTAAAAAATAGTCAAGGAAAACTCAAGAGCAGAATTACCAACATTTTACAACATCCTTATCAATCAAGCAATGCATCATCAAAATAATGTTGAATCATAAGTAATATTATACATATATTATGTTCATTATTTTTGTGAGTACTTGAAACGAAGGAAAATGATGGATTTAATAGATTTTGAATGGGGGTATGTGTTGATGATGTTTTCTGCACAGCAACAACTCAGACAAAATATAATATCCTATTTCTCTTGAAAGGTAAATCTCTATTAGCAAGCCTCAAGAGATAACCCCAAGGTCTCTAATGTCAGGTCTTGACAATGCATAAACAACTTAGTGATAAATGTGAAAATGCTGGTAATCACAAAGAGACCTTACTACAAGCAAATACTGAATCTTGAACTTATCAGATCTAGCAATATGATGATACTTGAATCCTAAATCTAACTCAAATGATAAATAAATAACAAAATATTAGGGTTTCAGAGAGATTCCTAAATTTAACTACTCCTAAGATTAACAATACAAATGATGAAATACTTGAAATGGACCAATCCCTCATAAACTAATTCCTGCTTAACCTAGATAAACCTACAATCTCACAAAACCAGTGCAATCTTCTAAGGAATTAAGATTTTTAGATCATGAACATTCATCCAAGACAACCCAATTGCAATTGAAATTAATAAATCTGAACAATTGAACTAAGAACAATGAATATAAAGGTCCAGGCTAACTTTGCAAAGCAACTAACAATTAGCTAGCTGCACAAAGTATGGACCAGGGATTGCTGCAAACACTTCAAGCATCAAATCATAAATACCATTGAATCAGATCTAACATACATCTATTAATCTTGAGCAATTTTAAATATAGAATCATAAGAACCATGCAAGATAAGTCAACACAAAAGAGATCACCAGAAAATCACAATGTCTTCAATTGTATTGAATCACCGAATTTCAATAACAATTCTAATGTTTTGTTACAACACTTGCTCAGAACGACCTAATTTCCACCTCTGCTCTACTGCTTAATTCACTGTAAGAACTATTTATCTTTTTATTCTATGTTCTTTATTCTATATGTTACAAATGAGGCAGAATGCCAAATTTATAGGAACCTCCAAAGCAAGTCGGCCTAGTAAGGGTTTACAATCATAAAATAGCCACAAACAAGTCGTCCCATCTAATGTTTACAATAATAAATGGCCATAAAACAGGTCAGCCCAAGGAGAATTCAAAATAAAACAAATTAGCATTAAATACTCAAACTCAATCCAGGTCGGCCTGGGATCTTCAATGCAATTCAAACTAATGCACAAGTTTCAATGCAACCCTATATTAACTACTTCCTTCCATTCTTATCCTAAGCGCACCTCACCAAGTCAGCCAAGGGGTGGAGTATCTTGAATTTCTTTATAGATTAAACTTCATCTCCTGAGTGCTCAACGACCCAATCAAATTCAGCCTGCACCCAACAAAAACCACCATCAATAATATCCATTATAACATGAAGATCAAGAATTAGCCCATCACAAATAACATATTCATCATTCAAAAAACTCTGAGCAAAGATCGAAATGAACCCAGAAAAATCGTTAAATTGCTATCTACATAGTTTGGGATTTCAAGCCAACCACGGAATTCAGGCCAAAAAGGAATTTCGGGGAAATCCAGGCTAGCCAAATTTTCACGAAGAGGGCACAAAATCAACCATAGGTCATCAAAATTTAGAAAAGGTGCAGATAACAGTGTGATTTATCAGTTAAAAGCATGGAATGTTAAACAATTATCATTAAACTCATCCAATTCACATGATTTCGAAGTTCCACAAGGCATCACAAAGAATCTAAGAAAATCCGACCAAACCAGAATTCTGCAAAAATAACAATACTGCATAAACTTCGGGAAAACGAGGGGAAGAAGGAGAAACTGGGAAAATCTAGGATTGACATAAATCCACGAAGAAGGCAGGATTTTGGATTTTCAACGCATTCTAGGAAAACGAAGGGGGCAAGGAAACTCAGAGAAATCCACTAGCGCAGGAAAATCCTGAAGCTGAAGGAAAACCCAAATATCAATATTCTCTCATGATTTCAATCAAATTGATCGAAGATCACAAATTTGAGGACCCTAGGCATGAAACCAGCTTAACCTGAACCTCCTATAGACCTTTGAATTCTAGGCTCATTCAAAAGCAAGTTAAGATGAAATGGGGATGCCATAGGCATGTAACCCTAAATTTTGACCACTAATGCATAGAGAAAGCTCAGACATACAGGAATTTGAATTCCAAGCAAAACTATAACGTCAAAGCACTACTCACATTCATCAATCAAAAGTAAGGCAACATGTACATACCATTTGATGAAGTGGAAATTGATCATGGCAACAAAAGACAACAATCTGAACGCCCGAGCAAGAAAATCAATGAATCCAAATGCCCAAATCACCAAATCCCAAATGCAAAAGGAATACACAACGAAAGATGGGAGAAAATGGTGCAAAATTCGCTTAAACATAACCACACTCACCGCAGAGATAGAACCAAGGTGCAATAATGAAGCCAACAAAACAAGCTGGAGAAGTTCGGAAACCCAACGAGACAACAAAATTATAGAAAAATCTAGCCTACACAGAATTCTGTAAAGACCAAAAAATCCCAAACCATCGCATTTAGCTAGAGTCTGAATGAAATCCAGAAATATCCGACTGGACCGAAAAATCCTAAAACAGTGCAAAAACCCTAAGTTGGCCCAAAACTTAAGATTCTCAATATGCAACTTAGGGGGATCACTTAGGCAAGCAAGATAAACACTTAAGCTCATGCCAAGGCAATGCAAATCCTCAAAATCAAAGGGCCAAAACAACAAGAGATAGAGCAAAAGAGGGTCCTTGCTTTCAGCGGGGCGTGTGTGCGAAAATTGCACAACAAATGGAGACTCTGCTAGGGAAATGCTCCAGAGCATTTGATGATGGACAAGAATTATGAACCCAAAATCTTTGGTTTTGATCCCATTACTAGACAAACAAATCAAAATGCAAGATTAAAGAATCAAAACCAAAGGTGGACTGAACCTTCCGTAGACTAAAAATCCAAGTGTGTGCACATGAGTTCATTTCCCTTTTTAAGCTACTACAGAAACCAAGTTTAATCAGGTTAGGCTGCATAAATATTATGACTCCAAAAGCAACCTGGATAGAGCCTCACTGCTAGTCAGGCGTCTATAGCCCTGACGAGGTTATCACTGTGACTCTCCCAAACATAGCACTATTGCCAGCCAAGCGTCCATAGCCCCGATAGAGATATTCAGATGCCCCTGATAAGTTGAAGTCATTTAATTTTCAATATTTTCTCTTTTGTTCTCTTTTGGTATTCTTTTCTTTTCAACTTGTGAACAATGAAGTTCACACTCAGGGCTGAGAACCACAATGGCACTAAAGTAGAAATAAGATTTTTCACTTGACAAGACTTCACAAGGATCCTGCGGAAACATCAGGATTCTTAAGATGTATAAAAGATATAAGATTTCAGAATACTTCAAATTCAAATCAAACCAGTGACCCATCTTCCTTAAATCAGACATTTAGACTGCATGATGATAACAAAGACCTCAACCATCCTTTCAAGACACAAGATTAAAGTTCATCAAGGAAATACTCAGAACAATCCTAGACAAAAGAATATTTTCTAGGCAGGTGCAACACATCCAAAAGAAAACAAGAAGACCTCCAAAGAAAAAGCAGAGAAAAAAAAAAACCAAAAGCAAACCTATACTAACCAAAACAGAACAAAAGCAAAGCAAAAAGGAAAACCTACTCTAATCAAAGCAAAACAAAGTAGACAAAACAGAAAGAAAACCTAATCTAACCAAAGCAAAGCAAAGAAAAGTAGAAAGGAAAACCTACTCTAATTATGTACAGGACAAGAGCTGAAAAAAACTCAAGATTGGAAATAATGCTTCAAATACTGCCCATTGACAGGCAGTGGGATATCCTCCCCAGTGAGAGTTTTCAAGTGGAAAGCATTATCTCCCAGGATCTCTGAAATCTAGTAAGGGCCAAGTCAAAGTTTTTCAAATTTACCATGTTCCCCCTTATGGTCATGGGCTTTATCCCAATATAGAACCAAGTCAGAAATCCTAAAGGCTTTTACCTTGGCTCTTTTATCAAACCACATTTTGACTACACCCTGATGTTTAGCAAAGTTTTCCAAGGCTTCATCTCTTCTTTCTTCAAGGTGTAAAAGCTCCTGTAGGCGGATTTCACGCCTGTTTCCTTCATCATAATATTCATTAATGAACTGTAAAGTGGGGATCCTCAATTGAATTGGAAATATAGGTTCCAAATCATATACAAGATGATAAGGGGAGGTCCCTATGGAAGTCTTTCATCTGGTATGATCTTCCCATAGAGCAAATCTAAGTTGAGTGTGCCAATCCTTGGGATTCTTCTCTAGTAACTTACGGATGACTGTTAAAAGGTTTTTATTAGAAGACTCAGCCAAACCACTACCTTGTCGATAGTAATTAGATGAAAAATTTATTATTATCCCATGATCAAAAGCCCAATTAGAAAATTTCAATGATGCAAATGCAAGACCATTATCACAAACTAAAGATAAAGGACATCCAAAGCGATTGATAATACCTGATTGAATGAAATCTATTACCACTTCAGAAGTACACTATTTGCATGGAAGAGCTTCAGTCCATCATGTAAAGTAATCAGTAATGGTGAGAATATACCTATGACCCACATAAGAAGGAGGATTGATGGGACCTATGAAGTCCATCCCCCACTGTGCAAAAGGTTTTACCTCAAAGACCGACTGAAGTGGAAGAGTTGCATACTTTTCTCTGGTTGCTGCGGTCTGGCACACATGGCAAGTTATGACATGACTCTGTGTGTCCTTGAACAATTTAGGCCAATAATAACTAGCCCTTAGAATTTGGTTTGTAGTAGAATGTGTAGATCCATGACAAGTACCATATCTATCATGAAATTCAGCCACGACCCTTTCAGCCTCATGTTGTCCCAAGCACCTCAAATAGATACCCTCATCATTTTTCTTATATAGAACAGCTCCCTTCAGCATGAAACTATCACTCCTAAAATGTAATGCTCTTCTTTGTACTATATTCAGATGGTCAGGACATCTCTGAGTCTGGAGATAATGAACAATATCATCATATCATTCACTAGGAGAAACATCTTCTAGATTGTAATGCTGAGCTGCAAGATCAAGGCCCATTTCTGCCATTGTCTTTGTAAGTCCTTGTCCTCTTACCAGCTTCATGGGCTGAATCTCAATATTGTACTCCTGTAACATAGTTACCCACTTAGCTCTGCGCTCTCCTAGCTCATTCTGCATCAACAACAACTTGACTATAGGATTAGGAACTATTGCAAACACTTTGTTTCTGAGAATATAATGCCTAAACTTCTTTACAACTCTAACTAAGGCATAGGCCTTCTTTTCCACACTTGGGTACCTTAGTTCTACATCTTTCAATGGTGCACTCATGAATTCTATGGGATGTTCATTTCCTTGATCAAGCCTTTGAGTCAATATAGCAGCATAGGAGTGATAAGAAGCAAATGAATATATATAGAATGGCCTAGCATAGTTTGGACTCACCAAAACTGGAGCTTCAACAATAGGCCTCTTTATCTCTGCAAAGGCTTCCTTAGCTTCTATATTCCATTCAACTTTGGCCTCCTGCTTCAACATTGCATTCAATGGCTTGACTATTTCTGCGAATCCAGTGATGAACTTCCTTACAAAGTTGATCTTGTCAAATAATTATTTCATTTCTTTCTTGCTAGTAGGTGGTGGGATCTTGAGTATACCTTCCCCTCGTTCTGGATCAATGGCAATTCCTTTCTCAGATATAACATGCCCTAGAAAATTTTCTCTCTGTCACTCCAAATATGCATTTCTTTGGATTGAGAGATATACCAAATTCCCTGCACTTCTAAAACACCTTGCACAAATCTACTATATGGTCACCTCTCTTCTTGGAAAATACTGTTAGATCATCCATATAAATGATTATGCATTTATCATGAATTATGTCTTTAAACACAATTTCCATGGCTCTCTAAAATGTAGCTCCAACATTAATCAAACCGAAGGGCATTCTTCTGTAGGAAAAAGTGCCCCACTTGGTGGTGAAAGCAGTCTTATGCCTATCCTCATACTGCACCATAACTTGGTTGTATCCTGAATAGCCATCCAAGAAAGACATCATCTGAGATCCATTGACAATCTGAAGTACTTCATCTAGTGAAGGTACTAGATAATTATCCATTTCTGATGCTTTGTTGAGGTTCCTAAAATCTACACACAACCTGATTTCACCATTCTTTTTCCTTACAGGAACTAGGTTCGCAACCCAAGTTGAATGTCTGACTCAAAATATGATTCTTGCGGACAACAATTTCTGCACTTCCTTATGTATTATAGGTTCTAGTAAGGCATTAATTGGCCTTTTCCTTTGTTTGAAAGGTTTTTCTCCCGGATTGAGAGGGATAGTGTGAGTTATAATTGATGTGTCATAGGTCTTCAAATCCTCGTAACTCCAAGCTATCACATCTTGATATCTATGTAATGCATCAATTATGCCTTTCCTCTCTTCTAGAGTGCATACTTTACCAATGAAGATATTCCTGACATCCTCATGAGTTCCCATATTATACTTTTCACATTTTCCACTGATGGAATCCTTCTTGGTATTCTGTTCCTAATATCTGACCTTATCTAGATTAAAAATCCTTTCTAATTGCACCATTCCTCTAGGAATTGTATTAGTCTTCAAATTGATTATTCCTTCCAAATCCATCTCTGCTTCTTGGAGTTCAGTTTCATCAATAATTTGACAAGCAAAGACATCTGAGCTTTTGATAAAGTCCAAAATGTGCTTATCATCTTCAAATACCTAGAAATTAGTAATGTTGTCAGGTATTGAAGGTATTGGGGTCAGTTCCACTGTAAACTTCTTCAATCTAGAAAGAGATAGAGGTTGCAATGTACTAGCTTCCTGAGCAACGGAGTCAGTTGTCTAGTTTTTATTTCATGGGATCAACTTAATATTGAAGGCATCAAATCCTTCAATAAGGTCCCATACTCTGTGTCTATAACTGGTCATTCTTCTGTCATGAAAAGAATACTGTCTCCTAACTTGCTTAACCACTAACTCAGAATCCCCGAAAACTTGCAAAATCTTAACCTTTTTCTTTAATGCCATTAATAGCCCATGGACCAAAGCCTCATATTCTGCTACATTATTCATATAATGAAATTGAAGTCTATTAGTAGCAAAGAATGTCTTACCTTTTGGAATGATTAGCTCAAATCCTACTCTAGCTTCTTGCTTTGATTTAGATCCATCAAACCTTAAAGTCCAACAGTCAGCGACTGAAGATTTCCTCGTTGTATCTCTTGCACTATTGCTACTGGATGGTTCTTCAGAAAGAATCACTTTCTTCTCCTTAGGGTCTTCTTGTACATTCTATATATTAATTTTGACTACTGGAGTGGGGTTGATACACTTTTGCACTTGTTCCACTGCAGTCTGGCATAAGCAAAAATCAAGTTCCGAATGAGAGGAATTATAAGCCCTACACCAATTTGGAAAAATAAAATCTCCGAAATTCATTTCCCTACCCAACTAAATCTGATCCTCAATGCATTTCTGAATGAATTCCTAGAGATTATCTAGTAAACTGAGCTGACTGTCCTCAAAATCATCTTCATTTTCAACTAGTTCCACCACAGATTTAGTACTACTTGATTCAGCTGTGAGATCAATAGGTGCAGTATGGAACATAAGAACTTCCTCTACATCTGATTCCTCAAAAGGGGTTGCAAGCACATAGTTACCCATACTTACTTCAGATATTAGAATTTCATTGGAGGTGTTATGATATTCTTTAATTATGTACTTCATCCTAGGTTCTCTTTCAATTCTAATCTGGTTTGGAACTCCCTTCTAGAGAAGCCACATATGAGAGTTATCAGTTGATACATATCCATTCAAGGCCTTAGTAAAGTCTCTTCCTAGAATCAGGCCATAAGCATGAGGTATATCAGCCACCTGTATATTAATAACCTGCTAAATCCTAGGATCAGAAGCAACCTGCATATGAATCATATTTAATTCTCCTACAACATTAACTTCAGTCCTATCCAATTGTGTAACTTTCTTTTGAGCATCAGTAGGACTGATACCCAAAGCTTGACAGACACCAAAGGGCATTACATTGGTAGAGGCACCTAAATCTAACAAGCAATTGTGCAAGTGCTTACCAAATATATGGATCGAGATCAAGAATGGAGGAGTCTCTATTTTTTTCTTGAAACAGAGTTAAGGGAGTATCTACTTGAGCAACCTAAGTTCTATCTTTCTCTTTTCCCTTACCAGGAGGCACATGAACTTGATTATGAGTCTATTTTTTCCTTCCTACTGTTTGAGAGCTAGATACTTTGTTTTGATACTTTCACTAACTGATCTATCTTGTGATATGGAATTTGCATTGTAAGCTCCTAGAACTACATTCCTAATGGTTGGAACTCTCAATAACTCAAATGTAGATAGACTTACCTTTAGCTTCTTGAGTTCTTCTACAACATATATGGCCAATTGTTCTTCACTTAGATCAACAAGAGTCTCTTTTGGATAGTCCACCATCCCGTCCTTGCTTGCTTCAATACTCCTTCCTTTTGACATGTCCATTTGTGCTTGTCCTTCCTTTGGTAGATACTACTTAGACACATGAGGGTATAATGGATTATTATTGGCATTAGGATTTGGAGGAGTGGTGACATTGTTTGGAGGGATGGAAGTGGTGAAGGGGCCTCCAGCTTGTGGATGTCTATGTGGCAGGTCCCTCAGATCATACTTCTTAACAAGCTTCTGGAAAGTCTATACTTTTTCAACATAATATTCTTCTTCATCCAGGGCACCATTGTCATTTACAGGATTTTCATCAAATAACTGTGAAATCTCATCTCCATTGCACACTTGATCTGCCTCTTCCTTGAGCTGGTCTAACTCTTCTTCAAGCAGATTGTCTTTGCTCTGTGGAAAAGGAGCATGATTCAACACCAACACTGGTGAATCATAGGGAGTAGATGGTACCATTTCCTAATTACCTGAATTGTTCTCCATTTCATACTAAAAAATTGAAGCTGCTATCTGGAATTCTTGACAATCTAATTCAAAATGCTGACTTGTTTTATGAAGCCTACACCATCCTAATAAAGCAACCTCATCTAAATATACACCATTAGGAGGCTTCTCTTGATTGACTAGTTGATTGACTGGTTCATCCATTGGGGTAGGGGCTCCCCCATTATTAGGCCTCGTATTCCAAGTCTCGTTCTATCTGGGTGGCTATCTCCTGTCAAACCCTTGTCCACCACCTTGCCCTCTATCAAAATTTTGGCCTGAGGATTGTCCTTTATCATAATTCTTCCCTCTATCATTATTATATTCTCTGTCATTATTATATCCTCTGTCATTGTTATATCCTCTTTCATTGTTATATCCTCTTTCAGGATGTTTCCCCCTATCAAAATGTTGTCCTTGTTGATTTTCTCGACTTTCTCAACTCTAATTGGACTACATATTTCTCTGAGTAACTTTTAGCTAACTGTTCTAGTTCCTCAAATAAGTTACCTCCATATTCAACTTCTTCACCTGTTTGGTCAAGTCATCCAATCTCTCTTGGCCAGGATTTCTATATGGAGGCTGGCTCACATTATTTTGGGGATATCCTACTATAGTTCTGGTATTTAATGACTAGTTCAAAACTTCATAATTCTGTAGATATGGGGGATAGCTAGCATGTGATTGTAGATGAAGAGGTTGATTTATATTTTACTGAGGGTAGCTGATTGTGGGTGAAACTTGTCTCATAGGAGGTCTTGGGTGAGGGACCAGAGGCGATTGAGGTACCAGATTCATGATGGTAGTATGATTAGTCAGAGCTTAGTTAAGAGTTGGGACTTGTCTAGGGTGAGCAGTGGGTCCTAATGATGGTAAAGGTCCAGACAAATGTTGTCTTAAAGTAGTGCTAACCTTCACATCCTTCGTGTATGCATCAAGTAGGTTATCAGGAGGTTTGTTTCTCCACTTCATGAAGGTAGTTGTAAGACTATCAAGTCCCTCATAATAGATTTCTAAAGTAGTGGCTTCATCAACAACATAGGGAGCCTGCAGTCAGGTATAGGCATGATGAAACCTGTTGTTAAAGGAACCTATAGGCTCATGGACTTCTCTCTCAACATTAGTGAACTGAAGATATAGCTCATTGGGATTAATGGAAATCCTGAATTTCTGCAGGAATGCAGTCTCTAACTCAGTCCAATGCTGGATGGACCCGGTAGGTAAGTGATTGTACCAATAGAATGCATCATCTCCCAAGGAATAAGGAAAGAGTCTACATGCTACATCCTCATGATTGATTCCTCTATCCTTAAGACCAGTCTAAAAGATCCTGATGTGTTCCTCAATAGTTCTATTGGGATCATTCACATGGAACTTTAAACAAAAGTGCTCAGGGTTCTTGGTCATGACATTGTAATTAGCGAAACTCAATGGAGATGGGTTATTAGCTAGGAAAGCCATTGGGGGAGGTGGGGGTGGTAATGGCGATTCTTCCCTTCTGTTGGTCCTTCTTGACCTAGTAGGGAATGGTAATTCTTGAAATTCCTCCTCTCCTGGAGTAGATCTAGTTCTTCTAAATCTTTTGGGAGAGATGGTAGACATAAATCAATCCATCTTAGATTATTCAGGCCCTCCTTCTAGTGCCAATCTGTTGATGATTTTTTCTGCACAACAACTCAGACAAAATATAATATCCTATCTCTCTTGAAAGGTAAATCTCTATCAGTAAGCCTCAAGAGATAACCCCAAGGTCTCTAATGTCAGGTCTTGACAATGCATAAACAACTTAGTGATAAATGTGAAAATGCTGATAATCACAAAGGGACCTTACTAGAAGAAAATACTGAATCTTGAACTTATCAAATCTAGCAATATGATGATACTTCAATCCTAAATCTAACTCAAATGATAAATAAATAACAAAATATTTGAGTTTCAGAGAGATTCCTAAATTTAACTACTCCTAAGATTAAAATGCAAATGATGAAATACTTGAAATGGACCAATCCCTCATAAACTAATTCCTGCTTAACCCAAATAAACCTACAATATCATAGAAACAGTGCAATCTTCTAAGGTATTAAGATTTTCAGATCATGAACATTCATCCAAGACAACCCAATTGCAATTGAAATGAATAAATCTCCACAATTGAACTAAGCACAATGAATATAAAGGTCTAGGTTAACTTTGCAAAGCAACTAACAATTAGCTAGTTGCAAAAAGTATGGACCAGGGATTGTTGCAAACATTTCAAGCATCAAATCATAAACACCATTGAATCAGATCTAACATACATCTATTAACCTTGAGAAATTTTAAAGATAGAATCATAAGAACCATGCAAGATAAGTCAACGCAAAAGAGATCACCATAAAATCACAATGTCTTCAATGATATTGAATCACCGAATTTCAGCAACAATTCCAATGTTCTGTTACAACACTTGCTCAAAATGACCTAATTTCTACCTCTGCTCTACTGCTTAATTCGCTCTAAGAACTATCTGTCTTTTTATTCTATGTTCTTTATTCTATATGTTACAAATGAGGTGAAATGATAAATTTATAGGAACCTCCAAAGCAAGTCGTCCTAATAAGGGTTTACAATCATAAAATAGCCACAAACAAGTCAGCCCAACAAATGTTTACAATAATAAATGGCCATAAAATAGATCGGCCCAAGGAGAATTCAAAATAAAATAAATTAAGATTAAATTCTTGAACTCAATCCAGGTCGGCTTGGGATCTTCAATGCAATTCGAACCAATGCACAAGTTTCAATGCAACCCTATATTAACTACTTCCTTCCATTCTTATCCTGAGCGCTCAACGACCTAGTCAAATTCAACCTACACCCAGCAAAAACCACCATCAATAATATCCATTATAACATGAAGATCAAGAATTAGTCCATCAAAAACAACATATTCATCATTCAAACAAATCTGAGCAAAGATTGAAATGAACCCAGAAACATTGTTAAATCGCTATCTACACAATTTAGGATTTCAAGCCAATGACATAATCTAGGCTAGAAAGGAATTTCGTGGAAATCTAGGCCAGGTAGATTTTCACGAAGAGGGCACAAAATCAACCATAGATCATCAAAATGCAGAAAATGTGTAGATAACAGTGTAATTTATTAGTTAAAAGCATGGAATGTTAAATATGTATCATTAAACTCATCTAATTCACACAATTTTGAAGTTCCACAAGGCATCACAAACAATTCAGGAAAATACAACCGGACCAGAATTCTACGAAAACTAACGATACTGTATAAATTTTGGGAAAACGAGGGGAAGAAGGAGAAACTGGGAAAATCTGGGATCAACGGAAATCCGTGAAGAAGGCAAGGATTCTGGATTTTCAATGCATTCCGAGAAAATGGAGGGGGCAAGGAAACTCAGAGAAATCCACCAAAGTAGGAAAATTCCGAAGCTGAAGGAAAACCTGAATATCAATATTCTCTCACGATTTCACTCAAATTAATCAAAGATCACAAATTTGAGGACCCTAGGCACAAAACTAGCTTAACCTAAACCTCCTATAGACCTTTGAATTCTAGGCTCATTCAAAAGCAAGTTAAGATGAAATGGGGACGCCCTAGGCATGAAAGCCTAAATTTTGACCACTAACGCACAAAGTAAGCTCAGACATACAGGAATTCAAACTCCAAGAAAAACTATAACGTCAAAGCACTACTCACATTCATCAATAAAAAGCAAGGAAACATGTACATACCATTTGATGAAGTGGAAATTGATCATGGAAACAACATACAACAATCCGAATGCCCGAGCAAGAAAATCAATGAATCCAAATGCCCAAATCACCAAATCCCAAATGCAAAAGCAATACACAATGAAAGATGGGAGAAAATGGTGCAAAATTTGCTTAAACATAACCACACTCGCCGTAGAGATCAAACCAAGGTGCAATAATGAAGCCAACAAAACAAGTTGGAGAAGTTCAGAAACCCGAAGAGACAACGGACTTCCAGAAAAATCCGGCCTACGCAGAATTCCATGAAGACCAGAAATTCCTGAACCATCGCATTTAGCCAGAGTCTGAATGAAATCTAGGAAAATCCGACCAGACCGGAAAATCCCAAAATAGTGCAAAAACCTGAACTTGGCCCAAAACTTAAGATTCTCAATATGCAACTTAGGGGGATCACTTAGGCAAGCAAGATAAAAACTTAAGCTCATGCCAAGGAAATGCAAATTCTCAAAATCAAAGGGCCAAAACAACAAGAGCGAAAGAAAAAGAGGGTCCCTTCTTTCAGTGGGGCGTGTGTGTGAAAAATGCACAACAGTATGCACCTACACTTTTATTCAGAAAAGAGATCCCCAAGGACAAGATTGACTTCCAACCCTTAGGTGAGTCAAACCTAGTGGAGATCTCGATGTTTTCCTTATGACCTAGGATAGGGTAAATCAGCTAAAGCAACACTTTAGGGAGATGAATGAAAAATACTAAATGAATGCAATAATGCAATGCAATACATTGAATGACTAAATTAAACTTTAATATGATAGAATCCAAAAAGAAATTGCAGATCTAAGAAGGGATTTATTTTATGCGCCTACAAAAAATAGGTTGTGTTGAGTGTCCTCCTAGGATAGATTCACCTAGGGTGAATGGGTCCTACTACAAAGGTTGAAAATCTTCTTTCACAATCCTCTAGTCCTATGCCTACACTTTAGATTCCTCTAGGTTCCATAGTTATAAATTCATAAATAAATTCTAAAAGTTAGTTTTTGTGGCTTGACAACAACTTTGACAACTTTTGTAACTTTGAAAAGTTTTCCAATTTTTCTCTTTTGATAGATCTTCAATCCTTCTTCAACCTAAGATCTACAAAACAAAGAAGAGGGAGAAATTGTTTGCTTTTGGTGAATGGGGGTTTTTCATTGGTGAAACCTCATTTGGGTAATTAAACCTTGAATTGAAACAATGAAACATAAAAGGAATGATGAATGAAAAAGTGTTATGTTGCAACTCACCAAAACCTTGATTTGAAGCCCTTGAAGGATTGAAACTTATTACATCTCTCCAAATTCTTGATCTTGCATAAAATGACTTAATTAATGATGTAATCTTGATGCTTGAATCTTGATTTGAAACTTGAAACCTACATCACAATGTTAGCTCTAAAAAAATGTATGATGCTTGACAACTTTGACATGATGTTTGATATCTTGATTGCTGCAAAAAGTGCTTGATAAATCTTCTCTTGAACACCTTTGACAATAATCTTAGCTCTTGTGAAATTTACCTCTTGCTTCTAGTTCAAATCTCTAGTTTCAAATGATAAAAAGACCTTGCTTTTATAGACAATTTTCTAATTTCCCAAAAATTAAACATCACAAGCCGACACTTAAAACTTGATTTTAGGACTTTAAGATGCCACTAAAAACATGTTTAAAATTTAAATTTAGGGATCCATTCACCCAAGGGAGAATGGTTCCTAACCTAAACTGTGAGGACCTATTCATTTTGAGGTGCTAAAAATAATAATTGCATTAATTAAATCATGATTCCCCCTTTTGGAAATTGAAATTAATTAGGCTTGTAGATGCAAAATAGGGCCAATGAGACTCTTAATTAAGTGTTTTTAATTAAGGGACCCAAACATAGTTTGAAAATGCAAAGGAGTACATTTTCCAACACTACATTTAGCCCCCACTTTAGTGAGAGGATGAGCCCTATGCTCAAACTCACACTAAAGTATTCAAACAAGTGTCAAGAGAGGTCTAATTGTATGATTGTTGGAAAGTTAAGACGACAAAGGTCAAGGAGGGTGATCAGGCCCCCAAGATCTAAGATCTTATGAAAAACCAAAAAAGGCATAAAGAGGCTCATACCTTTGTTAAATATGCAGTAGCAAGACAAGATACACAAGTATAAAATGCCAAAATTAATGAGAAGAGAGAGAGGGGAGGGGTGGATCAAGCCTCGACTATTTTTCCAACTGGTATGGATCAATCCTTAGTTGTTTGTCCAAAAATGTTTACAATTGGAAACCTGTTATCCACTATGCAAACAAAATGCGTTCACATGGGCTGGTGAAATCTATTGTCCACTAGGTGAGCCCCAAAAAGTGGCTAATGGGAAGTCATGCCAGGTCTAGGTTCCCATTTTACTAACCATACCAAAGTTATACCTCTTGATAAATTTGATAACGTGCCACATAAATAGTCACAAGGCTAGCACGTTGCGTTATGCTAGGCACTCATGAAAAAGGCTCCACTAGCAAGCAAGTTGTGTTATGCTTGGTGGCATAGAAAAACATAAAGGATCCAATGGCAAGAAAGTTGTGTTATGCTTTGTGGCTTTGATACATGCAATAGGATATTCAAAGTGGTTTTTCTCATTTCATGAAAGGTCTCACCTTAGGGAACACCATTCCTTATGTATCCAAGATAGGAATAGTGAAGGATAAAAGATTTGCAACTTGGGGAATGCAATCTGTAGCACTACCACTAAGAGGAATGTCATATGCTCAGAAAGGCCACAATCTTGAAGGAAATCAAACCCAATGACATCTCCAAGAAGAGACATCACGTGAAATAAGATGTTAGTTTGAAGCAAATAATGAGTGGGGATACACATGTCCCCACTTTAAGAAATTGCTAAATACCATCCTGTGAGTAATTAACTTAAAGTAGAACACAATTAATTCTAATACATGATAGATTTATTTAGAAATCCCTATGTAAAACATATGTTTTTGAGATAGAGCTACATCATGAAGGGAGGGTTTCCCCCCATATGCAATTCTAAGATAACACATAAGGTATCCATGGATCTGGGGTTAACGTTTTTCATTGCTACAGTGATATAATCGAGCTTAGAACCATCATCATTCCTCAAATAACTCATGGAACAATGAACATAAAGGAAGAATGACACATAGAGAGAGAACAAAGGAGAGCTTTTCGGTCAACATGGAAGAGACCTAAATGTCTTGAGACCTTGCATGATCCCCAAAAGGAAATACAAGAAAAATGGTTATGACATATTCAAGAATATAGATACAAATAGAAGAATGTCATAATATATTCGCTTCCTTTGTATCCTTGCACCAACAGAGTGACAAGGGTTATCCAAAGTAGGCTCACAAATATATACATACATGCCAAGCAACATTGTATAGGGATCACATTATGAACATGTAATCACAAGAACACAAAGAGAAGACTAGTATGGTACATGTGATTCAACGTATAGTAGGTAATCTACATCCTAATCTTGTTCATGATATGTGGAAGGTGGAAAACTAGCCAAAGGGACAACAAAAAGTCTTGTACTAGGAGCATCACTAGGTTGAACACATGGTGAGTCACTCATTATAGGAGGACCATCGGTTGTTATCATTTAAGCTAATGGGAGAGAAAAATAATAAATTCAACTTATTATGCACTTCTTCATCACTTTTAGTAATCTCGTCATCATCATCTAATGTCCATAGAAGTTTCTTGTTGTTTTTGTTGTTGTGGCGAAGGTGGAGAATCATCGTGCTTTATTTCAATTGTTTCTTGGTCTTGATTTTTTTTTCATCTCTTCATTTAATATACGAGCAATAGCAGGGTCTACACCTATGCTCTTTAACATTTTTGTTTCTCTTTGTATGGTTTTCAAGTTGTTGTTGTGTAGGAGTAGGTTTATCAACCATAGGTTTCTTTTCTTCTCACAAGGGAGGAACAAAAGGAACCATGGGAGGTTTTTCAACCACTTTCTCTTTAGCTTTATAAATTTGGTTGATCTTAGGAGGGACAATAGGACTATTTTTATTATCTCTTGATATTTTATAGGAGATAGGTGAATGATTTATCATGGGTTGGTCTTGGTTACTCGGAAGAGCTTTGGGTTCAATCATGGTTTCATCAATGATAGGAGGCTCAATCATGGGTTGAAGCATGCTGATGAGAGATAATTCTACTATGTTCTTTTCCTTAAACTTTGATGGGATTTGAAAAAGAAGTCTTCATGAGGCTTAATAGGTTCCATAGGTTTAGGCCAAAATAAATCCAATGAAAAATTCCCACAGGAAGACACAGGATTAAAGCCACTATGGTGCATAGTAAAGATCTCATTTCCAAATGGAAACTTTGAGCATTTATGCACTACCGATGGGACGACATCCATGGAGTGTAGCCATGGGTGACCAAGCTTCACATGGAATTGGTCCAACAATGAGATGATGGAGAATGAGACATTCAATTTTTTCAATCCAACTTTTAAAGAGTAATCGAACCTATCATAGGGTAGGAAAAACCATTATGCGTTTTAATCCATGATTTTGGTTTTTCATAAGAATCTTGATAAATTTCATGCACAAATAAGAATTCCTTGGTGATCAAATTCTCTACACATACGAGATCAATTAATATCCCATTAGTAGGTTTTTCATTGATTCTTTTGGCGATGTAAAGAGGACCATTGGCTACCTATCTAATTATTTCATTTTGTGAGAAAATAATGTCAAGGGGAATTTTGATTTGGCCCTTACAAGGTTGTACATCAATGAAGTTGACCATGAATTCCATAACTCCTTCATTTTCATTTATATTTTCATTATTTGTATCTTCAAGTTTGTCAACATTCATCACATTATTCTTGGCATCACTAGCTTTCACAAAAGAGATATTATGTTTTGGTGTGGGCTTGGTAAATATTTGTAAATTTTGGTTAAGTGGGGAAAAAAAATATTTTCTTGATCATGAACACCACTAATCTAGATGTGATTAGAATCGATGAGGTCTTGCACAATGTGTTTAAGATGCTTACATTGGTTTGTATCATGTCTATTTTATCAATGATAATGACAAAAGACATTTGAGTTAAAGTTTGGAGGTAAGGGCTTAGCTGTATCAATGGCTCTTATAGGAGGTAAGGTAACAAAGTTCTTACTTATAACCTGCAACATGATGGAGTGAAGGGTATCAGGTAAAGGGGTAAATTTTCTACTCCTCTCCCTAAATGAATATGGATTTGTCATTTTTATAGCAGTCACTTGGGATTTAACATGTTGATTTGTTTGAGGTGTATTTATTTGTAAAAATCCTTTATTTTATTTCTTGAATGGTTGGAAATTGATATGGGGCATGGATTCAGATTAATTAGAAGGTTTAAAAGGAGAATTTACTTCACGATGACTAATCTAATTCTAATCATCACAAAGGGTCATGCACAATTGTGTAAAGGGGGGAAATTTCATCATCCCAAGCTTTTCTTATATTTTTTCTTGCATATTTTCTATGAAAATTTATTGAAGTTGTTGGTGTTTCTAGCTGATGTTCAAGTTTCTCCTAAAGGGTAGCTACTCCTTATGCTTAGAGACTCTAGGTCAATGGCCAACAAATAGGAGATGATTCACAAGATTATCCTCTACACTTTAGGCTATGTAGGACCAAGGTGGGTATCCCTATATGTTAAAGTGGATCATCACACTACAATGGTGGAAGGCCTTTGATGGGCTAAATCATCTATGCAACCTTCTATGTTATCAATGACTTCTAGTAGTGTGGAAAGGACAAGCATGAAAGCAAATCTAAACTAAGAAAGCAGGAAAATGTTTTTTGGTTAAAGATTTTGATTCTACCCTAGCTTCAAACTTTTTGAATATCCTTGACCAATGCCTAATCCATATAGAGTCAGGAATGAAATAAAATACTACAATAGCTTGACCATGGCTTCTCATAACCCTACTACCTTGTAGTAGGAAACCAACAAAATGACAATTATCATATTACTTATTAATCCACATTGCAACAACATTACTCTCACTATTTATATGCAAGAAATTACACCAATCCTTGAATGATAGGAAAGCACAAAAATAATTCAAACAACAAATTTTTTTAAAGCATCAACACAACCCTTGATTACATTGATTCAAACGATAATGTATACAATATGTGGAGAACATGACAGGTTGACATATATATTTGGAGCAAAATACAATGGAATATTACAATCATTTGTTGTTATTATAGAGCATCATTTACAACATTCCCTATCTGTATCAAAAGGAATTACCCTACTCAACTTGACTCAATCAATGACTTACAAAAAACAAGAAACAAAATCATGGTAGGGAAACACTACACCAAACCACTTAGGTTGGAGAGTACAAGTCCAAACCCAAAAAAATAATAATAAAATTTTCCTTTATAGTGCAGGCATCATTAGGAATTAAAATTCAAACCCTAACCCTACTCAATCAGAGTTACCAAAAGGATGAGAATACGATCAGATTACAAACATTAAAAAATTTCCCCCAAAATAGAGCAACAACTTGCCATAAAATCTTTTGAAACCTCGAGCACACCCCAACATGGTGTCCATGATGAATGCAGATCAAACATCTAGGAAATCCATGATCAAAATTAGGAAAAGAATACCCAGACAAAGATATTAGCCTTTGCAACATTTCAGGGAATAAATGGTGCCGCTAAGCAATCAATTTGGCCCAAAAGAAGCACAAAAATTCAATATAGAGTTGTTCAGATTTGACGTGGTAGCTAAGAAAAAGACATGCCATTATTGTTCTTATCTTTACCCACAAGATAAGGCAAATAGTTGTTAGCATTTGAACTCTGATCGTCAAATGGAAGATGGAGGGATGAGATTGCACATCAGGCCAAGTTTAAAACACCATCATTGATCTCCACCTTCAAATCTAAGCCATTCACCCTCCATTGTAACACATAAGACCATCACAGATAACAAATAAGTGACATCATTCAAAACAATGATGTGAATGATGAGCACAATGTCCATTGATTGCTTATTTGGAAAATATAGTCCATTTAAACCATCCATCAGGCCAAGCACTGGGCCCCACCAGAAACACACATCACCATCCTACTTCCCCTCTAAGAAAAAAAATGGCCGACCAAGTCATCATAGGCTAGTGGGTTGTTGCCACTCGTCCACATGGAATATTCCCTAGGCACATTCTTTCATCCCATCACACATCGCACAAATAACTCCACCGCTTTGCTTCACAATAGAAATGTGAAGCAAGGGTGTAATGTAACCTTAACCATATGATGTTCACTATTCAATATTATTCATTCATTGCTCATCGTAGAAAGGAACCCACTGACAAAATGTAAAGATGTAATGTGAAGAAACCTGGTGATGCAAAGGAACATGCCATCATGCATCACGAGAATGAGTTGATTAGGAAAAATAACATCAGCAATATGTAATACAAGTAAAAGGAACTCATTGCTCATCATAGAAATGAAACCGATGAAGCAAAGGAAAAACACAATGGGTGATGCAAATATTTTAACATCAATAATTCAACACATGCAAAAAAGTTGTTCATAAAAGGGTGTTGTGCCTAGGCAATAGAATTATTTAAATTTTTATAAGGCAAAGGCCAAGGTATGACTTAATAAAAAAAATGAGAGGTTTTGAAACCATGTCGGGGGCCGAGAAGGTTTGCGAACACATCAAAATATCAACAAAGTACCAAATCACATTGAGGTTGCATACACTGTCGATAAAATCAAAAGGTTTTGAAAATGTGTCGGTTGTCGAAGATGTTTGAAAACTGACCAAAAGACTAAAAAACTTTAGATAGTCAAATTTTATGAAGGTACACAGGTGCAAGCAGTGAAATGGGGCAAGGGGTCGGTAAAACATTGACCACCCAAGACATAAGTTGTAATTTGAATGATTGGGAACCAAGAAAAATAGGTCAACATGGTTTTATAACAAAAGTGCATACCAGGTTTAGAGGTCATAAAAAAATGGAATGGCCATGGATTTTTCAAGTACCACGAGTGGCTCTAGTTGGGAACGTCTTTTTAGGAGGAACAAAGCAGGAATTCAGATCTTTGGAGAAGCAGATCACACCAACCATTGGGCCATGAAGTCAACCCAATATTTCAAACCTCATTTAATAGCACTAGGCCACCAAATGGAAAAGGGACATCAACATTTACCCATGTCAAACACCAACCTGTTAAAGGAGATAATCTCCTTCAACAATAATTGTTTCTGTCACACCACAATAGTACAAGTAGCCTCTTTTCCTGCAAAAACAAAATGTGATTACCCTTGAACAAGTGAGAACCTTCTCCATGTTTGGATTTGTTGTTACATGGTAACCACATCATATAGGCCACCTCACTACCACCCATTGCATTTTTTGATTTTGTATTTGGTGACAAAAAATGAGAACAGTGATCAACACCATATGAAACCATCATTTCCTCATATCTATTGACCACCTCACATGAATCAAGGCCAAATGAAAATTCCTCCAACTCACATGGAAAATAACAATATGCCTCTTCATCATGTTGACTTGGAGAGGGAAATTCATCCTCAGATGAGTCAAACTAAAAACTTTGAGCAACCAAAATATTATTACCTCATTGATGCTCATCAAAACTAAAAGCAACATGCTTGGAGTCCTCAATGTTGATACATACCTCATCAAAAAAATTATTCAAACCATGAGAAATTTTGGGTGAAGAGATATACTCTTCAAATTGTCTCTCTACTTCATTCCTTTTGCAATTAGCTGAGGAGAATGTGCCACAAAAATAGAACCATGACACACATATGTGGAACTTACCTCAACAACAAAACTCTTCCATAACAAATCTGAAGGCCACTACTCATGAAGAAGACTATGAGCTACATTCCCTAAAAAAAAATTTCATAGGCATCCATATGATCCATACAATCATAGTCCTCGAGTGCAGACTCATCATAAATAACATCCTCAGCTATACCAACATTTATCTTTTCATTTTCATCTTCACATTCAACTACATCTATGCTACTCTCGTGCAGAAAATAAGTGACAACTTTAAAACCAAAATAAGGGACAAAAGAAGGTGAGAAATTAAACAAGGAAGCAATCTCTTGTTTATTACTTATATCACTATCATATGCATGCCTATCACAATCTTCAATTTGACATGATTCATCCAATGAATCACCGACACACACATCCTCCTCTTCTTCCTTGCTGCTACAAAAACTAGCACTCATATCCCACACATTCATATTGGAACTAACCATTAGATTCATCATTTCTGCTCTCTTCCAATTTAAAATCACCACTTGTACTGTCACATTCATCTAATATAGAGAGAAAACTCTCTACCTCCATTGTTTCAACATTTACAAAAGGTATGGCATCAAATTTTTCTATCACTTCATCATACCTTACATTTTGGTTGCTATCATAACAACCATCATCTACACACAATTCCTCTCTAGATTACTCAAAAGTAGAATCTTCACCACTACAAGATGCATCATTGTTATTTTCTATACTTGGTAGACACCTCAAATAAGTACCATCACACATTTTAGAGAAGAAGTGATATACATGCCTCTCTATCAACTTATCAATCATTGAAATCTAACCATCAACCTCTCTAACTCTGGAGGGATTCCATCTTTGTGGCATTATACTCATATTAGGTTCAAGTCTTTCACAAAATAAATCAACACATGTTGATTCATTTGGCCTATCTTATTCTTGTATAGCCAACCAACATTCCATGAACTTATAATGAAAGTTAGATAGGGACTCATCCTCATATATTTCTACATTCCATAATGCATCTAAAGGTGAGAAATTTTCAACCTTGGGTTCATATTCTTCTTCACTTTCCTAACTGTGTAGAAAGATAATGTCAGACAAATAACTGTTATTCAGTTCACCAAACTAATCCATAAATATTTCTTTAAAATTATGCCATGAACAAATAAAATGTAGGGAAAGATCACAAAACCAATCCCTAACATCATTATCTAAAGTTCTTATAAATAATTTCATGACAACATATTCTTCTTCTATCTAACTTTTCACCATTAAATCTATGAAATCTTGCAAATGTACTAATGTCGATTCTTCTAATCTACCTCTAAACTTAGGAAAATATTCATTTATCTCTCTTGGAACAGAGTGTGGATAACCATGGATTTTACTAAAATTCAAAGAGTTATATATATCTCCAAAGAAAAAGGTTTTCTTTGAGGATATGGTTGTGGTTCAGTCATGGTAGTGTTACCCAATTTTCACCTACGGGCTCAATCAGGGGAAATTATGTTTTAAATTTGGCACATGGATTAAATGAGGCTCCCACAAGGGTTGAGCCCAGTGTGCAGGTCTTCAGATTTCATTGGGAAGTTTTTCATCTGATGCTATTTCACAAGGAGGTCTATTGGAGAGCTTCGCCTCAGTCAGATTTGGCATAAAACTCATCAGAGAGGAAGGTTAGCAAGACCCTCCTGTTGTCTTGCTGAATAGCAGTGCATTCTATTCATTAGGTATATACTGGTCAACAAGACAGTTTAATCGCCATGGGTTGCTATAAGTCTTGCCGACCGCTGCACATAAGGCTAGGCTTGCTGAAAGTTTTTCCTTCGGCATAAGGTCCTGCCGACAGGGGTGGGTTCTCATCGAACAAAAAGGGTCTGGGCTAGCCAAGAGATAGAGGCTTCGGCGTGAGGTCTTCCCGACCAGTGAAAGTCACGCCAAAAGTTGTTCACTAAAGCTGGTGTCGGGGAGAGGGGTTCACATTCGCCGAGAGGTCTCAGCAAAAAGAAGTGTCATTGCAAAGAAAGAAAGGGCCTCGCTGTAATGTCTTGGTGACCGAACGAAGTCTCACCGAAATGGGATGCCTTCAATGTAATCTAAGGGGCTTCGGTATAACATCTTGCTGAAAGGTTAAAGTCTTGGCGATAGGGGCTAGTGAGGTGGAGAAGTCTCACCGATAGGGTAATGTCTCATCGACAGGAAAGGATGTCTCGGCGAAAGGAGACATCATCGGCTTGAGGTCTTTCCGATCAACCACAGTCTGGCTGAAATGAAATAATCTCTCACCGACAAGAAGAGGTCTCAACAAAAAAAGAGTGCCTTCGCCAAGAAATGAAGACCTCACTATGAGATCCCGCTGACACATGGGTGTCTCACCGATGGAAGGCATAGTGGTATAATGATAGGGGTTCGGCGTGAGGTCTTCCCGACTTTCCAGTGTCTCACCAAAAGAAATCTTTGAGCCCGGAGAGGTGGTTTGTGTTCGCCAAAGGTCTCACCGATGCGAAAGATCATGCCGACATAGATGACATCGCCATAACGTCTGGCCGTCAGAGTGATGTCCTGTCAATAGTAGGGTGGTCTCGGCAAAATTTGTGCCACCGCTATGATATCTCCCCAACTTGTAAAAGTCTCTCTGACGATGAGATGAGTTTGGCGAAGGATATTTCCTTCAGGAAAAGGTCTTCCCGATAGCGATTGTCTAGGCGACCACTGTGGATATCGGTATTACTTTTTTCCTTCGCCATGAGGTCCTGCTAACCCGATAATATCCTGGTGAAATGGAGATCTCAGCGAAAGGTCTTGCTGACCAAGAAGGGGTCTTGCCGAAATGAAATGAGCTCAGAGAGAATGGAGGAGCTCACCATGATGTCTCACTGACTGGTGATACTCTCGCCGGCATGTTTTGTGTCTTTGGTATAACGTGAAGAGCTTAATATGATGTCCTGCCAACAAGTGAGGTCTCAGCGATGGAAAAGGATATCGGTAGGACTCTTGGTGCTAACTATAACTCTTGCCAAATGTAGGTGTCTGGGCGATGAAATGTGCATATCGTTATAACTCCTGCAGCTTGATATGAAGTCCTATCGACAGTCCCAAGCTATGTCGACCGTCCTGTGAAGTATACTCACATCGAGGAGACACGATTAGTGTCTTGTCGACATGTGATGTTGTTTGAGGGACCCTTTGACCATTTGGAATCTACGGGGCATGAGTTCAACCAATCATATGGGAGCTAAGGATGCACCATGAGCCATTTGACTACCTGACTCCCCCCTGTGGACGAGATCGATAGAGCATAAGCAACGTGTATCTACTCTAAAGTCAAAAGTGGTGGAGCATCTCAGTGAACACTGGCGGGGGGATCAACTTGAAGAAGGATTTGAAACAAGAGGAGTGCAGAGAGGTCGTGACCATAGGGACAGCTGGGATGTAAACTGGCAAGAGTTGATTGACATTTATGTTAACGCTCAGAAGCATTCAAAGCAGCTCTGAGGGAAGTTTGAGAGTGAACACGATGACCAGAAGTTAATGCTATGGTTGCAAAAGATCAAGGAGGCCATTCCTGGAGCAACTCTTCACCACCATAGATAGTAGGGATGGAATAGAACACAACATTAACTACATGAAAAAATCTAAAGGCAGATATTTTTGTAAGCCCAGAGGGGCCGACATCTTTTTGTATATAAGGCATTTTTTCCTCTTTGTAAAAGAGTTCTCCTAATGCTTTTTCTGAAGTCTGTGACTTTTGCACTCCTCTCTCAGATTAGCAAAACTTTTGTAACTCAATTTTGGAGATGAAATTCAGTAAAGACCTTGATTAGTATTGATTTGAAGCTCTTGCCTACTTTCTCTTTGCATTTTTTTGTTCAGTCAGCTGATTGATCAAGATTTTAGTGAGGTAATGTTTATTTCCTTTGAGCTTTGTCTCAGATTTTAGAAACTTTATGCAGAAAGTATATTTTTTGCAGATTACAAATTGTGTCAAAAGATGTAAAATGAATTTTAGATGTGAAATTAACTTTCCTTCTAGGAATCTTAGCACCAAGACCTATTTGTGAAACACTTTTGCAAAAATATATATAGAAGTGAGTTGTGCAAATTTATCTTCAGTCATTGCAAGCAAGTGTATGAAGTCTGGTTTCAAATCCAAGTAATGTTTAGGTGCATCACCATAGGATTTAGTTTTAATTTTAAAGCATTCTCCTTCTCCCTTTTCCTTACAAAATCAGTAGTTTTAGGTGATAGCACAAAGGAAGTCGGCCTTCTCCCAAGGTTGAACTCTGTCTATAAGTGACCCACAGCTTTAGAGGTCTTCCCATGTTACACTGAGGTGTTGAACATCAAGTTCAACAAGGGTGCAATTTCAGGTGATAACAGGTAGAATAGTTGGTAGAAGATGAATCCATTTGATTATAAATTTTGCAAAGTAACTCTTAACCCTCTGAAACTATCTATTTTAGAATATCCAACTTCTCATTTCCCTTTTGAACTAGTACCTTAAAGTACTGAATAAGGTACAATATTTACTAGAACATTTTTGTAGACCTTCATACAAAATGTTACAATATGAAAATACCTGAAAAACTGCTACAACCAAATCTTCTACTGATGTAAAAATTTTGTAGAGTTGCCACCTCTTTAAAAGGGGAAAATATCTTCAAGCAGTACAGAGATCCTTCCAAGATCAATATATTTTTGAGTTCTCTCCACTAGCAGAGCACGAGAATTCAACGCACCAGAAATGTTACAACAATCTCCCTCTTCAAGTATGCAAGTCCCTTTGAATCATTTGACCCAAAACTTCAGATCAACAAATTTCTTGACTCTCCAAAATGGATATATCTCTATCTTTCTCAATGGAATCACCACTTCATGTGGATCATAAAGAGGCAAAGCATATTTTCAGTTGCTCACCTAGAGATAATTGCACTTAACTTTATCTTTCCCTAGCAGAGTCGCCAATCTGTTGGTGACACAGATGGGAAAATAAAACTCACAATTTTCAACCTCTGGTTACAAATAATATTTCATGACTCCTTGATAGGACATTCTACAACCAAATTTCAAATTTGATCCCTAGTAGAGTCACCAATCTATTGGTGACTTAGATGGGCAAATAAAACTCCACAATTTTTAATCTTTGATTAAAAATTTTAATCACTCTTTGATAGGACAGTTTACAACTAAATTTTAAAGTTCATCCCAACTAGAGTTTCCAATTTGTTGTTGTTTCCAGCTAATGGTCTAGTTTCTCCTAAAGGGTAGGTACTCCTTAAGCTTAGAGACCCTAGGTCAGTGGCCAACGAATAGGATATGGTTGGAAAGCTTCTCCTCTGCACTTTAGGCTCTATAGGACCAACGTGGGTATCCCTATATGTTAATGCAGATCATCACACTACAATGGTGGAAGGCATTTAATGGGCTAAATCATCTAAACAACCTTCTATGTTATCAATGACTTCTAGTCATGTGGAGAGGACAAACATTGAAAGAAAATCTCAACTAAGAAAGCAAGGAAATGTTTTTGAATTGAAGATTTTGATTCTTCCCTAGCTTCAAACTTTGTGAATCTATTTGACCAATGCCTAGTCCATACAGATTCAAGAATGAAATAAACTCCTACAACAACATGACCATGGCTTCTCATAACCCTAATACCTTGTAGTAGGAAACAAACAAAAGGAAAATGATCAAATTACTTATTAATCCACATTGTAGCAACATTACCCTCACTATATCTATGCAAACAATTACACCACTCCTTGAATGATAGGAAAATGTTCACATAATTCAAACAAAAAATGTGTTGGAATAATCAACACAACCCTTGATTACATTGATTCAAAATATAATGCATACAATATTTGGAGAACATGATAGATTGACATATATATTTGGAGAAAAATACAATGGAGTATTATAGTCATCTATTGTTATTAAAAAGTATCATTTACAACATTCCCTATCTGTATCCAAAGGACTTACCCTACTTGACTTGACTCAATCAAAGACTTACAAAAATAAGAAACAAAATTGTGGTAGGGAAACACTACACTAGACCACTCAGGTTGGGGAGTACAAGTCTGAACCCAAAACAAAGCAGCAAAACTTTCCTTTATAGTGTAGGCATAACTAAGAATTTGAATTTGAACCCTAAACCTAACTGAATCAGAGTTATCGAAAGGATGAGAATTTGATCGGATTATAAACATTCAAAAATTCCCCCCAAAATAGAGAAACAACTAGCCATAAAAGCTCTGACACCTCGAGCACACCCCAACATGGTGTCCATGATGAATGTGGATCAAACACCCAAGAAATTTGTGATCAAAATCAGAAAATAATACCTTGACAAAGATATTAGCCTTTGCAACACTTCAAGGAATTAATGGTGCCACTCAATAATCAGTTTGGCCTGGAAGAAGCTCAAAAATGTGATATGGATTAATTCATATTTGACTTGGTAGCTGAGACATAGAAACACCATTACTATTCTTTTCTTTACCCACAAAATGAGGTAGCTAGTCATTCACATTTGAACTCTAACCATTGAACGGAAGATGGAAGGACGAGATCGCACATTGAGCCAAGTTTAAAAAACCATCATTGATCTCCACCTTCAAATATGAGCCATTCACCCTCTCCATCATAACGCATAAGACCATCGCAAATAACACATAAGAAACATCATTCACAATAGCAATGTGAATGATGTGCGCGATGTCCATTGATCACTCCTTTAATAAATCATTATCATTTAAACCATCCATCGGGCCAAGCACTAAGCCCCACCAGAAACATGTGTCACCTCCCTGCTTCCCCTCCAAGAAAAACAAAAGGCCCACCAAGTCATTGTGGGCTAGCAGGCTGCTGCCACTTGTCCACATGGAATATTCCCTGAGCACATTCTTTCCTCCCATTGCACATTACACAAATAACTCCATCTCCCTGCTTCACAACAACAATGTGAAGCAAAGGCATGATGAAACCTCATTCGTAGGATGTTCATTGTTAAATCTTAGCCGTTCATCGCTCATCATAGAAAGGCATTGGGTGATCCCACAAAGCTGGTTTACAATTTCTAGGAGATTCTGAATTTTGTTGAAATCACATGGTTTTAGAAAATATAATTATTTAAGCCTTAAAAAGTTCCATTTAAAGCATTCCAATTGAAGATGATTTGATAAAACTACCTTAGATCAAACCCCATCGGATAGAACCCCACTAGTTTTAAACCATACCTATAACAGAGTCTCCTTTACACCTATCAAAATGCTGATAAAAAACCACTTTTGATTTACATTTTGGGGGATCAAGTGAATTCATTTAAAAAAAAAAATTGTAAGTATGTAGTCCTTATTATAAGCTTCCCAAAAAGTATAATTTTAAATAAATTTAATTTAATTATTATATTTATATTTTATTTCATGTGAATGTAGGTTTTTAACCGAAAATCAAGCTCTTTGTTCTGCACATGTGGAAAACTATAAGATTATCAAAAAAAAATTTGAAAAATATGAGTGCACCAGAGATTGAAGTCCTTGATCCAACAAAAAAAAAATTGAATTTTGATACATTCAAAAAAAGTTGTGTTATATAGTCTGCCTATGTTTGAATTGTAGTTGGTTTGACTTCGAAACTTGATTAAGGAAAAGATATTTAATAAAACGCTATGAAACCAATTGGAAGCACTAGATATTGTAGTTACAAATCTAAATTCAAAAAAAAAAAAAAATTAATCCTTCATGGAAAAAAGGTTGTGTTATACGGTGAGCGTCACTCCTTAAAAATGGTGTTTACTAAAAAAAACAAGTTTTTGAAGGAGATGGAAAAAGAAGTGCAATTTTATTCCAAAAATTTTGAAAAAAATATATTTAGAATCTATAGATAAAATGTCACAAATCACTAGTTTTCATCATCTTCAAATTCCTCGCGGTTTAGCCACTATAGGTGCCCGAAAGTGGAGCTTTAGTTAGAAAAAATTAGTTCAGTGTCCAGTTTGGCGAAAAATTGTAATCCAATATTGTGGGATCACCCCACCTACTGGAAAAATGTAAAGATGAGATGTGAAGAGACTCGATTATGCAAAGGAACATGCCATCACGCATCACAAGAATGATTTAATTAGGAAAAATAACATCAACGATATGCAATGCAAGTAAAAGGAACTCATCGCTCATCATGGAAATAAAACCAATGAAGCAAAGGAAAAACACGATGGGTGATACAAATATTTTAGCACCGAAAATTCAGCACATGCACAAAAGTTGTTCATAATAGGGGACCATGCCTAGGAAATAGAATGATTTATTTTTTTATAAGGCATAGGCCAATGTATGACTTAATTGGAAAAATGCGAGGTTTTGAAACCATGTCGGGGGTCAAGAAGGTTCATAAACACATTAAAATATTAACAAAATACCAAATAACATTGAGGATGCATAAACTATCGATAAAATCAAAAGGTTTTGAAAATGTGTTAGTGGCTGAAGAGGTTTGAAAACTAACCAAAAAACTAAAAAACTTTAGACTTAGTCAAATTTTATGAACGTACACAGGTACAAGTGATGAAACGGGGCAAGGGGTAGGTAAAATAATGACTACCCAAGACATAAGTTATAACATGAATGACTGGGAACTGGGCAACACAAGTCAACATGATTTTATAACAAAAGTGTATGAAAGTGCAAATTCTAATAGAAACCCGATTCTGGATCTCAAAAAATTCCTGCAAAATAGCTTAAAAGAGTTGATCTAATGGGGGGTTTTCCTTAGTCAAACCCCTAGATAAGTAATTAAACCTTGGATAGAGAAAAATCTGCATAAACCCTAGCCTTAGATGTGTTAAAGACTAGGAAAAAAAGAAATGTATGAAGGTCCTATCTATTGCTCTAGAACAAGATATGCAAGAGTGATTGAAATGATGCAAGATATCAACCCTAGAAACCTTACAACATAGGAAAAATATGAATAAAATGACATGCAAATGCTAAACAAGCACAATGCAAACCTTAATTTGAAGATAGAGTGAAAATGGAATATGGAATCAATAGGAAACCAAGTCCTTAGGCATGATTTCGTGGCTAGTCGCACCTCGTCACCCTAGATTTCTTCATGATTGACCATAGGTGTCCATCATCAACCCTTTGCAATGTTGGATCTTGACAAGAAAAGTGAGCTTCAAGACCTGCAAAAACCCTAGTTTGTTGCCCTAAACCTTCAACTTTTGCTAATGAAACTTGTTGTGGAAGACTTTACCCTAAAAATTTCTCTTGAGACATGATAAAAAAATGACAAAAAGATCAAATATTTTGTAAAATGACTTGAAATGTGTATTTATAAGCAACACCTTATTTTCCCATTAATTAGACCTAAGAGGCTGACATTTACTAGAAATAAAAGTTAAATTGATTAAATTCCCGCTTAATTTTGAATTTTCCCTCAAAGGGGACTCATTCACCACCCTTGGTGAATGGGTCCCACCAGAGAGGACTCATTCGTCCAAGGTGGCGAATGGGTCCCACTATTGTTGTTTGAAGGTGGGTTGTCGGGGTATGCTGTCATTAAATGTTGTTTGTTGGGTTTTATGTGATTTCTCATGTGAAACGGGCCTCTAGATCAAAATTAATAGGTTTAAGGGGCCTATAATCGTTGTTTTGAAGGAGAAATGATGTGAAGGGACTCAAAAGTGGGTTCAATTATGCATGAAATTATCTCTTTTCTCAAGAGGGTCCAATTTTCTATGGCATATTTAGCCCCCACTTTAGCGCCCATATGACTCTATGTGCATATGTAAGCTAAAGGACTCTAAATGATGCACCTTACTACATAAAAGGATACATATTCAAAAATATGGGAGAACGAAGCCCATAGTGTAGTTATCTACACAACCACAACATTAGGAACCTCATACTACAACACACATTCGTTAATTGCTCAAAAATATATTTATGTAACTCTTAGGAATCCAATTTGAAGGTAGATGTATGCCCCACTTGATTTTGCTTGCTTTACGGAGGTGGAATCAAGGTAGCAACCTAGCCACGTCGAACAAGAAACATTATATTGTAGGAAATTTCCAAGTATCATGCCACATAACGATAGAAAAATGATGATGTCAGGTGTGGAATCATGATTCCAATGCATCAAATGGCGTAGAAAATGGATTACCCTAGCACTTGTTATGATGATTTTAAGGAGATATACGTTACAAAGCCTTTAAGAGACAATAACCCCATGGTAATGCGTAAAAGTAAGAAGAGGTGAAAAGTGATTAAAGAAGGAGGAGAAAGTAATTTGTCACTTACTATTGATTTTACCTTCGTGTAGCTTGAAAGTGATGAGTGAGAGAAGAACATGCCGAGCAGATGGGATTACACACCTTCGCGGCTGGATGATCTTCGTGAGAAGGCGGCATGCAATGATTTGTATCATGAGGTGAGTCGATTATGTAACTTTCGCGTTGTGATTTGATGGTATTTTAATGATTTTTATGCATGGATAAGTTAATTTAGGGTTCTTGGAATTTTTTTGCAAAGTGTCCCCTTTTGTTCGCAAAGTATCCCATTTGTTCGCAAAGTTTCCCTTTTGTTCGCAAAGTGTCCCGTTTCTTTGCAAAGTGTCTCGTTTCTTTGCGAAGTTTCCCTGTTTCTTTGTGAAATGTCCTAAAAGGGTTCAAAAGTGTCTAGGGCCATTAGGGAAGCACACTAGATCAGCTTTAGCACACTTTCATGATGAAAATTATGAAAATTGAAAATATTAGAAGAAATTTAGAGCATTTTGTGATGATTTTGATAGGTTCCCTCCCAGTCGCAACAACGGCTAGGGGGAAGACAATTGACATTTTTCAGATATCATGTGCCAACACTATCGGTGACAGAAGTAGAGAATTTATAGTCAGTGGGTATCTATTAGGCATATCTTATGCCACCCATGAGATACCATGATGCCATGTTGATGGCTTTGTGCGAGCGTTGGGATGCAGATACCTGTACCTTTCATCTTCCCACTAGGGCAATGACCATCACACTTGAGGACGTTGGTGTAGGAGCACCCAAGCTCATTAGGAGTCAGTTCAAGGGTTAGGAGTTTGCAAGGGTCAGGAGGACCTATCCAACATATCAAAACATCAACTATGACCTTTTGAAGCCTATAATGGCATTTGGAAAGGATAAATGTAATAAGAGAGTCAACTGTCCTAAGGGTCCTGATAAGGACCCTAGGACCAAAATGCAATATAAAGGGAACAATCATGTTCTAGGAGGTTAGATAGGTTTATAATGCTTTAATGGTGTCAAATAAGGTTGAACAATAATAATGTATTGGTTTTTAATGTTTCTAGTTAATAGTAATTAATAGAATAAGAGTTTGGAAATTCAAAATTTCAAAAATCCACTTTAGGCGGCAAAATGAGTTTTAGGTGTTTTAGAGGTAATTATGCATTGTAATCAATCCAAAATGCTTGGATCAGTTGGGGAATGGTTCTATAACCCCAAAATAATAATTTGTATGGATTTTTGATCAGTTGGTGAAGGTACTGTATGGACTGTTTTCTAGAAAAAGTTAAAAAACACAGTTTTATTGCATTTTCTTGAGTTCTCTTGATAAATCTTTGAATCCTATTGATGAAATGTTATATTAGATGATCTAGGGACTTTATTTTACATGTTTTTAACCTCTTGCACATCCTGATAAGCAGTAATAACAATTTATTTGCATAATATATTGATTGTCCTTAGGAAAACCCTATTTTTTCATTGATTTTGAGAGTCATCATGAAGTAATGATCCATTTCATGAAAGTTTGTGACTAAATTTTTTGAAATGGATCCTATTTAACATGTATCATACCAATCTAATAATCTAAAAGTGCAGGAAAGAAGAATCAAGCAGTGTACACCAAGATTTGATAGTGAAAGGTGCTTGAAGATGGAGGCAAGAGTATAGCAGTGGAAGATCTGCCTTAAGGAGGGGTATGTTTTTGAGTTGGGATAGTCTAAATATGTTGTCCTAATGGTGTAGGGTCAATAAAAAAGTTTTGGAAGTGTGTGCAAAGCCAAGATCCAAGAAGCCCTAGTTTTGAGACATTTTATGGAGGGTTTTGTGATCAGGGATCTTAGAGGTGTCATAGAAGGTTAAGACCTTGAAAATCCTTAATTTTGAGACAATTTGAGACACTTTTGAAAGTTTCTTAGTCAGGGGATAAAGTTAGAGAGGGGTTTCTTTGTAAAAGTGGGCTAATTGAGTAGCCTTGAGCAGGGTAGGTGTATTGAAAGTATATGTTGGTCCAAAAGAATCACTATTGGTTTTTGGATATGTTGTGGAGGCCCTAAAAGAGTATCTCAATCCATATTTTATTTTTTAAGTGTTTTAGAAAGCTTGAGTGTAAAGTGGCTTAAACCAAGTTGCCTATGCTACAAGGGAGGACAGGCTATATGGTGGAATTTTGATAAGTTCTTTGAAACCCATTTTGAAATTGATATGATGTTCATTTGTGAGTCATTTTGAGAAGGTCTCCACCTCCCTCTACATTAGAGTGGTATCAGAGCAGTGAGTAGGTCCTTTAGGGATTGGAGAATCAGTAATGGCACCAAAAAATCAACTAGCAAGAGAGTTGGAGGAGTTGAAGGAAATCTTGGAAAGGGAGAGAAGAGAAAGAAGGGAACAAGAAACAGCAAGAGAAAGAGAAGAAAGACAATGGAGAAGGGAGAGAGAGACCATGCAAGCAAGGATAAATAACCTTGAGAGGAGTAGGAGGAGAGAAGAACAAGAAGACCAAGAAAATAATGATGAAGAAGAAGAGCATGTGAGGGTAAATTAGGAATAGCAAGCAGATGAGACAGAGGACCATGAGGAAAGGAGGTTACTAAGATTGTTGAAGGTAGTACAAGGTCATGGAGGAAAGATTCATATAGACTTTCCTATCTATCAAGGGAAAATGGATAGTGAAGAGGTGTTGGGATGGCTTGATGCCTTAGAAAACTATTTTGAGTTTGAAGAGATGGGTGAAGAGAGGAAGGTTAATTTTGCCAAAACCAAGTTGAGAGGCACAACATTGACATGGTGGACTAGTTTTCAGAATGATAGGATGGCTAGAGGATTGGAAAAAGTCTCTACATGGGCTAGGATGAAGAGTTTGGTCAAAGAGCAGTTCCTACCATCTAATTATACCATTCATGTGAAAAGGATGAGGCAGAATTTAAAGCAAAAGGACATGGATGTGATGTCCTATACTAAGAAATTTCACAAGCTTAGTATCAGAGGGGGTTATGAGGAAGAAGATGATAAAGTAGCCAGGTATATCAATGGCTTGAGGTATAATCTACAAGATGAGATTGGTTTACAATTGCCAAGGAACTTAGGAGAATGTTTTCAATTGGCCATTAGAGCTAAGGAAAAGGTGAAGAGGAAGCAAGAAAGATCAAGCAATGGTGGAAGAGGAGGTAGTTCAAATAGGGGCAGAGGTAATAGAGAACAAAGGCAAGGCAACAATGATAAGAGCAGCAATCACAAAGGCAAAGAGATATTTTCTGATCAAAGAGGAGGATACACTCCTAGAGGAGGAGGTAGATTTGGACAAGGTAGAGGACCATTCATAGGTAGGTGCTTTAATTGTAATGAACCAGGGTATCCTTCCTTCAAGTGTCCTATTAGTGCCTATTTTGGTTGTCTCTCATTTTCCAATTGTTTGCCTTTGGTTTTCCTGACAAATATTTAGCTCAGGAATTTTCTATCATTTTGGCACGTGGGGTAAATGGGCTCCCACCAGGGTTGAGCTCAACATGCCAAGGGTTCATGTCTCGGATGGTCAGATCTTTCTTTTCTTCCTTACCTTGTGTTTTTCTTTGTCTGGCGAGGGTAGAACCGGAATGGAATCAGAATCAGGATATTGCCTTTGGTTTCTTTTTCGAGTTCCATTTCGGCCCTGACTTCACGTCTTCGGTTGTCTTTGTTTTTGGTTTCCTTTGACGGGTGCGGGATCGGAACGAGAATCTTTTTTGGAACCTTTTTCAAGTTTCATGTTTTGGGTTTTGTCCCGCTCCCAGCCCCGCAGCTTCTCTATCTCATGTCTGTTTCGGCTCCACCTCCACGGTCTTTTGCGGAGGCGGGAGTGGGATGGTTTTTGGTCCCAGTCTCTTTTGTTCCTTTTTGTTCCCTGCTTTGGCTCCGACTCCTTCTCTTTCTTGGTTCCGGCTCTACCTCATTCTGATTACCTTTCTGTCCATCTTTTTGTTCTTTGACCTGCCTAGCTAGTGCACTTGCCACTTGTGTCTTTTTGTGCCCCGTTCTCTGCTTTCTCCAACCTCGCCTTGCCTTCAGTGTGACCTTTGGTTCTCAGGGTGACATCTTGGCGACCTCTCCTTCATCTCCCCAAGACCCCTCTTCTCGGCCTGTGTTTGTTATGTCGGGGAGATGTCTCCTAGACCCCCACTAGTCTTGCCGACTTTGACAACCCCTTTGACTTCGGTATGACTCCCTTCAACCGCGGTGACTTTGCCTTGATGTTTAGCTGACTCGGCCATCTCTCCTCGACTCTATGGTGCACACGGTATGCTATGTGGACTTCGCTGGGATGTTTCGCAGTCTTGTTAGCCTCTTGCCGACTGTGATCAATGTTTGATATAAGATGTTCTCTCCAGCCAGATGTCTCCCCGATGGGATGGTGTATTGCCGATATGATTGGCTTTTTGGTGTATCTCTTCACCGACTATTTGTTGTCGCCCAGAGGTCTTCCCGACACCGATTTCTCTTGCCGATGGTGCTTCTTGTTGGGTTGTCATCCTGATCTCCTTCCAATTGTGCCTTCTCTCACCGATGTGGTATTGTTGTTGCTATGATGTTTGGCCGAATGTGCCCAGTCTTGCCGAATGGTATGTTTGCTTGATGAAACATTGGGTTCTCGACGTGTTGTCTTCCCGACTCTGCGGTGTCACACTGATTGGTTTGCTGGAAGCTATGGCCGACATGGGTTGAACCAGGGATGCATTTATTGTGGTTGGTCACTTGGCCCATGGCTCGAGAATGATAATGCAAATTTCACAGGATTGGCATGATGGCCCGGATTTGGTCTTGACCCTTGAATACTAGTGCGAGTTGGTGTAACAGGGGATGGAATTAATTGCAAAACTAGGGCAACGGACTTCTAAGATGGAGAGGTGGTTGAAACGGCTAGATTCATGATGATCGCACCCATGAATTTCCTAGACGGCATGGTCGATGTACTTTCTTGGTCTGACTATCATGGTTGGCCATCCCTGTACTTGCTTGATTTGACCTGATTGCGTGATTTTCTCCCTGAACCACCTGATAGAGCATTTAATGATATTCAGATATGTTGATGGATCAGATTACTTGGCCTGCGAACTATTTTAGGGTTTTCCCAGTCATCTGATGATATGTAATTTCCTTGGCTGGTTGCTTGTTGCTCTCCCTATTCCTATAAAGGGAGAATTCATGGCCAGGATGAAGGGTTCTAAACTTTGGCGTTCAGTTCCACTTTCTAAGTTTTGGGATTTGTCTGAGATAGGCTAGGGTTTAGTCTTGAGTCAATATTGAGTTTGTAAGCTGTAAAGTCTGAATTTCTCTGTAAATGCAATTAGTTTGTACAAGGAACACATGAAGACGCTTGTCTCTCATGCATATGCCATCAGATTGTCTCCATGCTTGTATGCTTTGATCATTTGAATGAATGCATAAGGTGCCTTTGTTCATCTTCTCATATTTCATGAGACTGTGTCATTTGTTGATAGGTCTGCTTCAAGGGAGAAGTTAAAACCCTTTGAGCAGGTGATAGTGATTGTTTGTATGTAAGCTGGATTTGGTAAGAAGAGTCTAACTGGTAACAAGAGCTGGATTATTAGTGTAAGGCACTGATAGTTGATGCAAGGCATCAACAAAACAAGATCCACTGGTTGAGGTCCATTTGCAGAAAGTCTTCCATTTGTTTGTGTGACTCCATGACCCCAGATTAGGCACTAGTTTGTCTTCCAGCCCTGTCCCTCTCAGAAAACAATTCATATAAATCATTGAATATCTTTTGCTTGATTTCTTGTCTTACCTCCTTGTTGCTTCAAGTGTTTTGTAATTGAGAATCTAGCCCTATTTGATGTTCTCAACACTTGGCATCAGGAGTCATCTGCTATAAAAAGCAATGTCTAGTCTTATTTGAAGCATTATGTGGGTATACCTGCCCTGGTTCTGCAGAGCCTAAAGTGCAGGAGATCTCAGTTTTTGACTGGATCTTGTCAATTGGTCTAGGTTCTCCGAGCTGCCCTTGATTGGAGATGGATATTCCATAAAGAAAAAACCACCAACATGTCCTAAATGGGAACAAGCTGATAAGGGCAGAGATAGAAGAGCTAACTTGGTACAAGAAGAAGAAGACAAGGAGGAACCAAAAACATTCATGGCAGACCCTATGACTGATGGTGAGTTTCTTATGGTCAAGCAAGGAGAAAGACTTCATCAAGAGCCAAAGGTAACTATTTTCAAGACAAATTGTTTGAGTCATGGTAAAACATGCAGATTACTCAGATTTAGGGTCACATAGAAATTTAGTTTCAGTTGATATGGTAACCAAGTTAGGGATTGAAACTTTTGATCACCCTACTCCCTACAAGGCCACTTGGGTAACTCAAGGAAAACATGTAGAGATTTATAAGAGGGATTATGTAGATTTCTCAATTGGATCATATCATGATAGGGTGCTTTGTGTGTCATTCCAATGACTTGTGGTCATATCATCTTGGGGAGACCATGGCAATATGCTAGGACATTGGATGATGGATTCCATAATACATATTTGGTGCATAAAGGAGATATTAGATACAAATTAGTGCCTTTGCCTTTGGATCAATAAAATGAAAGTTTTATGATTTGTTTTGAGAAATATTTGCAAGTAAGTAAGCAGGGTGAGACAGGGGAAGACATTGGTAGGTTGAGAAAAGACAAGTTGCAGCAGGGTTGTGAAGGATACAATCCTAAAAACCAGAATTTGTGGGACTTGGATAGTATTAAGGTGGGGAATATTGAATGCCCTATAGTTGAGGGTGATAGAGGTGGTGTCATTTCACAAGGGTGTCAATGGAAAGAAGGCAAAATCAGGGCTCAAATATAGACTAAGATCAGACAGCAAAGAGGACACACTAATCCATATTTTGATTCTATCAAGAGTGCAGATTGGCAAAAGAGGAAGATAGTGACTTTGGGAGACTACATGCCCTGTCATTTGAAGGTGCAAACATCCAGGAGCAAGGAGTCTTATGGTGGCAACTCGTGGGATACTTCTTGGGACAAGAAATTTTTCCTTCTTGGGGAGAATGGTGCAGGAGCACCCAAGCTCATTAGGAGTCAGTTCAAGGGTTAGGAGTTTGCAAGGGTCAGGAGGACCTATCCAGCATATCAAAACATCAACTATGACCTTTTGAAGCCTATAATGGCAATTAGAAAAGATAAATGTAATAAGAGAGTCAACTGTCCTAAGGGTCCTAATAAGGACCCTAGGACCAAAATGCAATATAAAGGGAACAATCATGTTCTAGGAGGTTAGATAGGTTTATAATGCTTTAATGGTTTAAAATAAGGTTGAACAATAATAATGTATTGGTTTTTAATGTTTCTAGTTAATAGGAATTAATAGAATAAGAGTTTGGAAATTCAAATTTTCAAAAATCCACTTTAGGCGACAAAATGAGTTTTAGGTGTTTTAGAGGTAATTATGCATTGTAATCAATCCAAAATGGTTGGATCATCTAGGGAATGGTTCTATAACCCCAAAATAATCATTTGTACAGAGTTTTGATCAGTTGGTGAAGGTGTTGTATGGACTATTTTCTGGAAAAAGTGAAAAAACACAGTTTTATTGCATTTTTTTGAGTTCTCTTGATGAATCTTTGAATCCTCTTGATGAAATGTTCTATTGGATGATCTAGGGACTTTATTTTACATTTTTTTAACCTCTTGCACATCCTGATAAGCAGTAATAAAAATTTCTTTGCATAATATATTGACTGTCCTCAGGAAAACCCTATTTTTTCATTGATTTTGAGAGTCATCATGAAGTAATGATCCATTTCATGAAATTTTGTGACTGAAACTTGTGAAATGGATCCTATTTAACATGTATCATACCAATCTAACAATCTAAAAGTGCAGGAAAGAATAATCAAATGGTGTACACCAAGATTTGATAGTGAAAGGTGCTTGAAGATGGAGGCTAGAGTATAGCAGTGGAAGATCTGCATTAAGGAGGGGTATTTTTTTGAGTTGGGATAGTCCAAATATGTTTTCCTAATGGTTTAGAGTCAATAAATAAGTTCTGGAAGTGTGTGCAAAGCCAAGATTCAAGAAACCCTAGTTTTGAGACATTTTATGGAGGGTTTTGTGATCAGGGATCTTAGAGGTGTCATAGAAGGTTAGACCTTGAAAATCCTTGGTTTTGAGACAATTTGAGACACTTTTGAAAGTTTCTTAGTTAGGGATAAAGTTAGAGAGGGGTTGCTTTGTAAAAGTGGGCTAATTGAGTAGCCTTGAGCAGGGTAGGTGTATTGAAAGTATATGTTGGTACAAAAGAATCACTATTGGTTTTTGGATATGTTGTGTAGGCCCTAAAAGGGTATCTCAATCCATATTTTATTTGTTAAGTTTTTTGGAAAGATTAAGTGTAAAGTGGCTTAAACCAAGTTGCCTATGCTATAAGGGAGGACAGGCTATATGGTGGAATTTTGATAAGTTCTTTGAAACCCATTTTGAAATTGATCTGATGTTCATTTGTGAGTCATTCTGAGAAGGTATCCACCTCCCTCTACATCAGACGTACACCGCATTCTCCAAGTTCCTATTCGGGGAGCACAAGTGTATTTTCGGGGGGATCAGTCATTTTGGGAGAAGAGAGATATGCAATATTGTTTGGATGGACCTATACATGATGAGAGGGTTAGAGCACAGATCAAGCTTCCCATGCAACTGTATTCATGAGATCCTATGGTCAGGGGGATTATGATGCACATAGTGGCACTAGTTGTCAATCCAAATGGATGAGTGACATACTTGGATGGGGGACTGGTATACTTGATACAAGGGATGCATGAGCAGAGGACAATTTATGCTTGGGGTCGTTGCATTCTAGCACACTTGTATTATGATCTTGGTCAGTTTGTATTTTGAGAGATCGACAGTATGGTCCATTGTACGCTTCTATAGGTGTGGTGCCTTGAGCATATCACATGTACTAAGCCTGTCAGATACCCTTATACTATAGCAATAGGATACCCACGAGTGTTCGACTATCCTTTGCAACAGTTATGGTAATATGGAGATTTACACTTTTGGAGGGTGAGATTCGACCAGTTCGAGGAGGACAATATCCTATGGAGGCCCTATCTACTCACTCAATAGTGGCTAGACCCCAACGGATAGTTATAGAGGATTCAGATGGATAGATATCTAGCAAGGAGGCATGACTACGTTGTATGACCATTCTATTATGGGCGCATCATGTGATAGTTTGGATAGGTGCAGACACCACTGAGGGTGTGCCCCTTCATTAGACGATCAGTGCAAAGTTCCTGGAGGCCAGGTGACACTATTTGGCTATTGATAGATCATGTACAAGAGAGTTATTTTGATGATTCAGATCATGACTAGCCACCAGTCTCCGATGCTGATGATGTCGATAGCACAGATGGGCATGAGGAGTGGTGGTTATATGCACGACTAGCTCATGTGTTCCCCATGTATTTTCCTCTAGGTGATGGAAAGCTAGCAACAAATGAGGGTGATGAGCCAAAGGAGAGAGCAGAGGAGGTACGGTACAGGCCAACAGATATTTTTATAGATATTATCATTGAGGAGTACTAGTCTAAGGCCGATCCTAATTATGAGGACCAAGATGGAAGAGAGGATGTTGAGGAGGTTGACATTCCTTATGCATCTAGAGACATAGGTAATGACATTTTATTTGATACATGTCCTTTAGTGATGTATGCTTTATTTGTGTATATATATATCATGATGATGTGTTACTAATTGTGTACATGATCTATCTTGCAGGAGTGATGAGAGACTAGCAAGAGTTCTATCATCAAGAAGCCACGAAAATATTGACAACATCCCTCAAGGAGGATGAGATAGATCCTGACTATGTGCCTGCACCGATCATGGAGGAGGAGCTAGAGTCACTCAGACCATTTGTGAGGTTTTAGGTAGTGTACGAGAGTGTGAGGAGGTGACTTCATCAGGCTAAGAGTGCACTACAATCAGCACAAACCTTAGCAGAGGTAGAGATACTATAGGAAGAGTTGGCACAAACATGATTGAAGAGGGACTAGATGGCAGATGAGCGGCTTATAGTTGTTGGGAAAGTACAGGGTCTAGAGTATGCACTGAGAATCAATAGTTCATGATCACAGTCACACAGGACCATATCACAATGTCCAGGGACTGGATCGTGAGCCCCAGATCCCAAGGGGTTTAGCTCTCATAGACCATTATGATATTGTATATGATTTTGAGATGTATATAAAAATTTGATATATATATAGACATGCACCTTTGATATTATGATGATATATCTCTTTGTATGTGAATGCTAAATTCTATGTGATTAATTAAATGACTTATGGTAAAAAGTATTTAATTAATGGCTTCATGATTTAACAGGAATGGTGTGATCTAACATAAAACATATTTCAGTTTTAGCATAGATACAACATGGATAAATGAAAAAGAATATGCTAAATTAAATAAACCAATAAGGATTTAATTTAACACAATAGGAGGTTGAAAAATATGAAGCCTAAAGAAATTATAAAATGAACTTAAATAATTACCTTAGTGTTCCAAACAAATAAGAAAAAATTAGTTGTCAAGAACAAAGAAATGTGAAAGTTATGACATCAAATAACTTTAAACAACACTATTATACCACTCATACTATTCAAAGGAGTTTAGAGATAATACCGATGCAGATGCGCAACATTAATAGGTTCTTTAAGGGGCGTTCCATCAAGTTGCATTAAGAGATAAGCACTAGACCCATAATTGGTATCAACTACATAAGGTCACAACCAATTAGGGCTGAACTTATCTTTGTCTTCGTTGTAAGCACTAACAATTCTTTGATTTTCAATAAGAACAGAATCACCATTAGAAAATGAACGAGGAATAACATAAATGTTATATTTGTATTGTAATTGTTTAATGTGACCTTAGAGATGTTCAAGAGCATTAATGTGGTGTTCATCAAGCATCTCAAGTTGATGTAATCATTGTTCTTTATAAGTGTCAGTGTTAAAAAAATCTCAGAGAGCAACTCGCAAAGTAGGAATTTCTAACTCCAAGGGCAGAATCGCATCAGTACCATAAACAAGGCTATAAGGGGTATTTCCTGTGGATGATCAAACATTAGTTCTATAAGCCCAAAGTGCATAAGATAGTTGTGTATGCCAATCTTTATGATTATTGCTAATAGTTTTCTTAAGGATTTGTTCAAGAAGTTTATTAGTATTTTCAGCTTGTCCATTGGATTGTGGATAACACAGTGTAGAGAAACAATGTTGAATATTAAATGTTTCAAGAAATTTTTGAACTTCGCTATTCTTAAATGGCATTCCATTGTCTGAAAAAATTGTGGAAGGAAGTCCAAAGTGAGCAATTATGTATTCCAATATGAAATGACAAATTACTTCAACAGTTGTTGAATGAAGGGGGATAGCTTCTACCCATTTTGTGAAATAATTGGTTGCGGTTATGATAAACATATGCCTAACAAAAGGAGGTGAAATATTTCCAATAAGATATAACCCCATACTAAAAATGTCCAAATGGGAACATTGGCACAGAGCTCAACAGCATCAGCATGAATCAAATTGCTATGTTCTTGGCATGTGTGACATCGTTTAACATAGGTTAAACAATCCTTTTCCATATGCCTCCAATAATAACCCATACGAATAATTTTTTTCACTAACGAACGACCTCCAAAATGACCTCCATAGGCACTAGCATGAGCCTGTTCGAGCGCTAAAGGGATTTCAGAATATTTAAGACAACATAATAGGAGACATTGAAAGATCTTCTATACAACACATCTGCAAGGATTACATATTTAGTTGTGAGTATACGTAAGTGCTTTCGAGTATTTTTTGTGGTAGGTTTAGGAATGGTACCATCTTTTAAGTAGTTGTATATTGTATCATACCATTCACACGAAGTTGCTTGAGTTATCACCAAAATGTCTTCTAAGGGAATATCGATTGAAGGTTTCATGATGGGGTGAATAACGAATGTGAAATCTATAGAAGGATCATGTGGGTAAATGAGAGAAGCTGCACTTGCCATTGCATCTGCATGTCAGTTGTCTTTGTGTGGGATGTTATCAATGGTGAACAAATCAAAATTTTCTAATAATTTTATTATAAGATCCTTGTATTTTAATAATTTTTCATGTTTAGTTTGATATGTACCATTAATTTTTTTGATGACTAATTGTGAATCTCCAAAGATATTAATATGTTTAGCATGAAGAGATAAAGAAGCTGGAAAACCTGCAATCAATGCCTCATACTTAGTTGTATTATTTTTGCATAGGAAATTTAAACGGTAGGATAAAGGAATAGGTTTTATGTTGGGTGGAATTAGTACCACTTCAGCATTGGAACCTATTCGACACTTAGATCCATTGAAAAATAATTCCCATGGTTTAATATCAGTGGTTAATACATGATCATCAAGAAAGGAATCATTAGTAGGTAAAGCAAAGGGAGAAGGAGCATTAGCTAAGTGATTGGTTAAGGCTTGACCTTTGATTGCTTTTTGTGAAACAAATTTAAGATCAAACTCAATTAACAACATCACCCACTTAGCTAAGCATCTTGAAAGATCAGTTTTGTTGAAAAGATATCTAAGAGGATCAAACTTTGTGACAACTTATACTTCAACATTTAGTAAATAATGTCACAACTTGGGTATGTGCAGGATCATCCTTGAAAAAAAAGGCCCTTAAGTGGCAAAAAATTAGAAAAATCAGAATTAGGAAACTTGATGTAAAAATTTGAATAAGTTATCTATATTATTTCAAAAATATGTAAGAATAGAATCTATAGAAAATTGAATGTAGTTTCCAAAATACTAGGTTTTTTAAAAAAAAAAATCTATTTGGTGAAAATTTGAAATTTCAATGCAGTAGTACTTAAATTTCAAGGAAAAATAAGAAGTAGGTGTCTCACCACCTAACCACAATAAAATGATAATATTTTTTATAATATTTTAGATATAAGTAGAGGACTCATGTCCCAATGTGATGCATATTTTTTTGTAATTTTTTTCCAAGTAAATAATTAATTATGAATTTTTTTCTTACAACTTTTAAAAAATATAAAAAACCTATATGTCTAACCACCTTAACTTGGTCAAAACTTCATGAAATTCAATTTTTATTTTTTTAATCCTATAGTATGCAAAACATAGAATGTGACACATGTTTTGGATTCAAAAAATGTGATACAGTTTGAAAGCTATAGATGTTTCTCAATCAGTCTATCAATCAGGACTTTAGTCATAATTTGAATAGAAAATGAATAATAATTACTTATTAAATTCAAAGTAACGCATAATTTATACTGGTGGAAATATGAGAATCTCCTTAAAAAACCCTTTTCGTTTCATCAATCTTGGGTTAAAAAAAGGTCATCAACCACATACCCATCATATTGCCACTTTTTGGCCCATCATGATCTTGCACATACCCACTTACTAGTAGTGAATTCAAGAGCCAAACATTGTTTTTCAATTGGTGAATATCATGTTTCATAATCAATTAAGGTGTGGCTAATGTAATAAATAGGGTGTTCTTTACCATGATCCTTATGTTCAACCAACAATGCTACAAGAGCATGGGTAGATGTGGTGATGTACAAGATAAATAGTCGATGTGGCACGACAGGTTGTAAAATAGGTGGAGTGGCTAAATATTCCTTTAGACTCTCAAAAGCATGTTTACAATCCTCATCCCAATCAAAAGGGACACCCTTTTTAAGGATACGTGTGAAGGGTAATGTGCGATCGGCTAAACATGCAACAAAATGATGAATAGCTTGAATTCGACCTTGTAACGTACACAACTGAGAAATATTCCAAGGAGTTGGCATGTTAATGATTGCATCAATTTTATTTGTGTCCACCTCAATGCCTCTATGAGATATGACAAACCCCAGAAGTTTACCACTATCTATGCCAAAGACACATTTTTTTGGATTTAATCGCATGTTGTATCATTTGATGCGTTCAAATAGTTTATGGAGGACATTCATATTGTCTTTTCATGTTAACGATTTAGCAAGAATATCATCGACATAGTCTTCTAAAATTTAGTGAATATAATCATGAAATATTAATGCCATTGCATGCTAATAAGTTGCGCCAACATTCTTTAAACCAAAGGGCATCGCAACCAAACAAAATGTTCCCCAAATAGTTGTAAAGGTGGTTTTGTATTGATCTTGAGGATTAATAAGGATTTGATTATAACTATAAAATCCATCCATGAATGACAAAAAAGCATGTCTAGCAGTTGAATCCATGATCATGTCTATATTAGGAAACAAAAAATCATCTTTTAAAGAGGCTTTATTCAAGTCTTGAAAATATGTGCATATCCTAATATGATTATCATGTTTTGCAACTGTGACAATGTTTGAGATCCAAGGGGATAGGTTTAATAAAGTCTACATCAAGAAGTTTCTCTAGTTCCTCTTTAACACGCAAGGCTACATTAGGGTGCATTTTACAGATCTTTTGACAAATGGGTTTAGCATTTGCAGTAAGGACAATTTTATGCATCACAATTTTTGGGTCAATTCGTGGCATATCAGAATATTTCCAAGTAAAAATTTCAAGAAAATCATGAATTAAAGTGGTCATATCTTTGTGTTCTTCATCATCAAGGAACTTCCCAATTTTAATAACTTTATATTTATTATGAATTTCCATAATTTCACATCAATTGTATCTCCTAAAGGGAGTGCATTGTCTAGATTTAGGACTTTTAGATTTAGAGAAGTCTTCAGTGAGATCACTTGCTTCTTTCTCGGTAACGTTCAAAACACGGGAAATGTGTTTCATGTAAGTAAGCAAGGATGGGCTATCATAAATGCAAAACATTTGTTTCAAAGCCTCATCACTATCAACATACGTCCATGAAGGTGGTAAGGTTATATCAAGAAAATAGGGATGCTTGATTGTGAGTTTGTGTTGCAAGTGACATGTTATAATGTTAATGTTTAAAGATGGTCGTTGAGTAGCATTGGCCATTTTAGAAAAATAATATCCCAATCCAGTTTTTGTTTCTTGTGTTAGGTTCAATAGGGACACGAATACCTTATTCATGTTTTCCACACCCTTTTCTAGTATAGCCTAATTGTTTTAAAAATTTATAACCTTTCCCATAAATTCTTTCCATTTCACATGGGGTAGGTAGGGATTGATAATCCATCTCATCAAAATTTGTTGTGTATGTTGCATTTTCATCCATATTGTAAGAGACAAATGTTTGAGACGATTGTTTAGAATTTTGAGTGGACATAATTTTTGGATGTTCATGTTTCTCATCTTTCTTTTGCATAAGTATGTATTCGCCCATAAACAAGGGTGTGAATTCTAAGGATCCCCAATCATCACCAAATAATTTAGAGACTGATTCCATATCATTGTGTTCAATTTCAAGAGGGTCAATGTTAGAAGTTGGAATCAATGTTTTCAAAGGACTTGTAACCCCTTTTTCAAGGTGCAAGCAACTTTAAAGCTTAGGGTCTATTTCAATTTGATATATATGATTGTTATAAACATACTTCATGATGCAATGAAGAGTGGAAGACACTGCATTCATCTCATGAATCCATGGTCAGCCTAAAAGGAGATTATATGAAAGATCATAAGGCATGACATGGATAGGAGTCTGCAAAGTAACCACCCCAACCGTAATAGGTAAAGTAATTATCCCAAGCGGTTGCTTTTTTTTATTATCAAATCCTTGAATAGAAACATAATCAGGTATTATTTGTGATCTATCAACTTTTAATTGATCAAGGAGACTCACACTACACACATTAAGGGTAGAACCATTATCTATGAGAGTGTGTTTGATGCCTGTGTGATGAAATTGAGCAATGATCATAAAGGCATCATGTTGTTTTCGTAACTCCAAATGAGGGAGCTCATGTTGATGAAAAGTAATATCGAGACTATGTTTTTGGACAAGAGCTACCACATCATTTAGAGTGGTTCTAGGAGGAATTGTGAGTTGTTTTAAAGCAGTTTGAAGAATGGTGTTGTAAGTTGGTGAAGTTTGAAGTAAATCCCAAAGAGAAATTTTGGTAGGAGTATTCTTTAATTATTCAAAACAAGATCATACTCCTTTGTAGGTGGGTTATAATGAGGAGCACTAGGTAGATTAGGAAAAGGTAATGATGGTGGAGTTGGTTGTGGTGGTTGTGAGTTATTTCGTGTGTTATATGTATGAGCAATAGTATCATCACTAGATTGTTGTGATACATTAGTGTTAGGTGGGTATAAAGTGTAGCATGGTTGATTAGAGGGATGAAGTGGATGTGAGGGTGGGTAAAGGATAAGTTTAGGTTGAATTACATTAATTTCCTTGATTTTAGAGGTGTCACAACAAACCATAGTGGATGAGTTGGATGAGATGAAGTCTTGAAGAGACTCATCTAGCAAATGAAAATCATCACTACTAAAAGGTGTGAAGGGTAAACGGTCGTCAATTGATTTAGGATGTTCAAGAAAAGCATTATAGGTATGAATGCTTGTTATATCAAGTTGGTTACCACAAACCTTAGTGGATGACTTATGTGAGATGAAGTCTTGGAGGGCTTCATCTAACAAATCAAAGTCATCACAATCAAAAGGTTTGAGGGGGGATTTATCATTAAGGGTATTAGGTTTCACATTACAAGCATTAGAGGATGCCCTTAAGGGCTTCATCTAACTTATTGACATCATCACTATTAAGTGGCTTGGATGAGATGTTGTTTTGAATTTGAATCATGTGTTTAATTGGATCATTTGATTTGTTGGGTGATTGGATTTGGATATTTGCTAGAGTTTCCTCAATGCAAGTTGATCTGAAAGGACTAAGAAATATGATTGAAAATGGAACTTGTAAAAGTATAAGACTATCCATAAATGCCATGAAAAGAAATGAAATTTATGCTAAGAAAACATAAAGAATTGAACTAAAACAAAAATGTAATGACAAAAAATAGAAAGATGCAATGTAGGAAATTAAAATCTGGAAATGCTAATGAAAAAGTGTAAAGGGACTAATTCACCCTAGGTGGAGAATGAGTCCCAGGAGATGACTTTTTTAATGTTTTTCTAATTTTTTTGTATTTTCTATAAAATTTCAACTTTGTACAATGCAAATGTAGAGATGTGGAATAATGCAATGATGTAAAGTAAATAATGCTTTCACTAATGCAATGTTTTTAAGAATCCTAAAACAATGCAAGAGCATGAAATAATGAAGACATAAAATACAATTATAAATGTAAATCAGAATGATATGATGCTCAAAAGTTAGGTTCACCAAAATGAAACATAGATTTTTGGGACCCTATGGACTACTCTTGCACTTCTAGGGTTTTTCACCTGAAAGGATAGAGATAGGGCCAAAAATGCTTATGTACCACTCAAATCAATATGTAAGCAATGTTACCTAGGCTAGATGAAGTAAACTAAATATAATTGACTAATCTAAATGATTGAAAATGAATGCAAAACTGAGATTTATGCCTTGTTTGAAAACATAGTGTTGTTTGCAAAAAGGTTAAAATAATGAACAAAAATGTAATTTTTAACCAAACAGAAAGTTGTTTCTAAAAATATGTGCACCTATAAGGCTATAGATGATTGAAGAACAATCTGGAAAGCTGATGAAATCTGATCTTGGGCTGACTAGGACTCATTCGCCACCTTGGGTGAATCAGTCCTAGATCAAGATTTTTCTACACAGAACCTATTTTTTGATAGTTGGGGATTTGAAACTGCATCTGACTCAAATCTACACCTTAGGATGGACTCATTCACCATGCATGGAAAATCGGTCCTCTTTCTAATTTCTGCAATCTCAAAACTCAGATCTGTACCTTGACACCTACACAACAAATTCTGACAGAAACTCAATTCTGAATATCAAAAAATTCTTGCAAAATAGCTTAAAAGAGATGATCTAATGGGGGGTTTTCCTTATTCAAACCCCTAGATAGGTAATTAAACCTTGGATAGAGAAACATATGAATAAACCCTAGCCTTAGATGTGTTAAAGACTGGGAAAAGATGAAATTTAAGAAGGGCCCTATTCTATTGCTCTAAAACAAGATATGCAAGAGTGATTGAAATGATGCAAGATCTCAACCCTAGAAACTATACAACACATGAAACATAGGAATAAAATAACATGCAAATGCTAAAAAAACACAATGCAAACCTTAATCTGAAGATAGAGTGAAAATGGAAGATGGAATCAATAGGAAACCAAGTTCTTAGGCATGATTTGGTAGCTAGTTGCACCTCTTCACCTTAGATTTCTTCATGATTCTCCATAGGTGTCCATCATTAACCCTTTGAAATGTTGGATCTTTCCAAGAAAAGTGAGCTTCAAGACCTACAAAAACCCTAGTTTGCTACCCTAAAACTTCAAATTTTGCTAATGAAACTTGTTGTGGAAGACTTTACCCTAAAAATTGCTCTTGAGAGATGATAAAAAGATGACAAAAAGATAATCAAATATTTTGTAAAATGACTTGAAATGTGTATTTATAAGCAACAACGCCTTATTTTCCCATTAATTAGGCCTAAGAGGTCAACATTCACCGGAAATAAAAGTTAAATTGATTAAATTCCCACTTAATTTTGAATTTTCCCTCAAAGGGGACTCATTCGCCACCCTTGGCAAATGGGTCCCACCAGAGGGTCCTCATTCACCCAAGGTGGCGAATGGGTCCCACTACTATTGTTTGAAGGTAGTTTTTCAGGGTATGATGTTATTAAATGTTGTTTGTCAGGTTTTATGTGATTTCTCATGTGAAACAGGCCTCTAGATCAAAATTAATAGGTCTAAGGGGCCTATAAATGTTGTTTTGAAGGAGAAATGATGTGAAGGGACTCAAAAGTTGGTTCAATTATGCATGAAATTGTCTCTTTTCTCAAGAGAGTCCAATTTTCTATGGCACACCACCAGAAGGTCAACATCAAGAAATTTAATGTTTATTTGTTAGTAAAGTGTAGACACTTAAAAATGACCTAGGCTTGCAAGCTCTATTTTTACCACTTTCATCCTAGCATAATTATGACATTTAATTATGTCCTTGGTCCACATTCGACTATTAATTAAATAATTTATAATTGTTTAATTAATTCATGTCCTTTTATTCTTCATGATTATTAAATAAATAAATGTTATTTATTTATTCAATACATCTTTAATTGTCTAAAGTCTTCCTTTAATTAAATAAATTTGTTAATTTGTTTAATTACCCTTATCCATTTATTCTTCCTGATTATTAAATAAATAAATTTTATTTATTTATTCAATATGTCACTAATTTCCATAATTAAATGAATTTATGAATTTATTTAATTATCAGTCATAATCCTCTAAAATTAAATAATTATCTTTAATTATTTAATTGCTCAATTTAACATTTCCATCATTTTCAAATCAATTTATTATTTAAAATGATTTTGTTTTATTGACTGTCACTTCATTTTAGTAAATAATCTGAAAAAGATTATTTATTATCTCACAAAATCCATATTTTGAGTTGATTTAATTCAAATTGGTAGCTTTCTTCCAAAAATCAAATAAAGCAAGCGGATTCTTGATTTTTCAAATTTTCGTTTTAGTCCACCTCTTATCTTTCTAATTTTTCAAATCTCATAAATCAGGCAGTCTCTTATCTTCTTGATTTTTGAAAATCTTTATTTCTCTAATTAATTATCTCATCTTTTCTCCACTACCAATTTGATTTTCTCAGATGACATCTCAACCACTCGTCTAAGGATTTTTCCCTAACCCTGATTAGGGATTATCAAATTAAATCTAATCCTCTAATTTTAGGTTTCTGTCAAGAGTCAATCTCGTCCGTCCATTCAAAATTATGTTTTCTATAAAATGTCAATTTTGCTCATAATTTAGGGACCACTTCATGATTATAGGCATTATAGTCATTTATCAATTTTTATAGTCATTTATCATTGGCATAGGCATAATTTTACTTAAATCCTTCAAAACTTGCATAGGACATTGTCATAGTCAAATTGCTCACACACTCGATCCGAGGGCATCAATCATACGCTGCAAGCTAGGAGGTGCTATGAAGGTGAATCATGGAAGCTTCAACGAATATCTGGTATAATTGTTCTTGTTATTTTTTTACTTTGTGCTTCATAACTTCTTTAGGTTTTATTATTGATCTAATCATTGCTAACCTCAAACCTTAAAAATTTACCCATAGTTACATTGGTGAACCCGACTTTGTGTCTTTTTATTTTTTCCGTATGGTTTTGGGTGTTTTCTATCATTTTTACAGGAACAGGTACAGAGTGATGCAATAGTTTTTTTAAATTGTGATGCATTTGATGCATCGCGAAGCATTTGAAGACCCAAACACCGCAATCACCCTATCATGCCGCAATCGTAGTCTAGAAAGCCGTAGTTGAATTCCCAAGCCGCATTCAACATACAGAGTGACACACTCGCTCTGTCGTGACGCATTTGACTGGTAACGTTTTCTTTTGATTTGCATTTGGGTTTTTGTTGTTTTCTTTGTTCTTTTTATTTTGGTTTTTCTGCATTTTTCCTAGTTAGGTTTTTATGGTGCTAATTTTTATTTGCAACATTTGGCGGTTACTTTTTGTGGGTCAAAGGAAAAAATTCAAACTTCTAACTCATGGTCTTAGAGGTTTGAATGTTGAAGAATAAACACTAAAACATTGTGTCTGTATTTTTCTTAGATTAGTACACACTTACGTTTAGTGCAATTAAAAAGAACAATGTCTTCTAATTTGCATGACTGTGTTTGCAAAATGGTAGGTGAGTATGCTCTCACCTTGTGAAAACTTGGTAATCAGAAAACCAAACCTGTTTTTATATGTTATTACCCTCACAATTTAGTAATCGAAGTATCCTCTCCCCTTGCGCTTTCGAGTGACCTTGGGTGTAAGAGAAACAGTTACTAACTCTAGAATTTGGGCCTGTTCTGGTGGGAAAACGTACTCACCCCAGGACGACTCAGACCGGTAGCACCCTGACACCGAGGGACTTCCAGCTGGTATATAAAAGTGGATTCTTGGGGAAATCTCAAGAATCACGCGTGTGGTTCTGACGAGATGGATCTGAAAGGGGACTCTCACTGCATGGATCATGCCCTATGAACGAAATGCCCGTATTAAAAACCTTTTGTGTTAGTGGCCAACCGTTCTTTGGCCGTTGCTTGATATAGTGTAGGGTATAGTATCATGCCTAAAGACACTCACTAATGATCCCCTTGAGTAGAGATAGAAATTCTTGGGAAGCCATTACTTAAAGAATCTAAATTTGGTGTGCTTGAATGACATTAATGAGTCATGGAGGGGAGCCAATGCCACCAAAATTCTAAGCTATCCGCTCTCCAGAAGGAAAGGTGTTTATCACCAATTCGGGGTATAAAGGTGAGTTGTATCAAGTATACAAACCCTTGGCCTATTGGCCTTTTAGGATTGTACTTGTCTTATGTGCACTTGCTTACATTCAAAACACTGTGTTTGTTAAGTGCTATCTGGATTCACCACATTTACAATTCAGAACAAAACATTCACCATTAGACAGATCAAATTTTCCATTAAAACAACAAGAAACTCAATTTTCACAAACTATGTCACATCTGTTGAGCCACATTCAAGTTTCTGAGACACAAATGCTCTATTAAACCACATTCAACATTTCAAACACCGTATCTATCTGCGTCGTGACACATATGAAACTTACAGAACCACATCTGCTAAACTAAGTCACATTTGTCAATCCCCGAGCCGCATTTACTTAAACTAAACGCCATTCACAAAAACATGACGCATTCATGGCCTCAAATGATGCATTCACCTATCACAAGTAAAACTTCATACAAAGTCAAATCTGAAGTCTACACCTTGTCAATCATTTGTCAAACACTGTTCCCAAAAGGATTCTGTCAGAAACCAATTTTGAAATTGCTCAAACTCTCGACCATTAGTTTACATTCTGGACTATAGGTTTCATCCTTCATTTTTTTTAGTTGTATGCATTAGGCATTAGTTTGTCCCTAGGTTTTAATGCTTGCATACTTTGGATTAGGAAAATCTCAGCACAATTTGCAATGTCATTTCTTTCTAAACTAAAATGAAACATCTTTAGGTGAAAACCGAAAGGCACCTTCTAACGACAAAATAGTAAAAACAAAGGACATTTCTGTCGGTGAAAACCTCTCTGAGGCACCCAAAGATGGAGGACTGGACTTTCTCCCTATACAACAAGAGAAGTCAACTATGCTTATAGAAGACACCATAGAGGATAACATATCAACTACCAAAGATCCCAAAATGGTTCTCTTTGTTGCATCCCTGACTGAAGAAGAGAGGCCAAAATTTCATAAATTCTTTGCAAAACGTAAAATCAACTTCGCATGGTCCTATGCTGACATGCTAGGATTAGACCCAGAATTGGTTCTAGACCATCTGCCACTATTGCCTAATGCAAAACCAATCAAGTAGAAGTTATGCAAAATGCACCCTCAAGTTGCTCTATTGGTCAAGGCTGAGTTGAAGAAACTTTTGGACACTAGATTCATATGGTCTATTGACTATACTGAATGGATATCTAACCTAGTGCCAATAACAAAGCCAAATAGGCTTATCTACGTCTGTACATATTTTAGAGACCTCAATAAGGTGTGCCCAAAGGATGACTTTCCTTTACCGAATATTGATATCATAGTTGACCTCACAACAGGATATGAGATGCTATCCTTCATGGATGGTTTCTCTAACTATAATCAGATTCGCATTACCCCCAAAGACCAACACAAAACGACATTTACGTGCCCATGGGGTACATACTGTTGGAATGTCATGCCATTCGGTCTCAAAAATGCAAGTGTCACATATCAAAGGGATATGACCATAATCTTCCATGACATGATGCATAAAATAATGGAAGATTATGTAGATGACCTATTGGCCAAATCAATAACCAAGAAAGATCATCTGAAGGTGTTGGACACAATTTTCAAGAGACTGGAAGAATACAAAGTCTGGCTAAATCCTAAGAAATGTGTCTTCGAGGTCACATCGGGTAAACTCTTGGGATACATAGTTTCTTGAAGAGGCATTGAGGTCGATCCAGCAAATGTCAAAGCCATCGTAGACATACCTCCACCCAGAGGAATTAGTGAACTCAAGGTAGGGTATAATCTATTCAGTGTTTCATAGCCCAATTAGCAGACAAGTGTCACCCATTCCAATATTTGTTGCGCAAGGGTATCCCCTTTGTGTGGATAGATAAATGTCAAGAATACTTTCACCAAATCAAAGATTACCTACTGTCAATGCTAGTCCTCATGCCTCCCATTCAAGAAAATCCATTGATCTTATACATCTCGACAACTAGTTCAGCACTAGGGGCATTACTAGCATAGAATGACCAAGAAGAAAAAGAAAGAGCTATATATTACATCAGTCGGACATTGGTCGGGTATGACCTGAACTACACACCAATTGAATGAGCTTGTCTAGTCGTGGTCTTTGCAGCATATAAGTTAAGACATTATATGTTAAGCCATCAGACACAACTAGTAGCAAAGATCAACCCCCTCAAATATTTGTTAAGTCGGGCAACATTAATAGGACGTCTAGAAAAATGGGTCATGATTCTGAGTGAATATGACATTCAATATGTAGAAAGAAAGGAAATAAAGGCCAATTCATTGAAGACCAGCTGGCAGACTCACCTTTACAAAGTGATCACCTGTTAGTGGCAGATTTTCCAGATGAGTCGATATTCCATACGAAACCTAAGGCACCTTGGTGACTCTACTTTGATGGATCACACATAAATCATGGCTCAGGGGAAGGAATCCTGTTCATCACCCCTCAAGGAGACTCCATTCCTAAGTCTTTTCACATTTCCTTCCCATGCATAAACAATGTGGTAGAATATGAGGCATTAGTTACAGGACTTAGAATGGAAATAAAATGGAAAATCAGAGCTCTACATGTCTATGGGGATTCTCAACTCATCATCAACCAGATTAATGATGACTATGACACAAAAGATGAGAAGTTTATGCCCTACAAATGGATGGTTGACAGTTTCCAAATGTACTTTCATATGGTAGCTTTTGAACAAGTTCTGAGAGCACAAAACAAAGTGGTGGATGCCATGGCTACAATAGGCTCTCTCCTTGACATTGCAAGCAATTTGCCTCAATTGGAATTCCTAATAGAGCAATTGTTGGTCCCTGCCTATGATATTCTGGAGTCAAAGATGGTTTGTGAACTTGTTGGTCCTGACTCTCCTTGGTACCAGGATATTTATGACTACCTCAAGTCTCAAACCCTTCCACCTAACCTATCCAATAACCAGAGGAAGTCCTTTATCCAAAAATCCACAAGGTATGCCATTGTCAGTGACACCTTTTACTGCCGTAGCTTTGATGACACCCTCCTTAGATGTCTCGACACCAATAAAGCACGCACAACCTTACACAAAGTACATGACGGTATATGTGGATCTCATTTGAGTGGTCCTACTCTAGCCAAGAAAGTAATGAGACTTGGGTACTATTGGCCGACCATTGAAAAGGATATAATAGAATATGTCAGGACTTGTCACAAATGCCAGATTCATAGTGATTTGATCCATTCTCAAGCACAGGAACTTCGGCTGATCACCTCTCCTTGGCCCTTCTCTCAATGGGGACTCGACCTCTTGGGTAAGATCCATCTGAACTCGTCTAATGGCCACAAATTCATCATCACCGTCACTAATTATTTTATGAAGTGGATCGAAGCCATCCCTCTGACATACATAACTAGAAAGAAAATATCCAAGTTTATTCTTAACTACATCATTTGCAAGTATGGCCTTCCACAATCCATCATCACTGACAATGGACGTTCGTTTAAAAACCAAGACGTTCATGAGTTATGTGAGTGATTTCACATCCAACACCATTTTTCATCTCTAAATTACCCACAAGGAAATGGTCAAGCTAAGGTGTGAAATAAAACCATTGTTAAAATCCTCAAAAAGAATGTCAATGGTGCAGGCCAAGACTGGCATATACAACTCAATCCAACTCTATGGGCTTACCGCACTAGCATTTGTATGCCTACAAGAGCCACTCCATTTACACTGGTCTTTGGAGGTGAGGCCATCTTGCCTATTGAGGTTGAAATTCCTTCATTACGAGTCTCCCTGAAAGGTTTAACTAGTGATGAGGAGTATAGACAATCGCGCCTGCATGAGCTAGAGATGCTGGAGGAAAGAAGGCAAAATTCCCTAAACCATCTACAAGCATATCAGAACTGTCTCTATCGCAGTTACAACAAGAAGGTTATGGTTACGAAATTTGACATTGGCAACCTAGAACTCTCATGCAGAACCCTAGGAACTAGGCTGACAGAGAAAAGCCAAGAAAGTTTGAACCAAACTGGTTGGGTCCCTACATCATCGTATCTTCTTTTGGTTATGGAGCCTATTAGCCGGTAACTCTAGATGTAGAACAATTGATAGAGCCTATCAATAGTCTACATCTCCAAAGGTTCTACGCATAGCATCAGGAGATCGAGCTAAAAACCGTAAAATACAGAAAATTTGAAAAATGAAAAAAATTGTTGCCTTGATGAAAACCTGGCAAACAGGCGTCTTTGCAACACCACAAAAATAAGAAAAATGACAAAAATAGTAAAGAAAAATGTTCCGTCCAACAGTGAAATCCTGGCAAACAGGTGCTTTGGAAATGTACCATGGTGAAAACCTGGCAAATAGGTGCCATGCGTAATCAATCATTGCTCTGCCATCTACTGTCACTTTGTCTGCCTTGGCCTAGGATGAAAGGAATCTCCCACCATTATCACACCAATCGCCACAACATTATACCCTTCCTTTCATGGTTGATAAACGATTGACATCAAGTCCTGACGACTGTCCATCTGGTACACCAGCAGCATCCCTTTTGCGTCCCTTAAAATTGGCTAAGTCTTGGACCTAACTGGGGGAAATTTTTTTATCATATAACTACAGTGGATGTCACACATGGTTTCGACAATTGGAAAAAAGTCATGAAAAAAGACAAAAACATGGCAAAAAGTCCTAAAACAAGACAAAAACATGGCAAAAAGTCCTAAAAAAGACAAAAACATGGCAAAAAGTCCTGAAAAATGATAAAAACATAGCAAAAAGTCCTAAAAAAAGACCAAAAACATCACAAAAAAGTCCTGAAGAAAGACCTAAAAAACCAAAAAAAATGTCCTGAAGAAAACCACAACAAAACACCAGACTGCTTGAAGAGCACAAACACAGAGTCATCTCTTATCAAAGTCTGTCATGTCAATCAGTCAAGTCTTTGTCATTTGTCTGAACTACGTTGTCTCTGCACACTTGCTATGTAGGCAAGACTCATTTTTGAGTCCTAGAGACATTAGGTTAGTCCTTTCAGGTTTGTCAAAATAGAATCATGATACAATCTTTGGTCATCAAGACAAATTCATTGGTCGTGTTGAACTACGAGGTCTCTGAGTGCATGATGTAGGCAAGGCCATCTGTCGATGAGCCCCCGAGGCCGCACTAGGTCAGTCCATTAGGGTTCATGGCACTACACTAGCACACATGTCAAAATGTCTTCAAGACAAAGTGAATCATTCCCAAATGCATAAACTCATAAAGCAAATTATGGAAATCATTTATTCAACATGACAATCTAATTGGCACATATCGTCATGACAATATCGACATATGGTCAACACAAGTCAAACTCAGTCAAAGCAAGTCAAATCATCATAACCTGTCAAACTATCAACTCTTGGTTAACCTTCAGATGTGTCCTTCTAAAAGATAACCTCTGTCATTCATGCCTTAGGATGTGTCCTTCCTAGGCATCATCACTGTCATTCGACATTTTGAGGGATCCTCTTGACATCTAAGGATCACTCCTCTTGACATCAGTATTCTTCAGATGTGTCCTTCTAAAGAACCAACTCTGTCATTTATGCCTTAGGATGTGTCCTTCCTAGGCATCGTCATCATCACTGTCACATGGAATTTTGAGGGATCCCTTTTGGCATTAAGGGATCAATCCTCTTGACATCAACTTTATTTAGGGTGCCTCCTTCCTGAATTCGACACTTTTTGACATTTGTCATCTGAGCATCATCAAAGCTTTGACACTCTGGCATATCATCATTATCAAACCTGACATCTTGACATCAGAACAATGGATATCCAGACACACTTGGCAAACATTTGGCACTTGTCTTGTGGCTTTTTATCATGTTATTAGTTTTTTAGCAAGATCCCAATAACATGATTTAGAGAAGCAGTGATGTATCATGATGATTGACACACATGACTACTACTTTCTTAGTGAGGTCCTGATTCGAGGATTTAGAAAAATAGCGACGTATCATGATAAGGGCTTTATTTTTATATTATGATAATCAAGCTACTAGTTTCTCAAGGATGTCCTGGGAACAGGATTTAGAGAAGCAACAACGTTTCATGAGTTGTCTTTGTCTTTTTCTGCTTGTGGTTGATTATGACAAAAAGACTGGGGCAATCACGCTCTTAGTTTGAGTCATGATCATCCTTGTCTATGATTTCTTGTCTTACGTGATGGTACAACCTTGCACACCTAGATCTATGTCATATCATGGTGTTTGTTGGCCATTATAACAGTTTGCCCAATGATGATTAAGAGCAATAAATATTACTAAAGTTTTGAAGGATTTGGTCTAGGAACTAACATGCATCTCCTTCTGTTGATGGTGTTTTCTGCACAACAACAACTCAGACATAATATAATATTCTATCTCTCTTGAAAGGTTATCTTCAATAATAAATCACTGAAAATCACCCCAAGGTCTCTCGGGTGTTAGGTCATAACAATGCATAAAACAACTCAGATAAAATGTGAAATGCTGGTAATCACAATCGGACCTTACTACAAGCAAACTGTATCCTTTCAATTTATCAGATCTGACAATATGGTGATCTTGAATCCTAAATCTAACTGAATAATAAAAGAAACAGCAAAAGATAGGGATGCAAGGAAGTAATAAAATTTAAACTACTGCAAGGACAAGCAATGTAAATGACATATATGTGGAATGGACCTATCTCAAATAACCAATTCTTATTTGACCCACAAAGCAATCTTACAAGAACGGTGCAATCTTCTGAGGAATACAGATTTTCAAATCATAGACTTGCATCTACAATCGAACTTAAGCACACTGAATATACGGTCCAGGTTGACTTTACCAGCCTACTACAATCAGATAGTTACTGGGAGTATAGACCAGAGATAGCTACAAACATTCCAAATATGAAATCACAAACATCATTTATCCAACCAAAACTAATTTACTTCTGAATACTAAACCCTAAATCTTCAAGCAATTTAAAAGATAGAACAAAGGAACCATGCAAGATGAAATAACACAAAGGATTTCACCAGGAAAACCACAATGTCTTCAATTGTATTAATCACCAAATGCTGCAACAATTCAACCGTTCTGATATAATGTTTGCTTCAAGGAACTTCAAATACTCTAACTATAGCTCTTGCTAATCTCTATTACTATCTTGCTATGTCTATAACCAATGTCTAACCCCTACAATGAGGCAAGAATGCCTATTTATATCAAATTCCCCTCAAAACATGTCGGCCCAGCCAAACATTTTACAAAATTAAAAAAAACCCGCCAAAATAGGTCGGCCCAGGAAAACAAACTAAGGCACACATTTAATGCCATCATCCAAGTCGGCCAAGGCACAGTCCCCAAGGAAGTCTGGTCCAATGCATGCCCTATGATAATAGGGCAGCACAAATCTCGAACTTGAGCATTAACTACCACTCCCTTTGCCCTTCTCCTGCACTGACGTCTCTTGGACACCGAGAATATTCTATCCAACTCAGCAATAGGTGGCGATGGTAAGTAATCCTGGCTGCCATTAATGTGTACCCATCCCCTTCTTTGGCCTGCTCAACAATTTTATTCCAGTCCTCTCTGTTGGCCATGTACCTATCTATCACCGCCAAGTATGTAGCTGCATCATCAAGTAAATGGCTAGTGATGGCTCCATCAGAATCTGGGGCATAAATTTCATGCCACCACTCCTTTAGTTGATCTAAGCTCAAATATTTGGGAGCTATCTTCTTCCTCCCTGTCATCACCTCAAAGAAGGCAATGCATCCGTCATAAACTGCTGTAAGGTCGCCATCAATGGACTTCCTTCATTTTTGTATCTTCTTCAGACCCCCTTGTCTGACCAGCAATGCCTCAAACCACTCCCACGGTTCATCCAGCTTGGAGGAAGGAAGGATTCCATCCTTAGCCAATTGATCCTTGCCATGTCCCAGGATAGTCCTTGATTTCTGCAACAGGAGATCTATGTCACCCTTATCCTGAGACAAGATGTGCTCCAACAGTTCTTTTTCCCGGACTGCATCCTTGCCCACAGACAAGATCGCTTTAATAGCATTATCTCC
>VDFB02086081.1:393514984-393628416 GCA_007258455.2 Sequoia sempervirens
AGCCTATCAATAAGGACTTTAGTCATAATTTGAATAGAAAATAAATTATAATTATTTATTAAATTCAAAGTAAAGCATAATTTATATTGGTGGAAATTTGAGAATCTCCTTTAAAAAACCTTTTTGTTTCATCATTTTTGGGTAAAAAAATAGTCGTTAGCCACATACCCATCATATTGCCACTTTTTGAACAATCATGATCCTACACATACCCCGAGGTTGGTTGGGCTAAAATTCTAGGTAAATTTGTTGATAGTTTGTATAGATGTGCTGCAAAACAAGATAAATGTGCTAAAACAGAGTTTAAATGTGTTATTTAAATATAGCAGATGTGCTAATAGACTGGGTAGATGTGCTGAAATAGAGGTTGGTTGCGCTAATCTGGAAGTGGTTAGTATTTTCACAGTTTCTCTCTATTTGTTTTTCTTTTTCTCAGTAAAAGATTGATCCTAGGGTGTAATTTTCTAACCAATGAAGATTTTGGAAGGGTATTTTGCTTATAAATCTTGGCATTTTGATGATCTAATTGGATGATTCCTTTGGAAATGATTTTACACACATAGCATAAAGTTTGTAAATAATGGTTTCACATCTATGTATTAAACAAAGAGTGTGTATTCTAGAATCAAATCTGATTCTTTCAATTTCCACAGGTTTAGACACAAGATAATACAGTTCAAGCACTTTTCTATCTCAAAAGGACAATTAGAATATCACAACCCACAGCTTGCAACTATGTCAGCTCACACAGCCCTGTCACCCCCTAGAGGGTGCCTATGTTTTTTCCTTTCCCGATTCTTAACCAAAGTTGAATCCTCCACTTCTGGCTAGCGTCTCTGATAGTTATATGGTGAGTGTCTTAAGGGTAGATTCTTCCCTCCCCTTGCACCGTGATATAAAAAGTGTTTGGAAACTGACACAGTTGGATTCTACACTAAATTTCATAGAAAGGGTATCCGTTCAACATGACAATTGATAAAATTCCTCAGGAGACCTCCCAATCTTTAGAACTAATATTTTGGGGATGGTTATCTTGCACACTGCTGCTGAATTGTGGGTTTCCCCAAATTCACTTTTGATTAGAGTGTGTTGGAAAACCTGGCTTTAGTTGTTCCCACTTAGGTCGTTCCCGTAGGGTGAGTACTTTTTCCAACCACGGCAGGCCTTCTAAAGGTGTTAATAAAGCAGGATAGCAAGTCTAGCATTCTGATCACCCAGTTAAGGGGAGAGCATAATCCTATTTCTTTCAAAAAACAGTGGACATGGGGTTCAAAATATTTCTTTAATTTAAGCTATATGCACTATCTTAACCAAAGGAAAAATAATAATAAAAATTAAATCCCTGCAAACACCATTAGCAATTTGTGATATTTTTTCTTTGACCAGCATAAGTGTTTTCCAGCAACTGTCTTTGACCAGCGTATTTTGCCTATAGAACAAAAAAAAGGGATTAATTCTGGGAATTTTTAAAATTCTATAAAAGTAGTCAGATGCACCATAACAATCATTAGATGTGCTAAAAAATTATTTGAATGCACTAAAGTATCAGTTCTATGCGCTATAGAAATTGATGAATTCGCTAAAATAAAGGGTCAATGCACTGAAAGAAAACCCCCTAACTGGTGAAATAGAATATTGGATGTGTCGTAACAGGGGTTGTATGCACCGAAATATCTGTTAGATGTGTCATAACCATACTTGGATGTGCTAAAATATCTGTCATATGCACCATAAAAACTCTCGATCGCGCTAAAATAAAACATGTCAGAAACCTACGAGTGTACTTTTTCAAAAAAAGATGTTAAAAATGGGGTTTTTCGGGCCCCACAGTGGGCGTGAATTTATGTGTGAGTAAAATATGCATAAATGAATAAAAAACACACCTAGTAAGACATTATATCAAGAGATTTAAACAACAATTAATCTATTTAAAACATTAAATCTCTTAAAAGCATCCTATTGCTCTCTATCTCCAAAGATTTATTAAATCATTGTGGCTCTCAGATTGTGTAAGCACTGTGACTGTTAAAATGACAATGTAGAGAATGAGATATTGTTAAATGCAAGAAAACTAATCCTATGTAATGGTTGCTAAATGATATAGTGATGTTATTGTAGCTGATAATGACATGAAAATGATAAAAGAAACTACAGTAAACTAAGATGCAACTAGATGAAAATCCATGATTATGATTACTATTCTAAATTGATTTGCTATTGCTATTGCTTAATTGCTATAATACTATTTCTGTAGAGTAAGATTGCACAAAGTTGGGATCCATTTCCTATAGAAAGAAGTTGTATTTATAGATTCCCAATAACATATTTGTGATGTGGCAGTAAGGGTCTGGATTTGAGTTGAAAGATTGAATGGTGAAAGATGAAGAAATCTGAGAAGATTATGGAGATTGTTCCTCCCCACAAAAACATTCAGCCAGAGGATAGAAATGATCAATGGAAGAAGATGAAGTTTTCTTGTAATTTGTCTCAAATTTATCTCCAAATTTGTTCGTGAAGGCTGAGTTGAATTAATTAGATATGAAATATCTAATTTTGTTGGTGGATATGATGAGTGAAAAGAGGAAATAGCTGTAGAAATATGCTTTTACTTGAATATTTGGATGTATTAAAATTAGAAAAAGAGGATATTTAATTTAATAAAACAAACTATAGAAATTTTTTTATTAAATAAATATGAAAGAAATATGGTAATTAAATAAAACAAAGTATATGAACTTGTTTATTTAATTAAGATGAAATAATATGATAAAGATAGAAGAATTAAATGTGAACTATATAAATAAATATTTCTATTTATTTATAAGTAGATGAATTAAAGGAGTCAATTAATCAAATAAATCGTATTTAATTAATTAGATTATCTAGACCATTTTTAGGTGTATACACCAAGTATTTAAAGCATTAAAGATGATATACTTTATTGATAAATGATTGTGTGATCTTTGAATGTATATGGAATTTAGTAGATTTTTATGATTGATTATAGTTGCCAATGATGAAAAATACCTTTGGAATAAACTAATCCCTACAAAAAAGGATCTATAAACCCACAAAAAAAGGATTTTCAACCCACAGTAGAAGGATGTTGGTCTACCATTGTCAGACGAGGTGATCAAGTAAATAATTAATTATGAATTTTTTACTACAAATTTTAAAAAACATAAAAACTTGTATGTCTGACCACCTTAACTTGGTCAAAACTTCATGAAATTAAATTTTATTTGTTTTAATCTTATAGTATGCAAAGCATAGAATGTGACACATATTCTAGATTCAAAAAATGTGATACCGTTTGAAAGCTATATATGTTTTTCAATCAACCTATCAATTAGGACTTTAGTCATAATTCATATAGAAAATGAATAATAATTATTTATCAAATTCAAAGTAAACCATAATTTATATTGGTGGAAAGCTAAGAATCTCCTTTAAAAACCCTTTTTCGTTTCATCAATTTTGGGTAAAAAAAAATTCGTCAACCACATACCATACACATACCCATCATATCGCCACTTTTTGGCCCATCATGATCCTGCACATACCCCTATAGTAGTTATTACATTTTCTTACACAAAATAGTATTCCCTTAGTTATGTTTCTACAAAGAAGTTATTTTAGTTAGTTGCCTTTAATTGGAATTTCTTCTATTAATTTTTTTGTACTCAATTGATTTGGAAGGTTTCTAACGATTCTCATCTGCACATATAGTGACAACATCATCTCAAGATTACAATTCCATAGTTGATAATTTAAATGAAGTACCTCTAGGACAATGAATTGCTTAATTTGGGATCTATAGTTTTGTTAAGTTGTATGTATGTTATCTACATAAGTTGATTGGATGTAGGAGAAGCTCTACAATACAAGTGATGGAATAGGAAATGATAAATAAAGATGATAGAATATAAATAAAGGTGATAATAATATGTTTTTGATGGTAGGTACGTGTTTTAAAAGTAACATCAATATAAAGAGTAACCTAAATTATTATTTTTATCACTATCTTTATGCATCATGATATAATGGATCATGATAATGTTGTGCTATCTGAATGGATAATTGACATAGAAAAACACACAAGATGCTCATAGCGCAATGTTCTAAAAAATATGTTATTATCAAGCACACCATAATATGGAAAATATTGATGACTATGATGGTGTGTTGAATGGAGTGCTATAACTATCAACAATAAAAATCACATACACATAATAAAATAGACACATTATTTAGAAAAAAATACAATGTTGAAGCAAAGGTGGATTATGGGATGATGAGATGGGACATAAAGTAAATGACAACATGATTGAATAGTCAAGGTCATAGGGAATGGGTGGTTTTTAAATCTCAATCAGATCTCACAAATGACCTATGAATTTTTCACTTTCAATTGTTAGTTACTTGGAGGGATTAGCTAGCGAACGGGTGAAAGTTAAAACAAATTTCCCTTTACACTTTAGGCTCTGCAAAACCTAGGAGGGTGATCCCAGAGAGTATTCACTAATATCCTATACCAATTATCACAAATATTGTAAATAGTAGATGTGTTCTATGCATATTTTCTTGATGATTATAAAAGAAGAAGAGATATGGCATTATCCCTCAACCATTCAACATTTTAAAGCAATAGAGCATGGTAATATTTTGATTCAACAAACATTTTCAACTGAATTGAAAGATTGAAAGTATTTTTAGTGTGGTTGACCTTGCAGTTGTAACTTAGATACAAAGGCAAAAGATTGGTGCCTTAACCTAGGGTGAAGGAGTCAAAATCAATGTAGTTGAAGTTACATAACAACATTTTGACCCAAACATTACAAAGTCTCTTAATGATGCATTACATCATTAAACTCAAAATTATTAACCAATTCTTCTTAATAGATCCTTGCATACATTCAAACAAATCTATACTTCTATTAAGGCATTTAACTCATTTTTTGAATAAGAGCATTAATAAAAATATACATCCACAAGAAAAACAATGGAGACAAATTTAATGATCTTTTATTCATCTCATTTATAACCTATGTAAAGTGTAAAATGGGAGACAATTGGCTTTAGAATTACGTCATTTGTATTCATCAAATGCTAGTACTATTATACAACATATGCAATCTACAAAAGACTCAGACTCAACAACCTAGAACCAGACATAAGCTCTTTTCTCTACATTTCCCATTAAATTTTTTCCAAAATATTTGTGTAAATGGTTGTGAATTCCATTTTATAAAATAAGGGAGCAACAAGCCTCGGGCCATTTACACATGTCACCTTTTCATTTGATATTCAAATAAATTACAAGGAGAGGACCATAACTAGCCATGGGGAGAATATTCCACAAAAGATAAAAGTTGTTATGATGTTGGAGAAGATATCCCACCTTCCAAAAGACACTTTTTCGAGGAAGACTATTGTACAACAAACCAATATTCTCTTTACCTCATCTTCACTTAATTTCAAAACTCCAGGACCTAATGCATAAAATAGAAAGAGACAAAGAGATTCATCCACATCAACACATAGTAACCAACAACTTTCCAATTCAGGAGGAGACAACCTTAAGCACTAACATATCAAAGGCTTAATCTGTACATTTTTCAAGCCATGTGTTGTACTTATCCTCTAGCTATTGAATATCAAAAAACTTCTACACCTGGGTATGTGCAGGATCATGATGGGCCAAAAGGTGGCGATATGATGGGTATGTGTAGGGTATGTGGCTGGTGACTTTTTTTTTAGCCAAAATTGATGAAACGAAAAAGGTTTTTAAAGGATATTCTCAGATTTCCACCAATATAAATTATGCTTTACTTTGAATTTAATAAATAATTATTATTCATTTTCTATTTAAATTACGACTAAAGTCATGATTGATAGGCTGATTGAAAAACATATAGCTTTCAAAACGGTATCACATTTTTTGAATCTGAAACATGTGTCACATTCTATGCTTCACATACTATAGGATTAAAAAAAAATGAATTTCATGTAGTTTTGACCAAGTTAAGGTGGTCAGACATACGAGTTTTTATATTTTTTTAAAGTTGTAATAAAAAATTTATAATTAATTTACTTGAAAAAAATTACAAAAATATATGCATCACATCGGGACATGAGTCCTCTACTTATATCTAAAATCTTATAACAAATTATTATCATTTTATTGTGGTGAGGGTGGTCAGACATGCACCTACTTTTTATTTTTTCCTTGAAATTTAAGTACTATTGCATTGAAATTTCAAATTTTCACCAAATAGATTTTTTTTTAAAAAATGTAGTAATTTAGAAACTAAACTCAATTTGCTACATATTCTATTCTTACATATTTTTGAAACAATATAGATAAATTATTCAAAATTTTACGTCAAGTTGCATAACTCTAATTTTTCAAAAAATTTTGCCACTTAAGGGCCTATTTTTTCCATGATGATCCTACACATACCCACCTTTGAGTTGTGCAAGTTGTACCTTGAATATATTATGGTTCTATCTTCCTTCACAAACACATCCAAATCAACCTCCATTTTAAACAAATCATCAATAAAGTTGTTCAATGACGCATAAACAAATTTTCCTAAAAAGTAAATGTAAGAAGATAAAGAAGGAACAATGCTTCAAAATTCTCCTTTCCAATTTATGAAGTACTGAAGCTCACCAACCTCACTAGAATTTGAGGCACTCCTCTTGTGTCCATATCCCTAAACATCTTTAATTTTCTTTTTAAATTGTATGTCCAATTTTCTTTGTAAAGCTGAAATTTCCCCTAATAATCCAATAGCTTGCAACAATTGTGGAAAATTTGTAAGTACTTCAGGATCACACTCCATATTTTTCATTATTTTTTTAAGGAATCAGCCTTGAGGCTCCATTAACTCCATACATTTTGAAAACTTTCTTGAACCTTAGAATGTTTCTTATAAGTTTCATGAACTTTTTTGTATACATTTCATATATATTATCTAGCTTATGTAGTATTGGTTAATAGATTTTACACCTTTGAGAATTGATAATTAGATGCCCACAAGGTGCAAGAAATTAGCCAAAAACTTTGAATATTTATCTTTAAACAAGATTAATATTCTTTGAATTATCCCGAGGTATAGCTCCCTCATAAGATTTGCAATGAGTTGAAAGAACAAGGAAAGTAAAACACCGTGTATTCTTTTAACCAGAAAGAAAAATAGGTAAACCCAGTATCAGAAAATTCCAAGTACTAGGTGCTTGAGCAACTAACAGGAAATATTAGCACAAAGATTAATTAATTATCAAAGATAATTATTCACTCAATACCATTTGACAGATGAATCCAATTTAGAACTGCACTTCTCATACCAAGATAAGACACGCAAGATATATTCTTAAATGCAAAGATTTAAGAAAACATATAAACTTGACCAAATTGCACATAGACAAAATGGTAATTTTATTCATCAATAATACTGAGCAAAACTTGCAGAATAATGTCTAGAGAGAACATATGAAAATACATACAATTTTAAATAGGAAAATAAGTTTTGCCTCTTCATGTCCATAGCCCATTAATCAAAAGACACATAAAAGAAATAAAGAAGAGTCGTGCCACTATGATGAAGTCGCTTCATTTCCAGTTTCCTGGATTGCCAAAGGTCTCTTCCACTATGCCTAGAAAGTCTTTAGGATATGCATCAGGTCTTTGTGCTGAGGAATAGCTACATTTTTCATCCTCACCTTCCATGTCAAATGGAGATCTTTAGCCATTTCCATGTGCTTCTCGTAAAATTTCAAATGATCCATTGCCTAAGATGATACCAAGTGTAATTCACTTAGCTTTTGCAAGTGTTCAGCATTAGGAGTGGGTATGTCAAGAGCTTCTTTAACCATTTTCTAGAAATCAACAGCTAAGCTTCTAGAGTCTATATTATCTTTAATCCCATTTTTATCTTGTAGCAGACCAAGAGCTATCAAGGTGTTCAATGCTTCATCTCAAATGGTGTCGCATTCATTGATGACCTCTTTAAGCTTCTCTAAGCTTTGTTTAGCAACCTGTAATTTCCATTCTACTCCTTAAGCCCATGACAGGGAGCGAGTTTCTAAAGCATTAGGTATGATTTGATCTGTGGCCAAATTTTTCATATCAAAGCTCATCAAAAGCTTCATTTCAGTTTGATAATTAACCCATAATTTCTCTTCCTTCTCAATGGCAATGATATCATCTCCTAAGATACCTTTCAAAATATTTTCTCCTTGAAAATGTTTAAAAGATTTAGAAATAACAAGGTTTCCCTTCTTGATAAGGGATTCATTCCAGTCATCTATAGCATGACTTAAACTTTGACTAATTTTTATTTTAGATATAGCTTCCTTTCCAACCACAATGAGAGATTCAACAGAAGCATCTATTTGAGAAATAGGTTGTGGGATGACCTCGAAAATGGATTTCAAACAAGCACTCAAGTTTTGAACCTAAGCCTTCAATTCATCTTTGCTTTCTTTATCTTTCTTCGATCTCTCAACCATCCTAGTTGTTGATACCTAGAAAATCTAAACATCTCCATCTCTGGTAGGAGGACCGAGGTCAACCGTATCTACTTCAAAGTCACTCACTGTTGCTTGTGAGGCCTCTTTCTGCACATATGGGTGTGCAATTTCTAATTGGAGTGTCCCTAATTCAGTGTCATCTATGAGCCTAGAGGTGGTCTTCAACTTCTTAGTTTTAGGAGTCAAAGTTCTCTATAATATCTAACTTACCTTGTCTTTCTTAGGCAAGATTGATTGTATGGATTTCATTTTCTGAGACAGTGAATCTTCTAACCATGCTTGGGTTGTTGTGACCTTAGTTGTTTTGAAGCCTGGGGATCCAAACAGTGTCCAAGTGACTGAAGGAGTATCTCTTACTGGCACAATTATTCCTGGCTCCTGGGAAGGGTTTACCTCTCTAATAGGTGAGTCATTTTGAGAGGGAGGAGAATCAACATTCAAACTTTCTAACCCTTCCTCTTCTTCTTCTCCTTCATTCTCCTTTTCCAAGATAGAAAAATTAAAAGTTTCATCCCCACAAGTTTGTAAGTACACATTCCTGTCTGGTGGATCCCCATCACCACTTCCTTGGGAACCTGTTGATGAAGACAAAGGGACATTACTAGTTGATTGCTTGTTGGAAGAATATTGGGAAGTACATTCAGCATCTCGTGATTCCTTTGATCTAGTACATGGGTGAGATTGTTTTGTTTTCTTCTTGGTTACCCATTCCCTATTTCTAGTTAGAACATCAACGGTTCTAGCCTCAATAGTTTATTTTTCCCAAAAGTTCCAATTCATGGAAAGGATGGGTTGGCTCTCTATGAGTTTAGTGTATACTGGGTAAACCATGTTAGGCACATCTTCAATAACATCTCACAAATTCCACTTCAAATCATAAATAACAATTTTCTCCACTATCATTCTCATCCAGCTTCTCCTCCTTACCTCATATTCATCAAAGCAGTCAGCCCAATAATCCTCAAGGTTGGGTTGATGGTTGAAAGAAGGACCCAATTTTAGGTTTTCCTTCACATAGTCCTTTAGGTCAAAAGGAACATGCTCATCGTATAAGGGAATATTATATCTGGACAATTCTTCCTTAATATTCAAAGCATCAAACATAGATTGGAAACTATATGCACTGAATCCAAATGGAAAGCTGATTGTGAGTCTCTTTCTACCCTAGCACATTCTATTAACATCAGCCAATTGCTTGCTGGCCTCAATAATTACCCATTTATCTTCAGGGTACCTGGGCAATTTAATAGGAAAACCTACATATCCACCCACTCTTATATATGAAAATCTCTGAAATTGAATAAAATGACAACCATAGAAATTAACAAACTCTATGGCCTCAGTAGACAATCTCATCATTGGACACCTCTGCAATTCCCTGACCATTCTCATGGTAAAACTGTTAGCAATTCTCCTAAAATGAAAAAATATTTTATGAAAATAGAGCTTATCAAAGTAGTCATAAATCGGTACTTTCCCTGGTGGTAAATCACTTGGCCTTAATCTGGGCCAGGGTTGAGTAATTGCAAGGGTATATATTAAATAAGATGACATGAAGAAAAATCTATTCAAAATAAAGAGTGACATCAACTCATGTATATGATCACTGATTATCTTGGCCCAATCTAGAAATTGTTCTCAGCTCAATATGATTTGGATGAAGAAATACATCCATCCTTCGAAACTATGAACATTCTCACTACCCCTAACCCAATCTAATAGCACAACAATGTCAACTAATTCATCTATCAAATGGTTCCTGTGTAGATTGTGAGGTAATTGGGATTTTCCTTTATTTGGCTTGACTAACCAATTATTTGCTATCACATTCCTGTAAACTCCTTTCTTGGCAGTGAACTCAATCTGAGAATTGGTTATGTCCATTGGTGAATATTCTTCCCTTTCTAGAGTCCTTAAACATGACACAAAGGTAGACATTTGAATTTTTAGAATGAGCCTATTGTCCTCTGTTCTAACCTCTTGTGTCTGTGAGTTGTAATGTCTGATGCATTCCAATACCAATTCAGGACATTGTACTACTATTGGGAATGTGACAGCCTCAATCAATCCACTACTCATTACTCTCTCAGTGATGGGTGGAGGGTTGGGTTGGTTAAATTTGTTGCTTAATTCATCTAGGTTTATAGGCCCTAGCCTAGTGTCATCATTCTCAGGCCCCTCATAGGTTAACCCAGACACATATTCATACCCAACATATTTAACCCTTGTCATGTGTAGATGCAACTTCGATAATATATACTTCTTCAATGCAAAAAAAATCAGAAAATAGGCTACAATGGAAAAACTAAAAATACCTCTAATGGTGATCCCTGTAATTCGAACTGCACGTCTTTCCCAGCTCTTCCTCAAAAATTGTTGTGCCAAGAATGTTTTCTCATCCCTTTATTTTATCAACCATAGCTACATAGAAAAATATGCAGGTAGATGAGCATTAATGTCTTGATTTAGCATTATGACATGTGGTAGTTGTCATTGTCAACATTCCTCACATAACCATCTTTTGAAAATTTGAAAATAAAAATCTATGGGCAGTTATAAAAGAGGTTCGAAGTACTTCACAAATATGTGCCTAGGTTCGAACAGTATGAGAAAAGACCACCCAGGCTGATGACTATCATGCTAAGGAAAATGTTCAACTAATAACACAAAACACCACCCAATATAACATTTAAAGGAAATAAAAAGGTCCTAGGCAGTGAAGTGAAAGGTTTCATAAACTACGAAAAACCCCACCCGAGTTCACATTATGACTTAAAATGTCACCCGCCTTTAGATGAAGTGTTTTATGAATTAGTGAAAGAATTAATGAAATGGGAAACAAAATAATGGTAAAGTTGGCTGTGATGGGGATGAAGACAAATAAGGATGAAGCAATGAACCCATATTAAATGGAAGTGGATCAGTGTCTTATTAATTGGACAACAAAGTCAGTCTAGGTAAAATGCACTCTCCAGCATCAAGGGAACAAACCAAGAGAAAACAAAACCCAAAAAAAAAACCCTAAACTAACTATATACAAAGAAGGAGAGGCCATAAGGCTATCACAACTAATATAGCTTGATATCTTGCCCATTATAGGGAATTGGCAAGGGGGTCTCATCAAGGTATGCAAGCTGGAACGTATTAGGTCCAAGTTCCTGAATGGTTTTGAAGGGGTCAATCCATAGTGAATCAAACTTTTTATGAGCACCTTTAGGTTCTCTGTGTTTATCCCACAAAAAAAATGCATCTCCAAGAATGAATTTTTAGGTCGGGACTTCCTGTTGAGAATATTCTTGACTCTTGCCTAATGTATGGTTATCTTGTCTACCATCTCTTCTCGTTGTTCCTATAGTTTAGTTAAGTATAGAATCCTTTTTTATAGAGCATCATTGAATTTAGCTTCCTCTATAGTTGTTTGCAATTTCCAAACTAGAATTTCTAACAAAAGAGGGAGTGCACCTTCCACTTCATACACCAACTCAAAGGGGGATATATTGATAGCTCATTTTGAAGTTATCCAATCTTCCCACAAGGCTTCATATAACCTTTTGTGCTAGTCTTTCTGATTGTCACTGACTAACTTCTTGATAATGTTTATCAGATTTTTGTTACTTGATTTTGCCTGACCATTCCCTTGTGGGTAATAATCAGCTGAATGGGAAATAGAGATTATGTAATCATAGCAGAAAAGTGAGAACTCACTGGATGGAAAACTGGTGGCACTATCAACAACTAGTTTATGTGGAATTCCATATCTAACCAAAATGTTTTCTTTGATAAAATCACAAACTACCTCAAAAGTAGTTCTTTTGACTAGAATCGCTTCCACCCATTTGATGAAGTAATTTGTAGTTGTGATAATATGAGTATGACCTCTGCTAGATTGTGGACTGATTGGACCAATAAAATCAAGACCCCATTACTAAAATGGTCCATCAATAGCCACAGGTTTGAGTAGAAAGCCTTCTAATTGAGGCCCTCCTGCAAATAATTTGCATTTCTCACACTTACCAACCCAGTAATAGGCATCTTTAAACATCCCAGACCAATAATATCCATGTATTATGATCTTGAAAGTATTCATAGTATAAGAGAAGTGGCCACCACATGCCTCATTGTGGAAAAGATTAAGCAACCTTTCTTGCTGAGCTTTATCAATGCATTTTAAGAAGGCTCCATTTATACCTCTCTTGTACATGGTGTCATTCTAGATAACATACTTAGTTTCCTTCAACCTCAAATTCCTTTTCTGCTTGGTCAAGAGATGATTTGGACATTATCCATAAGTAAGCAAATAAGCAATACTAGAGAACCACTCATCTTGTAGGCTAACAATTAATACCAATGGTAAATATTCACTTTCTTCTTCTTCTTTCAAATTCTCTCCCATCAACTTGCAAATTCCTCTTCCTCTTACTAACTTAGTGGGGTTTAATTCTAGGTCATACTCTTGTACATTAGCTATCCAGTTCCTATTGCAGTCGATATCTTGTTGGGTTAGTATGCTTTTGACAGCTGGGTCTAGCACATAAACTACTAAATGGGAGTGAAGAATATAGAAAAAAAATTGTTTATCTCCTTTGACCACTGCAAATGCATGCTTTTCAATGGTAGAGTAATTAAGCTCGTTTTTATTTAATGGTTTGCTCATGAAAGCAATAGGTGTTTGAATTTTATCTTCACTCTCTTGTAATAGTACAACAGATGTGGTATGCTCGGAAGCATAAAAATAAATAACAAAATCCTTTTTGAAGTCTAGACTAACCAAGATAGGAGCTTGGGAAATTTCTTCTTTAATTTTTTCAAAATCTTGTTTCCCAGCTTCATTCCATTTAAAACCTGGTTTATCCTTCATCATATCTACAATGTGTTTAGTAATCTGGTGCAGGAGCACCCAATCTCTTCAAGGAACTCTTCAGGAGACAAGAGAATGTAGGGGTCTTGAAGACCTATCAATCACCTCAAAGCATCAATTATGATATCTTGGAGCCTATAATGGCCTTTGGAATGGGTGAACACATTAAAGAGGTCAAAAGTCCTAAGGGTCCTAATAAGGATCCTACGACCAAATTTCAATGTAAATGGAACAATCATGTTCTAGGAGGTTAGATAGGAATATAGTGCTTTAATTATGTCAAATAAGGTTGGATGTTAGAGATTCAATAGTTTTTAGGTTGTAGGAATCAATAAAATAAGAGTTGGAAAATTCAAATTTTTGAATTCCAATTTGGGCGGGTAACTAGCTTTTATGAGTTTTAATCACTTTTATGCAACTTAATCAATCCAAAACCAGTTGGGGAAAGGATATACAAAGCCAAAATAATCATTTGTATAGAGGTTGGACATTTGGAGCAAGCATTGTATGGACTGTTTTCTGGAAATAGTGAAAAACACAGTTTTTGGCACTTTTATGGTGTTCTTTTGTTAAATACTTGATCTCTATTGAATCTATGTCTAGTAGGATGCTTTAGGAGTTTTTGTTTACATATTTTAACACCATTGAAGGCTCTGAAAGCAGTGATAATTAATTTCTTTGCATTTTATATTGACTGTCCTAAAAAAGAACACATAATTTACACTAGTTTGAGGGTTTTTCATGGATAAATGATCCATTTCATGGGATTTTATGACTGTATCTTGTGAAATGGATCATATTTAACATGTAACATACTGGACTAACAATATAATGTGCAAGAGAGATGAATACTATGGTGTACACCAAGATTTGACTTTGAAAAGTGCTTGAAGATGGAGGCTAGGGTATAGCAGCAGAAGATCTGCCTTAATGAGGGGCATGTTTTTGAATTGGGATAGACTAAATATGTTTTCCTAATGGTGTAGATTCAATGAGAAAGTTCTGGAAGTGATTGGAAGGTTAGTTTTCAAGAAGCCCTAGTTTTTGAGGCAAGTTAAGGAGGGTTTTGTGTTTGAGCATGTTAGAGGTGTCATAGAGGCCTAAAAACTTGGAATCCTTGGTTTTCAGTCATTTTGAGGGACTGTTGAAAGTCTCATGGTCAGGGGTTGAGTTTAAAGAGGGGTTGCTTTGAAAAAGAGGGCCAATTAGGCCTAAATTGGAGGAAACAACAGATTTTTGATTGGTGTGCTCCGAAACAAGTGCTATCAAGAATCTAGTATGTTATGTATCATCAAAAACTACATCTAGTTCAATCATTATTTTGGAGGTTCCTTTGGAAATTTTGAGTGCAAAGTCAAAAATCCTTCGCTAGAGGCCTAGTTGGGATAGTAGCCTAGTTAAGGTGAAAAATTGGTTTTGTGTCTAAGTCAAAGGGTTGGGCTTTGAAATCATTCAAAACAAGTTTGTTTCGGTCTCTTAAGAGTGTTCCTAGGGTTTGGGTCCATAAGGAAGGAAAATAAGTCATTTGGTGCATTATTGAGGTTTGTCTCCATTAGAGTGCCTGCAAGAGTGGTTGAGATTGTGTCTTGCAAACCTTGAGAACTTTGTGTTTCTTTCAAAGTCCCTAACCCTCTGCATCATAATCTCAGAAAAATATGGAATAAATTTTCTTAGGAAATTCACCTAACCAAAAAAATATTTCACACTAGTTCGGCTTGAAGGAAGATTTAATTGCAAGATAGCTTTAACTCGGTCTGGATCTATTTTGATGCCTTCTTTAGACACAATGTGGCCTAAGAGTTTTCCTTCTGTGACAACAAAAATAGACTTTTCTAGATTCAAAGAGATGTCATGTTCTACACACCTTTGTAAGACCCATTCCAAATTCGGTAAATGATCAGTCCTCTTCTTAGGAAACATTGTCAAGTCATCAAGGTAGATGACTATAATTTTTTTTCGGAGGTCACCAAAAGATAGATCCATTTCAAGTTGAAATGTGGCTCCTGCATTGATAAGTCCAAATGGAATTTGATTATAATCAAAAGCTCCCCAAGGTGCGGTAAATGTTATTTTATGTTGATCCTCTCGTGATACACTGATCTGATTGTAACCTGAAAATCCATCTAGCATAGACATCATCTTTGAGCCAGCAATTGTTTGTAAAATATGATCTATGTTAGGTAAAGGATAATTATCTTTTAGTGATGCCTGATTGAGATTCCTAAAATCAACACATATTTGAATCTCCCCATTTTTCTTGCATACTAGCACAATATTAGCTACCCAAGTTGAATTATGTATAGGATATATGATCCTTTCCTTTAGCATTTTGTCAATTTATTTGAAGATGGAATAGGTTACCATAGGATTATAATTCCTTTTCTTTTTCCTGAAAGTGGAATTCCCTTACTTGAGTGGTATATGATGTTGAATTTCCTATTCATAATTTTTTAAATCATCATAACACCAGGCAAAGACCTCTTTATACTTGGTTAGCAAGGCTATTAGTTTTTCTCTTTCTTCTAGGGAACAACACTTACCTATATATACCATTTTTGGAGAATCAGGGTCTCCAATATTCATTGTTTCAAATCCATCAGAGTGTCCAACAAAATTACTCATCTTTTTCTTGATGGAACGATCATGGCGATCAAATAAATCTTCAAGGTAAACCAAACCTTTGGGTATTTTATTCCCTTTTAATTGAATAACCTTATCTTGGAGGTTAGCTATGTTATCTGGGCAAAATTCCTTACATTGATTGTTGCTTCCTTCAAAAAATGTTTGAGCAAAGTCCCCAACATTTTCTAGAAAATTTTGGATTTGTTTATCATTTTCAAAAACCTGCCAATGGTTGACATTATCAGGAATACTAGGATGATAGATTAACTCAATTATGTAGGATTTGTTTTTGAATTCTAGATGTGGAAGGAGCAAAGAGGCAAAAACTACCAATGAGTCAGCTTTTGTGTTGAGTTCTCTAGGGATGGCTTCAATTGAGAAGGCATCAGAGTTATTGATAGTGTCCCTGACTTGGTTATGACAATGCTTCAATCTTTCATTCTTAACAGTGAATACATTTCACACTTGCTTAACAATTAGTTTAACATCTCCCAAAACTTTGAGCATCTTAATTCCCATTCCCTTAGCCTCAATTAAACCCAACAAAAGAGTTTCATACTCAGTGGTATTATTAGTATTTTCAAATTCTAACTTATATGCAAAAGGGAATTTCTCACTAGAAGGGGTAATGAGAACAACACTCGCTCCTGAACTAGCATGGGAACAACTTCTATCAAACTCCATTGTCTAGAGCTCATATTCTGAATTTGAGGCACATGAAGCATTTCCATTTTCTTCACCAGAGAAAAGCAAATAATTCCCAAACTTGTTCTCTTCATACAATATTTGAGCTTTAGGGTCTTCAAACTTAATCACTATTAGACTTTGACTCAGGTTCAAGACGTAACTTCTCTTTACCAATGGGTATGGTGGCATACAACCAATCCAGTTGTATTTCTCCACCCAATTCTTTACAAAAACTTCTGCTTAGAAGCATACCATAGCTAGCAGGTATATTCACAACTAGTATGGTGAGTTTGAGTTGCTTGTTTGGATGAGTAGCAAGTGCAACTTGAGCATATTTAATCTGCCCTAGCAAGGGAACTTTCTTGGAATCTATTGAGTATCATTTTCCAAATTTTTTGGTCATCTTCAATCCCAAAGCCTTTGCAATTTCTGTAGGCATAACATTATCAGAGGCACCCGAATCAATGATGCAATTATTAACCCTGAATCCATTAAAGAATAAAGAGACAAAGAAAGGGTGGGGTTTCACATCAGTGGTCGATGAAGAGGATGTTTTACTATAGGATACGAAATTAGTAGCCAGGTATTGAGGCTTAACTATTGCTTCATCTAAGCCTGCATGTAACTCAGAATGCCCTGGCCTAACATATTCAATTAGCCTATCAAGTTCTTTAGGATTCATTTTCAAATATTCAGGTTGAGACACCTGAATCTTGGTAGATTTACAAAACTCCATGATATCAAAATCCCCATATTGAATTTTAGAGGATGACACAGTAGGATATTTTGAAGAATTATTGACTGTACTAGAGGAAGCATTTTCACCTTTTGAGATTGCACTAGCCTTTGTGAGTAAAACTTCAGGAGAATTAGGAATACCTTTTTGGTTTGAATGTTTCTAACTTCAAGTGATAGCAGCACAAGTAGCATCATCCAAAGTGATATACATCTCCTCTATCATCATCAGGTTCATATTCTAAGTATCCATTCATAGAGTCGCCATATGGATTAGATGATGTGCCCTCCTCTGTAACCTCTTCTATGACTTCTTTAGTAGTGGTTAATTGTATAAACCTATTCATTTTGAGACAATCTGCACCATCATGATCAGCTATGAGATGGAAGACACACATATTCTTCTTCTTGTCAAGAGGAGGAGCTTCAATCGCCAACCTTTGTTGAGTTGTGTTCAAGGGCAGTGCTTTATTCCCTAGTTGAAAATTAGCTTTCCTAGGTATATCTTGATAAAGTTGGTTACCCTTCAACATCTACCTCTTGAGAGTAATTATGCCATTAGCTAATCTTTGAATCATATGATCAAAAGAAGTGGTAGGAAGTTCCTTACTGTTATGCAACTCCTTTTTTCATTTTCCAACTAAAATAAAATCATCTTCCAGTTCTACGACTAGTGCTTGTTTAGCTTCAAGATTATTTTATGGTTTTCTCTTCAAAAGAAGACCAATATCTAGGTGTTTCGCATTGATGAAGAAACATTTTTTTCATTTATTCAGAGGGCCTTTTATCATCCGTAATCTGGTTTAACAGTTTGTTAAATTTGGCTACAAAGTCCCTCATGGGCTCATTCACTTCCTTTTTCAAATGAGTAACTTGTGCTAGCAGCGTTAAGTCATCATCTGCGCTTTTGAACCAGGCCTCAAAATTTCTATGCATAGTAGCCCAATTGGTAATGCATCCATGCGGTAATTGGTAAAACCATTGTGTCACTATGTTGGTTAAGGATTCCACAAACAACCTGACAGCAACATCTTCCTCTTGTACTACAAGAACGCCGCATGCAGCAAAAAAGGAATCAATGTGTTTTGGTGAAATTTTACCATCCCCACTAAATTTGGGAAAAAATTTACAAGACCCTTTAGGTAAATCATGCAAGTTATTATATAACTGTAAAGGACCAATAGCAATACCCCAAGGAACAGGTTGTGGGTTAGCCATAGTGAGGCGAAAGTTGATTGCAACTGGTAAAGCAGTCGTGTGTAAAACAAGTATTTGAGCAATAGAATGGTTAACAAGCATTCTAGTAGGTGAAGCTAGTTGGCTCCTAGCTCTTCGCCTAGAGGGAATAATATAAGAGAAATTATTTCTTTGTAAAGTTTCAAAAATAGGGTCAGAATTCCCCCTACTTCTTTCCCCTCTATTAAATCTTTGAAAATCTATGGCTGATTAATTAACTTGTGAGATATGCCTCAATAAGGAAAACAACTTAACAATTTGAATCCCCAGCGGAGTTGCCAAAAATCTATTGGTTAACATATTTTACACATTTGAGAATTGACAATTAGACACCCACAAGGTGCAAGAAATTAGCCAATGACTCTGAATATTTATCTTTAAATAAGATTAATATTCTCTAATTTTTTCTGAGGTACCACTCCCTCATAAGATTTGCAATGAATTCAAATAACAAGGAAAGTAAAACACCATGTATATGCTTTTAACCATAAAGAAGAAAAGGTAAACCCGGTATCAGAAAATTCCAAGTACCAGGTACTTGAGCAGCTAACAGGAAATATCAACACAAAGACTAATTAATTATCAAAGAATTATTCACTCAATACCATATGAGAGATGAAACCAATGTAATAAATGCACTTCTCATACCAAGATAAGACACGCAAGATATATTCTTAAATGCAAAGATTTAAGAAAATAGATAAACTCAACCAAATTGCACACATACAAAATGGTAATTTCATTCATCAATAGTACTAAGAAAAACTTGCAGAATAATGTCTAGAGAGAACATATGAAAATAGATAAAATTTCAAATAGGTGAATAAGTTTCACCTCTTCATGTCCATAGCCCATTAATCAAAAGACATATAAAATAAATAAAGAAGAGTCGTGCCACTACGATGGTGTCACTTCATTTCTAGTTTCCTGGATCGCCAAAGGTCTCTTCCCCCATGCCTGGAAAGTCTTTAGGATATGCATCAGGTCTTTGTGTTGAGGAATAGCTACATTTGTCATCCTCACCTTCCGTTTCAGATGGAGATCTTGAGCCATTTCCATGTGTTTCTTGTAAACTTTCAAATGATCCATTGTATGAGATGATACCAAGTGTAATTCACTTAGCTTTTGCAAGTGTTCAACATTAGGAGTGGGTATGTCAAGAGCTTCTTTAGCTGTTTATAGAAATCAAAGGCTAAGATTCTAGAGTCTATATTATCTTTAATCCCATTTTCATCATATAGTAGACCAAGAACTATCAAGGTGTTCAATGCTTCATCCCAAATGGAGTCACATTCATTGATGACCTCTTTAAGCTTATGTAAGCTTTGTTTAGCAACCTGGAATTTCCATTCTACTCCTTTAGCCCATGACAGGTAGCGAGTATCTAAAGCATTAGGTATGATTTGATCTGTGGCTAGCTTTTCCATATCTAAGCTCATCAGAATCTTCAATTCAATTTGATAATTAACCCATAATTTCTCTTCTTTCTCGATGGAAATGATATCATCTCCTAAGGTACCTTTCAGAGTATTTTCTTCTTGAGAATGTTTAAAAGATTCAGAAATAACAAGGCTTCCCTTCTTGATAAGGGATTCATTCCAGTCATCTATAGCCCAAATTAAACTTTGACTAATTTTTATTTTAGATAGGGCTTCCTTTCCAACCATAGTGAGAGATTCAACAAAAGCATCTATTTGAGAAATAGGTTGTGGGATGACCTCAAAAATGGATTTCAAAAAAGCAGTCAAGTTCCAAACCTGAGCTTTCAATTCATCTTTGTTTTCTTTATCTTTCTTTGATCTCTCAGCCATCCTAGCTGCTAATACCTAGAAAATTTGAACATCTCCATCTCTGGTAGGAGGACTGAGGTCGACCCTATTTACTTCAAATTCACTTGCTGCTGCTTGTGAGGCCTCTTTCTGGATAGATGGGTATGCAATTTCTAGTTGGAGTGTCCCTAATTCGGTGTCATCTATGAGCCTAGTGGTGATCTTCAACTTCTATTTTTTAGGAGTCAAAGTTCTTTGTAACAACTAACTTACCATGTCTTGCTTAGGCAAGCTTGTTTGTATGGCTTTCCTTTTCTAGGATAGTGAATCTTCTAGCCATGTTGGGGATGTTGTGACCTTAGTTTTCTTGAAGCCTGAGGATCCAAACAATGTCTAAGTGACTGAAGGAGTATCTCCTAATGGTGCAGTTATTCCTGGCTCCTTAGAAGGGTTTATCTCTCCAATAGGTGAGTCATTCTGAGAGGGAGGAGAATCAACATTCAAACTTTCTAACCATTCCTCTTCTTCTTCTCCTTCATTCTTCTTTTCCAAGATAGGAAAATTAAAAATGTAATCCCCATAGGTTTGTGAGTACACATTATTGTCTAGTAGATCCCCATCACTACTTCCTTGGGCACCTATTGATGAAGACTGAGGTACATTACTTGTTGATTGCTTGGTAGCAAAGTCTTGGGAAGTACCTTCAGCAACTCATGATTCCTTTGATCTATTACATGGGCAAGATTGTTCATTTTTCTTCTCAGTTACCCATCCCCTAGTTCTAGTCAGAACATTAGCATTTCTAGCCTCAATAGTTTCCTTTTCTTTAAAGTTCTAGTCCATGGCAGGGATGGGTCAACTCTCTATGAGTTCAGTGTATACTAGGTCAACCATGTTAGACCCATCTTCAATAACATCTTGTAAATCCCACTTCAAATCATAAATAACAATCTACTCCACTATCAATCTCATCTAGCTTCTCCTCCTTACCTCATATTCATCAAAGCAGTCAGCCCAATAATCCTCAAGGTTGGGTTGATGGTTGAAGGAAGGACCCAATTTCAGGTTTTCCTTCACATAGTCCTTTAGGTCAAAAGCAACATGCTCATCGTATGAGGGAATATTATATATAGACAATTCTGCCTCAATATTCAAAGCATCAAACATAGATTGGAAACTATATGCACCGAATCCAAATGGAAAACTAACTATGAGTCTCTTTCTACCCTGGCACAATCTATTAACATCAACCAATTTCCTATTGACCTCAATAATTACATGCTAACTGAAGATATGCACTAGTCAATCACATGAAGACACACCAAACATACCCACATGCTTTATGCTTATTTAGGTGGGTGCGACAATTAGTGTAGGTCCATGAACCAAAGATAATACTATCTAATAGTACCTAGATAGCTAGAGATCACAACCCCAAAGGTTGAAGGACATCTTACCAATGGTGGCTTAAGGTAATACCTCAATAAGATTTATCTCAGTGCATGAAATTACATCATAAGTAACTTTGGGTTACAATATACATCCCTTGCACCACACTAATTGATGGCCAAAAGATATTAATCTATGTTGTACAAGGATAACTAGTCTGTACTCGATATACTAAGAGGGTACATGAGGCACATCCATGAAAACTAACTCATCAAAATCCTAGTTCAAGAAATTTTACTAGAAAGCTCAAACCAACCCTACACCTCTAGTCATGGTATGGCATAGACATCGAAGCTTCACTAGACACAACTTGACTAGATTTGGGTACATATTTCATTCTTCAATTTTTATACCTCGTTGATTCATGTGGTTGTGGTTATTCATTGGCGTGATGATATCCCAAAGAAATCCTCCTAAAAGAAAAGAGTTACTAGTCTATTTTGTTCTCCAAGTTTGCATGAAGTGTGGGGAGAGAGCATATGTATAACTAGTGCTCTTGGATCAACACAAAAATACTTGGATCTACTTATGATTTTTGATCCCTACGCTCACTGAATGGTGCAAGGAGAGATAATATACTAGTTAAAGGTCACAAACATGTCACACAAGATTAATGACCCTCTATGCTAGTTTAGTTATAATATTAGTGATAAAAGATAAAGTGACTTTAGCCATGAACTTGCAAAAGATGATGTTAGAAGTTTTGAATTTGTTAGTATTTGACTAACGTATGTTGTATAAATGATGTTAGCATGATCACAAGCAAAGTAGAGTTAGTTATTCATTACCAAAAACATTAGGAAATTTCAAGAATATGACTAGAAATGGAAGCAGTTTATACCTTCTAGATTTTCCTAAACATAGAGTGTATTTTCCTAAGTGCTTACATATTTTACTAAGCCCTGATTTTATGTGTTTACTAAAGTATAGTGCAAGTTCACAACTCCTAAAATGTATTTTCTAAAATCATATGAATTGAGGTATCTTTGATGGATTCACCTATACTTTTGTGCTATCACCTAAGTGTAGGATGTTTCACATTTACCTAATTTGAAGCACTTTCATTGAAGTGTGTTTGTAATAGATTTAAAAAAGAAAATTCACTTAATATTTGATGCTTTTTCTCATCCACATGTTTCTTTTTATTGAACATAGATGTATTCTCCTCAAAAACCTACAAGATGTGAAAAAAATGAAATCACCAAATTTTATTCAGTATGACTTGTGACATGGGTCCCATCTTATGTTCTAAAAATGTGTGCATAAAAGTTCACTCCAACTATGAATGATAACAAAAATAAAACCAAACAAACATGAAAATTCAAAAAGAACTTATATTATGAAAGATCTTCCAACATAGAACTTGATGAAGAAAAACTATGTTAACCTTCTCATGGATTTTCTCATGATGGTTGATTTGATGTATGCTCACTTCAAATTTTAACAAAGTAACGATGCTCCATTGTAAAGGTGAGTGATTCTTGAAAATTGGCTAAGTGTTTAGATATATAGGTTGAGGGTGAGAATGATATGAAGGATCAAAATTTGATTAAGAGTGTTGGAAGCTTTGCAACATGAGCATGAAGTATGAATGGTTGTGTTGGTTGTTCCTATGTTGTCATTGATGTCAACATGGTGATAACTATATGGTAAGTTTGCTTGGTTTATTGGAAGTTGTTCTCTTCCAGTAATACTCTTTTGTGATGGATCAATGTGTTAGTATTTGAGTTCGGAATTCACCGCAAGATATGATATGACTCTAATCTCTTAGCCATGTTTTCTTGACTCATTCAGACAACTATATCCTAGATCTTGAAACATCTTTTGTTGTGACTAGAAAGTTATCTCTGATAGATTTTAACTCTGTATCCTACTATTACTCTGTGTTTCGCATACTGTGTGGGAGATTGCATTCTATTAAGGTGAGCATTCTTATGCTGTAGTTTTGTTGACAGTCTCTTTGCTGGTCGTATGATGGGAAATTAATGTGTTCTCAGATCGGAAGGTGTTTTCTTTGAGGATTATTTGTTGTTTTGGAGAATTGCATTCTAGTCCTTGCCAACTCAACGAATGCAATATATTATGAAGACTAGTTATGCTTTATGGATGATAGCCAACTTGGTATAATGCACTACGTGGATAAAATGTTTAAATCTTATATGGTGTTGACGAAGAAGTTTTTGATTATTTTGTGTTCATCTAATTAGGCTGACCTAATTGATGAATAAGATATACTTGTATATATATAAGATGAAAGATAGAAGTGAAGTGTGGGTGAGAGCGAGAAGGAGAAGTAACTGTTAACAAAGGATAATATTAGAGTCTAAATGCTTTATCAGTTTTGATTAGTACATTTTTGTTGAGTGACTGTTGTGTGAGGCAATACTTCTTATTTTGAGCTTTAGTAGAACTAAACCCTGCACATTGAAGGTGTATCCTATCAGTTCAATCTTTTGATAGTGAGCCACTTTCATTGTATCTTGGTGGTTAGCCATCTTTTGTACTCAAGTAGTGAGCCTTTTTAAGGACAGTGAGTCCTAGCAGTGAGCCCCATAATATTTTTTATCTAGATATAATATATTGTGAGTTAACCCTCACCGTGGTTTTTCCCATTTTGGGACTTTCCATGTAAAATCTTGGTGTTCATGTGTATGGTTGCATTGACTTATTTTATTGTTCTCTCTTGTTGATTTATTTAGAATTGTGATAATTTTTAAGTAGATTTTATTATGGTTTTGTGGACTACTGATTCACCCCTCCTCTCAGTGTTCCGGATGTTAAAAAAATTGTATCAGAGCTTGGTTCCTCAGAAGAAGCCTAACAGCTTGAGGAAGGTCCCAGAGTTTGAGTATGAGAATTTTTTTCCTTTGGAAGTGGTCTATGCCAAATATTCAAAAGAAATGGAAGTTTTAAAGGATATGTTGATAAAAGAAAATTAGTACATTGAAAAGCTACAAAGTAAAAGTATGGAAGCATGTGATCTGTTGACTAAAGGAGAATAAATCATCTCTAGCATGCTACAACAATTGGATGAGAAGAAAGAACTGAAGAATGTTAGGAAATTGAAATTCAAAGGAAGATGGATGAATGCATAAAGTTAGAAGAAGAAGTAGAAATCTTGAGATCTGATCTGGAAAAGGGGTATGTGTATAGGATCATCATGGAAAAATAGGCCCTTAAGTGGCGAAAAATTAAGAAAAATTAGTGTTAGGAAACTTGACGTAAAAATTTGAATAAGTTATCTATATTATTTCAAAAATATGTAAGAATAGAATTTGTAGCAAATTGAATGTAGTTTCTAAACCACAAAGTTTATATATTTTTTTAAAATCTTTTTGGTGAAAATTTGAAATTTAAATGTAGTAGCACTTAAATTTCAGGGAAAAATAAGTAGGTGTCTGTTTAACCACCCTAACCTCAATAAAATGATAATATTTTTTATAATATTTTAGATATAAGTAGAGAACTCATGTATCGATGTGATTCATATTTTTTTGTAATTTTTTTCCATGTAAATAATTAATTATGATTTTTTTATTACAACTTTTAAAAAATATAAAAACTTGTATGCCTGACCACCTTAAATTGGTCAAAACTTCATGAAATTCAATTTTAGTTTTTTTAATCCTATAGTATGTGAAGCATAGAATGTGACACATGTTTCAGATTCAAAAAAATTGATACCATTGGAAAGCTATAGATGTTTTCCAATTAGCCTATTAATTAGGACTTTAGTCGTAATTCAAATAGAAAATGAATAATAATAATTTATTAAATTCAAAATAAAGCATAATTTATATTTGTGGAAAACTGATAATTTCCTTTAAAAACCCTTTTTGTTTCATCAATTTTGGGTAAAAAAAAAGTCGTCAGCCACATACCCTACACATACCCATCATATCGCCACTTTTTGGCCCATCATGATCCTACACATACTCAAAGGCAAGAAGTTTTGAAGAAAAAATTAAGATAAGCTCGACAATGCTTGATGAATTTATTACCTCTCAAAGACTAGAAATGGATACGAGTGGTTTAGGGTTTGAAGTGTTAGAATCCAAGATCACCTACATGCAAGATGGATACCTGTCACATGCAAAAGATATGAGGAACCAAAGAAGATGTTTTGTAAACCTCTCAGTAAAAATGCATTAAGAGAATCGATTATTACAAAGTGATCAATCCTTATGAAGGAGATCAAGAAACCCTAAAAGGGAAACCCTAAATGAAACCCTAGTGTGCACACTTAATAATTAATAATTAATTAATTATTAATGTGCCTAAGTTTAGCTTAAGTAATAAAGATGAATAAGTGACTTAATTAATTAATCAATATGATGTAATTAATTAAGCATAATATCTTATTACTCTAACACCCCCCTTAAGATGAACTTAGGAATAAGCTAAAACACTAGAATAAGATGCATGAAAGCAAAGATGGGTCCCGACAACTAGGCCTGATCAGGTACCCATTTACAAATGCAATATGAGGTAGAGAAGGAAAAACCCAGTGGGACAAAACACCCCTACAATGTGATGACATGCTGCAAAGAAGCACTGGAAGAACTCTGTAGAGTAACACTGGAACCGCAATCTGGCAAGCAAGGAAAGATATTTCTGTCTACAACTGAAACCAAAACCGGAATCAAAATAATGTGACAGCAGACTCGATGCCACAGAACACTCGAAATCTCCAAATGGGAACAACCCTGGAATTTATGAAGCAGCAACCAATTATTGAAAGATGTATTACTGAAAATGAAGTGTAAAGATGCAAGATGCACTCTCCCAACTGCCAAAACATCCAAGTAATCGCCAAACAACCCATCGGGCCAAATCTGGACTAACTAATAAACCTGGGATAGATACAGAAAAAGTGCATGGATAGCAACATAGAGCTCCTTAATACCTTTCCAACGCCACAAACGAAGCGAAAATCAGACATCGTGGCAAAAAGTTATGAGCTCAGAAGTCCAAAAACAACATCTGACATCAAACAGCAATAAATGTAGGAAAACAGTAAAATACTGTAAAATAAACTACACCAAATGAAAGTGCTCGGAACCAGCTTTCCGGTGATATCTCGTTTGCCCGATTTCGATACCGTATGCCCAAGTTATGGCCAAAAGAAAAAAACTACTCTTTTAGAAAAAACTAGGGTTAGGAGGGGCAAAGAGGGCCGTACGGACACTGACGTCATGCTGATGCCAGTGGTTCACGAGTATAAATTTGATGGCCGTCTGGCCGTCGCCGCAAAAAATCGACCCCTTCTCAGCATTTTCGGAGGAACACATTGCAAAGCTCGTTCGAGGTCCCTTAAGGGTTTCAATCCTTGAGTACATTTATGCAGCGTCTTGGATCAGATCGAGGTTTTCCGTTGGATTCAGAGTGCTAGAAAAAGTCAAAAATGGCTTTTACTTCACTGATTTTCATCACTGTTTGCCAGATCTGTGAGGATTGTAAGATTGGTGATTTATTTGTTAGATCTGGGGGTCGCTTGATTTTTGGAGCACTTTGGGCCCAAACGGACCTCGCCGTTGGATTTGTAGCACCCAAAAACGCATATTTCCATATAAAATTTGTCCAGTTTGGACAAAATCGTCCGGAGAGGCAAATTTTTTTTACTCGAGGGCCATACAGCCCCCAGGCACGCATTCTGATGCATGCAGTACGAAAAAAATTCAAATTTTTTTTATTAAAAATAAAAAAACCTTTTGATTTTCGGCGCTGCCCATTTAAAAGGCAGCACCGCCCGATCGCCACCCGACTATGGAGATCGCCCGCGAGCTTGCGCCCGCCCCCGCCCCCGCCAGGCTTTTAGCCCCCGCCCTGGTCACGTGGGTGACTAGGGGCCACGCTGCAGCCCCCTAGCCGCCAGCCCCCTGGTCTGCCCATGCAACCAGGGGTCCCTTTTTTTTAGCCCCTAAGGGCTTCTGGGGGCTGAATCGTACCTTTCTGGGGGACTTTCACGGAAACGGGCATAACTTGGGCAAACAGAAGTTTTTTTTTGCAAACGAGATATCATCGAAAAGCTGTTTCGACGCTCTACGCAATGGTGCTAGTTTGGTTTTCTATTTTTTCATTTTGATATCTTTTTTGGCCTCGGAAGTTAGATGTTTCCTTTTTCACTCTGAGACACATATCTTTTCACTCACTTATCCGTTGTTCGCGATTTTCGCAGCGTCAAAAAGCTGGTTTCGACCTCTATGCAGATCTGAGGTCATTTCCAAAAAATGTGTAACTTTTTTTAGGCATGCATTTGTTTTTGTTTCGTGTGCTAGGTTTGCATTTTCAATTATGTTTCTGTAATTTTGCATCATCTCCTTATGCAATCATTGGGTATTGTAATAAAGAACTGATATAAAGTTCCATTAAGGGGGGTTCTTGCATCCATCTTTCATTTTGGTGACAACTCGCATGAGTTTGTCTGGTTTCCTGTTGTCTCCTTCTAGCTTCTTCCTTGCTTAGCTGGATACATCTTTGGTTTGCTTTGGTTCACACTTCACAGTGGGATTTTATGGTTCTTGATCCTCATTGGTTCAGATCTTTCCCATTTGAAGGCCATGTTTTTATGGTGAATGTTCTAGAATCTTGATGGTACTTGTCCTATGGGAAGTTTTAGTTTCAATTCAACATCGGCTTCGTGAGACACAACTTCCAAATTTGTCATCATTATGGGTCCATTCATCCTTTCATCTACTGTTGTTCACAGATTCCAGAGTTGATCCAGTATGTGAGTTTCCAGTGTTCCTTAGCATCAGGTCTGGAGTTGAATTTGTGATTCCGATTGGTATTTTGCAAACATAACTATCTTTCCTTGCTTGCCATATTTGGGGTTCTAGTGTTGCTTCATTAGAGTTCTTCCAGTGATTCTTCACAGCAGTTCATCTCACTGAGGGGGGTTTCTTTCTCTTTGCATTTGTACATGAGTACCTCATCATGCCTTGTTGTCGGGACTCATATTTGCATAATAATTTTCTCTGATACCATGTTAGAATCCAAGATCACCTGCATGCAAGATGAATACCTGTCACATGCAAAAGATATGAAGAACCAAAGAAGATGTTCTGTAAACCTCTCAGTAAAAATGCATTAAGAGAATAAATTATTACAAAGTGATCAATCCTTATGAAGGAGATCAAGAAACCCTAAAAGGGAAACCCTAAATGAAACCCTAGTGTGCACACTTAATAATTAATAATTAATTAATTATTAATGTGCCTAAGTTTAGCTTAAGTAATAAAGATGAATAAATGACTTAATTAATTAATCAATATGATGTAATTAATTAAGCATAATAACTTATTACTCTAACATGAAGAAGGTCAGATTTCTAAAGCGAAGCAATCCACTAGAAAGAAGACACTATACAAAAATAGACAAATCAAGGAGCGAAGAAGCAAATTTGAAAAAATTCTCGTCAAACAATATGATGCTAAAAGGTATTTATCCTTTAATGGTATTTGTTATTCCTACAAGAAATTTGGTCATAAGGCAAAGGACTGCAAATGTAAAGTGAATGATTCTCTATCATTTCTCGGTAAATGTTCTAAGAGCAAGAAGAATGGATATAAAGTTAGTCTATTGGATAAAAGGGAAAATGGAAAGAAGAATGTTGTTTGTTGTAAGTGCAACAATCCAGAACACCCTGGTAGTAACAATAGAAGAAAGAAAAATATATATCCGGAAAAAAAGAATTTTAAAACCTTTGATCCGAAAGAAGCAAGAAAGGAAATAAAAAGGATTTGTAGAAAGGAATCATCAGTCTTATCTATGCCGACCTCTAGTATAGATACTCCTGTCAATCTCTAAATAAAAGAAATGGCTATGTGGGAGCGATCATCAAAAAATATAATAAACCCCCTCATCGGTACTTGTGTCATATCATGATAGAATTATACTTAATGTGGTAACAAGGATAATGTATTTTCTTAGTAGCATGTGTGAAGGATGAAGTCTGCAGAATTTGAAAGAATGGAGGCGTACACAATTTTTGAGGCAATCTACCTGCAAGTTGAAGCATTTATTGCAAAATCATTCAGAATGAAAGGAATAAATTTAGTTAATTTTAAAGGCTTATGTATTTTTGGAGAAGTGTGCAAAGGAATTTTAGAAGGAAATTCAAAGTTTCAAACTTTGAAGAAGATAATAGACGGATTCAAAGTGATCCTTAGAAGCAGGATATCTATACATTTCTTGTTGGTATTATCAGAGGTATTCTTGTTTGCACAATCTTTCACTTTTATTGCTATGGATAATCCAAAGGTTGTAAATTATGCAAATAAAGCTAGGTTGCAGCGATATTTGAGGAATGTGTCAAAAGAGTCTGATCCCTCCAAGAGTGTTCCCTATAGAAGATATTTATGCATATGTTTACAATAAGATTGAAGAGAAGTCACCAGTTTAGTTGAACGTGCTTTGGGAAAGTGAATTGAAAGAGAACCATGATTCCTGCAAAATATTAGTTGAGAAAAAATTGAATGTTTAGAGGAAAGTTCCCTTGTTTTAATTTGAGAAGAAGTATATTTGAATAGTGTTGAGAAAAATTCATGATGAATCTCTTTGGATAGATGAGGTGCATTTGATTTCCAAAGAAGCTATTAGAGTTGTGATTGGTTTGTGTTGCTCTGAACCAGTTCCCAAATTGAAGGCTATGGATGAAAAAGAAATAATTGAAGTTACAAGTGCAAGTTCTAAAGGGAAAGAGATTGATTTGAGTTCGATTGTTGATCTGGTAATATGGTATGCTGCTATGGTCATCGGTCACAAATTTTGTATCCCTAACAATGATCTTATAATTTCTACTGTTGCAGTGCATACTATTGTTGATATGGTAATAAGAGGTATGGAATATAACTTGTGTGAAGTACTTCGTATACATCTTTTGAAGGATTTAAAGGATATCAAGAAGAGTAAGAAGAATACATTCCAGTATGGCAATTTTGGTTGTTTTTTTACTCTTTTACTTTTTGAGAGAATTATTGGTAATAGGAATGATAGAATGGTCAAATTCAGAGCATATTACCTATCAAATCAGGAACTTAATGATAAATATTGGTAGTTCGGATGCACAAGAGTCTGCCCTTGCTGCATTCTTTGGAACATTTCAGATGAAGATGAACAAAAGGTTTAGGATTCTAGTAAGTGTTGTGGAAAGATACTCTAGAAGCACAAATTTTCTTGTTGTTGATGGTGTTTTCTGCACAACAACAACTCAGACAGAAAATGATATTCTATCTCTCTTGAAAGATAATCTTCAACAATAAATTGCTGAAAATCACCCCAAGGTCTCTCGGGTGTCAGGTCATGACAATGCATAAACAACTCAAATAATATGTGAAAATGTTGGTAATCACAAGGGGCCTTACAAATAAACAATGCTGGAAGTGAATTTTCATCAGATGCAACGATATGGTGATGCTTTCAATCCTAAAACTAACCCAGATTCAAAATAAACAACAAAAGAGATAAGGGTTTAGAGAGATTCTATTCTATTCTAACTCCTAAGATCAATCACAGTAATGATGAAAGCTGCAAATGGACAGATCCCCAATAAAACCGATCTCTGCTTGATCAAGGACAAACCTGCAACTACACAGAAATGGTGCGATCTTCTGGGGAAATCTAAAGATTTTCAGACTTTGAACATTCATTCACATACCAACTGCTGGCACAATGTAAACAAGCATTCCCAGTTGAACTCAGCACAGAAGTGAGGCCCAGACTAACTTTACACATCAATCTACAATCAACAAATTGCTTAAAGTGTGGACTGGAAATCTATCAACATCATTAACATTTCACCATCATTGTAAAAGAGCTTAAATCTAACATCTAACATCTGCGAATCAAGAACAAGAAACCATAAAAAACTGTTGAAAGTAAATACAAAGTTTGCCAAATCAACAATCCACTTGCATTACTTCTCCAGCATTGCATAACAATTTCAAGTCTCTCATCTCTTACAGCTAATTTTGAAAACTACTTGCCAATTTTGGCCTTCTAACTTAGCAAAATTTTGGCCTAATCAAACTCCTAAAGTCTCCCCCCTTACAAATGAGGCACAAATGCCATTTATAGAGAACCTCCCAAACATGTCAGCCCAATTAGATTTTACAACAATAACTGGCCCCAAAACAGGTCAGCCTAATTAGATTTTACAACAATAACTGGCCCCAAAATAGGTCGGCCAGGAGAATTTCAAAATAGGACAAGATTTGCATTAAATGCATGAATATTATCCATGTCAGCCTACGATCTCCAGCAAGATCAGATTCATGTGTCTTCCAGAAAGTCCTCCAGCTGTAGACAATTTTGGCATGGATTCTTAGGTAGGTCCCACTTTTGAATTTATTTAATCCTGAAAAATAGATATCATTAATAGCCCACATGTCCAAATTAAATTTGAATAAAACCTTGACATTTTTATAAGGAAACTTTCCACTTTCAAAATTTTTTCCATCTTTGGAAATTTTATTTTCAAAATCTTTTCCAAGAAATTTTCATTTTCATGAACATTTTAAAAATTCCATTTTGGAAAAATAAATAAATAAATAAATAATTATTTTAGGAAAAAATTTCCATTCTGGGAAATTTCAGGATTTGGGCCCTTCCGGGAAAATCAGACCAAGGGGAAAATCTGGAAAAATCTGGGCTAGGCGGATTCCAGACCAGAATCCGGGAAAATTCAGGTTAGGTGGATTCCAGACCAGAATCCAGGTCAGGCAGATTCCAGACCAGAATCCGGGAAAATCCAGACAGACCGGAAAATCCTGAACGCAAGAAAAAACCCAGACTTCGCTCAGATCTAGAATTTTCATGGAAATCGGGAAAATCCGGATGGAGCGAAAAATCCCGGACTGGACTAAAAACCCGGATTTTACACAGAGCCGGACTTCGAGCAGAATCCGGGAAAATCCGGACGGACCGAAAAATCCCGGATTGGTGTAAAAACTTGGATTTTGTTTGGAACTTAGTTTTTTTGAGGCACAACTCAGGGGAAGGACTTGGACAAGCAAGATGAGCATCTAAGGACCTCCAAAGGTAATGAAATCAATAAAATTAAGGGGCCAAAAGACAACAAAAGCCAGAGCAAAAGGGTCCCCACTTTCGGGCGTGTGCAAAACTGCACAACACTTGTGTCTATAGATTTTGTCACATAGAAGTAGTTGAATCAAGGTTAGTTTGGATATCTAAATTGGATTATGAAGTGTCAAAGGTTGAAGTTGATAAATATGCTAAAATTCTTTTGGAAATCCCTAAGGATCTTAATGTAGAAGGTACCTTCGATAGCATGACCAGAATAGGGAAAAAAAGGAAGAGTGTTGTTAAAAAAGAAGGTGCAAAAGAAAGTGAGCTTGAACATTAGCATGAAAGAATAAATATTCAGAGAGCTTTGAAAGAATTGCAAAAGCTTATTCCTAATGCTAATTTTTATTCATCTATTTCAGATGTGGAGAATCTCTATAGCATGATTAATTCTTTGAAGGTCTACATCTCTGGACTTGAAATGTCTACTGGAATTAGGTTTGATGAAGGAAATTTGGAAGATATCAAAGGAAAATGTGCGAATGCACATAGTTGTGTAATGATGGAATTGGAGAGTGTACAAGGCTGTGAAAAAGAGGCACATGAACTACTTTCGTTTTGCCTAGATTGGTATGGCATTACACTGGATATGAGAAATGAGATACAAATGAGTGAGTCTTGGTTGAGCACTTAGGTAGATACATATAGGTTATTAGAAGATAAAGATAATCAGAGGTGGTCCTACATTGTGCAGCTTTAGGAAAAATTCTTCTCTCTACAGGATCGAAGGACAAATACTATCAAGAAATTTGTGGCAATTAGAGACATGATTAAACTCAGACATACTTCTATTTCTAGTGCTCTTTGTTGTATTGGTGAATTATCAAAGATTAATATTAGTCCCAATACTTTAACAGATTGTGTAGAGTCCTTAACTAAACTTGAGCTATTTTACAAGACTCTTGTCAGTGCAAAATTTTCATGGGAAGAAGGTAAAGCATCGTGGAAGGCTATCCTGGAGAGTCTCAGAGGTTCTTCTTCAAGTTAATTCAAGGTTGTGTTAATATTGTTTTGGTTACATTTTGATGCATATTTACATATATATCAGACCCCTTCCTTTGTCATTGATATCAAAGGGGGAGAGATAAAGAGATGGAGAGATAGAGGAAATTTTTTTTTGTGAAGAATAGTTTTGATAGGGGGAGTAGTCAGAGTATTCAGTTGCAGTATACTGGAAAATGTTTTTGTCATGCATGTTGCATCAATGCGAAAGGGGGAGATTGTTGGAAGCTTTTCAACATGAGCATGAAGTATGGATGGTTTTGTTGGTCATTCCCATGTTTTCATTGATGTCAACATGGTGATAACTATATGGGAATTCTGCTTGGTTTACTCGAAGTTGTTCTCTACTGGTAATACTTTTGTGATGGATCAATGTGTTGGTATTTGAGTCCAGAATTCAACACAAGATTTGATATGACTCTAATCTCTTAACCATGTTTTCTTGACTCATTTAAACAACTATATCCTAGATCTTGAGACATATTTTGTTTTGAGTAGAAATTTATCTCTAACAGAGTTTAACTCTGTATCCTACTATTTCTTTGTGTTTGTCATACTATGTGGGAGACTTTGCATTCTATTAAGGTGAACATTCTTATGTTGCAGTTTTGTTGATAGTCTCTTTGCTGGTAGTATGATGGGAAATTAATGTATTCTTAGATCCAGAAGGTGTTTTCTTTGAGGATTATTTGTTGGTTTGGAGAATTGTGTTCTAGTCTTGTTCAATTCAGCGAATGCAATATATTATGAAGACTAGTTATGTTTTATGGATGATAGCCGACTTGGTATAATGTACTATGTGGATAAAATGTTTAAATATTAAATATGGTGCTGAAAAAGAAGGTTTTGATTATTTTGTGTTCATCTAATTAGGCCAACCTAATTGATGAATAAGATATACTTGTATATATATAAGATGAAAGATAGAAGTGAAGTGTGGGTGAGAGTGAGAAGGAGAAGTGAATGCGAATAGAGGAGAAGATTAGAGCCTAAATGCTTTATTAGTTGTGATCACTATAGTTTTGTTGAGTGACTATTATGTGAGGTACTTCTTATCTTGAGCTTCAATGGAACTGAACCCTGTACATTGAAGGTGTATCCTATCAGTTCAATCTTTTGGCAGTGAGCCACTATCATTGTATCTTAGCGGTTAGCCATCTTTTGTACTCAAGTAGTGAGCCTTTTTAAGGATAGTGAGTCCTAGAAATGAGCCCCGTGATATTTTGTATCCGGATATAATATATTGTTAGTTAACCCTCGCCATGGTTTATCCCATTTTGGGTTTTCCATGTATAAATATTGGTGTTCATGTGTATGGTTGCATTGACTTGTTTTTATGTTCTCTCTTGTTGATTCAGTCAGAATTGTGATAATTTTTAAGTGGATTTTATTATGGTTTTGTGGAATAATTATTCACCCCCCTCTTAGTATTTCAAATGTTCAATAAAGAGATCAATGACTAAGGTGAGAGGTGATCAGGAAACTCATGAGATGGTTCCAAGTAGCATCATGAGAGGAGTTGAGAGGGGAGATGGTGCTTTGGAGTGTAAGTGGAGATCTTTCCACAAAGGAAAATTTTATCCTCACACTCCAAAGGGGAGGGAGTGATAAGAAAAAATAAAATTTTAATTCCTTTTAGGTAATTTTGGAAGCAAGACCCATGTGCCCAAGGATATGAGGTCTTTTTCAAAAGGGAAAAATTTAGTGTTGGGACGAGAAATTGGGTTAGGGAAGATTTGATCCCAATTAGGGATTAATAAAAAATGATGGAGGATGAGACATGTGAGAGGAATTAAATAAATAAGAATATTTATTTAATGTTTACAAGAAAATGGATAATGATGGGTAAATAATTAAGAATAATTATTTACCTTAGGTTGGACTTTAGGGGAAATAGAGGAAGCGATTTTAGATAAATATTAGGATGGTGAATATTAACTAAATAATAGAAATATTAATATATGAATAAAGGATAAGATTCATTAGGAGAAAATTATCAAATATAATGGTCAATTTTAGGTGTCTACAAACATGACAAAAAATTCCCAATTGATCTTTAAATGGCATGCTATGTCAAAGGTTGAACACATAAAATAGTAGGAGAAAATACTTGAAGTAACATGAATTAATTTTGGTAGTTGAAATTTGTTTCCATGACATGGGGATCATACATAGAAGAATGTGTTGCATTATAGTTACTAGGTATAATATGAGCTAATCATTGATTTTTGACTTTAAGGAGGGCCTTGGAAGTACACTTGAAATTGTAGGGGATGTCCACAAATCTAAGAGAAGAAAATGAGTGAGAAAAAGGAAGTAGGAACCATGTTTGAGCATAGAGGTGCATGGTTCACCTAGAGCTCCAAAATCCAAGGAAGGGATGGGGAACTTGTTAGGTAATACTAGATGTTAGGGGGTTGGGTGGAATTTGATCCAAAGGATTCCCAAAAAGGGGAAGACTGGAGATCTAGTCTTAAGAGGGAACATGGACCTAGGAGGAAACTACATAGATAGGGTTCAAAGAGTAAGTTATGACCAAGATAGGGTCATGGGATGAGACAAAAACTTAAAACTATGTCCCAAGGTCTTAGGTTTGAATGGAGAAAAAAAAAATCAAGAGGAAGACTAATGCAAAAGACATTGGATTAGAATTGAGAAAGGAATGCATATAAAAATCAAGGAAAATGTAGGGATCAAGAAGGGAACAATGATCAGGGGTTAGGGTGTGGCAAGGAATTGGCACTAGGAAGTTGGTGTCAATGTCCTAGGTTATCTTGGAGGTCTAATATCTAAGGGAAACTAGATAAAATGGATTGGAATTGGGAGAAGAAAAGAAATTGAGGGTCGGGGCAAAAAGGAAAATTAAGCTTTGGAACTATGTTTGAAGGTTCCATTTCCACCTAAGGGTATGCATCAAGTGAATAATGTAAAGGGTTCCAAGGGATTAGGGATTTACATTTTCAATGAACCAAATTAGAGGTTTGGTAGGTTTAGGAACTTTCGAAACTCCCAAAAAAAAATTATCTATTGGATTTATTGGTAGGATGGAGAAATCAAATAACCAAATTATAAATCCAGATAACATATTTAATGAAATGAACTACACAAAGATACAAATTTTTTAACATGGTTCTCCCAATATAGGCTACATCCATAGAACAATCATCCAATATTATTTAATATCTAGTAAAGTTAAGTTGCACTCACTCGTAACACTATTACAATTCTTTATACACTAAAAAATGCCTACAGTCTATGATTAACAATCCATGTTGTTGTATGCTCATTTTATCCAACCCACAATACTTATCTGCACGTTGTTGCATGCTCCATCACATTCATGTCGTGACTCTTGGCCTTTCAAATTCAAAAAAATAAATGATCCATTTCTAGTAGTTTTAAAATAATTTTCCAACCAAAAATAATATGAAATTCCTTTATTAATAGTTTATTGCCCCGTTGTACTCCCCCATTAATTAATTTGGGGGGAAAATGCAGCTACCAAATGTTCCAAAATTTAACAAAAAGAATGATCAGGCTCCACATACCAACATTATCTAAGTCCCTGACCTTCTTGCACCTTCAAGTTAAGATTCTAATTTACACATGACTATGTAAACCATGTCTGAAATTTCAACTTTTATTGAATCTGTTGAAGGCTTGAGAAGTTCAAAAACCTTGTAACACCAATAACCCCCCCAAAAAAACATTTTCCCTCTTTACTAAACATGTCAACAAGTTCAAGGGAACATGAACTCACCAACACACCTATACTTAGGCATTCATTCTCTCCTTTGTCGACACTTTTACAACTTCTTGAACTATGTTGGAGTTTTTAGAGGTTCTCGATCCTCTTAAGTTTCTAATGCATCACTTAGAAAAAAATTTCATTCCACTTCTTTCCTCCATTTTAAAAATTTGAGCACTTTTTGAATCTTTTCAAAAATTCAAGAGGTTCATGAACATCTAAAACTTCCAACACCGTAGTGAGGAGATTTTTCAAATGCTTAGACTTAGAAGATTTGGAATTTTTGGGTGTTTCCTATTAGTGTAGGTTTTTTATTTTCCTTATGTTAGGGGTATTTATTTTTTCCTACATATATTATTTAATCTATCTTAGGTTTATTTGTTGTGGTTAATATGAGGACATGTGGCGAAATACATTGGCTACATGTATCACTCTCTCCCCACACATGGGTAGTTGAGTTACACATCCTCTTTTGGCTTGTTGTGCCACCTCTCATAAACAATATTTTGTTTTTACCTAGGTAGGTTATGGGGTAGTTGGGTTTCTCACCCTCTTTTGGCTTTATGTGTCACCTCCTCTTTGTCTTCACCAAAGGAGGTTATGCCACATGTTTTTTCATTTACCAAGTAGGTGATAACCTCCCACCTTTTATGGGTAGTAGGAGTTAATGAACCTCTTGGATGTATTTTCCCTCATTTTTCTATATATTGAGCACTCTCCTCTCACCTTCACTAGTTCAGCTAGTTTGGTGATCGCTCAATGGGAGTATTGAGAGTATTTTGCAATTTCTCTTGCCTTGACTATATTTTTCTCTCATTTCATATTTATCTTCATTCTACTATTTTGATCTTCGATCATCTATTGAGTGAAGTTGCATGTGATCTACATCCAACATCAGATCTTGGCTTGATTCTTACTTCTCGCAGAATCTATCATGGTATCAGAGCCATGTTTTTTGGTATAGCTCATTGTTTTTCTGATTTATTGAGAGATTTGTGACTAATAGAAAGCTAATATTTTTCTTTAAAAAAAAGTATGCTCTTCTCTTGCATCCTTGTATGACTTGGAGAATCAAAACAGTTTAAAGGGAAAATAATCATATATTTAATCTGGTTTATATATATCTATTCCTGTAAGATTTGGGTGATTTGCAGCTTTTTGGTAATATTGGAGGCTTTTTTAGCATTTCCAGAGAGTCCAGAAGGTTTGAGAAGTTCATAATTGAATTTTATTTCACCAAAATCAAAGATTGGAGGATACAGTAAAGAAAACCAGAGTTAAAAACTTGAATTTTTATTGGAGTTGTTTTCATTTTGGCTTCAAAAATTTGGCTTCCACTCATTTTTAAGAAAAATGATTTATGGGTTTTATTGCTAGCATTAAAAATCCATCTAAGTAGTCATCACATTTTGCATAAAACTGATAAATTTTGCAAAAATCAAATCGGAAAAAGGCGTGAGTCATTTTTCACAAGTTGATTTTGTAGCTTTTTTCAAAATTACATAACTTTTGCCTCAGGTGTTAGATTTTCGCAAACGAGTACTTACTAGAAAGATAGAAATGAGCACTTTCCATCCACAAAGGTTTGAGTAAAAATTACTATTCTTTTCAATCAAATATTGAAGGTTGAATCTGCTACATTTTTTTTATCTTCAATAAGTCATATCTTTCACTATTGTAATCCATTTTTGAAAAAACAAAAAGTGTTAGAAAGATATTAAAGAATAAAAAATAGCTACAAGGTTATTTTTTAAGATTTTTATTTGAAAATTAATTTCTATCAATATTGTAATTTTGGCTATTAAGAGCCTTAAAAGCCTTGTAATATGGAAAAGCCTTGTAAAAGCAGTAATCATAAAGTGCCAACATTGTAATATCTTGGGGGGTTGATTTTTGATACTAGTGGAAAGGGGGGTGTCTCATGTGTCTTCTTTCTTTGCACTTTTCCTTCTTTACAATATTATTTTCTACTCCCATGGATGCATCTACAGTTCCAGTTTTAACTCCATATAATCATTTCAAATGGAAATCTAAGATGATAATATATCTAAAAAGACATGGATATCATCATGTAACAATGGGGCTTGAAATTGAACCACAAGATGATGGAAAAAAGATTAAATGGTTTAACAAATGTGATGAAGATTTTGGTACTTTGTGTATGTCAGTATCTCCAAACCTACTTTTTCATATTGAGTCTACTAAAACACTGAATGATGTGTGGACAACATTGGAAAACCTCTTTGGTAAGAAAGATGAGTTAAGGGGTCATCAATTGGAGAATGAACTCACAGGGCTAAGTCCTTCGAATTTTGACACCATACAAGACTTCTTCACAAAATTCAAAGTTGTTAGATTACAATTGGAACTGTGTGGAATCAAGAATGATGATAAGCAACTTATCTTGAGTATTCTTTCAAAGCTTGGTCCTAACTATTCTATATTTGTTTCTACATTCTATGCTACAAAATGCGCCCTAGGTTTCACATATAAAATTCCTTCTTTAGATGAGTTTGTTGCAAAAATCACTAGGGAGTAGGAAAAATTGGTTCTAATGGGTACAATTAAACCCTCTAAGTCACATGCCTTGGATGTTAATCAAGGCACAAAAGAATCAATGAGAGAAGAAGAAAGATCAGAAATATGTTGCTTCAAAAGTAGATAATCAGATCTCTTCATCAAAAGGTGAACAACCTAAGAAGGAGAAGGTCAAGTGTTCTTACTGTAAGAGACTTGGCCATGACGAACATAAATGTCTAAAGAAAAAAATTGACCACCTTTCACATCTTCTAGAAAAGAACAATATCAAGGTGTCTGATTCAGTCAAATAGAGTTCATTAGAAGGTTCTTCTAAGGACACAGACAAAAGTAAGGGGAAATGAAAAGGAAAGGCCCTAGTTGCTATTGCTTCACAACTAGAGTCTTGGATCATTGAATCAGGTGTTTCGCACCACATGGCCTCATCAGAGGATAACTTTACCTCTTTGGAGCCATGCTCTATTCCTACCATACTTATGGGTGATGGAACTCTTGTTGAAGTGCATGGGAGAGGGTGTGTTGATGTGGGTGAAGGGACATTTGAGGATGTTCTTTGTGTTCCATATTTGTAAACTAATATCCTATTTTTTTATTAGATCACTCACACTAGTTTTGGCAAGTGAGTTGAGTTCACTCCAGATATAGTGGTAATCAGTGAAAAACATAATGGGTCTACAATTGTTGTGGGAAAAGAAAATCATCAATCCAAACTCTATTAGTTTTCTCACTTTGTTCTTGACTCTCCTTTGACAGTCTTACTTACTCATGCAGATGGGGTGAGTTGTTTGTGGCATCAATAGTTTGGCCACTTGAACTACTGTTACTTGCAACAACTCAGTCAAAATGACATGGTTTCAAGGTTGCCTTCTATTCTATTTTCTAGTGGAGTTTGCTAGGGATGCATTCTTGGTAAGCATCCTGAGGAGAAATATGATAAAGGAAAAGCATGGAGAGCTACAGATCTATTGGAGTTGGTACACAGTGACTTGGAAGAACCATTTCCACAACCATCTTTTAGTAGGGCTAGATATGCCTTGATATTTATTGATGACTTTTCTAGATACACTTGGGTCTATTTTTTCAAACAAAAGTCTAAGGTATTTGATCATTTTTAGGATTTCAAATCTTTTGCAGAGAAACAATCTGTGAAGTTCATCAAGATTTTTTGTACAGATAATGGGGGCGAATATGTTAACAGTTAGTTTGAACTTTTTTTGCTTCAGAAGGAATCAACATGCATCACACAATTCCATACAGTCCTCAACAAAATGGTGTTGTAGAATGCAAGAATAGATCCTTGAAGGAGATGGAAAATTGTATGATACACTCCAAAAATTTGGCACCTCAATATTGGGTAGAGACCATCAACTGTGTGTGTTACATCCAGAATCAAGTTCTTCACAAAGCTATGAAGGGGGTAACTCATTTTCAAGCCTGTACTGGTTGGAAACCCATAATTAAGCACTTTTGAGTGTTTGGTTCTCTTGCATGGGCCCATATTCCACCAAAGAAACATAAGGCTATGGATCCATAGAGCAAGCCTTGCATATTTGTTGGGTATCTAGATGATGTCAAAGGTTATAGGCTTCTCCATCCCACCACTCATGAGTTGTTCATTTTGAGGAGATCTCTTCTAGTTCTTCTCCTACCACTTCTCCATCTACCATCACATTGAGACTTTGCATCATGATGACAACTCTTCAGAGGATATTAATCATCATAATATTGATGAGGAGTCTTCTTCCTTCACTCCAAATGGTGATAGTGATGATGATGATTCACATTCGTCTTCTAGTCATCATTTAGAGGTTGATGATTCTCCTCTAGATTCTCTAGCCTCAACACCTCTTTGGGCTCAACAAACATTGGAGTCGGTAGGTGATTGGGTTGGTGATCCATCAAACACAAGAAGAACATGGTCATAGTTTCAATAGGCTCCACATCTGTTCGTTGCTTCAGCTTTTGATCCACAATCTTTTTGAGAAGCTTTTGGTATTCCCGAGTGGGATGTTGCAATGCAAGAAGAGTTCAATTCCTTAGAGAGGAATCACACATGGGATTTAGTCCCTCTTCTTAAGGGAAAAAAAATGTTCGATGCAAGTGGATATATCGAACAAAATTTTCAACAGATGGGTTGGTTGATAAGCATAAGGCTTGATTGGTAGCAAAAGGATTCTCCTAGGTTCTTGGGATTGACTACTCTGAAACTTTTGCACCAGTTGCTAAGATGAATTCCATCTGACTTGTCCTTGCTATAGTTGTAGCACATCATTGGGAAGCTCATCAGATGTATGTGAAGAATTCCTTTCTTCATGGTGACCTTTAGGAGGAAATCTACATGGAACAACCACAAGGGTTTGTGCAGGATCCTTCACTTGTGTGCAGATTTCAAAAGTCTCTTTATGGCCTCAAACAAGCTCCTTGGGCTTGGTATGCCAAGATGGACTCCTTCCTTCTGATAGTTGGGTTCAAACAATGCTATTCTGATCCAAACGTATACATTCTGTAGCAGGATGACACTCTCACTTTCTTGGTTCTCTATGTTGATGACCTATTGATCATAGGGAGTCACTCATCCACCATCAAGGTAGTGAAAACTGCTCTACATGATAGATTTTTGATGTCTAACTTGGGTCTTTTGCATTACTTCTTGGGGATTGAGATCACTCAATCATCTTCTAGCATATTTCTTGGATAACCCAAGTATGCACTTGATATGCTCTCCAGATTTCGCATGGCTGTTAGTAAGCTTGCATCGACTCCATTTTTGTCAGGGGTCAAACTTGAGGCTAAGTGTTCCTCACCTTTGGTTGATGGAACTTTCTACCGACAACTTGTTGGGAGTCTCATCTACTTGACTCATATGAGACTTGACATTTCATATGCTATGGGCATGGTATCTAGATTCATGCAGGAGCTATATGAGTTACATTGGAAGGTAGCTAAGCAGATCCTCCACTATATTCAGGGTACTCACAATTATGGGATTCACTATGCAGTGGGCGTGGATATTGACTTGGTGGGACATACAAATTCAGATTGGGCAGGTGATTCTCAGGATCGTAAGTCTACTTCTGGGTATTGCTTCTCACTTGGTTTCAAACTAGTTTGTTGGTCAAGCAAGAAGCAGTCTACAATTTCTCTTTCATCTATAGAGGTTGAGTATCAAGGGGCAATTAATGCCACCACTAAGGCTATTTGGCTTCAAAATATTCTCACTAAGTTTGGAATTCTAGTCAGAAAGCCTACACTAATCTTTCGTGATAATCAGAGTGCAATATAGATCTCAAGGAATCAAGTTCATCATCAGAGGATGAAACACATTGAGATTCATATGCACTACATTCAGGAGTTGATTCAAGAAGGCATCATTGATCTTAAGTATTGTTCTACATCGGAGAAGACTGCAGACATCTTCACCAAAGCCTTCATATAAAGCAAGTTCCTTCATCTATGAGCTTTGCTTGGGGTGCGACAGGTGTCTACTTCATGGGGGGCTTCTTAGTCCTTCATTCTTCTCTCTCTTATGGGGGGGATTCTTCTTATGGGGGGATCTCTATGTACATGGGTACCTAACATGGATTCATTTTTTGGGACCCATCTTTTTACCTACCTAAGCTACACTTAAGGGGGGTGTTAGTGTAGGTTTTTTATTTTCCTTATGTTAGGGGTATTTATTTTTTCTAACACATTATTTACGCTTGCTTAGGTTTATTAGGGTTAGTTAATATGAGGACACGTGGCAAAAAACATCGGCTACATGTGCCACTCTCTCCCCACACATGGGTAGTTGAGTTACACATCCTCTTTTGGCTTGTTGTGCCACCTCTCATAACCACTATTTTGTTTTTACCTAGGTAGGTTATGGGGTAGTTGGGTTTCTCACCCTCTTTTGGCTTTATGTGTCACCTCCTCTTTGTCTTCACCTAAGGAGGTTATGCCACATGTTTTGTCATTTACCAAGTAGGTGGTAACCTAATGCACCTCTTGGATGTATTTTCCCTTACTTTTCTATATGTTGAGTACTCTCCTCTCACCTTCACTAGTTTGGTTGGTTCGGTGATCGCTTGGTGGGAGTATTGAGAGTATTTTGCAATTGCTCTTGCCTTGTCTCTATGTTTCTTTCATTTCAGATTTCTCTTCATTATGCTATTTTTATCTTCGATTATCTGTTGAGTGAAGTTGCATGCGATCTACGACCAACATTAGATCTTGGCTCGATTCTCACTTCTCGCAGAATCTAACATCTCCACATACTAGGGGGACATGGGAATGGAAAGATGGCACACTTAGGCACACATTGACAAAGTGGAGAAGTCCAAATATTTCTTAGATCAGTTATTTATGATGAATAGATAGGGCAAGGGAAACAAAGGATGCAAGGGCCTATGAATTTCACAAATTTTGGGGCCTACAAATTTGGGCACTAATAGCAAAGTAGAAACCATTCATGTCACAATAGAAAAATCAATGGAAGATTCAAATGCTTTTGAGAATGACTAGCATACTTTGCTCATAAAATATGACAAATGTAAATATAATATAAATACATATAAAATATTTTTAAACACCATCCAATTCAATAATTAAAGCTAAATTTTAAGTGAGTAAAAATAGATTTAAACTATTTACCCATTTTTAATATAAATAAAATAGAAAAATAGAATGCTAAAAATTGTTAGCAAAATTAATCCTTCCACAATTAAATTGATATATGGTAGATGACCCAATAGTTGAGCATGTTCCCATGGTTGTTATAGCATTTATTGATTTTAACACCCAATAACTTTGTGACTTTAAATTTGTTAGTGTTGATGGTGAGTACCCCTAACTAAATGAAATGTATTTATTAGATCTAAAGAGCAACAAATCATGTGATGTCAGATTAGTGCACTAATAAAACATGAGTTAGTGCAGAACTACTGGTCTAACTTTTTCATTGGGCCTTTATGGACACCTCATCAAAATCCATGTTGATGTGGCATCATATTTGATGATGTGGTTCTGAAACCTTAGTTATAAACATGAGACATGCCAAGTAAGTTGTTGTAAAAAATTGGGAGTGATTTGAAATTTCCAAGTAAGATTTTGAGAAGCGTGAAGTTAGGGTGGGGGCTCAACTCATAGATCCTCTCCCCTACCAGATGCACCATAAGGACGACATTTTGATCATACAAAGATCAAAATGATCAAAATGAGGAACTGTTATATTATAGTCTGACCAATAGTGATTAAAAAATATTGATATTGAATGTGATATATACTTGTGTCTCAAACTACTTTAACAATTGAATTGCATTCAATATTACAAGAGTTTAAATTTGAGGGCCAAACAATTTTTAGTGACTATTGTTTTCTTCGGACTGCCTTTCATGGTGCACTGTCCAGCTGACATTGTATTGGTTGAAATACAAAATTCTGAACTACCATTCTTATTCTGTTTCATGATAAAAGTAGATCGTTTAGAATTTGCATTAGTAAAGAAAAAGGCTGAAACACCAGCAATTGGCTGGTTGTCAGTGAAAGGAGCTGCCCCATTGGGAGGCGACCAGTTATTTGGAGTGTGCAGAATAGCATGGAAAAGATAAGCCAGTGGAAAGTAAAAAGCAAAAGGTAGGAAATAGACCTGTGAAATTAAGCAGAAAAAACACTTTTTATGGTTTATGATGCCCACGACCGACATTTATATACTATGGGCGTATTGTTATTATTTATAAATGCCTCCAAACTGCACCAGTTGTGCAGTCGGCGTCGATTCGGGATAGGTCACAAACATGTCATTCAGAGCCCCACTGAATGCGATGTTTGCATGTCTTAAATTCCAGAACGAACCAACTAATATTTGTATTGCTGTATGTACAATCAGTGTCAAGGTGGAAACCATACTGTAAGACAAGTATTTAACAACTACTTGTAAGGAAAATGAAATTTTGAAAAAAACATAAATTGAGTTATTGGACTAATCATATGAATTGTGGGTATAGTTGTAGGAATATGAAAATATTAAATGTGAAAGATAAAGATATATAGTTTTAAGAAAGATCAAAATTGAATTTGTTCGTTCATGTATTGAAATCTTAATGTCTCGAAATTAAGAATATGATATATGTATAGTTTGTCTCAAGATCATCAATCGTGTGAGGGGTTTGGTTCACTTTCACATGCACATATGTGATAATTGGATATGGGTTTGATTTGGTAGAGTGTGCACTTGTGTTCCCTACATAGCATGATTTACTACTATCTATACTACTAGTATTTATGAATACCTTCAGAGTTTATCAAATCACCAAGGGACAAGTTTTCCTAACATAACCTCGCAAAAGAAATATATTTATGGTCATGCAAATGGTTGAAGAAAACAAGCTTCAAAAGAAACATTGAATTTGTTCATTGATGTATTGAAATCTCAATGTCTCAAAATTAAGAATATGATATATGTATAATGTGTCTCAAGAGCATCAATTGTATGAGGGATTTGGTTCACTTCCACATGCACAAATGTGATAATTGGATATGGATTTGATCTAGTAGAGTGTGCACTCATGTTCCTTACTTATCTTCATTTGCTACTATCTAGACTACTAGTATTTATGAATACCTTCAGAGTTGTCAAATCACCAAGGGACAAGTTCTCCTAAGATAACCTTGAAAAAGAAATATATTTATGGTCATGCAAATGGTTGAAGAAAACAAGCTTCAAATATGTAAATGATCCTTTAATGATTGTATATCTAGATTCATTTTTTTACTTCAATAGAAATGTCTCTCACATTCCTCTTCTTTGAATGTGAATGTTATTTCCTTGAGCTTTGATGATGTTTAAATGAATGTAACTGAATGCCTTTAATTGTTGGGACATGTTATTGTAGCGTTGTAAATTGTCAACCCTAACAATTTCACATTATGTTTAGCTCCCCCTTATGGGATTGGACCTAATTATGCTTTTCATTTGTCCATTTTATTACTGTTTTAAAAAAATCAAGATAAAATTGAGAATTAAAATTAATGATTTATTTAACGACAATTTAAAGTTCAATATAGGTCTGGTCAAGGGCCCCCTCTCTCTTGACCACTTATTTTGGCTTAATTTTTAATATTTTACCGTCAACGTTTTTATGTTTACAAATTTAAATTCATTTGTCGGATTTTCAAAACAATTATTGTAGGAAACAAAGAAATGCATATAAATATAAGTCCTTTTCACCATTTAAACATCTAATAAAATTTTGATCAATCGAGTATCCTAAAAAATAGTCAAGGAAAACTCAAGAGTAGAATTACCAACATTTTACAACATCCTTATCAATCAAGCAATGCATCATCAAAATAATGTTGAATCATAAGTAAGATTTTACATATATTATGTTCTTTATTTTTGTGAGTACTTGAAACGAAGGAAAATGATGGATAATAGATTTTGAATGGGGGTATGTGTTGATGATATTTTCTGCACAACAACTTAGACAAAATATCATATCCTATCTCTCTTGAAAGGTAAATCTCTATCAGCAAGCCTCAAGAGATAACCCCAAGGTATCTAATGTCAGGTCTTGACAATACATAAACAACTCAGTGATAAATGTGAAAATGTTGGTAATCACAAAGGGACCTTACTACAAACAAATACTGAATCTTGAACTTATCAGATCTAGCAATATGATGATACTTCAATCCTAAATCTAACTCAAATGATAAAGAAATAACAAAAGATTAGGGTTTCAGAGAGATTCCTAAATTTAACTACTCCTAAGATTAACAATGCAAATGATGAAATACTTGAAATGGACCAATCCCTCATAAACTAATTCCTGCTTAACCCAAATAAACTTGCAATCTCACAGAAATAGTGCAATCTTCTAAGGTATTAAGATTTTCAGATCATGAACATTCATCCAAGATAACCCAATTGCAATTGAAATGAATAAATCTCCACAATTGAACTAAGCACAATGAATATAAAGGTCCAAGCTAACTTTGCAAAACAACTAACAATCAGCTAGCTGCAAAAAGTATGGACCAGGGATTGCTGCAAACACTTCAAGCATCAAATCATAAACACCATTGAATCAGATCTAACATACATCTATTAACCTTGGGCAATTTTAAAGATAGAATCATAAGAACCATGCAAGATAAGTCAACACAAAAGAGATCACCAAAAAATCACAATGTTTTCAATTGTATTGAATCACCGAATTTCAACAACAATTCCAATGTTCTGTTACAAAACTTGCTCAGAATGACCTAATTTCTACCTTTGCTCTATTGCTTAATTCACTCTAATAACTATCTTTTTATTTGATGTTCTCTATTCTATATGTTACAAATTAGGTGAAATGCCAAATTTATAGGAACCTCCAAAGCAAGTTGGCCTAGCAAGGGTTTACAATCATAAAATAGCCACAAACAAGTCAGCCCAACTAATGTTTACAATAATAAATGGCCACAAAACACGTCAGCCCAAGGATAATTCAAAATAAAACAAATTAGCATTAAATGCTTGAACTCAATCCAGGTCGGCCTGGGATCTTCAATGCAGCCCTATATTAACTGCTTCCTTCCATTCTTATCCTGAGCACACCTCACCAAGTAAGCCAAGGGGTGGAGTATCTTGAATTTCTTTATAGATTAAACTTCATTTCCTAAGCGCTCAATGACCCAGTCAAATTCAGCCTACACCCAGCAAAAACCACCATCAATAATATCCATTATAACATGAAGATCAAGAACTAGCCCATCACAAGTAACATATTCATGATTCAAAAAAATCCAAGCAAAGATCGAAATGAACCCAAAAACATCATTCAATCGCTATCTACACAGTTCAGGATTTCAAGCCAACTACGGACTCCAGGCCAGAAAGGAATTTCGGGGAAATCCAAGCTAGTCGAATTTTCACAAAGAGGGCACAAAATCAACCATAGATCATCAAAATGCAAAAAAGGTGTAGATAACAATGTAATTTATCAGTTAAAAGCATGGAATGTTAAACATTTATCATTAAACTCATCCAATTCACACGATTTTGAAGTTCCACAAGGCATCCCAAAGAATCTGGGAAAATCCGACTGGACCAGAATTCTGTGAAAATAACGATACTTCATAAACTTTAGGAAAATGAGGGGAAGAAGGAGAAACTGGGAAAATTCGGGATCGACGAAAATCTGCGAAGAAGGCAGGATTCTGGATTTTCAACGTATTCTAGGAAAACGAAGGGGGCAAGGAAACTCAGAGAAATCCACCAGCACAGGAAAATCCCGAAGCTGAAGGAAAACCTGAATATCAATATTCTCTCACAATTTCACTCAAATTGATCAAAGATCACAAATTTGAGGACCCTGGGCATGAAACCAGCTTAACCTGAACCTCCTACAAACCTTCTTTGAATTCTAGACTCATTCGAAAGCAAGTTAAGATGAAATGGGGACGCCCTAGGAATGAAACCCTAAATTTTGACCACTAACGCATAGAGCAAGCTTGGACATACAAGAATTCAAACTCCAAGAAAAACTATAACGTCAAAGCAATACTCACATTCATCAATCAAAAGCAAGGCAACATGTACATACCATTTGATGAAGTGGAAATTGATCATTGCAACAACAGACAACAATCTGAACACCCGAGCAAGAAAATCAATGAATCCAAACTCCCAAATCACCAAATCCCAAATGTAAAAGCAATACACAACGAAAGATGGGAGAAAATGGTGCAAAATTCACTTAAACATAACCACACTCACCATGGAGATCGAACCAAGGTGCAATAATTAAGCCAACAAAACAAGCTGGAGAAGTTTGGAAACTCGACGAGACAACGAACTTCTGAAAAAATCTGGCCTACACAGAATTCCGTGAAGACCAAAAATTCCCAAACCATCGCGTTTAGCGAGAGTTTGAATGAAATCTGGGAAAATTCGACAAGACCATAAAATCCCAAAACAATGCAAAAACCTGAACTTGGCCCAAAACTTAAGACTCTCAATATGCAACTTAGGGGGATCACTTAGGCAAGCAAGATAAACAATTAAGCTCATGCTAAGGCAATGCAAATCCTCAAAATCAAAGGGCCAAAAAAATAAGAGCTAGCGAGAGCAAAAGAGGGTCCCTGCTTTCAGTGGGGCATGTGTACAAAAATTGCACAACAAATGGCGACTCTATTGGGGAAATGCTCTAAAGCATTTGATGATGGACAAGAATCATGAACCCAAAATCTTTGGTTTCAATCCCATTACCAAACAAACAAATCAAAATGCAAGATTAAAGAATCAAAACCAAAGGTGGACTGAACCTTCCATAGACTGAAAATCCAGGTGTGTGCACACGAGTTGATTTCCCTCCTTGAGCTACTGTAGAAACCAAGTTTAATCAGGTCAGGCTATGTAAAGATTCTAACTCCAAAAGCAACCTGGATAGAACCTCACTTCCAGTCAGGCATCTATAGCCCCGACGAGGTTATCGCTGTGACTCTCCCGAACATAGCTCTATTCCCAGCCAGGCGTCCATAGCCCCGATAGAGATATTTAGATACCCCTAATAAGTTGAAGTCATTTGATTTTCAATATTTTCTCTTTTGTTCTATTTTGGTATTCTTTTCTTTTCATTTTTTTCTTTTCAACCTATGAACAATGAAGTTCACACTTAGGGCTGAGAACCATAGTGGCACTAAAGCAGAAATAATATTTTTCACCTGACAAGACTTCACAAGAATCCTATAGCAACATCAGGATTCTTAAGATGTATAAAAGATATAAGATTTCAAAATACTTTAAATTCAAATCAAACCAGTGACCCATCTTTCTTAAATCATACATTTAGACTGCATAATGGTAACAAAGACCTCAACCATCCTTTCAAGACACAGGATTAAAGTTCATCAAGGAAATACTTAGAACAATCCCAAATAAAAGAATATTTGCTAGGCAGGTGCAACACATCCAGAAGAAAACAAGAAGACCTCCAAAGCAAAAGCAGAGCAAAAACACAAAACCAAAAGCAAACCTATACTAATCAAAATAGAACAAAAGCAAAGCAGAAAGGAAAACCTACTCTAATCAAAGCAAAACAAAGCAGACAAAACAAAAAGAAAACCTAATCTAACCAAACCAAAGAAAAGCAAAGCAGAAAGGAAAACCTACTCTAATTATGTATAGGACAAGAGCTGAAAAACAGCTCAAGACTGGAAATAATGCTTCAAATACTGCCCATTGACAGGTAGTGGGATATCCTCCCCAGTGATTGTTTTCAAGCGGAAAGCATTATCTTCCAGGATCTTTGAAATCTGGTAAGGGCCAAGCCAAACTTTGTCAAATTTACCATGCTCCCCCTTATGGTCATGGGCTTTATCCCAGTATAGAACCAAGTCAGAAATCCTAAAGGCTTTTACCTTGGATCTTTTATCAAACCACCTTTTGACTACAACCTGATGTTTAGTAAAGTTTTCTAAGGCTTCATCTCTTCTTTCTTCAAGGTGTAAAAACTCCTATAGGCGGGTTTCACGCCTATTTCCTTCATCATAATATTCATTTATGAACTGTAAAGTGGGGATCCTCAATTGAATTGGAAATATAGGTTCCAAACCATAGACAAGATGATAAGGGGAGGTCCCTATGGAAGTCTTCTTTCTGGTACGATCTGCCCATAGAGAAAATCTAAGTTGAGTGTGCCAATCCTTGGGATTCTTCTCTAGTAACTTACGGATGACTGTTAAAAGGTTTTTATTGGAAGACTCAGCCAAACCATTACCTTGTGGATAGTAATTAGATGCAAATTTTATTATAATCCCATGATCAAAATCCCAATTAGAAAATTTCAATGATGCAAATGCAGGACCATTATCACAAACTAAAGATAAAGGACATCCAAAGCGATTGATAATACCTGATTCAATGAAATCTATTACCACTTCAAAAGTACACTGTTTTCATGCAAGAGCTTTAGTCCATCATGTAAAGTAATTAGTAATGGTAAGAATATACCTATGAACCACAAAAGAAGGTGGATTGATGTGACCTATGAAGTCCATCCCCCACTATGCAAAAAGTTTTACCTCAAAGACCAGCTGAAGTGGAAGAGCTGCATAGTTTTCTCTGGTTGTTGCGGTCTGGCACACATGGAAAGTTTTGACATGACTGTGTGTGTCCTTGAACAATGTAGGCCAATAATAACAAGCCCTTAGAATTTGGTTTGCAGTAGAATGTGCAGATCTATGACCAGTACCATATCTATTGTGAAATTCAGCCATGACCCTTTCAGCCTCCTGTTGTCCCAAGCACCTCAGGTAGATATCCTCATGATTTTTCTTATATAGAACAACTCCCTTCAGCATGAAACTATCACTCCTCAAACATAATGCTATTCTTTGTACTACATTCAAATGGTCAGGACATCTCTGAGTCAGGAGATAATGAACAATATCATCATACCATTCGCCAGGAGAAACATCTTCTAGATTGTAATGCTGAGCTGGAAGATCAGGGCCCATTTCTGCCATTGTCTTTGTAAGTCCTTGTCCTCTTACCAGCTTCATGGGCTGAATCTCAATATCGTACTCGTGTAACATAGTTACCCACTTAGCTCTGTGCTCTCCTAACTCATTCTGCATCAACAACAACTTGACTGCAGGATCAGGAACTATTGCAAACACTTTGTTTCTGAGAATATAATGCCTAAACTTCTTTACAGCTCTGACTAAGGCATAGACCTTCTTTTCCACACTTGGGTACCTTAGTTCTACATCTTTCAATGGTGCACTCATGAATGCTATGGGATGTTCATTTCCTTGATTAGACCTTTGAGTCAACATAGCAGCACGGGAGTGATTAGAAGCAAACGAATATATATAGAATGGCCTAGCATAGTCTGGACTCACCAAAAATGGAGCTTCAGTAATAGCCTCTTTGTCTCTACAAATGCTTCCTTAGCTTCTGTATTCCATTCAACTTTTCCCTCCTGCTTCAACATTGCATTCATTGGCTTGACTATTTCTACGAATCCAGTGATGAACTTCCTTACAAAGTTGATCTTGCCAAAGAATGACTTCATTTCTTTCTTGCTAGCAGGTGGTGGGATCTTGAGTATAGCTTCCACTCATTCTAGATCAATGGAAATTCCTTTCTCAGAGATAACATGCCCTAGCGATTTTCCCTCTGTCACTCCAAATATTCATTTCTTTAGATTGAGAGATATACCAAATTCCCTACACTTCTAAAACACCTTGCACAAATCTGCTATATGGTCACCTCTCTTCTTGGAAAATATTGTCAGATCATCCATATAAATGATTATGCATTTACCAATTATGTCTTTAAATGCAATTTCCATGTCTCTCTAAAATGTAGCTCCAACATTAATCAAATCGAAGGGCATTCTTCTGGAGGAAAAAGTGCCCCACTTGGTGGTGAAAGCAGTCTTATGCCTATCCTCATACTGCACCATAACCTGGTTGTATCCTGAATAGCCATCCAAGAAAGACATCATCTGAGATCCATTGACAATCTGAAGTACTTCATCTAGTGAAGGTACTAGATAATTATCCTTTTCTGATGCTCTATTGAGGTTTCTAAAATCTACACACAACCTGATTTCACTATTCTTTTTCCTTACAGGAACCAGGTTCACAACCCAAGTTGAATGTCTGACTAGAAATATGATTCTTGCAGACAACAATTTATGCACTTCCTTCTATATTATAGGTTATAGTAAGGCATTAATTGGCCTTTGCCTCTATCTGAAAGGTTTTGCTCCTGGATTGAGATGGATAGTGTGTGTTATAATTGATGTTTCATAGGTCTTCAAATCCTCGTAACTCCAAGCTATCACATCCTGATATCTATGTAATGCATCAATTATTCCTTTCCTCTCTTCTGGAGTGCATACTTTACCAATGAAGATATTCCTGACATCCTCATGAGTTTCCATATTATACTTTTCACATTGTCCACTGATGGACTCCTTGGTATCCTATTCCTGATCTCTCACCTTATCCAGATAAAAAATCCTTTCTAACTACACCATTTGTCTGGGAATTGTATTAGTCTTCAAATTGATTATTCCTTCCAAATCCATCTCTGCTTCTTGGAGTTCAGTTTCATCAATAATTTGAGAAGCAAAGACATCTGAGCTTATGATAAAGTCCAAAATGTGCTTATCATCTTCAAATACCTAGAAATTAGTAATGTTGTCAGGTATTGAAGGTACTGGGGTCAATTCCACCGTAAACTTCTTCAATCCAGAAAGAGATAGAGGTTTTAATGTATTAGCTACCTGAGCAAGGGAGTCAGTTGTCTGGTTTTTACTTCATGGGATCAACTGAATGTTGAAGGCATCAAATCCTTCAATAAGGTCCCATAATCTGTGTCTATAATTGGTCATTCTTCTATCATGATAAGAATATTGTCTCCTAACTTGCTTAACCACTAGCTCAGAATCCTCGAAATCTTGCAAAATATTAACCTTTTTCTTTAATTCCATTAACATCCCATGGACCAAAGCCTCATATTCTGCTACATTATTCATAAAATGAAATTGAAGTCTATGAGTAGCAAAGAATGTCTTACCTTTTGGAATGATTAGCTCAAATCCTGCTCCAGCTCCTTGCTTTGATTTGGATCCATCAAACCTTAAATTCCAACAGTCAGCAACTGCACATTTTCTCGATGTATCTCTTGCACTATTGTTGCTGGATGGTTCTTTAGAAAGCATCACCTTCTCCTTAGGGTTTTCTTGGACATTCTGTATATTAATTTTGACTGCTGGAGTGGGGTTGATACACTTTTTCACTTGTTCCACTGCAGTCTAGCATAAGCAACAATCTAGTTCCGAATGAGAGGCATTATGAACCCTACACCAATTTGGCAAAAGAAAATCTCTAAAATTCATTTCCCTACCCAATTGAATCTGATCCTCAATGCATTTCTGAATGAATTCCTGGAAATTATCCAGTAAACTGAGCTGACTGTCCTCAAGATCATCTTCATTTTCAACTAGTTCCACCAAGGCTTCAGTACTACTAGATTCAACTATGAGATCAATAGGCGTAGTATGGAACATAAGAACTTCCTCTACATCTAATTCCTCAAAAGGGGTTGCAAACACATAGTTACCCATACTTACTTTATATATTAGAATTTCATTGGAGGTGTTTTGATATTCTATAATCATGTACTTCATCCTAAGTTCTCTTTCAATTCTAATCTAGTTTGGCACTCCCTTCTAGGGAAGCCACATATGAGAGTTATCAGTTGATACATATCCATTCAAGGCCTTAATAAAATCTCTTCCCAGAATCAGGCCATAAGCATAAGGTATATCAGCCACCTGTATATTAATAACCTATTGAATCCTAGGATCAGAAGCAACTTGCATATGAATCATATTTAATTCTCCTACAACATTAACTTCAGTCCTATCCAATTGTGTAACTTTCTTTTTAGAATCAGTAGGAGTAATACCCAAAGCTTGACAAACACCAAAGGGCATTACAACAACCAATTGTGCAAGTGCTTACCAAATATACGAACCGAGATCAGGAATGGAGGAGTCTCTATTTTTCCTTGAAACAGAGTTAAGGGAGTATCTGCTTGAGCAACCTGAGTTCTATCTTTCTTGTTTCCCTCATCTCCAGGAGGCACATGAACTTGATTATGAGTCTTATTTTTCCTTCCTACTTTTTGAGAGCTAGATACATTGTTGATACTTTCACTAACTGATCTATCTTGTGATATCGAATTTTCATTGTAAGCTCCTAGAACTGCATTCCTAATGGTTGGAACTCTCAATAACTCAAATGCAGATAGACTTACCTTTAGCTTCTTGAGTTCTTCTGCAACATATATGGCCAGTTGTTCTTCACTTAGATCAACAGGAGTCTCTTTTGGATAGTCCACCATCATGTCCTTGCTTGCTTCAATACTCCTTCCTTTGACATATACTACTTAGACACATGAGGGTATAACGAATTATTGCTGGCATTAGGATCTGGAGGAGTGGTGAAGTTGTTTGGAGGGATGGAAGTGGTGAAGGGGCCTCTAGCTTGTGGATGTCTATGTGGCAGGTCCCTCAGATCATACTCCTTAATAGGCCTCTGGAAAGTCTATACTTCTTCAACATAAGCTTCTTCTTCATCCAGGGGGCATTGTCATTTACTGGATTTTCATCAAATAACTGTGAAATCTCATCTCCATTGCACACTTGATCTTCCTCTTCCTTGAGTTGGTCTGACTCTTCTTCAGGCACATTGTCTTTGCTCTATGGAAAAGGATCATGATTCAACACCAACACTAGTGAATCATAGGGAGTAGATGACACCATTTCCTGATTACCTAAATTGTTCTCCACGTCATACTGAAAAATTGAAGCTGCTATCTGGAATTCTTGACAATCTAATTCAGAATGCTGACTTATTTTATGAAGCCTACACCATCCTGATAAAGCAGCCTCAGCTAAATATACACCATTAGGAGGCTTCTCTTGATTGACTGGCTGATTGACTGGTTGATCCAATGGGGTAGGGACTCCCTCATTGTTAGGCCTCGTATTCCAAGTCTCGTTCTGTCTGGGTGGATGTCTCCTATCAAACCCTTGTCCACCACCTTGCCCTCTATCAAAGTTTTGGCCTAAGGATTGTCCTTTATCATAATTCTACCCTCTTTCATTATTATATCCTCTGCCATTATTATATCCTCTATCATTGTTATATCCTCTTTCATTGTTATATCCTCTTTCAGGATGTTGCCCCCTATCAAAATGTTGTCCTTGTTGATTTTCTCGACTTTCTCGACTATGATTGGACTGCATATTTCTCTGAGCAGCTTGTAGCTGACTATTCTAGTTCCTCAAATAAGTTACCTCCATATTCAGCTTCTTCACCTGTTCAGTCAAGTCATCCAGTCTCTCCTGGTCAAGATTTCTATATGAAGGTTGGCTCACATTATTTTAGGGATATCCTACTACAGTTCTAGTATTTAATGATTGGTTCAAAACTTTAGAATTTTGTAGATATGGGGGATAGCTAGCATGGGATTATGGATGAAGAGGTTGATTTATATTTTGTTGAGGGTAGTTGATTGTGGGTGAAACTTGTCTCATAGGAGGTCCTAGGTGAGGGACCAGAGGCAACTGAGGTACTAGATTCATGATGGGAGTATGATTAGCGAGAGCTTGGTTGAGAGCTGGGACTTGTCCAGGGTGAGCAGCGGGTCCTAATGATGGTAAAGGTCCAGACAAATGTTGTCTTAAAGTAGTGCTAACCTTCACAGCCTCCGCGTATGCATCAATTAGGTTATCAGGAGGGTTGTTTCTCCACTTCATGAAGGTAGTTGTAAGACTATCAAGTCCCTCATAATAGACTTCTAAAGTAGTGGCTTCATCAACAGCATATGGAGCCTATAGTCAGGTATAGGCACGATGAAACCTATTGTTAAAGGACCCTATAGGCTCATGGAATTCTCTCTTGACATTAGTGAACTAAAGATAGAGCTCATTGGGACTAATGGGAATCCTGAACTTCTGCAAGAATGCAGTCTCTAACTCAGTCCAATGCTGGATGGACCCGACAGGTAAGTGATTGTACCACTAGAATGCATCCTCTCCCAAGGAATAAGGAAAGATTTTGCATGAAACATCCTCATGATTGATTCCTCTATCCTTAAGACTAGTCTGAAAGATCCTGATGTGTTCCTCAACAGTTCTATTGGGATCATTAACATGGAACTTTGAACAAAATTGCTCAGGGTTCTTGGCCATGACATTGTAATTAGAAAAACTCAATGGAGATGGGTTATTAGCTAGGAAATCCATTGGTGGAGGTGGGGGTGGTAATGGTTGATTTATGACTGGCTGAGGTTGTGGAATGGGAATGTTCTCAAACTCAGATGAAGATGAGCTTGATGAAGACGAGGATGATGGGGATGGTTGGGTGGATGATGATTCTCCCCTTTTGTTGGTCTTTCTTGACCTAGTAGGGACTGGTAATTCTTGAAATTCCTCCTCTCCTGGAGTAGATCTAGTTCTTCTTCAGAATCTTTCATGAGAGATGGTAGACAAAAATCGATCCAGTTAGCTTATTTAGGCCCTCCTTCTAGCACCAATCTGTTGATGATGATTTTTGCACAACAACTTAGACATAATATAATATCCTATCTCTCTTGAAAGGTAAATCTCTATCAGCAAGCCTCAAGAGATAACCCCAAGGTCTCTAATGTCAGGTCTTGACAATGCATAAACAACATAGTGATAAATGTGAAAATGTTGGTAATCACAAAGGGACCTTACTACAAGCAAATACTAAATCTTGAACTTATCAGATCTAGCAATATGATGATACTTCAATCCTAACTATAACTCAAATGATAAAGAAATAACAAAAGATTAGGGTTTCAAAGAAATTCCTAAATTTAACTACTCCTAAGATTAACAATGCAAATGATGAAATACTTGAAATGGACTAATCCCTCATAAACTAATTCCTGCTTAACCCAAATAAACCTGCAATCTCACAGAAATAGTAATTTCTTCTAAGGTATTAAGATTTTCAAATCATGAACATTCATCCAAGACAAGCCAATTGCAATTGAAATGAATAAATCTCCACAATTGAACTAAGCACAATGAATATAAAGGTCCAGGCTAACTTTTCAAAGCAACTAACAATCAGCTAGCTGCAAAAAGTATGGACCAGGGATTGCTACAAACACTTCAAGCATCAAATCATAAACACCATTGAATCAGATCTAACATACATCTATTAACCTTGATCAATTTTAAAGATAGAATCATAAGAACCATGCAAGATAAGTCAACACAAAAGAGATCACCATAAAATCACAATGTATTCAATTGTATTGAATCACCAAATTTTAGCAACAATTCCAATGTTTTATTACAACACTTGCTCAGAATGATCTAATTTCTACCTCTGCTCTACTACTTAATTCGCTCTAAGAACTATTTGTCTTTTTATTCTATGTTCTCAATTATATATGTTACAAATGAGGTGAAATGCCAAATTTATAGGAACCTCCAAAGCAAGTCGGCCGAGCAAGGGTTTAAAATCATAAAATAGCCACAAAAAAATTGGCCCAACTAATGTTTACAATAATAAATGGCCATAAAACAGGTCGGCCCAAGGAGAATTCAAAATAAAACAAATTAGCATTAAATGCTTGAACTCAATTCAAGTCGGCCTGGGATCTTCAATGCAATTCGAACCAATGCACAAGTTTCAATGCAACCCTATATTAACTCCCTTCCATTCTTATCTTGAGCGCACCTCACCAAGTCGGCCAAGGGGTGGAGTATCTTGAATTTCTTTAGAGATTAAATGATAGGGACAGGGTTGGATTGAGACAATCACAATCTCAATGCTCCAGGTCTCACCTTTGTTAACCCCTTGGTGTCACTTCCTCCACCACTCAACCTGTAGGTCCCCTGCTATTTAGGCACCCCTGGTTCATTTTCCAACCCTGCTATCAATTCAAATCCACAAACCAATCCCAAACTTGGTGCTCTTCCTCTCATGCAATTCCTAGCCCTTAATACTCTTAAAGACTAGCTCATCTCCAAATACTCCCTAATCTTGTTGCAGGGGTGTGAAAAGCTTCCATGGCTTCAAAAACCATCTGAAAAAGGCTTCTAATCAACCCCCATTCACTAGTTCTCCATCGCTTTCAAGAAAATGCTTTTCTTGGGTTTGAAAGGCTAGTAGCCTTGAGCCCCAATTAGGTCACTGAACAGGGGAAAAATGCTTTTCCTACCTAAACCCACCAAGGAACCTAGTTCTTTGCTTGGAAAACGTGGTTCACATACCCTCACCTCCAAGATTCTTGTGGTTTCCAGACTGCTCAGGCTCCATACTATCCAAACACCAAAAAGGTCAAGAAACTAGGGTTTCCTTAGCTTCCTAAGGCTGATTCAGGACTGGTGAAAAGTTCTTCATTCAAATGGACTATTAAAGGCTCTTCCTTGTCACCATGCAGATCCAAGACACTCCCCTAAATCCTCAAAAAATAATTTCTTAAGAAACTTCACTCCCCTGCAAATTATTTACACTGTCCTCAAGCCTTTCCTAGCCGGGTTCTCATTGTCTCGCCTAGGGTAAGGCCTTTCTCTTGCCTCCTGCAACCACAAACAAACTACATCCTACCATATTTACAAGTGTGGAGGTAGGGCACATTTCCCAAAAGGCCGTACAAATTGTACGATGGGAAGGTGCTCTAAGCCTCCATCTTTCCAACACAGCTTGATTCAGCACAGAAAACACAAAAATTTAAAGTATTTACAGCTGCAAGTTAAAAACACCCTACAAAAGCAAAAATAAAGGCTTCTCAAGTTTGTATAAGCCTCATGCTACATGCCACACACAATAAAATACAGAATCACGCCATAAAAAAAATTAGTTTTGAACACAAGAATACAAAAAAACTGCCTTTCCAACATGGTTTTCTGCAATTTCTCAAAACAAAGTCCGTACAAAACTTTCTAACCTTGCACAAAGGTCTAGGTTATCATTAAATATTCCTCCCAAAAAAATTTTCTTCTTGGGTCGAGGCTTAAATGACCTAAAAATGCACTTTTGTAAAACCTAACGTGTTTTCAAACACTTAGGCAATTTTTACAATTTATCCAAAATGAAGAGTTAAAACTACTTAATTCTTGTTAACCTCATTCCAACTGAGAAAAACCATCCCTAAATCACCACTAATGGTCAACATGACCTTACACAACAAAATTAAACATTAACCAAAAACTATAAAACTTAAACCTTGCCAGGTGCTCTAACTCAGGTGCTCCTGCACCATTAAACTTCATCTCCTGAGCGCTCAATGACCTAGTCAAATTCAGCCTGCACCTAGCAAAAACCACCATCAATAATATCCATTATAACATGAAGATCAAGAATTATCGCATCACAAATAACATATTCATCATTCAAAAAAATCCAAGCAAAGATCGAAATGAACCCAGAAACATCATTAAATCACTATCTACATAGTTCAGGATTTCAAGCCAACCGTGGAATCGAGGCCAAAAAGGAATTTTGGGGAAATCCAGGCTAGGAATATTTTCACAAAGAGGGCACAAAATCAACCATAGATCATCAAAATGTAGAAAAGGTGTAGATAACAGTGTAATTTATCAGTTAAAATCATGGAATGTTAAACATTTATCATTAAACTCATCCAATTCACATGATTTCGAAGTTCCACAAGGCATCACAAAGAATCCAAGAAAATATGACTAGACCGAAATTTCGCAAAAATAATGATACTACATAAACTTCGGGAAAACGAGGGGAAGAAGGAGAAACCAAGAAAATCTGGGATTGACGGAAATCCGCGAAGAAGGTAGGATTCTAGATTTTCAACGCATTTTGGGAAAACGGAGGGGGAAAGGAAACTCAGAGAAATCAACCAGCGCAGGAAAATCCTGAACCTGAAGGAAAACCCAAATATCAATATTCTCTCACAATTTCACTCAAATTGATCAAAGATCACAAATTTGAAGACCCTGGGCATGAAACCAGCTTAACCTGAACCTCCTACAGACCTTCTTTGAATTCTAGGCTCATTTGAAAGTAAGTTAAGATGAAATGGGGACACCCTAGGCATGAAACCCTAAATTTTGACCACTAACCCATAGAGCAAGCTCATACATACATGAATTTGAACTCCAAGATAAACTATAACATCAAAGCACTACTCACATTCATTAATAAAAAGCAAGGCAACATGTACATACCATTTGATGAAGTGGAAATTGATCATGGCAACAATAGACAACAATCCAAATGCCCGAGCAAGAAAATCAATGAATCCAAATGCCCAAATCACCAAATCCCAAATTCAAAAGCAATACACAAGGAAAGATGGGTGCAAATGGTGCAAAATTCACTTAAACATAACCACACTCACCACGGAGATCGAACCAAGGTGCAATAATGAAGCCAACAAAACAAGCTATAGAAGTTCAGAAACCCGACGAGACAACGGACTTCTAGAAAAATTTGGCCTATGCAGAATTCTATGAAGACCAGAAATTCTGAAATTATCGCATTTAGCTGAAGTCTGAATGAAATCTGGGAAAATCCGACCAGACCGGAAAATCCAGAAACAGTGCAAAAACCCGAACTTGGCCCAAAACTTAAGATTTTCAATATGCAACTTAGGGGGATCACTTAGGAAAGAAAGATAAACACTTAAGCTCATGCCAAGGCATTGCAAATCCTCAAAATCAAAGGGCCAAAACAACAAGAGTGAGAGCAAAAGAGGGTCCCTGCTTTCAGTGGGGCGTGTGTGTGAAAACTGCACAACATTATGCACCTACACCTTCATTCCTAGTTTCATTCAGAAAAAGAGATCCCCTAGGACAAGATTGACTTTCAACCCTTAGGTGAGTCATCCCTGGTGGAGATCTTGATGTTTTCCTTATAACCTAGGACAAGGTAAATCAACTAAAGCAACACTTTAGGGAGATGAATGAAAAATACTAAATGATGCAATGATGCAATGTAATACATGGAATGACTAAATTAAACTTTAATCTGATAGAATCCAAAAATAAATTGCAAATCTAAGAAGGGCTTGATTTTATGCACCTACAACAAAAGGTTGTGTTGAGTGTCCTCCTATGATAGATTCACCCTAGGGCGAATGGGTCCTGCTACAGGGGTTGAAAATCTGCTTTCACAATCCTCTAGTCCTATGCCTACGCTTCAGATTCCTCTAGGTTCCACAGTTATAAATTCATAAATAAATTCTAAAAGTTAGTTTTTGTGGCTTGACAACAACTTTGACAATTTTTGTAACTTTGAAAAAAATTCTATTTTTTCTCTTTTGATAGATCTTCAACCTAAGATCTGTAAAACAAACAAGAGGAATTTTTGTTTTGTTTTTGGTGAATGGGGGTTTTCATTGGTGAAACCTCATTTGGGTAATTAAACCTCGAATTGAAACAATGAAACATTGATTTGAACTCACCAAACCCTTGATTTGAAGCCCTTGAAGGATTGAAACTTAGTACATCTCTCCAAATTCTTGATCTTGCATGAAATGACTTAATTAATGATGTAATCTTGATGCTTGAATCTTGATTTGAAACTTGAAACCTACATCACAATGTTAGCTCTAAAAACATGCATGTTGATTGACAACTTTGACATGATGTTTGAGAAATCTTCTCTTGAACACCTTTGACAATAATCTTAGCTCTTGTGAAATTTACCTCTTGCTTCTAGTTCAAATCTCTAGTTTCAAATGATAAAAAGACCTTGCTTTTATAGACAATTTTCTAATTTCCCAAAAATTAAACATCACAAGCTGACACTTAAAACTTGATTTTAGGACTTTAAGATGCCACCAAAAACATGTTTAAAATTTGAATTTAGGGACCCATTCACCCAAGGGAAAATGGTTCCTGACCTAAATTGTGAGGACCTATTCATTTCGAGGTGCTAAAAATAATAATTGCATTAATTAAATCATGATTCCCCTTTTTGGAAAATGCAATTAATTAGGCTTGTAGATGCAAAATAGGGCCAACAAGATGCTTAATTAAGTTTTTTTAAGTAAGGGACCCAGACATAGTTTGAAAATGTAAAGGAGTACATTTTCCAACACTACATTTAGCCCCCACTTTAGTGAGAGGATGAGCCCTACGCTCAAACTCACACTAAAGTATTCAAACAAGTGTCAAGAGAGGTCTAATTGTATGATTGTTGGAAATTTAAGACAACAAAGGTCAAGGAGGGTGATGAAGCCCCCAAGATCTAAGATCTTATGACAAACCAAAAAAGGCATAAAGAGACTCATAGCTTTGTTAAATATGCAGTAGCAAGACAAGATACACAAGCATACAATGCCAAAATTAATGAGAAGAGAGAGAGGGGAGGGGTGGATTAAGCCTCGACTATTTTTCCAACTGGTATGGATCAAGCCTTAGTTGTTTGTCCAAGAATGTTTACAATTGGAAACCTGTTATCCACTATGAAAACAAAATGTGTTCACATGGGCTGGTGAGATCTGTTGTCCACTAGGTGAGCCCCAAAAAGTGGCCAATGGGAAGTCATGCTAGGTCTAGGTTCCCATTTTACTAACCATACCAAAGTTATACCTCTTGATAAATTTGATAAGGTGCCACATAAATAATCACAATGCTAGCACGTTGCGTTATGCTAGGCACTCATGAAACAGGCTCCACTAGCAAGCAAGTTGTGTTATGCTTGGTGGCATAGAAAAACATAAAGGCTCCAATGGCAAGAAAGTTGTGTTATGATTTGTGGCTTTGATACATGCAATATGATATTCAAAGTGGTTTTTCTCATTTCATGAAAGGTCTCACCTTAGGGAACACCATTCCTTATGTATCCAAGAGAGGAATAGTCAAGGATAAAATCTTTGCAACTTGGGGAATGCAATCCGTAGCACTACCACTAAGAGGAATGTCATATGCTCAAAAAGGCCACTATCTTGAAGGACATCAAACCAAATGACATCACCAAGAAGAGACATCACATGAAATAAGAAGATGTTAGTTTCAAGAAAACAATGAGCGTGGATACACATGTCCCCACTTTAAGAAATTGCTAAACACCATCCTGTGAGTAATTAACTTAAAGTAGAACACAATTAATTCTAATACATGATAGGTTTATTCAGAAATCCCTATGTAAAACATATGTTTCTGAGATAGAGCTACATCATGAAGGGAGGGTTTCCCCCATATGCAATTCTAAGATAACACATAAGGGATCCATGGATCTGGGGTTAACGTTTTTCATTGCTACAATGATATAATTGAGCTTAGAACCATCATCATTCCTCAAATAACTCATGGAACAATGAACATAAAGGAAGAATGACACATAGAGAGAGAACAAAGGAGAGCTTTTCGGTCAACATGGAAGAGACCTAAATGTCTTGAGACCTTGCATGATCCCCAAAAGGAAATACAAGAAAAATGGTTATGACATATTCAATAATGTAGATATAAATAGAAGAATGTCACAATAGATTCGCTTCCTTTGTATCCTTGCACCAACAAAGTGACAAGGGTTATCCAAAGTAGGCTCACAAACATATAAATACATGCCAAGCAACATTGTACAGGGATCACGTTATGCACATGCAATCACAAGAACACAAAGAGAAGACTAGTATGGTACATGTGATTCAACATATAGTAGGTAATCTGCATCCCAATCTTGTTCATGATATTTGGAAGGTGGAAAACTAGCCAAAGGGACAATGAAAAGTCTTGTGCTAGGAGCATCACTAGGTTGAACACATGGTGAGTCACTCGTTATAGGAGGACCATCGGTTGTTATCATTTAAGCTAGTGGGAGAGAAAAATAATAAATTCAACTTATTATACACTTCCTCATCACTTTTAGCAATCTTGTCATCATCATCTAATGTCCATAGAAGTTTCTTGTTGTTTTTGTTTTTGTGGCGAAGTTGCAGAATCATCGTGCTTTATTTCAATTGTTGCTTGGTCTTGATTTTTTGTTTTAATCTCTTCATTTAATAGACGAGTAATAGCAGGGTCTACACCTATGCTCTTTAACACTTTTGTTTCTCTTTGTATGGTTTTCAAGTTGTGATTGTGTAGGAGTAGATTTATCAACCATAGGTTTCTTTTCTTCTCGCAAGGGAGGAACAAAAGGAACAGTGGGAGGTTTTTCAACCACTTTCTCTTTAGCTTTATAAATTTGGTTGATCTTAGGAGGGACAATAGGACTATTTTGATTATCTCTTGATATTTTATAGGAGATAGGTGAAGGATTTATCATGGGTTGGTCTTGGTTACTTGGGAGAGCTTTGGGTTCAATCATGGTTTCATCAATGATAGGAGGCTCAATCATGGGTTGAAGCATGTTGCTAAGAGATAATTTTACTATGTTCTTTTCCTTAAACTTTGATGGGATTTGAAAAAGAAGTTTTCATGAAGCTTAATAGGTTCCATAGGTTTAGGCCAAAAGAAATCCAATGAGAAATTCCCATGGGAAGACACTGGATTAAAGCCACTATGGTGCACAGTAAAGATCTCATTTCCAAATGGAAACATTGAGCATTTATGCACTACCGATGGGATGACATCCATGGAGTGTAGCCATGGGTGACCAAGCTTCACATGGAATTGGTCCAACAACGAGATGATGGAGAATGAGACATTCAATTTTTTCAATCCAACTTTTAAAGGAAGAGTAATCGAACCTATCATAGGGTAGGAAAAACCATTATGTGTTTTAATCCATGATTTTGGTTGTTCATAAGAATCTTGATAAATTTCATGCACAAATAAGAATTCCTTGGTGATCAAATTCTCTACACAGACGGGATCAATTAATATCCCATTGGTAGGTTTTTCATTGATTCTTTTGGTGATGTAAAGAGGACCATTGGATACCTATCTAATTATTTCATTTTGTGAGAAATTAATGTCAAGGGGAATTTTGGTTTGGCCCTTACAAGTTTGTACATCAATGAATTTGACCATGCATTCCATGACTCCTTCATTTTCATTTATATTTTCATTATTTGTATCTTCAAGTTTGTCAACATTCATCACATTATTCTTGGCATCACTAGTTTGCACAAAAGAGATATTATGTTTTGGTGTGAGATTGGTAAATATTTGTAAACTTTGGTTAAGTGGGGAAAAAAACTTATTTTCTTGATCATAAACACCACTAATCTAGATGTGATTAGAATCGATGAGGTCTTGCACAATGTGTTTAAGATGCTTACATTGGTTTGTATCGTGTCTATTTTATCAACAATAATGACAAAAGCCATTTGAGTTAAAGTTTGGAGGTAAGGGCTTAGCTGTATCAATGGCTCTTATAGGAGGTAAGGTAACAAAGTTCTTACTTATAACCTGCAACATGATGGAGTGAAGGGTATCAGGTAAAGGGGTAAATTGTCTTATCCTCTCCCCAAATGGATATGGATTTGTCATTCTTATAGCAGTCACTTGGGATTTAACATGTTGATTTGTTTGAGGTGTATTTATTTGTAAAAAGCATTTATTTTATTTCTTGAATGGTTGGAAATTGTTATGGGGCATGGATTCAGATTAATCAAAAGGTTTAAAAGGATTTTTTACTTCACAATGATTAACCGAATTCTAATCATCACAAAGGGTCATGCACAATTGTGTAAAGGGGGGAAATTTCATCATCCCAAGCTTTTCTTATATTTTTTCTTGCATACTTTCTATGAAAATTCATTGAAGGTGTTGGTGTTTCTAGCTGATGTTCAAGTTTCTCCTAAAGGGTAGCTACTCCTTATGGTTAGAGACTCTAGGTCAGTGGCCAACAAATAGGAGATGATTGACAAGATTCTCCTCTACACTTTAGGCTCTGTAGGACCAAGGTGGGTATCCTTATATGTTAAAGTGGATCATCACACTACAATGGTGGAAGGCCTTTGATGGGATAAATCATCTATGCAACCTTCTATGTTATCAATGACTTCTAGTAGCGTGGAAAGGACAAGCATGAAAGAAAATCTAAACTAAGAAAGCAAGAAAAAAAAATTTAGTTAAAGATTTTGATTCTACCCTAGCTTCAAACTTTGTGAATATCCTTTACCAATGCCTAATCCATATAGAGTCAGGAATGAAATAAACTACTACAACAGCCTGACCATGGCTTCTCATAACCCTACTACCTTGCAGTAGGAAACCAACAAAATGACAATTATCATATTACTTATTAATCCACATTGCAACAACATTACTCTCACTATTTATATGCAAGAAATTACACCACTCCTTGAATGATAGGAAAGCACAAAAATAATTCAAACAACAAATTTTTTTAAAGCATCAACACAAACCTTGATTACATTGATTCAAACGATAATGCATATGATATGTGGATAACATGACAGGTTGACATATATATTTGGAGAAAAATACAATGGCATATTACAATCATTTGTTGTTATTATAGAGCATCATTTACAACATTCCATATTTTTATCAAAAGGAATTACCCTACTCAACTTGACTCAATCAATGAATTACAAAAAATAAGAAACAAAATCGTGGTAGGGAAACACTACACCAAACCACTTAGGCTGGAGAGTACAAGTCCAAACCCAAAAACAAAATAATAAATTTTTCCTTTATAGTGCGAGCATCATTAGGAATTCAAATTCAAACCCTAACCCTACTCAATCAGAGTTACCAAAAGGATGAGAATATGATCAGATTACAAATATTGAAAAATTTCCACCAAAATAGAGCAACAACTAACCATAAAAGCTTCTGACACCTTGAGCACACCCCAACATGGGGTCCATGATGAATGCAGATCAAACATCTAGGAAATCCGTTATCAGAATTAGGAAAAGAATACCCTAACAAAGATATTATCCTTTGCAAAACTTCAAGGAATAAATGGTGTCGCTAAGCAATCAATTTGGCCCAGAAGAAGCACAAAAATTCAATATAGATTCATTCAAATTTGACCTGGTAGCTGAGAAAATGACATGCCATTATTGTTCCTGTCGTTACCCACAAAATAAGGAAAATAGTTGTTAGCATTTTAACTATGATCGTCAAATGGAAGATGGAGGGATGAGATTGCACATCAAGCCAAGTTTAAAACACCATCATTGATCTCCACCTTCAAATCTAAGCCATTCACCCTCCATCGTAACACATAAGACCATCACAGATATCAAATAAGTGACATCATTCAAAACAATGATGTGAATGATGAGCACAATGTCCATTGATCGCTTATTTGAAAAATATAGTCCATTTAAACCATCCATCAGGCCAAGCACTGGGCCCCACCAAAAACACATGTCGCCTCCTTGCTTTCCCTCTAAGAAAAAAAAATGGCCGACCAAGTCATCACGGGCCAATGGGCTACTGCCACCTGTCCACATGGAATATTCCCTAGGCACATTCTTTCATCCCATCACACATCAAACAAATAACTCCACCACCTTGCTTCACAATAGAAATGTGAAGCAAAGGTGCAATGTAACCTTAGCCATAGGATGTTCACTGTTAAATCTTAGTCGTTCATTGCTCATCGCAGAAAGGAAACCACTAACAAAATGTAAAGATGTGATGTGAAGAGACCTAGTGATGCAAAGGAACATGGCATCATGCATCACGAGAATGAGTTGATCAGGAAAAATAACATCAGTGATATATAATGCAAGTAAAAGGAACTCATTGCTCATCGCAGAAATGAAATCGATGAAGCAAAGGGAAAACACGATGGGTGATGTAAATATTTTAATGTCGATAATTCAACACATGCAAAAAAGTTGTTCATAAAAGGGTGTTGTGCCTAGGCAATAGAATGATTTAAATTTTTATAAGCAAAATGCCAAGGTATGACTTAATCAACAAAAAGAGAGGTTTTGAAACCATGTCGGGGGCCGAGAAGGTTTGCGAACACATCAGAATATCAACAAAGTACCAAATCACATTGAGGATGCATACACTGTCGATAAAATCAAAAGGTTTTGAAAATGTGTCAGTTGTCGAAGAGGTTTGAAAATTGACCAAAAGACAAAAAATTTAGACAGTCAAATTTTATGAAGGTGCACAGGTACAAGCAGTGAAATGGGGCAAGGGGCCGGTAAAAGATTGACCACCCAAGACATAAGTTGTAACGTGAATGATTGGGAACCAAGAAAAATAAGTCAACATGATTTTATAACAAAAGTGCATACCAGGTTCAGAGGTCACAAAAAAATGGAATGGCCATGGATTTTGCAAGTACCACGAGTGGCTCTAGTTGGGGATGCCTTTTTAGGAGGAACAAAGCAAGAATTCAGATCTCTGGAGAAGCAGATTACGCCAACCATTGGGCCATGAAGTCAACCCAATATTTCAAACCTCATTTGATAGCACTAGGCCACCAAATGGAAAAGGAACATCAATATTTACCCATGTCAAACACCAACCTGTTAAAGGAGATAATCTCCTTCAATAATAATTGTTTCTGTCACACCACAACAACACAAGTAGCCTCTTTCCTGCAAAAAAATAAATGTGATTACCCTTGAACAAGTGAGAACCTTCTCCATGTTTGGCTTTTTTGTTACATGGTAACCACATCATATAGGCCACCTCACTACCACCCATTGCATTTTCTAATTTTGTATTTGGTGACAAAAATTGAGAACATTGATCAACACCATATGAAACCATCATTTCCTCATATCTACTAACCACCTCACATGAATCAAGGCCAAATGAAAATTCCTCGAACTCACAAGGAAAATAAAAATATGCCTCTTCATCATGTTGACTTGGAGAGGGAAATTCATCCTCAGATGAGTCAAACTAAAAACTTTGAGCAACCAAAATATTATTACCTCATTGATGCTCATCAAAACTAAAAGCAACATACTTGGAGTCCTCAATGTTGATACATAACTCATCAAAAAATTTATTCAAACCATGAGAAATTTTGGGTGAAGAGCTATACTCTTCAAATCGTCTCTCTCCTTCATCCCTTTTGTAATCAGCTGAGGAAAATGTGTCACAAAAAATAGAAAAATGACACACATATGTGGAACTTACCTTAGCAACAAAACTCTACCATGACAAATCTAAAGGCCACTGCTCATGAAGAAGACTATGAGCTAAATTCCCTGAATTTTTTTTTTCATAGGCATCCATATGATCCATATAATCATATTCCTCAAGTGTAGACTCATCAGAAATAACATCCTCAACTGTACTAACATTTATCTTTTCATTTTCATCTTCACATTCAACTACATCTATGCTACTCTCATGCAGAAAATAAGTGAAAACTTTAAAACCAAAATAAGGGACAAAAGAAGGTGAGAAATTAAACAAGGAAGCAACCTCTTGTTTATTACTTATATCACTATCATATGCATGCCTATCACAATCTTCAATTTGACATGATTCATCCAATGAATCACCGACACACATATCCTCCTCTTCTTCCTTGTTGCTACAAAAACTAGCAGTCATATCCCACACATTCATACTAGAACTCACCATTAGATTCATCATTGTTGCTCTCTTCCAATTTAAAATCACTTGTGCTGTCACATTCATCTAATATAGAGATAAAACTCTCTACCTCCATTGTTTCAACATTTACAGAAGGTATGACATCAAATTTTTCTATCACTTCATCATACCTTACATTTTAGTTGCTATCATAACAACCATCATCTACACACAATTCGTCTCTAGGCTACTCAAAAGTAGAATCTTCACCACTACAAGATGCATCATTGTTCTTTTCTACACTTGGTAGACACCTAGAATAAGTACCATCACACATTTTAGACAAGAAGTGATATACATGCCTCTCTATCAACTTATCAATCATTGAAATCCAACCATCAACCTCTCTAACTTGGAGGGCTTCCATCTTTGTGGCATTATACTCATATCATGTTTAAGTCTTTCACAAAATAAATAAACACATGTTGATTCATTTGGCCTATCTTATTTTGGTATAGCCAACCAACATTCCATGAACTTATAATGAAAGTTAGATAGGGACTCATCCTCATATGTTTCTATGTTCCATAATGCATCTAAAGGTGAGAAATTTTCAACCTCGGGTTCATATTCTTCACTTTCCTGAATGTGTAGAAAGCTAATGTCAGACAAATAACTGTTATTCAGTTCACCAAACTAATCCATGAATATTTCTTTAAAATTATGCCATGAACAAATAGAATGTAGGGAAAGATCACAAAACCAATCCCTAACATCATTCTCTAAAGTTCTTATAAATAATTTAATGACAACATCTTCTTCTTCTATCTAACTTTTCACCATTAAATCTGTGAAATCTTGCAAATGTACTGATGTCGATTCTTCTAATATACCTCTAAACTTAGGAAAATATTCATTTATCTCTCTTGGAACAGATTGTGGATAACCATGAATTTTACTAAAATTCAGAGGGTTATATATATCTCCAAAGAAAAATGTTTTCTTTGAGGATATGGTTGTGGTTCAATCATGGTAGAATAGTTGGTAGAAGAGGAATCCATTTGATTATACATTTTGCAAAGTAACTCCTAACCCTCTGCAACTATCTATTTTAGAATATCCAACTTCTCATTTCCCTTTTAAACTAGTACCTTAAAGTACTGAATAAGGGACAATATTTACTAGAACTTTTTTGTAGACCTTCATAGAAAATGTTACAATATGAAAATACCTGAAAAAACTATTGCAACCAAATCTTCTGCTGATGTAAATTTTTTGTAGAGTTGCCACCTCTTTAAAAGGGGAAAATATCTTCAAGCAGTAGAGAGATCCTTCCAAGATCAATATATTTCTGAGTTCTCTCCACCAATAGAGCACCATAATTCAAGAACACACCAAAAATGTTACAACAATCTCCCTCTTCAAGTATGCAAGTCCCTTTGAATCATTTGACCCAAAACTTCTGATCAACAAATTCCTCAACTCTCCAAAATGGATATATCTCTATCTTTCTCAATGGAATCGCCACTTCATGTGGATCATAAAGAGGAAAAGCATATTTTCAATTTCTCACCTAGAGATACTTGCACTTAACTTTATCTTTCCCTAGCGGAGTTGCCAATTTGTTGGTGACTCAAATGGGAAAATAAAACTCACAATTTTCAGCCTCTAGTTACAAATAATATTCCATGACTCCTTGATAGGACATTCTACAACCAAATTTCAAATTTGATCCCTAGTAGAGTCACCAATCTATTGGTGACTCAAATGGGCAAATAAAACTCCACAATTTTTAATCTTTGATTAAAAATTTTAATCACTCTTTGAGAGGATAGTCTGCAACTAAATTTTAAAGTTCATCCCGAGTAGAGTTTCCAATTTGTTGTTGTTTCCAGCTAATGGTCTAGTTTCTCCTAAAGGGTAGGTACTCCTTATGCTTAGAGACCCTAGGTCAGTGGCCAACGAATAGGAGATGGTTGGAAAGCTTCTCCTCTGCACTTTAGGCTCTACAGGACCAACATGGGTATCCCTATATGTTAATGCAGATCATCACACTACAATGGTGGAAGGCCTTTGATGGGATAGATCATCTACACAACCTTCTATGTTATCAATGACTTCTGGTCATGTGGAGAGGACAAACATTGAAAGAAAATATAAACTAAGAAAGAAAGGAAATGTTTTTGAATTAAAGATTTTGATTCTTCCCTAGCTTCAAACTTTGTGAATCTATTTGACTAGTGCCTAGTCCATATAGATTCAGGAATGAAATAAACTCCTACAACAACATGACCATGGCTTCTCATAACCCTAATACCTTGTAGCAGGAAACAAACAAAAGGAAAATGATCAAATTACTTATTAATCCACATTGTAGCAACATTACCCTCACTATTTCTATGCAAACAATTACACCACTCCTTGAATGATAGGAAAACACATAATTCAAACAAAAAATGTGTTGGAAGAATCAATACAACGCTTGATTACATTGATTCAAAAGATAATGCATACAATATTTGGAGAACATGATAGATTGACATATATATTTGGAGTGAAATACAATGGAGTATTATAGTCATCTATTGTTATTACAGAGTATCATTTACAACATTCCCTATCTGTATCCAAAGGACTTACCCTACTTGACTTGACTCAATCAAAGACTGTACAAAAAATAAGAAACAAAATCGTGGTAGGGAAACACTACACTAGACCACTCAGGTTGGAGAGTACAAGTTTGAACCCAAAACAAAGCAACAAAACTTGCCTTTATAGTGCAGGCATAACTAAACCTAACTCAATCAGAGTTATCGAAAGGATGAGAATCTGATCAGATTATAAACATTCAAAAATTCCCCCCAAAATAGAGAAACAACTAGCCATAAAAGTTCTGACACCTCGAGCACACCCCAACATGGTGTCCATGATGAATATAGATCAAACACCCAAGAAATATGTGATCAGAATCAAAAAAATAATACCCTGACAAAGATATTAGCCTTTGCAACACTTCAAGGAATTAATGGTGCCACTCAGTAATCAGTTTGGCCTAGAAGAAGCTCAAAAATGTGATATGGATTAATTCATATTTGACTTGGTAGCTGAGACATAGAAACACCAATACTATTATTTTCTTTACCCACAAAATGAGGTAGCTAGCCATTCACATCTGAACTCTAACCATTGAACGAAAGATGGAAGGATGAGATCACACATGGAGCCAAGTTTAAAACACCATCATTGATCTCCACCTTCAAATCTGAGCCATTCACCCTCTCCATCATAACACATAAGACCATCACAGATAACACATAAGCAACATCATTCACAATAGCAATGTGAATGATGCTCATGATGTCCATTGATCGCTCCTTTAATAAATCAGGGTCATTTAAACCATCCATCGGGCCAAGCAACAAGCCCCACCAGAAGCATGTGTCACCTCCCCGCTTCCCCTCCAAGCAAAACAAAGGGCACACCAAGTCATTGTGGGCTAGCAGGCTGCTACCACTTGTCCACATGGAATATTCCCTGAGCACATTCTTTCCTCCCATTGCACATTGCACAAATAACTCCATCTCCCTACTTAGCAACAACAATGTGAAGTAAAGGCATGATGAAACCTCATTTGTAGGATGCTCATTGTTAAATCTTAGTCGTTCATCGCTCATCACAGAAAGGTATTGGGTGATCCCACAAAGCTGGTTTACAATTTCTGGGAGATTCTGATTTTTGCTAAAATCACATATTTTTAGAAAATATAATGATTTAAGCCTTAAAAAGTTCCATTTAAAGCATTCCAATTGAAGAGGATTTGATCAAACTACCTTAGATAAAACCCCGCTAGTTTTAAACCATACCTATAACAGAGTCTCCTTTACACCTATCAAAATGCTGAAAAAAAACCAATTTTGATTTACATTTTGGGGGATCAAATGAATTCATTTAAAATTTATTTTTTGTAAGTATTTAGTACTTATTATAAGCTTCCCAAAAAGTATAATTTTAAATAAATTTAATTTAATTATTATATTTATATTTTATTTCATGTGAATGTAGGTTTTTCACCGAAAATCAAGCTCTTTATTTTGTACATGTGGAAAACTAGAATTATCAAAAAAAAAATTGAAAAATATGAGTGTACCAGATATTGAAGTCCTTGATCCAACAAAAAAAATAAATTGAATTTTGATACATACAAAAAAAGTTGTTATATAGTTTGCCTATGTCTGAATTGTAGTTGGTTTGACTTTGAAACTTGATTAAGGAAAATATATTTAATAAAATGCTATGAAATCAATTGGAAGCACTAGATATTGTAGTTACAAATATAAATTAAAAAAAAATAAAAATTAATCCTTCATGGAAAAAAAATTGTGTTATATGGTGAGCGTCACTCCTTAAAAATGGTGTTTACTGAAAAAACTAGTTTTTGAAGGAGATGGAAAAAGAAGTGCAATTTTATTCCAAAAATTTTGAAAAAAATATATTTAGAATCTATAGATAAAATGTCACAAATCACTAGTTTTCATCATCTTCAAATTCCTCACGGTTTAGCCACTATAGGTGCCCGAAAGTGAAGATTTAGTTAGAAAAAATCAGTTCAGTGTCCAGTTTGGCCAAAAATTGTAATCCAATATTGTGGGATCACCCCACCTACTAGAAAAATGTAAAGATGCGATGTGAAGAGACTCGATGATGCAAACGAACATGCCATCACACATCGCGAGAATGATTTAATCAAGAAAAATAACATCAACGATATGCAATGCAAGTAAAAGGAACTCATCGCTCATCATGGAAATAAAACCGATGAAGCAAAGGAAAAACACGATGGGTGATACAAATATTTTAGCACTGAAAATTCAGCACATGCACAAAAGTTGTTCATAAAAGGGGACCACACCTAGGAAATAGAATGATTTAACTTTTTATAAGGCATAGGCCAATGTATGACTTAATTGGAAAAGTGTGAGGTTTTGAAACCATGTCGAGGGCCGAGAAGGTTCATAAACACATTAAAATACTAACAAAAGACCAAATAACATTGAGGATGCATACACTATCGAAAAAATCAGAAGGTTTTGAAAATGTGTCAGTGCCTGAAGAGGTTTGAAAACTGACCAAAAAACTGAAAAAAATTTAGACTTAGTCAAATTTTATGAAGGTACACAGGTACAAGTGATGAAACAGGGCAAGGGGTAGGTAAAAGAATGACTACCCAAGACATAAGTTGTAACATGAATGACTGGGAACTGGGAAAAACAAGTCAACATGATTATATAACAAAAGTGCATGAAAGTGCAAATTCTAACAGAAACCCGATTCTCGATCTCAGAAAATTCCTAGAAAATAGCTTAAAAGAGTTGATCTAATGGGGGGTTTTCCTTAGTCAAAACCCTAGATAGGTAATTAAACCTTGGATAGAGAAAAATTTGCATAAACCCTAGCCTTAGATGTGTTAAAGACTAGGAAAAAATGAAATGTATGAAGGGTCCTATCTATTGCTCTAGAACAAGATATGCAAGAGTGATTGAAATGATGCAAGATCTCAACCCTAGAAACCTTAAAACATAGGAAACATATGAATAAAATGACATGCAAATGCTAAACAAACACAATGCAAACCTTAATCTAAAGATAGAGTGAAAATGGAAGATGGAATCAATAGGAAACCAAGTCCTTAGGCATGATTTGGTGGCTAGTTGCACCTATTAACCCTAGATTTCTTCATGATTAACCATAGGCATCCATCATCAACCCTTTGCAATGTTGGATCTTGACAAGAAAAGTGAGATTCAAGACCTGCAAAAACCCTAGTTTGTTGCCCTAAAACTTCAACTTTTGTTAATGAAACTTGTTGTGGAAGACTTTACCCTAAAAATTTATCTTGAGAGATGATAAAAAGATGACAAAAAGATGATCAAAGATTTTGTAAAATGACTTGAAATGTGTATTTATAAGCAACAACACCTTATTTTCTCGTTAATTAGACCTAAGAGGCCGACATTTACTAGAAATAAAAGTTAAATAGATTAAATTCCTGCTTAATTTTGAATTTTCCCTCAAAGGGGACTCATTTACCACCCTTGGTGAATGGGTCCCACCAGATAGGACTCATTCACCCAAGGTGGCGAATGGGTCCCACTATTGTTGTTTGAAGGTGGGTTGTTGGGGTATGATGTCATTAAATGTTGTTTGTCAGGTTTTATGTGATTTCTCATGTGAAACGGGCCTCTAGATAAAAATTAATACGTTTAAGGGGCCTTTAATTGTTGTTTTGAAGGAGAAATGATGTGAAGGGACTCAAAAGTGGGTTCAATTATGCGTGAAATTATCTCTTTTCTAAAGAGGGTCCAATTTTCTATGGCACATTTAGCGCCCATATGACTCTATGTGCATATGTAAGCTAAAGGACTCTAAACGGTGGACCTTACTACATAAAAGGATACATATTCAAAAAGATGGGAGAATGAAGCCCCTAGTGTAGTTATCTGCACATCCACAACATTAGGAACCCCATACTACAACACAAATTCGTTAATTGCTCAAAAATATTTTTATGTAACTCTTAGGAATCTAATTCAAGGGTAGATGTATGCCCCACTTGATTTTGCTTGCTTTACGGAGGTGGAATCAAGATAGCAACCTAGCCATGTCAAACAAGAAACATTATATTGTAGGAAATTTCCAAGTATCATGCCACATAATGATAGACAAATGATGATGTCAGGAGTGGAATCATGATTCCAATGCATAAAATGGCATAAAAAATGGATTACCCTAGTGCTTGTTATGATGATTTTAAGGAGATATACGTTATGAAGCCTTTAAGAGACAATAACCCCATGGTAATGCATAAAAGTAAGAAGAGGTGAAAAGTGATTAAAGAAGGAGGAGAAATTAATTTGTCACTTACTATTCATTTTACCTTCGTGTAGCTTGAAAGTGATGAGTGAGAGAACATGCCGAGCAGATGGGATTACACACCTTCGCAGCTGGATGATCTTCGTGAGAAGGTGGCACGCGACGATCTGTATCATGAGGTGAGTCGATTCTGTAACTTTCGCGTTGTGATTTGATGGTATTTTAATGATTTTTATGCATGGATAGGTTAATTTAGGGTTCTTGGAAAAAATTCGCAAAGTGTCCCCTTTTGTTCGCAAAGTGTCCCATTTGTTCGCAAAGTTTCCCTTTTGTTCACAAAGTGTCTCGTTTCTTTGCAAAGTGTCCTTGTTTCTTTGTGAAATGTCCTAAAAGGGTTCTAAAGTGTCTAGGGCCATTAGGGAAGCACACTAGATCAGCTTTAGCACACTTGCATGATGAAAATTATGAAAATTGAAAATATTAGATGAAATTTAGAGCATTTTGTGATGATTTTGATAGGTTCCTTCCCAGTCGCAGCAGCGGCTAGGGGGAAGACAATTGAAATATTTGAGAGATCATGCACCAACACTATCGGTGACAGAAGTAGAGAATTTACAGTCAGTGGGTATCTATTAGGCATATCTTATGCCACCCATGAGATACCATGATGCCATGTTGATGGCTTTGTGTGAGCGTTGGGATGCAGATACCTGTACCTTTCATCTTCCCACTAGGGAAATGATCATCACACTCGAGGATGTACACCGCATTCTCCAAGTTCCTATTCGGGGAGCGCGAGTGTATTTTTGGGGGGATCGGTCATTTTGGGAGAAGAAGAGAGATATGCAATATTGTTTGGATGGACCTATACATGATGAGAGGGTTAGAGCACGGATCGAGCTTCCCATGCTACTATATTCATGAGCTCCTATGGTTAGGGGGATTATGATGCACATAGTGGCACTAGTTCTCAATCCAAATGGACAAGTGACATACTTGGATGCGGGACTGGTATACCTGATACGAGGGATGCACAAGCAAAGGACAATTTATGCTTGGGGCCGCTGCATTCTAGCACACTTGTATTATGATCTTGGTTAGTTTGTATTTCGAGAGATCGATAGTATGGTCCATTGTACCCTTCTACAGGTGTGGTGCCTTGAGCATATCACATGTACCAAGCTTGTCGGATACCATTGTACTATAGCAATATGATGCCCACAAGCGTTCATCTATCCTTTGCAACAGTTATGGTAGTATGCAGATTTACACTTTTGTAGGGTGAGATTTGACCGGTTAGAGGAGGACAAGATCCTATGGAGGCCCTATCTACTCACTCAACAGTGGCTAGACCCCAACAGATAGTTACAAAGGATGCAGATGGATAGATATCTAGCAGGGAGGCATGACTATGTTGTATGACCATTCTATTATGGGCACATCATGTGACAATTTGGATAGGTACAGACACCACTGAGGGCATGCCCATTCATTAGACGATCAATGCGGAGTGCCTGGAGGCCAGGTGACACTATTCAACTGACGATAGATCATGTACATGAGAGTGATTTTGATGATTCAGATCATGACTAGCCACCAGTCTCTAATGCTGATGATGTCAGTAGCATAGACGAGCATGAGGAGTGGTGGTTATATGCACAACTAGCTCATGTGTTCTCCATGGATTTTCCTCTAGGTGATGCAAAGCTAGCAGCAAATGAGGGTGATGAGCCAAAGGAGAGAGCAGAGGAGGTACGGTACAGGCCAGTAGATATTTTTACAGATATTATCAATGAGGAGTACTAGTCTAAGGCTGATCCTGATTATGAGGACCAAGATGGAAGAGAGGATGATGAGGAGGTTGACATTCCTTATACATCTAGAGACATAGGCAATGACATTTGATTTGATACATGTCCTTTAGTGATGTATGTTTTATTTGTGTATATATATATCATGATGATGTGTTACTAATTGTGTACATGATCTATCTTACAGGAGCAATGAGAGACTAGAAAAAGTTCTATCATCAAGAAGCCACAAAGATAGTGCCAACATCCCTCAAGGAGGATGAGATAGATCCTGAATATGTGCCCCCACCGATCATGGAGGAGGAGCTAGAGTCACTCAAACCATTTGTGAGGTTGTAGGAAGTGTACGAGAGTGTGAGGAGGAAACTTCGTCAGGCTAAGAGCACACTACAATCAGCACAAACCTCAGCAGAGGTAGAGAGACTACAGGCAGAGTTGGCACAAACATGAGTGAAGAGGGACTAGATGGCAGATGACCGGCTTATAGTTGTTGGGAAAGTACAGGGTCTAGAGTATGCACTAAGAATCGATAGTTCATGATCACAGTCACACACAACCATCTCACAACGTCCAGGGACTGGATCGCAAGCCCCAGATCCCAAGGGGTCTAGCTCTCACAGACCATTATGATATTGTATATGATTATGAGATGTATATAAAACTTTGATATATATATAGACATGCACCTTTGATATTATGATGATATATCTCTTTGTATGTGAATGCTAAATGCTATGTGATTAATTAAATGAATTATGGTAAAAAGTATTTAATTAATGTATTCATGATTTAATAGGAATGGTGCAATCTAACATAAAACATATTTCAATTTTAGCATAGATACAACTTGGATAAATGAAAAAGAATATGCTAAATTAAATAAACCAATAAGGATTTAATTTAACACAATAGGAGGTTGAACAATATGAAGCCTAAATAAATTATAAAATGAACTTAAATAATTACCTTAGTGTTCCAAACAAATAAGAAAAAATTAGTTGTCAAGAACAAAGAAATGTGAAAGTTATGGCATTAAATAACTCTAAACAACACTATTATACCACTCATACTATTCAAAGGAGTTTAGAGATAATACCGATGCAGATGAACAACATTAATAGGTTCTCTAAGGGGCGTACCATCAAGCTGCATTAAGAGATAAGCACTAGACCCATAATTGGTATCAACAACGTAAGGTCCCAACCAATTAGGGTTGAACTTATCTTTGTCTTCGTTTTCAGCACTAACAGTTCTTTGATTTTCAATACGAACAAAATCACCATTAGAAAATGATCGAGGAATAACATGAATGATATGTTTGCATTGTAATTGTTTAATGTGACCTTAGAGATGTCTAAGAGCGTTAATGTGTTTTTCATCAAGCATCTCAAGTTGATGCAATCATTGTTCTTTATAAGTGTCTGTGTCAAAAAATCTCGGAGAGCAACTCGCAAAGTAGGAATTTCTAACTCCAAGGGAAAAATCGCATCAGTACCATAAACAAGGCTATAAGGGGTATTTCCTATGGATGATCAAACATTAGTTCTATAAGCCCAAAGTGCAGAAGATAGTTGTGTATGTCAATCTTTATGATTATTGCTAATAGTTTTCTTAAGGATTTGTTCAAGAAGTTTATTAGTATTTTCAGCTTGTCCATTGGATTGCGGATAATACGGTGTAGAGAAACGATGTTGAATATTAAATGTTTCAAGAAATTTTTGCACTTCGCTATTCTTAAATGGCATTCCATTGTCTGAAACAATTGTGGAAGGAAGTCAATAAAGTAAGAAATTATGTATTTCCAATATGAAGCAACAAATTACTTCAACAGTTGTTGAATGAAGGGGAGATAGCTTCTACCCATTTTGTGAAATAATTGGTTGCGATTACAATAAACGTATGCCCAACAAAAGAAGGAGGTGAAATTTTTCCAATAATATCTAACCCCCATATTGAAAATGGCCAAATGGGAACATTGGCACAGAGCTCAGCAACAACAACGTGAATCAAATTGCTATGTTCTTGGCATTTGTGACATTATTTAACATAGGTGAAACAATCCTTTTCCATATGTCTCCAATAATAACCCATACGAATAAGTTTTTTCACTAACGAACGACCTCCAAAATGACCTCCACAGGCACTAGCATGAGCCTGTTTGAGTGCTAAAGGGATTTCAGAGACAACATAATAGGAGACCATTGAAAGATCTTCTATACAACGTAGCTACAAGGATTGCATATTTAGCTACAATTTTACATAAGTGCTTTCAAGTATTTGTTGTGGTAGGTTCAAGAATGGTACCATCTTTTAAGTAGTTGTATATTGTATCATACCATTCACACGAAGTTGCTTGAGTTATCACCAAAATGTCTTCTAACATAATATTGATTGAAGGTTTCATGATGGGGTGAATAACGAATGTGAAATCTGTAAAAGGATCATGTGGGGAAATGAGAGAAGTTGCACCGCCATGGCATCTGCATGTTAGTTGTCTTTGTGTGGGATGTTATCAATGGTGAGCAAATCAAAATTTTCTAATAATTTTATTATAAGATCCTTTTATTTTAATAAATTTTCATGTTTAGTTTGATATGTACCATTGATTTGTTTGATGACTAATTGTGAATCGCCAAAGATCTTAATATGTTTAGTGTGAAGAGATAAAGAAGCTGACAAACCTGCAATCAATGCCTTATACTCAGTTGTATTATTTGTGAATAGGAAATTTAAATGGTAGGATAAAGGAATAGGTTTTATGTCAGGTGGAATTAGTACCACTCCGGCACTGGAACCTATTCGACACTTAGATCCATCAAAAAATAATTCCCATGGTTTAATATTAGTGGTTAATACATGATCATCAGGAAAGGAATCATTAGTAGGTAAAGAAAAGGGTGAAGGAGCATTAGCTAAGTGATCGGTTAAGGCTTGACCTTTGATTGCTTTTTGTGAAACAAATTTAAGATCAAACTCAATTAACATCACCCACTTAGCTAAGTGTCTTGAAAGATCGGTTTTGTTGAAAAGATATCTAAGAGGATCAAACTTTTTGACAACTTATACTTCACCATTTAGTAAATAATGTCACAACTTACTAGTGGTGAATTCAAGAGCCAAACATTGTTTTTCAATTCGTGAATATCATGTTTCATAATCAATTAAGGTGTGGCTAATGTAATAAACAAGGTGTTCTTTACCATGATCCTTGTGTTCAGCCAACAATGCTACAAGAGCATGGGTAGATGTGGCGATGTACAAGATAAACAGTCAATGTGGCACGTTAGGTTGTAAAATAGGTGGAGTGGCTAAATATTCCTTTAGACTCTCAAAATCATGTTTACAATCATCATCCCAATCAAAAGGGACACCCTTTTTAAGGATATGTGTGAAAGGTAATGTGCGATCGACTAAACATGCAACAAAATGATGAATAGCTTGAATTTGACCTTGTAACGTACACAACTCAGAAATATTCCAAGGAGGTGGCATGTTAATGATTGCATCAATTTTCTTTATGTCCACCTTAATGCCTCTATGAGATATGACAAACCCCAGAAGTTTACCACCATCTATGTCAAAGGCACATTTTTTTGGATTTAATCCCATGTTGTATCATTTGATGTGTTCAAATATTTTATGGAGGACATTCATATTGTCTTGTCGTGTTAATGATTTAGCGAGAATATCATCGACATAGTCTTCTAAAATTTAGTGAATATAATCATGAAATATTAATTTCATTGCATGCTAATAAGTTGCGCCAACATTCTTTAAACCGAAGGGCATCACAACCCAAAAATAATTTCCCCAAACAGTTGTAAAGGTGGTTTTGTATTGATCTTGAGGATTAATAAGGATTTAATTATAACTAGAAAATTCATCCATGAGTGACAACAAAGCATGTCCAGTAGTTGAATCCACGATCATGTCTATTAGGAAATAAAAAATCATCTTTTAAAGAGGCTTTATTCAAGTCTTGAAAATCTGTGCATATCCTAATACGATTATCAGGTTTTGCAACTGTGACAATGTTTGAGATCCAAGGGGATAGGTTTAATAAAGCCTGCATCAAGAAGTTTCTCTAGTTCCTCTTTAACACAGAAGACTACATTAGGGTGCATTTTATGAATCTTTTGACAAACGGGTTTAGCATTTGCAGCAAGGACCATGTTATGCATCACAATTTTTGGGTCAATTCCTGGCATATCATAATATTTCCAAGAAAAAATTTCAAGAAAATCATGAATTAAAATGGTTGTATCTTCGTGTTCTTCATCATCAAGGTACCCAATTTTAATAACTTTATATTTATTATGAATTTCCATAATCACATCAATTGTATCTCCTAAAGGGAGTGCATTGTCCAGATTTAGGACTTTTAGATTCAGAGAAGTCTTCAGTGAGATCACTTGCTTCTTGCTCGGTAACATTCAAAACATGGGAAATGTGTTTCATGTAAGTAAGCAAGGATGGGGTATCATAAACACCAAACATTTGTTTCAAAGCCTCATCAGTATCAACATACGTCCATGAAGGTGGTAAGGTTATATCAAGCAAATAGGGATGTTTGATTGTGAGTTTGTGTTGCAGGTGACATGTTATAATGTTAATGTTTAAAGATGGTCATTGAGTAGCATTGGCCATTTTAGAAAAATAATATCCCAATCCGGTTTTTGTTTCTTGTGTGTTAGGTTCAATAGGGACATGAATACCTTATTCATGTTTTCCACACCCTTTTCTAGTATAGCCTAATTGTTTTACAAATTTATAACATTTCCCATAAATTCTTTCCATTTCGCATGGGGTAGGTGGAGATTGATAATCTATCTCATCAAAATTTGTTGTGTATGTTGCATTTTCATCCATATTGTAAGAGATAGATGTTTGAGATGATTGTTCAGAATTTTGAGTGGACATGATTGTTGGATTTTCATGTTTCTCATCTTTCTTTTGCATAAGTATGTATTTTCCCATAAACAAGGGTGTGAATTATAAGGATCCCCAATCATCACCAAATAATTTAGAGACTGATTCCATATCATTGTGTTCAATTTCAAGAGGGTCAATGTTAGAAGTTGGAATCAATGTTTTCAAAGGACTTGTAACCCCTTTTTCAAGGTGCAAGCAACTTTCAAGCTTAGGATCTATTTCAATTTGATATATACGACTGTTATAAACATACTTCATGATATAGTGAAGAGTGGAAGGCACTGCATTCATCTCATGAATCCATGGTCGGCCTAAAAGGAGATTATATGAAAGATCATAAGGAATGACATGGATAGGAGTCTGCAAAGTAACCAACCCAACTGTAATAGGTAAAGTAATTATACCAAGCGGTTGCTTTGTTGTATTATCAAATCCTTGAATAGAAACAGAACCAAGTATTATTTGTGATATATCAACTTTTAATCGATCAAGGAGACTCACACTACACACATTAAGGGTAGAACCATTATCTATGAGAGTGTGTTTGATACCTGTGTCCAAAATTGAGAAATGATCATAAAGGAATCATGTTGTTTTCGTAACTCCAAATGAGGGAGCTCATGTTGATGAAAAGTAATATCGATACTATGTTTTTGGACAAGAGCTACCACATCATTTAGAGTGGTTCCAGGAGGAATTGTGAGTTGTTTTAAAGCAGTTTGAAGAATGGTGTTGTAAGTTGGTGAAGTTTGAGGTAAATCCCAAAGAGAAATTTTGGCAAGAGTATTCTTTAATTGTTCAACAAGATCATAATCCTTTGTAGGTGGGTTATAACGAGGAGCACTAGGTAGATTAGGAAAAGGTAATGATTGTGGAGTTGGTTGTGGTGGTTGTGGGTTATTTCGTGTGTTATATGTATGAGAAATAGTATCATCACTAGATTGTTGTGATACATTAGTGTTAGGTGGGTATAAAGTGTAGCATGGTTGATTAGAGGGATGAAGTGGATGTAAGGGTGGGTAAAGGATAAGTTTAGGTTGAATTACATTCATTTCCTTGATTTTAGAGGTGTCACAACAAACCATAGAGGATGAGTTGGATGAGATGAAGTTTTGAGGAGACTCATCTAGCAAATGCAAATCATCACTACTAAAAGGTGTGAAGGGTAAACAGTCGTCAACTGGTTTAGGATGTTCAAGAAAAGCATTATAGGTATGAACGTTTGTTATATCAAGTTGGTTACCACAAACCTTAGTGGATGACTTACGTGAGATGAAGTCTTGGAGGGCTTCATCTAACAAATCAAAGTCATCACAATCAAAAGGTTTGAGGGGGGATTTATCATTAAGGGTATTAGGTTTCTCATTACAAGCATTAGAGGATGAAGTGAGTGAGAGGACGCCCTTAAGGGCTTCATCTAACTAATTGACATCATCACTACTAAGTGGCTTGGATGAGATCTTTCGAATTTGAATCAAGTGTTTAATTGGATCATTTGATGTGTTGGGTGATTGGCTTTGGATATTTGCTAGAGTTTCCTCAATGTAAGCTGATCTAAAAGGACTAAGAAATATGATTGAAAATGGAACTTGTAAAAGTATAAGACTATCCATAAATGCCATGAAAAGAAATGAACTTTATGCTAATAAATCATAAAGAACTGAACTGAAACATAAATGTAATGATAGAAAACAGAAAGATGCAATGCAAGAAATTAAAATCTGGAAATGCTAATGAAAAAGTGTAAAGGGACTAATTCACCCTAGGTGGCGAATGAGTCCCAGGAGATGACTTTTTTAATGTTTTTCTGATTTTTTTGTATTTTCTGTAAAATTTCAACTTTGTACAATGCAAATGCAGAGATGTGGAATAATGCAATGATGTAAAGTAAAGAATGCTTTCACTAATGCAATGTTTTTAAGAATCCTAAAACAATGAAAGAGCATGAAATAATGAAGACCTAAAATATAATTAGAAATGTAAATTAGACTGAGAAGATGCTCAAAAGTCAGGTTCACCAAAATGAAACATAGATTTTTGGGACCCTATGGACTACTCTTGCACTTCTAGGGTTTTTCACCTAAAAGGAGAGAGATAGGGCCAAAAATGCTTATGTATCACTCAAATCAAGATGTATGCAATGTTACCTTGCTAGATGAAGTAAACTAAATGCAATTGACTAATCTAAATGACTGAAAATGAATGCAAAATTGAGATTAATGCCTTGTTTGAAAACACAATATTGTTTGCAAAAAGGTTATAATAATGAACAAAAATGTAATTTTTAACCAAACAAAAAGTTGTTTCTAAAAATATGTGCACCTAGAAGGCTATAGATGATTAAAGAACAATCTGGAAAGTTGATGAAATCTGATCTTGGGCTGACTAGGACTCATTTGCCACCTTGGGCAAATCAGTCCCAGATCAAGATTTTTCTACACAAAACCTATTTTTTGACAATCAAGGATCTGAAACTGCATCTGACTTAAATCTACACCTTAGGATGGACTCATTCACCATGCATGGAAAATCAGTCCTCTTTCTAATTTCTGCAATCTCAAAACTCAGATCTGTACCTTGACACCAGCACAACAAATTCTAACGGAAACCTAATACCGAATCTCAAAAAATTCTTACAAAACAGCTTAAAAGAGTTGATCTAATGGGGGGTTTTCCTTAGTAAAACCCCTAGATAGGTAATTAATTCTTGGATAGAGAAAAATCTGCATAAACCCTATCCTTAAATGTGTTAAAGACTAGGAAAAGATGAAATTTAAGAAGGGCCCTATTCTATTGCTCTAGAACAAGATATGCAAGAGTGATTGAAATAATGCAAGATATCAACCCTAGAAACCATACAACACATGAAACATATGAACAAAATGACATGCAAATTCTAAACAAACACAATGCAAACCTTAATATGAAGATAGAGTGAAAATGGAAGATAGAATCAATAGGAAACCAAGTCCTTAGGCATGATTTGGTGGCTAGTTGCACCTCTTCACCCTAGATTTCATCATGATTCACCATAGGCGTCCATCATTAACCCTTTGCAATGTTGGATCTTGACAAGAAAAGTGAGCTTCAAGACTTTCAAAAACCCTAGTTTTCTACCCTAAAACTTCAAATTTTGCTAATGAAACTTGTTGTGGAAGACTTTACCCTAAAAATTGCTCTTGAGAGATGATAAAAAGATGACAAAAATATGATCAAAGATTTTGTAAAATGACTTGAAATGTGTATTTATAAGAAACAACACCTTATTTTCCCATTAATTAGATCTAAGAGGTTGACATTCACCGGAAATAAAAGTTAATTGATTAAATTCCCGCTTAATTTTGAATTTTCCCTCAAAGGGGATTCATTCGCCACCCTTGGCAAATGGGTCCCACCAGAGGGTCCTCATTCACCCAAGGTGGTGAATGAGTCCCACTATTGTTTTTTGAAGGTAGTTTGTCAGGGTACGATGTCATTAAATGTTTTTTGTTAGGTTTTATGTGATTTCTCATGTGAAACGGGCCTCTAGATCAAAATTAATAGGTCTAAGGGGCCTATAAATGTTGTTTTGAAGGAGAAATGATGTGAAGGGACTCAAAATCCAGTTCAATTATGCGTGAAATTGTCTCTTTTATCAAGAGGGTCCAATTTTATATGGCACACCACCAGAAGGTCAACATCAAGAAATTTAATGTTTATTTGTGAGTAAAGTAATTGGTATAGTGTTATGAAATCAGTGACCTTTTCATCTTTGTTTTTTTTTACAATGCATTAAATCAAGTCAGGTCATCTTGGGACCCATGTGCACTTGGAAATTGTTAAGAAAGGCATCAAAAATTTCACTAAATGAACTAATTGAGTTATTTGGTAAAGAACAAAACCACTCCAAGGTAGTGTCTTTCAAGGATCTAGGGAAAATTTTATCCAAGAGTTTATCCTAAAAAATTAAGTCACTACATAGGGTTGTGTATGCCAAAACATGATTACTAGGTTCTCCTTTTCCACCATATTTGTCAAATCTTGGAATCTATATTCCTTGTGGTATTTGTGCTCTCAATTTATCTCCAATGATAAAGGGTTTCTTTTAACATATTGTGAAGGTTGGCCATTTTGAATTTGGTTCAATGTAGCAATTTATTGTTGGAGGGATGAAATATTTTTGTAGGGGTTGGCTAAGGATGGGATCATTGTTTGTATTGTGAGATGGAGGTGAATAAGGTGTAGGTGTATATTTATTTAGAGGATGGGTCAATTGTAAATTTTTGAGGGGAGATGGATTAGGAGATATGATATTTGAATGCACAAAGCTAAAGGGATTCCAAATGGAAGTACCTAAGGTGAATTAACATTTCTAATAGGTTGTTTAGTTTTTGTAATAGTTGGATTTGTGTATAAGGGAATAGAGGTCATAGTTGTGGAAGGAAGAATTGGATTTCCACGTTAACTTTGAGTTAACCCCAAAGTTTGAGCACAACTAGTCATTGTAGGGACATGTTTATCAATAATATGGTCTAGGATATGAACAATCTATATTCCTTGTTCATTATCAAGCATTTTCCTCATGTTATCTATTACAAAAATTGCAGTACAAATAATGTATTCAGAACTAACAAAGTTTTGAAATTTCTCTAAATCTTCATCCATTTTTCTTATTTCTTCTTGAGGGACATTAATAACCATTGTGTCAACATCAGTCACATTGGTTGTGGGTAGGGTGGTCATGGGAAATGAGGTAGGAAAGCTATGGTCCATAGTGGGTTGACTAGTATCAACACTATGAGTGAAAGAGTTGGAAAACTCAAGATCCACAATGAGTTTGTTATCGTGAGATGGCATCAGTCTCAAACTACATCTCACTATAGTATTGGTAATAGGACATCCAGTTGTGAAGCTCATACAAGTTTCACCAACCTAGGTGCATCCAAAATGGAGAATAGGCACTAAATGCAATCAAACACCCTAGAATATGAAGTGCAATGCAAGTATGCAAAAAGACAACAATTTTTAGATTTCAAACAAGATAATTTATTGATTATGATATGCAAAATACTTGAAAATGATGCCATTTTGATTTTCAAATAATGCACTCAATTTGATTAATTAAACCTAATGCAAATAATGACTATTTTTTTATTTCCAAAACTAAAACCTAGATTAAATAGTAGATCATAAGAACGAAAATAGAGATAAATCACTACACAAAAGTTTGAAACAATGCCTATACAATGAAAAATTCTCCCTAGGGAAAATAGGTCCTAGCATATGGGTTACAAAAATTTAAATTTGAGTTTAAAGCTTATAGCTAGGGTTTCCTATTTTAGATTGTAAACTACACTTTTAATGACTATTTTTTCCAAATTTTGATGTTTAAATGCGAGTGAAATGAATAAAAAATGATGAACAATATGACACTTTTTGAAATGCAATTTTTGACTAAATTTTTCAATATGAATGATTGAAAACACACTAATATGCAGGTACTACGTAAAATTAATGTAATATGCATGCAAATTATTGAATTTTTCAGATTTTAAAGGATGCAAAATGCAAACCTAAAACCCTAAATGAGATGTAAAGTAATGTAATGCAATTAAAATTAATGTAAATCCTAGATCTAGAGTTTGAATGGACTCCAAATCTAAAATTTTATAGTGCAAGAATGTTGGGTTTACAAAAATGAAATGAAGGAAAATGATGGGTGATGGATTTTGAATGGGGGTATGCACCTACACTTTCCTTCCTATTTTCATTAGGAAAGAGAGATCCCCTAGGACAAGATTGACTTTCAACCCTTAGGTGAGTCAACCTTGGTGGAGATCTTGATGTTTTCCTTATGACTCAGGATGACGTAAATCAATTGAAGCAACACTTTTGGGAGATTAATGAAAAATACTAAGTGAATGCAATGATGCAATGTAATACATGAAATCACTAAATTAAACCTTAATTTGACAAAATCTAGAAATAAATTATAGATCTAAGAAGGGCTTGATTTTATGCACCTACCACAAAAGGCTATGATGAGTGTCCTCCTCAGACATATTCACCCTAGGGAAAATGAGTCCTACTATATGGGTTGAAAATATGCTTTCATAGTCCTCTTGTCCTATGTATGCACTTTTGATTCCTCTGGGTTTCACAGTTAGAAATTTGGAAATAAATTCTAAAAGTGAGTTTTTGTGGCTTGATGACAACTTTGAAAACTTTTCCAATTTTTCTCTTTTGATATATCTTCAATCCTTCTTCAACCTAAGATCTGAAAAACACACAAGAGGGAAAATTATTTGTTTTTAGTGAATGGGGGTTTTCCTAGGTCAAACCTCGTTTGGGTAATTAAACCTCGAATTGAAACAATGAAACATGAAAGTAATGATGAAAGAACAAGTGATATGTTGCAACTCGCCAAACCCTTGATTTGAAACCCTTGAAGCATTGAAACTTAGTACATATCTCCAAGGTCTTCATCTTGCATGAAATGGCTTAATTGATGATGGGAGCTTGATGCTTGAATCTTGATTTGGTACTTGAAACCGACATCACAATATTAGTTCCAAAAACATGCATGATGCTTGATAACTTTGACATGATGTTTGAGATCTTGATGGTTGAAAAATATTCTTGAGAAATCTACTCTTGAACACCTTTGACAATAATCTTATCTCTTGTGAAATTTACATCTTGCTTTTAGTTCAAATCTCTAGTTTCAAATGATAAAAAGACCTTGCTTTTATAAATAATTTTCTAGTTTCCAAAAAATTAAACATTACAAGCTGATTCATAAAACTTGAATTTATGACTTTAAGATGATACCAAAAACATGTTTAAATTTTGAATTTTTTATCTTAAAGGGGACCCATTCACCCAAGGGCGAATGGGTCCTAACCTAAATTGTCAAGACCTATTCATTTCGGGGTGTTAAAAACTATAATTGCATTAATTAAATCATGATTCCCCTTTCAAAAATTGCAAGTAATTAGGTTTGTAGATGAAAAATAGGGCCAATTAGAGGATTAATTAAGTCCATTTAATTAAGGGACCCAAACATAGTGTGAAAATGTAAAGTACATTTTTCAACACTACAATACTAACACTTGCAGGACCTTCAATCAAGAATCAAATTCTCCTTATATGAGATGTGAATCATGAACTCAATCCAAGGAAAGAACATCTGAGTGGTAAGTTGTAACACTTGTGTTTTATCATTTGATTTATCCATTTGCCTCTCTCTGACCTAGGGTAAAAAAAATTTATCCAACATCATCATAGCTATTGAAGAGGTAAAAACACCAAAACAGGGTTTGACTTAGGTAAGCCCCTATACTGCATTTGGAGAAGATTGAAGACCTAACATCAAGATCAAGCATTCAAGTACATTAATTCATCAAATTAGGGAAATATAAATTATTCATCAACAATTTTTTTTTTGAATTTGTGTTCAATAGGAAGGAACTTTATAATATCCCTCATTAAAAAAAATCAAATTCAAATTTGCAATCTTTTATTTTTACCCAAACTCAAAAGAGAGCAAATTGGGTAAAATGAAATTTTCACCAAATTATTGTAAATTGATATTAAATAATGTGCAACTAAAATGAAATAACTTGTACTATATGTTTTATCATGATTTTTGCATTATATTGTTGTTAAATACAAGAGAGAACATCAATATACATCTGATACAAATACATCAACAAAAACTTAGTCCAAAAGCCCAAACATACCAAAAATCAAATTCAATTCCATACACAAACTATCCAACACTTCTTGTAAAGTTATAGACAAAAACATACATATAAAATACTCCAAAATCATTAAAAAATATTGCTAACAACAACAACACAACTAAAACCCAAAGCGTTAAGCTATGCACTCCAAACTACACTACTATTTCCAATTGTTTGACGAAATGACATAAAAAGTAGAACTTTTGACACCAATGCAACTTCTAAGTGAAATTTATCTTGGAGACCCTTGGAACCATTGTCTTTGAGCCTCAATCCCCTTGGTTTTCTATCCTTGTAGATTCTTCCTACATCGGTTTGTCAACCATTATAGGAAGGCCACAAAATTTGAAAGGAAACAATGCATAGAATGTATGAACTCTTGAGAGGAAAAACATTAATATGAAACCAATTTATAGAAAACATGGTCCCCCAAGATCCCACACCCAAAAGAGGAATCTTACATGTCAAGGTTTTAACTCCCAAATCCAAGAATAAAATCACCATTAAACATTTTCACTCCAATCTACCAAAATTGAACTGTGAATTGCACCACTATAAACCAAATCACAAGACAATTGTTGTTTCCCAAAAATCCATGCCCACCTTGGACCCCAATAATAAATTATGAATATTTATTAATTTTCCACCTAGAATAATTTAATTAATTAATTTTAAAAATTTATCTTTCCCAATTCATTCGCAAGACTTGACTTGCTATTTTAGGAAATCGAGCTTGCTATAAATATCCGAAGCGCTAAATTTAGACAGGGGACATGACACACCTACAAAATATAACACATTTGATAAATTTATGAGTTTGTAAGAATTCTCACTTCTAATTCTATGGCACCCACACCCCTAACCAATCACTTTCAACCCAAATTTGAATGTCAGGTTCCTCTGTCTCTGCACTGAACTTTTTTATTTCTAGTTTTCGTTAAAGAGTTTTGTGTTTTTCTAAATTCATACTATTTTGTTGTAGTTGCATAGTTAACCTAGTTTACATTACATTAAATCATTTCAATTCCATTCCTAATCGACTCTCAACCACATCAACCTCTCAAAATGGGACCAAAACCTTATCAACATTTTCTAGCTCTTCCTTGAGGAAAGTAGCCAAGTGGTCTTTCATGATCATTTGTGTATCCCCTCAATGTGATAAGTGGAAACACATTATTTAGACCCCAAATCCCTTTCCCACATCATATTTTGATGAACCCAATGTACCTTACAATTGCAAAATTCTGATTTACATGATTCTATGTTAAATCTTAGGTTCTTTGAAAGTATCATTGCTAAAATTGGATTTCACATTAGGTTATATGTTGAAAAGTAAAAATTTGCATCTCATTCTTCCTTTAAAAGCTCAAAATTGTTATCTTTCAGTATTTCAAAGATAAACTTAGTAGTCACAATATTTTTTCATTTTGGAAATTATCATTGGAACTTATGAAGTCCTTTTATTGCTTTAAAAACATAAAATTTCAAGTATGCATTTGCATCATAAAAGAAATTTAGGGTTTATTTCATTTCCAAAAAAAATATTGATATCAAGCCCAAACTTGTACAAACCTAGAAATTTACACTTTACTACATTTCTAGATCTTTAAACTTTCATAAACTTACATTTCTAGTAAAGGGATCCCTCACCCTTGTCCTCCTAATTTTACTCCAAATTTTAGTCACAATTATGTCGTTGTAACCTTTGTGTAGACCTATATATTGTTTCTAAGAATTAGTTTATGTTGTAATGAAATGACATGCACAATAAAAGAACATGATAAGAAATGTTCTACAAATACTTGATAATAACTAAGAATAGAAAGCTTCTTCAAGGGGAAAACCTCCAAATATCTACAATGAGAATACAATTTGCAATATGATGACTAAATAAGATTCAATACATCCTATATATACCTTATTTATTCTTAGGATATCATCCAGGCCAACTTAGATAGCCCTATATAAGCCCTATGATAGCCTAATTAAGTAAATGACAATATAATAATGATAATATGACTGAATTAATAGTTAAGATAGCCACAAATTGACTATTAAAAAACCAACATACTATAATATTAAGGGAATAACATGCCCCCTCCTCAAAGAAGCATTATCCTCAATGCCAAGAAAGTTTATATGCTTCTAAATGAACTCATTGTAGTCCGATATGACATCTCCGATTGGTAAATTCTTCCATTAGATGAGATACTGAGTGAGTGTTCTAGTCCTTAGCTTCCTTGTGTGTTTCTAAAGAATAAACTCTAGTTCCAATATGATTCTTCCTTCTTCATCAAGCTTGGGTAATATTGTCTGAGTAGGTATATTATTACCAATTATCTTCTTCAACATGAAAAATTGGATGTATCTTTGTTGTTGATGGAAATTCAAGCTTGTAGGAAATGCTACCTATATTTTGTATGATTTTATATGGGACAAATATTTTTGAGAAAACTTGTTATTATTTGATAGTTGCTTCAACGACATTTTCTTGTAAAGCTACAATATCAAGAAAACCCAATCCCCGACTTCAAAACTTCTTTCGCTATGATGTAGGTCCACCTACCACTTCATTCAATTTTGTTCCATGGCTAGATTATCTTTAATTCCTAAAAGTACTTGTTTTTGATGAAGCACATGGTCCTCCACAATGTGAACTCTTGGTGACACGTTAAATGATGATGTGATGAAAGGAGGATAATATCCATACGATTCCATAAATGGATACATTTTTAATGAACTATGGAAGGAAGTTTTATACCACCATTCTACTAGTGGTATCCAATCTACTCATTAGGACTATCTATCTGATGTGAAACAACGTAGATATCATTTTGAACACTTATAAATAACCTCTATTTTCCCATGAGATTAAGGATGGTATGAAGAACTATGAGCCAATTTAGTATCGAAATATGAAATAAATATTTCCAAAATTTAATAGAAAAAATAGGATCATAGTCACTAAGAATAACCTTAGGAATACCATGTAACTTTTGAATATTCTCCAAAAATTATTTCTTCACTGTACTTATGAAAGGATGTGATAATGCAATAAAATGTGCATATTAGTGAGGTGATCCACTACTTCCATGATGACATTATTACCATTAGATCTTGGAAGCCTTGTGAAGAAGTCCATGGAGACCTCTTCCCAACATTGTCTAAGAATAACTAAGGGTTACAAGAGACCAGGTGTTTTAATTGTCTCCCACTTATTTTTTTGACAAACCAAACATTCTTCCACAAATTTTTGAGCTTCCCCTTTTAGCCCTTCACAAAAGAAGTCTTTCTTGACCCAATGATATGTCTTCAAAAATACTGAATTACCACCAACTAGAGACTCATAAAGCTCTGTGAGAATCTTTTTGTTTGAGAGAGGAATTATTGCAAAGATAGAATCACTCATTATACCACAAAGTATCTCCCTTCCAATAAAACTTGTTTGAACTAGTATGATTACTCTGTAATTATTGAATGAGATTACTTGAATCAACATAATTTTTCCACTCATGGTCCAATATTTTTGTAATATTGATATGACACACAATAAAGCTTCATCCTTCTCATCCTCTTGATAGTGCATTTTCCATAATATTTTTCTTCCCTTTCTTATATACAATCATAAAATCATATCCCAACATATTAGTGACCCATTTTTGTTGCTCTTAAAAAGAAAATATGTTTTCTAAAAGATATTTTAGGTTATCATGATCTATCTTAACCTTGAAATGTGTACCCATTAGATAAGGCCTTTATTGTTTTAATGTATGAAGAATAGCTAGCATTTCCTTCTCATAAATAGGTTTGATTTGATTCTTACTCTTTAATTAACGACTCTCAAAATAAATGTGATGACCCTCCCACATGAGAATTTATCCTATACCATCTCTTGAAGCATCACATTCCACAATAAAATCCTTGGTGAAATCTATATTGGAAATAACTAGACTTGTACACATGGCCTCCTTCAATATTTCAAATTTTGCATTATAAAATTCATTCAAGTGAAAATAATCCTTTTTCAATAAATCTATGAGGGGTGTTTCTATATGACCATAAATTTTGACAATTATTCTATAGTATCCAGTCAACCTCATGAAACCCCTCAATTTATTATTGGTTTGTGGAATAGGCCATGATAGCCTTAATTTTGTTAGGATCCACCTTTACTCCTTCATGTGAAACTATGTGTCTCAAGTACTCCACCTCATTGAGAACAAAATCACACTTGGATGGCTTAGTATAGATTTGATCTTCGAAAAAATATAATGCTTGATCTACATGCTACAAGTTTGCTTCCCATGTCTTTCTATAAATCAATATATCATAAAAAAAAAACTAATACAAACTTCCTCAAGAATTTATTAAAGATAGAATTCATCAAACTTTGAAATGTAGATGGTGCATTGGTAGGACCAAATGGCATCACAAAAAACTAATAATAACCCTCATGACTAAATTTTTTCTTGAAAATATCTTCTTCCTTGATTCAAATTTGGTGATAACCTGATCTAAGATCTAACTTTGTAAGATACATAGTTCCATTCAATTCATCTAGAAAATAATCAATGACTAGAATAGGAAACTTATCTTTGATGATGTACATATTGAGAATTCTATAGTCTAGGCACATGTACCAAATTTCATCATTCTTATGCACCATCACCACATGCGAAGACTAAGAACTTTGTCTATGCTTGATAATTCTTGCCTCTAGCATCTACTCAACAATATTTTCTCACATTTTTGTATATGTGGGTACTTGTAAGGCATGATGTTGGGTTGTTGGCTCCCTAGAAATAGTTGTATGGCATGATCATGATACCTCTTAAGAGGAATTCCTTTTGTATTATCTCTAAAATACATTGAGTAATGATCAATTATATTTTAAATATGGATGAGTGGGAGAATTAGATTGGGAGACTTCTAATGAACATAATTGGGCCATAAATACATCAACTCCTTTCTTAAGAAACTTCTATATTTTATGATATCTTACCATTTGTGGGGATTTTTCCTTAAGCCATCTTAGTTCTACTATCTTTCTTTCTAACTGACTCTCATGAATAGTTCTTGGAAGTTCATCTCAATCATTCCCAAAGTAGTAAGAAATTGTACTCCCAAAACAATATTTGCTTCATGTTAGAAGTATAAAATAGATTGAATAACCCAATGAACTTTACAAGAGAAATTCAAAGCTACATAAACTAGAAAAACATAAATAATGAAAACCAACAATTTTGAGAGATGTGCAATGTCAAGATGAAAAATTAAAGCTAGGTAGTGATTTTATATAGAACTAAGGAGAGAATGGAGGTAGAAAATCAAACAATAGGAATTGATCACCACTAACACCAATATTAAATAAAGTGATGGAAAAGTAAATAATCCATCCTTTAAGGGTAGAGACACCTCATCACTTTATATCCTAGTTATTAAATAATAAACTCACTATATTATCCTTAGAAATCTTAATAAAAGTGTGAGAAAAACCTATAACTAAGGGAAAATAAATTAACCCACTAGGAAAATACAAACTTACACAAACACCCCTGCTTAATCACAAATAGGAGGACATAAAAGATGATAAGTCCCAAAAAATGAGGTTATGTTATGTACCTATGTACATATCAAGTTCCCTCCAAGGAAAAAGAACCCCCCCCCCCCCACAAATATAGAGAACACCCCCCATAATAAAGAGAGAATAAGACAAGGAATAAGTAGCCCTCCTTAAAGAGATCCAATGGTAGATGCTCGAAATTGGATGGAGAAGATGGTCCACGATCATTGAACAATGTTCCTCCCATTAGAAAGAAACAAAACTAAAGGTGTATGAAAGCTATATCTCCACTCAAAGGAATATATAGAAAGAAAGTGAAAGATGTATGAAATCTTTGAACTTAGCTTAATTATTGCCATTTCGATGCTAATGGTTTTCACAATTAAATCAGGAATTCTAGGCCACACTACTAAAAATGAAAACTCAAAATATCGTAGAGACAAATATAAAACACAATATAAACTATCCACACTCATGTCAAACTATGATTAGTTAACATGAACAAGATGTTTAGAGTGTTCTCTCATAACAACTTATGAAGAATCAACTTCATCAAAGAGAGATGAATGCAATCAATAATATCTCTAAAATATATTATGTGCCTCAATAAATGAGTTTGAAATCCTTGTTAAGGGATCATCCCACAACTAAATCTAAAATACTATGTAGTCTCACTACAAGAAGTCACTGGAAACTTTCAAAGAAGTAATAGTGGAATTTGTTGTAGAAAAATATGCAAGGATCATTTAGAGTTGTGCTCAAAGAGAAGATGTATTTCCTTAATACTGTCATCTAGATTTGAAATGAGGGACTCTACCAAAAAAAAGAGATTTCTAGTAGAAATTGGTCCCAATGGACTTAATATAGAAGACACAAATGGCCCTAATACAATGAATCACTAGAGGCTCTTGAAGAAGCATCTCTATAATTTGAATCTACATGTATTATTAATGGGATATCAATGAAATGATTATTCAAAAATATGTTTCCACACAAGATTGGGCAACATAAGTCTCAATATCATCCACAAGAGCTTGGTTCTCCAAGAAAAAATCACTTTCAGATGAAGATCCAACGCCTCCATGTACAAATGTTAGATGATGGTCCAAGAAGTGAAAGGGAACTCAGTGCACTCTATGTGATGTAGTGTATCTTCATAAATAGTAAGACATATTACTCCATATACCATGTAATTATTGTTAAACCATGCATTCTTCTGATCATAATCACTTGGCTCAAAAATGAGTCTAAGGAGATAGGGCATTCAATCCTACTCAAGGTAGTGATTCTTTATCCCTTATTCCTAGGATAAAAATTTCTCAAAATTTATCTTGACAATAAAAGGATGGAAATAAGTTTTAAGAGACATGATTAAACCCCCATAAATAGAACTTTATCTTAGTTTGTGATTACAAGGTATATGTATAATCTCCCCAAGATTGATACACAATCATGAAAAGAACACCAATGCACCCCCAACCTTTTCAGTAGTATAAAAAACCACCCCTTAAATATTACAAGGTTGGTACTTTATATTTTATCATGTTTATAAAGCCTTTTTCAAGATACAATGCTCAATACGCCCACAATAGACAAAATTAAAAATTGTGATACAAAATGAACTTGAGAAAAAATATGAATAAAAAATATCCTTGTATTTATGTAGATCTCTTCAATATATTTTAAATGCCTATTCATTTCCAAAAAATGGAGCACAAAAGTTGTGACCTATTGAAGAAATTTGCAACAAACAACTTCAACTTGCAATATATGGTGAAAAATGGAAAATTTTATTTTCAATACCTTTATGGATGGAAAGTGCTCATCTTCAAATTTTTGATGATATCTTGTTTTCCAAAAATGGACACCATGATGAAAAGTTATGATTTTTAAAAAATGATTGAATTTAGCCTATAGCAATGACCCTCCTACCAAAATAAAAAAAATTCCAAAAATCAAATTCATCTAAAATAGACAAATTTTATATGAAAATAGGGGTTTCTAGGCCATATAAGCATAATGGAAAGGTCTATTTGGGCCAAAAATTCTTCAATAAAAAGTTGTTCACTAGATCTAAACTTCGAACCCTAGTTTGCAATTATATCAAACAGTGACCAAATTGAGTGAAACAAAAGTTAGATTTCACTTTCTTGGATATTATAAACTCAATAATGAGCTTATATTTACACCAACATGCTCCAAGGTGAACTTTTAATACAAATAAATAAAGATAAAACCAAAAATCTAGTATTCTATCAAGTTTTTATTATTATCCTAGTCATCATATAATGCAAGAGAAGAGCATACTCATTTTCAAGATCTCACATAAAAAGCTAAAAATTATAATTAGGAATATATGAACTTAGAATTCTCAAAACAAAATATTTGATACTATGTTAGAAGTCTAAAGTAGATTGAATAACCCAAGGAAATTAATAAGAGAAATTTAAAGCTACATAAACTAGAAAACTTAAACAATACAAACCAACAACTCCTAGAGATATGCAATGTCAAGATGACAGTTGTATTAATTGGTTCCAAGATGATAAATACAAGATAGGTAGTGAGTTTATATAGAAAAAAGGAGAGGAGGGAGGTGGAAAATCAACCAATAGGAATTGACCACCACTAACAACCAATATTAAATAAAGTGGTGAAAAATTAAATACTCCACCCTTTAAGAGTGGAGACACCTCATCACTTTATCTCCTAGTTATTAAATAATAAACTCACTTTAATATCCCAAGAAAACTTAATAAAAGTGTAGGAAAAACTTATAATTGAGGAAAAATAAAAACATACACCAACACTGCAGCCATGGATATAGCATACATTGGGCTATCAAGGAGGTAATCTCTCTTGGATAATTTAATGAACTATCAAACATTCTACAAAAACTAAAAGTACCACCATATGAAATCAAGACCCAACATTCTAGAGCTAGATATATAAAATAATTTAGACAAGTATCCAACTTTTTATTGATGAAATTATAAGTACTACCCAAGTCAATCAATGTTATGTTTTGCTTCTTTAAAAAACCCACTATCTTGAGAGTTTATGGGGTGTTCAAATCTGGGAGTCCATGAAAATAAATGATTGGTTGGGAATCATGTGATTCCTCATATAACTCCTTATCACCCTCTAATATTGGTTCCTCCTCTTCTTCCTCACTTGGACCTTCAATATAGAATAATTTATTTTTATTACATTTATGTCCTCAACTATATATGTTATCACAATTTAAACATAAACATTTTTCTCTCTTCTCCTCAATTTGTTGTGGATTTGACTCAGTAGGTTCAGGTAATGAATGTGTAAGAGATCTACTTTCACTTACATTTATAATCCCTTGTCTCTTACTAGCCAAAAAAATATCCTCAACTTGTCTTGCCATTAATATTGCATGCAATAAGGATTGTGGTTGGAAATATCGTACCTCATATTTTATACATGATCCTTTAAACTACCTAGAAATAGTTCCATCAAATTTATTTGTCACTTTCTCCCCCCTTAGAGAAAGGGTTTGAAATTTTGAATATAATCCTTAACCATACATTTTTTCTTTAATATAGTGAGTTGGAAAAATTATCTATCCATAAAGTTATCTCCATAATGGATAGCAAGTTACTCTTAAAAAATTGACCATGTGACTACACAATCCTTTATCTCTTCTCATCACATGACTAATGATACCAAATAAATTGATTTGGTTCTAGGTATAATGATTCCATAGCCACCTTTTGTTGACTAGGAACATGATGAAGATCTAAGAATTGCTCCATTTGGTAGAGACAATTGGTTGGATCCTTACCATAAAAATTTCTCATATCCAACTTGGGTATGAATTTCCTAGGAATGAGATTATCAAAGGAAGGGATCTTCTTAAAATTTGATTCAAGCTCAAGGAATTCAAGTCCAAAAAAAGAATTATCTTTCACCTTACTAGGATAATCTTTTACCTTACACTTCATCCCATGAATAGTCATTTCCAACTTAGAAAATTTATTTGTCATTCCTAATTGATTAAAATTTACCCTTGACATTTTTGATCTCATCACTAGGGTTAATATCCTCAATTTCTACCTCATCCTTATCTAAATATTTCCTCAGTATTGGTGTAGCCACAGTAGGATTTTCCTCAATGAGAACAATCTGGACCATGCAGCAAGAGTCACACAACAAAATCAACTCAAAATATGGAGGCAAATGCAAATTCAAACATTCTCATTAACAAAAATCTCAATTACAATCTGCTGACAACATTTGGGCTTACAAATCTGGCTCACAAGCCTGATATAACATGCTCAAAATATAGTATTCATGTATGCTCCTTAATGCAAGCAAAAATCTTACACATCAACTCTACATTGATCTACTTAATCGATTGTTGCTATCCTAATGATCTATTAAAAGCTTTATATCATATCCATAGATCTAGAATCTTCTGCGTTGGCCAAAGATCATTACAATCTCCAATGAAAGAAAATGTAATGTGCGCATGAAATAGGTCAGCCTCAAATTTGAATTACTCCTCGGTGAATGCATAGGATGAAGTTTGGACCTAAAATTAATGTTGGGGACACTCCATGGCACAGTTTGAATCACACCATCAAGATCTACAAGTTACGGGAAAGATCCTCAAGTGATCAAACTAGTTGTTAGTTTAGAAAATTATTTTGGTGTCAGTTCAAGAAATTGCCATTATATCCAGAAGCGATAACTTGCCAAAAAAAAGATCCAATTGTGCTCAAATCTTGGAATAAGTAAAATGAACATGTCCATGATGTACACATAGATCCACAGGTTCTGGTGAGAAAATATGATGAATCCACCAACATGAACTAAACAAGAAAAAAACTAAAAGAAAATATATTTGGTTGATGCAAGATTGCCAAGAACCAAGGATGCTCCTGCATCAGACATCTGGGGTTATTTGAAAAGTGAGTCCCTCACTTAGCTGGGGCTAAAGGAAAATCAAGACGATCTACCTTAGCATGATAAATCTAAGAATAATCCTCCATTGGTATGTCTTTCCATTTCACAAGATATTCTTTGTACTGTCTTCCACACATTTTCCTCCCATCTCTGATATCCAAAATCTCTTCTATCCCATCTGATTGTTTCTCCCATTCTATTTTACTGTCTTCACTGAATTATGCTTCATGGTACTAATGTAAGTTTGCAATGTTGAATATAGGTGATATACCCATGTCATCCAGTAACTCCACTTCATATGCATTTCTTGAATCAAATTTCTTCAAAATCCTACAGGGTCCAAACTTCCTCATCTTCAGCTTATTGTATGTGCCAACTGGAAATATTTCCTTCCTCAAATACACCATCAATTCATCTCCAACTTCGAACTCCTTATGTCTCCTCTTTTCATCTGCTTTCTCCTTATACTTCTGATTCATATCTTCCAATTGTTCCCTCACTTGAGTATGCACTTTCTTCATATGTTTTGCAAATTCCTCTACTTCTGCACTCCCTTTATCTTCCTTATTCATGTCTCACAACTTTGATATACTTCTAGGATGAACTCCATTAACAATCTCAGAAGGTGTCTTTCTGGTACTCTCATTTATTGAATTATTGTAAGCAAACTCTACTTGTGCAAGGCCTAAATCCTAACTTCCGGTCTTCTCTCCAACCAAATATCTCAGCAAACTGCCCAAACTCCTGTTTACACCTCTGTCTATCCATCAGTCTATGGGTGAAAAGTAGAACTAAACTTCAAATCTTTCTTTAACTTCTTCCGAAGTGTCCTTCAAAAGTAACCAAAAAACTTTGTATCTTTTTCTAAAACAATACTCCTAGATAATCCATGTAATCTAACCACTTCCTTGAAAAAAAAGTCTACTACATGTACTACATCTGTTGTCTTCTTACAAGGTATGAAATATGCCATTTTAGAAAATCTATCCACCACCACAAATATAGAATTATTACCTCTTTGTGTCTTTGAAAAACCAAGTATGAAATCCATGCTGATATCCTCCCAAGGTCTCTCCGGAACTATCAAAGGTTTATACAATCCAACATTCTGACTACTCCCTTTTGCAACTTGACAAACTTGACAACTTTGCACAAATTTCCTAACATCCTTATGAATCTGTGGCCAAAAGTAATTCTCACTTACTAATGCTATTGTCTTATCAATTCCAAAGTGTCCTACCAATCCTCCACTATGTTTTTCTTTCACTAGGTTATCCCTCATTGAACTCCAGGGTATACACAACTAATTCCCTCTAAACAACATATCCTCCTGGATGAAATAATCCAACCACTAACTCCTATGCTCCAAAACTAGTTCTTTACAAGCTCTCCAAGGTTTTGCAAAATCTAGGTCTTCCTCATACAAGTTCTTCAATTCATCAAAGCCTAATACCTCCACTCTCATCTCTGCCAGTAAATTCCTTCTCCTACTCAAAGAATCAACAACTCTATTTGAATTTCCACTCCTATGCTTAAAAAAAAAGTATAACTCTGCAAGAATTCCACCCATCTCATGTGTTTCTGATTCAACTTACCTTGATTGTTCAAATACTGCAATGCCTGATGATCTGTATACAACACAAACTCCTTAGGAAACTAGTAATTTCTCCACTTCTTCAAGGCTTGAACTATGGCATTAAACTCCTGATCATACACTGAATATCTTATCCTAGCATCACTCAACTTCTCACTGAAATAAGCTACTGGGCTTCCTTCTTGACTTAATACTACTCCAGTTGCATTTCCACTTGCATCACAGTTTACTTAAAATACCTTATTAAAGTCTAGTAAAGCCAACACGGGCTGCTTAGTCACCTTTTTTTTCAACAACTCAAAACTCCAATTTTCTTCAAATGTCCACCTAAAATCCTTCTTATCTCCTCTCATTGTTTCTGTCATAGGATTGTAAATAGAACTAAAATTCCTAATGAACTTTCGGTAGAAACTAGCCAATCCATGAAATGATCTTACCTCTCCAGTGTTATCTAGTGTAGGCCATTCAACAATTTCTATTACTTTCTTAGGATCCATCTTAAATCCATCCATAGATATCACAAATCCCAGATATATCAGTTCTTCCTTCATGAAACTACACTTCTTGATGTTTATCAGCAACTACTCTTCTCTCAACCTTTGCAAAATTTGTCTTATGTGCAACAAATTTTCTTCTCTAGTATTACTAAAAATCAAGATGTCATCCAAATAAACAATCACAAACTTACCCAATAATTTCTTCAATACCTCATTCATCAACCTCATGAAAGTACTCGATGCATTTGTTAGTCCAAAAGGCATCACCAACCACTCATACAATCATTCATTTGTCTTGAATGTTGTCTTCCACTCATCCCCTTCTCTGATTCTGATATGATGATATCCACTCTTCAAATCTATCTTTGTAAATTATTTAGCTCCACTCAAACAATTGTCCATAATGTCATCCATCTGGGGAAAAGGAAATCTATACTTCACTGTGATTTTGTTTATGGCTCTAGAATTTGTACACATCCTCCATTCTCCATCCTTCGTAGGTGCTAACACAATAGGTACTGCACATGGACTTAAGCTTTCTTTGATCAAACCCTTCCTCAACAACTCTTGCACTTGTCTATTCAACTCTTCATTCTCTGCAGGTGGCATTCAATGTGCTGCTTTATTAGGAAAACTAGCTCTAGAAATTAGATCCATGCAATGTTTAATACTCCTCATAGGCGGTAATCCATTAGGTACATTATCTAAAATGATCTCATACTCTATTAGCAACTCCTTTATTTCCTTCGGTTGTTCTACATGCTTCAAGTCTTCAGTCTTCTTAGGAACCAAGGCATAGCACATGTTCTCATGTCTCAATCCTTATAGAAATCTCCTTCCATCAACCAAAAAAACTCTAGCACTCATACAAACCTCAACTCTAGGAACATCTTCCAATGGCAACAAAGTCTGCTTCATCCCATTAGCAACAATAGTATATGTATTCTTCTTTCCATCATGAATAGCCTGTCTATCATACTACCAAGGCCTTCCCAACAAAACATGGCATACATCCATAGGCATGATATCACACAAAACCTCATCATGATAATTACCTATCTTCAATTTTACTAAACATTGTTCACTAACTAGTACCTTATGCTCATCTTGAATCCATTTTTTGATAGGGCTTCGGGTGTTTCAATATTCTCAACCTCAATTTGGTCACCATTTCTTCATAAACTAGGTTCTTAGAGCTTCCACTATCAACAATCACTTTGCAACATTTACCAACTACCTTGTATATGGTCCCAAAAAAATTCTTTCTCTGCAATGGTTCCTGCTCCATCTCACATTGACACAATACTCTTTTGTTCACCAACACTTCTCCATCTTCTGGTTTATTAGATAATTTGGCATGATCTTCCTCAACAAAGGTTGTTCTATTTTTTTATGTATTTTTTCTTGTCTCTCCTTGATTACATTCAAATTCTCTATGTCCTTCTCCACCACACTTAAAACAAGTTCCCTTGAATACTCTTTTCTCCTTATCATCTTTTCTATAACCTTCATTCTGGTAACCACCATATCCTCCTCTCTAGTAAGATTTTCCATCATCTCTATGGTATGAATTATCATTCTTACTGACTTCCTTATCTTTATTCGAATCTGTAAAATTTCCTCTTCCTCCACTAGTAAAAAATCTTCCTCTCTGAAATCTTCCACCTCTTCCTCTATGTCCCTTCTCATGTATTTTATCCATCTTCTCTCATGCTTTTAGGGCACATTGGTATGCCTCTTCCACACTCTACAACTTGATCAAACTAATTTAATCCTGTATAAACAATCTCAAGCCATTCACATATCTAGCTACTTTCTTGATCTCATCCTCTGAATGTCCAGATCTAATATTCAACTTGTAGAACTCCTCAGTATACTCTATCACACTTGACTCCTTTTGCTTCAAATTTTGCAACTTTCAGAACAAATTGATCTAATAATCTATAGGCATAAACTTTTATTTTAACTTGTTCACCATCTGATCCCATGATTTTATCTTTTCCTTCCCTCTTCTTCGCCTATCTATTTACAAATGTTCCCACCAAAGGGATGCATGTCCTTTCAACTTTCTACAAGAAAATTTTACTTTCTTATCTTTAGCAGTGCCTTCAAAATCAAAATACTTCTCCATCTCTATTATCCAATCAAGCAATTCATTTGAATCCAACTTACCACTATAATCTGGTGGATTGAAATGGGTTTTGGTGTTTTCTCTAGTTAGGGCTCTTATGAAACTCTCTTCTCCCTGATCCAAGCCAGGTTGATCTTCTCTTTCCCTTTCTTCTTGTACTTCTACCTCTTCATCAATCACATCATCAACGAGTCAACCTCTCCTCTGGGTCATTTTGACTACATCTAATCTAGCAGCAATTCCTCTCAACATCTGCATTAAAGTTGGGTCTACATTTCCACATGCCCCATTTCCTCTAACATTTCTTCTTCCCGCCATATTTACACAAGTCCTCTACAGCTGTAGGTCAGATCCTTAGTTTGCCACCCCACAAAAAATCTTCAACAAGACTCTACAAATTATGGTGATCTCTCTCATACTGAATTTCACTCTGATACCAATCTGGTGTAGCCACAGTAGGAGGGTCCTCAATGAGAACAATCTAGACTATGCATCAAGAGTCACACAATAGAGGCAACATGAAATATGGAGGCAAATGCAGATTCAAACATTCTCATTAACATAAATCTCAATTACAATCAGCCGGCAACATTTGGGCTTATAGATCTGGCTCACAGGCTTCATATAACATGCTCAAAATATAGTATTCATATATGCTCCTTAATGTGAGCAAAAATCTTACACATCAACTCTACATTGATCTACTTAATCAACTAATGATATCCTAATGATCTATTACAAGCTTTATATCATATCCATTGATCTAGAATTTTCCGTGTCGTCCAAAGATCATTACAATATCTAATGAAATAAAATGTAATGTGAGAATGAAATAGGTCGGCCTCAAATTTGAATTACTCCTCAGTGTATGCATAGGATAAAGTGTGGACCTAAAATTAAGGTCAGGGACACTCCATGGCACAATTCAAATCACACTATCAAGATCTACAAGTTATGGGAAAGATCCTCAAGCAATCAAACTAGCCATTAGTTTAGAAAATTATTCTGGTGTCGGTTCAAGAAATTGCCATTAAATCCAGAAGCGATAACTTTCCAAAAAAAATCCAATCGCGCTCCAATCTTGGAATAAGGAAAATGAACATGTCCACAATGTACACATAGATCCATAGGGTTTGGTGAGAAAATATGATGAATCCACCAACACGAATTGAACAAGAGCTTAACAAGAACAAAATTGAAAGAAAATATTTTTGGTTGATGCTAGATTTCCAAGAACCAAGGATGCTCTTGCATCAAGTATGGTAGCATTATTTTTGCCTCTTGTTGCAGGCCCCATCATGATGGTAGAAAATAATTTTTCAATAAATCACACAAATAAACTAAAAATAATATAAAAGTTTTACTCTAACTTACCAAGTCCTAGGTTATAAAATTTTGGTGTTTTGTAGTGTTGAGAGAAAATTTATTGGAAACCCTATTTTTTTTAATACATTACATATTTCTATTGACAATTATCAAAAATTTGGACTATAGACTCCTCTATTACTTCTTCAAAAACCCACTAAAAATTAATAAAAATTCTACAAGATTTAAGAGATGCACTTTCTAAATAAATTGGGCAGAAACCGTAATTCTATAATAAATCACTCAATGGTGCTCCAATTCCTCTAAAATGTAGATTGTAGCTTCTTGGAACCATTCTTCAATTTTTTTTTTAAACTTAGAGAAGAATTCATAAAAATTTGAGAGATATTCTATTCCCAAAATGACCTCTAATATTAAGAAAACACATTGCTTCTACGATGCCAAGATCATGCTCTAATACCATTTGTAATGACTTGCACAATAGAAGAATATGATAGGAAATATATTACAAATTCTTGATAATAACTAAGAATAACAAGCCACTTTTGGGAGAAAAACATCCAAATATCTCTAATGATAATATAATTAATAATATGATGATGAAATAAGACTCACAACCTCCTATATATACCTTATTTATGCCTCAGATATCACCCAGACTAACTTAGATAACCCTATATAAGCTTTAGGCTAACCTAATTAACTAAATAATATAATAATGATAATAAGACTTAATTAAGAGTTGAGGTAGCCACAAGTTGACTATTCATAACCCAATGTACTCTAATATCAAGGGTGCAGTATATATTTTTTCATATATTTTCTCCTCACTATATGAACACTTAAGCATCTTGAATATTGTAAATAATTTATAAGTTTCATGACTTGGTGTCCCATATAAAATACTCTTGTCATGCGTAGTTATAGACTCATCAATTCCCTTTCTATAATTGTATCTAGTGTTGAGCCTAAGTTTCATAAATATTTCACTCAAGGAACAACATCTACACAATATATCTTTGATTCTCTCTCTACTCTTACTTTCCCTATGTCTTCTTCATCACCAACCATTCATGAGGACTTGGAAGTTGTTGTTGCACACATCGTTGAGGATAAACTTAAGGAATTAGATAAATACTTAGAGATCCTTCAGCTATTCTTAAGAATCAAATCCTTGGTTGGAGAGACAATTAATTTCATGGATAAGCTTAGGAATCTAATCATTGATTCACAAGACATAGAAGTGTTGCATAGCCTAGCTCACATAGAGGACTTAAACATCCCTACAATAGCTATTTTTTCTCAAACCCTTATAAATGCTCAAAATCAAATGATAACACAAGTTTCCTATCCTACGATTATACTTTCCATTACTACTTTTACCCCTCCAGTCATAGCATCCACCACACAATATAGTGATGGTCTTAACTCTAGTTTAGGGTTTCCTTATGGTAATACTTATAGTTTTAGATTATAATTATTGCTATGTGTTAGAACTGTAAAATTCTGATAATTTTACAAGTTGTTCATACCCATGAGTTTCTAAATGAGTCTTTACCATAAGCAAAAAATCCTCTCCTCATAACATTTTTCCCATATTTTGTCATGTGGTCCCAAAAAATCCATCGAGTCATGAATATTTCACTATATAATCCATATCGGCAGGAGAAGATGATAAGGATCTCCCCGATCCATAATGCAATTTTTACTAATGTATATTTGTTGTAGCCTATCGGCAAGAATTCAGGAATGTCACACCGATCGGAATTCATCTACAGACACATATCGGTGTGACATAAGTCATTGTCTTGGTGACAGAAAGTCCTATCGGCAAGAAAGTTATCATCGGAATAGGTCATAGCAAACTCATGCATGTCTTACCGACCAGTGCACAAGGAGTCATATCGGCTAGATTAAAAGTCATTGGAATGAAGTCTCATCGAATGTATCAGGTCTTGCCGACAAAGCGCAAGGGGATTCTATTAATAATCGTCTGGGTGAAGTTACGTAGTATTGCCGACCCATATGTCTTAGGGACCAAAAATCATATCAAAGACATATTTCAGTGAGACACAAACTAGTCTATGAAATATCTCCCCAACTCCAAAAGTCACAGCGAAACATAAGATGAAAGGATATCTATCGGCAAGACAGTGGTTATCGCTATATGTCATAGCGAGCCATTGTAGGTCATACTGATTGGAAAGCAAAGTGAACTTGTCGCCGAGACAATAATTATTGATGAGAGTCATATCGAACACATAAAAGTCTTATCGATCGGGATACAGAGGGTTACATCGGCCAGACTTAAGCCGTCAGTGAAATTTCATGTAGCATTTGTTTGGTCTCACCGATACAGTTGAAGGTGGGTCTCGTCATTGCCATTGGAATGAAGTCAGGAAGTCTTATTGACCCCTATGTCACAGTGATGGTTTTCATCGGTGAGAGTCTCAGCGATATACTTGTGATTGAAGGAATAACTGTCGAAGAGGCTTAGAACGTCAGGGAGACTATGTAATGTCTTCGCGGGAGCCCAATGAACAATTGTAAAGGCTTGAATAGAATACTTGCCCGGATGTGAATGCGAATGGATGCGACTTTTCATGTGGCTGATATATAAAACCTATTTTTGACAACAAAAAGAGAGGACAGAGACAGAATAAAAATACAGTAGGATACAAATTTTTTTGAGACTATGATGCATGATTGAAAAACAATGGAGATTTTAATTGAATTTCTGATGTGATGACATTTTTCTAGTTTCATTTGTTTGTGGTATTGATTAAAAGTGTTGCTGAAGTTGTCTCCAAGGTTGATATTTTCTAATTGTTTGAACTGATAATATCAAGGATATTTTTTAGTTTATCGTTACACATTTTTTGTAACTATATAGTTGGATTAATTGGGTCTTTCAAGGAGAGATTAAGTCCTTTCAAACAATCATAGTAATTAGGGAATCTCATTTGGATCATTAAGAAGAACTTGGTAATCACATTCTTGCATGTTTATACCAGCTATAAACTTAAACCTATATGCCAAAAAAATTGAGTTTATGCCAGAAAGAAGTTATTCATTTAAGATTTCATTTGACTCTGCATACCCAATAAGGCACTAGTCTCTACATTTTTATCATTTAGTTTCATTCATTTTTTACATTTGTTAACTGAACATATTAGGTTTTAATTTTAATGTTGATATATGATTTATACCAAATCAGGTTTCATTTGTCTGCTCCCATCTGTCATTGTGGGCAAAAAACTTCAAGAGAGATAAGCACAAGTCAAGTCTACCTCACTCATATAGGTACACCTGCCTAGGTCTGGCAACACCTGAAGAGTAGAAGGTTCAATTCATTTGGCCTTGTCTGTTACCCTGAAATGTTGTGAAAGCTTGGCAACCTTTCATGGTTCAAACCTGTGTTTTTGAGAGCTAAAAAACTGGCGACTCTGCTGGGGAATATTATTGTAGGATATCCGGTTGAAGGGTGATCCCACAATAGTGGTTTACAATTTTTGGCCAAACTGGACACTGATATTTTTTTTTTTAACAAAATCTTCACATTCGGGCACCTATAGCGATTAAACCATGAGGAATTTGAAGATGATGCAAACTAGAGTCTTGTCGCATTTTGTCAGTAGATTCTAAAAATATTTTTTTCAATTTTTTTGGAATCATATTGCACTTCTTTTTCCATCTCCCACGAAAATTAGTTTTTTTCAAAAAACAACATTTTTAAAAAGTGACACCGTATAACGCATAACATTTTTTCCTTGAAAGATAAAATTCCAATTCTTTCAAATTTAGATTTGTAACTCCGATATCTAGTGCTTCCACTTGGTTAGATAGTTTTTTATTGAATATTTTTTCTTTAATCAAGTTTCAAAGTCAAATCAATTACAATTCAGACATAACATGTATAGCATAACTTTTACATGTCGATATATCGATTTTTATTTTATTTTGTTGGATCAAGGACTCCAATATCTAGTGCACTCATATTTTTAATTTTTTTTTTCATAATCTTCTATTTTTCCACTTGTGTAGAACAGAGAGTTTTGTTTTCGGTGAAAACCCTATATTTAATAAAACTTAAAAAATAGATAGATAATATAATCAAAACATATTAAAATTATATTCGTTGGATAGCTCGTTTTGAGGGGAACTTGATACTAGTTGGGTTTTTGAGATCTCCTCAATTTTCATTCTCAAATCGAGCTTCGAAGTGCAAAATTCTGAGCAATTTTGGTGCCTCAGGGGGTAGGCTGAAAAAATGTGGGTTCGGTCGAACAAAAAATTAATGTTCGGTCAAACAGGGGTTCAGTCAAACCCATGTTCGACCGAACCCACATAACATAGAATAAAAATATTATTTTAAAAGGGTTTGACCGAACATTCTAAAGATGTTTGGTTGAACACCTGCTTTTAAAAACTAATTTTTAATATTAATATAAATATTAATTATATTATTTTTAAATTTGATGGCCATATGACCGTATTTAGAGATTTTTGCTGTAGAATACAATCAAAATTTTAAGAAGATTGTATCAGATAAAAGGAGATATTTTTGATAGACTGTCAAATTTTATATAGAATTATAATGATATATATGTTTGATTTATATATAATTTTACATACACTAGGGTATATCATAATGTTTGAAGGGCACCCTTGAATAGATAACCGTCATTAAAAAATTTGTTGACAGGCAAAGTCAACCATCAAATTTAATCCTTGGTAGGAGGGAGATACTTCAGAGAGAGAGGGGGGGAGTGGGGTAGAGATAAAGGGTAGGGGGTCCTAGGGTTTAAGGGTTAAGG